>JAJMBS010000001.1:541260-1247357 GCA_030572775.1 [Lipomyces] yamanashiensis
GGATGGTGAGGAGGAGGAGGGCAGTGAGGGTGCTGTCCAGGAACATCATCATCATCAGGGTTCTGTCCAGGGTTCTGTCCAGGGTGCTGGCCAGGATGGTGAGGAGGAGGAGGGCAGTGAGGGTGCTGTCCAGGAACATCATCATCATCAGGATTCTGTCCAGGGTTCTGTCCAGGGTGCTGGCCAGGGAAGTGGAAAACAATGTCAGGACGCTTCTGGTGCGGGGCATCGTCATCCTCGTCGCCATCACCGTGATGAGGAGGGAAGGGAGCAGGGAAGGGACGATGCGGGAGGGTTACGTTCTGGTACATCTCGATGGGGATGTCACCGATGTAGGCGACATTGCCAAATCCACCAAGCCAGTAGACAGACTCGGGAACGAAGGTCATGAATGCAGTCTTGTGGACCTTATTACCAGGGAGCCAAGCCTTGGCGTCAGGGTGACGGTGGAGGAAGCAGTGCTTAGCATGCTCAAGCTCGTCCTCGTCCTCGATGAAGGTGAGGTTTCCGACCAAGGAAGCGCGGGGCTCGGAGGCAGGCGAAAAAGAGAAGAACTTGGGAGTGTACTTGATCGAAAAGGAGACGGGTGAACCCTCGAGCCAGTTCTTGTAGTTGTGGCCGACTTCGACCATGAGCAGGGTGAGGGTGCCGTCCTCCGAGCAGTCGGCGATGTACTCCATAAGGCCAAGAGCGGATCCTTCGAGATCGCCGGACTGGAAGACGGTGTTCATGTCTGCGAAGGACTCGTGCTTGACGAGTCTGCGGACCTGGACGGCAGCCTCTTCGACGGTCGGTCTGGCCTGGACGGCAGCCTCTTCGACGGTTGGTCTGACCTGGACGGTCAGTCTGGCATCGACGGGCTGTTCCTGATGGCGTCTTGTGAGAAAGGCGAGCGGGTTTGCTGCCGCTGATCCAGCCAGGACCGCTGCCAACAGAATGGATGACTTCATTCTGGTGATGTTGGAAGAGAAAGGAGATGTTGAAGTCGTTGCTGCGAGGTTGTAATGGTGGGAAAACAGCAGCGGCGGCGCACCTCACATTAAAAGGCTTCCGCACTCCGCGCTAGTTACGTCCAAGCGAACCTAACGCGCGTTCCTCGCTGGCGGCTTGCGTGGTCCAGGCCGTAGCACTCACCCTTACCGCTTTTGTTTCTCGGCTCGCGGCCTAGCCCTAATGACTAATATCATAAGCTATTCTTAGGTAATACGATAATCACGTGCCGATAATGTGCCCTAGCCCGCCGGAGGCACGGGAGTTTAAAGTGGAACACCAATGGGGGCTGATTAGCGCGGGTCGGTCCTTGTTTGTTTAATGCTTAAGAACAATCGTAAATAGAACTGCGTCTGTCTTCCTGCTCCGCAACTTCACTAACAACCCGCAATGCTGCTCCTCCGCAGAAATATTCCCCGTTTGGGCCGCCGGACCGCGTCTCTCAGCTCGAATGTGCGCCGTGTCCACAACTTCCCTGCGCACATCTCCATCGACGAGGAAGTCAAGGCCGCCGTGCACGCAAACCAGCCCGTCGTCGCGCTCGAAACCACCATCCTCACCCACGGCATTCCCTACCCGCACAACCTCGAACTTGCCCATGATCTCAATAAGATTATCCGCAACGAAGGTGCCGTTCCGGCTACCATTGGCCTTGTTAAGGGACGTCCCGTGGTCGGAGTCACTGACGAGGAACTCGAGTACCTCTGCAAACCGCCCCCCGAATCCGAAGGCAAGTTCATCAAGATCTCTCGCCGTGATATCGCCTACGCTGTTGCCCACGGTATCACTGGCGGTACCACCATTGCCGGTACCATGATCCTCGCTCACTTGGCTGGTATCCGCGTCTTCGCGACCGGTGGCCTTGGAGGCGTGCATCGCGGCGCCGAGGAGACCCTCGACGTATCAGCAGATCTCGAGGAACTTGGTCGCACACCGGTGGCCGTTGTCAGCGCTGGTGCAAAGGCGATCCTTGATCTTTCAAAGACCTTCGAGTACCTCGAGACTAAGGGTGTGCATGTCTCAACCTATGGTGAATCGGGCGTCAATATCCCGGCCTTCTACTCACGCGACTCGGGCATCAAGAGTCCATTTAACTGGGCAACTCCTGAGGAAGCAGCTGCCGTTATCCGTAAGTTTCTGCCTCATTTGAACATTCATTGACAACATCATTTACGTGTTTTTAGACGCAAACTCGCTTCTTCAATTGCAGTCCGGCATGCTCTTCTGCGTTCCTCCTCCGCATGAATTCGCCATCCCAACTTCTGAAATTGATGCTGCAATCGACGAGGCTGTCATCGCTGCCAACGAGGCGCAAATAAAGGGCAAAGACATTACTCCTTTCCTGCTCGACCGCATCTTGCAGATCACTGATGGAAAGAGTCTGACGTCAAACATTGGGTTTGTTAAGAACAACATTCTCATGGGCACCAAGATTGCCGTCGCTCTTTCAAAACACGAAAATGCCACCGAGGTGCGTTAGCCCGTTTGATTTGCTTTCTTTGTCTTCTGCTGGGTTGCTACTTTTTCATGTCTGTTCATTTTTTTTGGGTGTGCGGTGTTGGTATCGACCTTTGTGCATGTAAATAGACCAATATATATACACATGATATTCATACATACTTTCTCAGACCTCTACCCCGTCTCTGTCTATCCCATCTCAACTGTCTCAGCCATTTCAGCCACAGTCATCAGCACCTTCAACAGAAATGACTGTCTCTCCCGCAGAAACGGCTGTGTCCTCCACAGAAACGCGCTGTCTTGTCGTTGGCGCTGTCGCGATCGACCTCACCTGCGACCTTCCCCACGCGTCTCTCTCAAATCCATCGTCTTATCACCACACCTCATCCCCCGGAGAAATCCACCGCTCTCCTGGTGGAGTGGGATTTAACGTTTGTCTTGCTGCAGCATATGCCTCACAAACATCGCCTTCTGCGTTCAGAATGGTGTCCGCCGTCGGCCCAGATGCGCAGGATCTCAACTCTGCATTAGGTCTACACGAACAAACCAAAGTACCAGATATGTCAGGAGTTCTCGTCGACCTTGACGGTCGCACTGCACAGTACATTGCCATGCATGACCAACATGGAGGCTTGATCCTAGCCTGTGCTGACATGGCTCTTGTCGAAAAGCTTGATCCTGAACATATCCGGGCAGAGTTTGCCCGTGCGAGTAAAACCAATGGGGCAGGTGTTAAATGGGTTGCTGTTGATGCTAATCTTGACGCGGATCCGCTTGTGACTTCGATCTCATGTGCTCGTGATATTGCCGCCCGTGTACTTCTTGAACCGACTTCGATCGTCAAAGCACAAGGTGTTCTCGATCTTCTTCACTCTGGTCGCATCGCTCCTGCGTCTTTCGCAAACAACAGCAGTAGTGAAGCCGGCCAGGTCGACGTGATGACCCCGAACAACATCGAACTCGCAGCCCTCTTCGCCCATGCCCGCAAAATCGGCCTCTTCGACTCCCCAGAATGGTGGTCCGCAATCGACTCCTTCAGCACGTCTCAACCATTCCGCGACGCAATTTCCCGCTTACACATGCGCACTTCGCATCCAGCAGACCTTGAAACCGAGTTTGTTGCAAAGGGAATCGTTCAACAAGCTGTTCATTTACTTCCCTTTATCCCAAACTTGTTTGTCAAAATCGGACATCTGGGAGTGTTATCCGTCCAACTCCTCTCAGACTCAGCCGCCCTCACAAATATCCCCAGAGACGCAGTGGTCATCTCCGATCAACTGACAACCGCAACAGGTCTCGTCATCTGGCGCACCGCAACCGGTAGCTCGATCGTCATCCGCCATCACTCACCACACACTGTCGCCCCATCTGACATCGTCAGCGTAACTGGCGCAGGCGACTCCTTTGCCGGCGTCCTCCTCGCCGAAGTCGTCGACCACAGCGGGCAAGATAGTGCCGACGTACTAGCAGATCTTGAAGCGATGAAGTTAATAATTAACAGAGCGCAAATGGCATCAGTCATGACTCTCAAAAGCAGAGCCGCTGTCAGCCCGCTCATTCAATCTCTATAGCTTAATTGTAGACTAGGTGTACATATATATAAAGCTATTATGAAAATGCAATGAATATAAAATAATAGTTATTGTATTAGTACACAAAGCTAAACAAATAATAATGCAAACTCCGCTGTTGTTGTACAAGCTCAAAAAAGACTATATCGACACAATTAAACGCCACAGATCCAGCGCCAAAACAGAAAACAAAAACAAAAATTTGCATGAGAAGCACTGTAAAAAGTCTGTCCTAAAAATGCATATAATAAAAATGTAAACGGGAGAGAAAACCGTTGTATGCCATTGCTCGCTTCCTCATTCATGCAAAAAAACTCCCTACACCGACAAAGCAGCCATTTCGCATTCGCGCTTTCCGATTGCTTCATTATCCGTCTCAATACTACTAGTAGTACTCTCGGACTTCATCTTACCAAGTTGCTGGACCTTCCATACCAGCACACTCTCATAACAGATAACAAACTGTCGCAGACACTGAACCATTGATAATCTCTGAGTGCGGAATTCATGCACAAGATCAAAAATAAGATCGTGAGTCTTGGACATGATTGACGAGTCGCTTTTCATAATGTCAATCGCAGAGTCAACCGTACAGAAGGTACCAGTGCGACCACAACCGGCGCTGCAGTGTACAATCACCGGATTCAAAGCTTTAGACTTGTTCTTTTCATCGTCATCGACATTGTTGTACTTTGAAGTCAATCCACTCAGTGCAACAATGTCAACAGGGTCGGCAGGAGTGCCAAGGTCAGGCCAGGATACATACTGGATATGTGTCACCGTGCGTTGCGGGCCATCCACGACATTAGCTTGTGAAAGCGTAAATTCACGCACGCGTACCTTCGTACCCGTCTTCTCGCTAAGTGTAACATCAGTTTCCGACTTGATGGTTAGAACCAAGTTACCGTAGCGGGAATCCTTCCAGTACGAGTGACATTTAACCTGTCCACCTTCCTGAATAGGTGTGAGCATCAAAATAACGCGCACATCTTGGTCCCAGACCACCGACCAAAAATCGCAAAAAGTTTCCGGCAGAGGACCTTGCGTGGCGATATAACGCTTCCTACTTCCATGGGGTGAAATAAAAGAAGCATTAATGTAGTCGCATGTTCCAGGAGCACAAGAAAGCTTGACGCGAGTATGGTCGTACGGGAAAATGTTATTGTACCGATTCTTTGTGCCACGCTCAAGCGCAGCCGCAATCGAAAATTCAGTTTTTTCTTCCTTCTTCTCGTCAGACAACGCAGGCGTAGGGGCTGCAGGAGCAGAATGGCTATTCATGCCCGAGAAAGAAGAGATAGCATTTGAAATAGGACACGCTTTCGAGATTGTGCAAGCAGTATTGAAGGCACGCTCGAGACGTCCCTTTTCAGCCTTCTCGATCTCCAAAAATCGGTCCGCAACACGGATCGCACCGTCGTTTGTAGCGACAACTTCACGCAGCCATTGAGGAAGCATAGAGATCTCGTTGGGAGTGCACTCGTCGGGAACTCGGATCGGAATGGGGTCGCCCACTCCACCGAGGAGGTCCATGTTTTGGCGGATGTTGGAAAAGAAAGGATTTGCAGGTTTGCACATGGAAAACGTGGGCAAGCGCAGACCTGAAAGGATCGGTAGCCGGCATTTCTCTACGCCTGCTGTAGATGCTGTGCTGGAAGGCGCAGAGTTAGCGGAAGGCGAAGATGAGGCCGATGCCGTCTGGGACGAAGCAGTCGCATCGCCATGATCCATGAGTTTGCTAAACTGAGAGGCAAATTCACACGAGCCACCTAATATAAAAGCAGGAGTCGTTAGAAAGAAATCTCAAACGCGAAGATATACAAAAATAGATACCCTTTAAATAGTATACACGTCCGGTGTATGTATCATCGCATACAAACTTTCGCGCGGTTTGGTAGACTGGCGAGGCAGCTGAAAGAGTGGATGTAGCAGAATCGTAGATGACGATATCGTGTTTAGACTGCCATTCTGAGAGCTGAGAGCGTTGAGAGTCGCAGAGCGATTCGATGATTTTGGGAACGGTGAAAGCAGGTCGCTTGAGCAGGGTCGAAGGCACGCAGAAATTAATGGCTCCACGAATACGGCCGGCGGTGAACACTGCGTAGGGTCGAACATCTAAAACAAGTAAAGAAGGAGAAGAAGAGATCATAAGGGCGAGCTCATGGGGGCAAAGGGGCGCGATGGATGCAGCGTCGCTCAGGGGCGTTATTGGGACTGCTGACTGTCTTCGAGAAGGCGACGACATAGGGAAAGCGAGGGAAGGCAGCGAGGGTGTTGAGAACGAAAAAGGCAAAGAAGAAGAGAGTAGCTGCTTTGACAGAAGGCAGTGGTCTTCTGCCGAGGACTGAGGAGTGAGCTGCTCGTCAGAGTCGGAGGTAGACGAGAGCGAGCAGGGCGGCGCCGGAGGAGGCAGGGAGAAGAATGAGGTGCTGCCAGCGAGGGAGGCTACGCCGGCGTCAGCTGGTGGGGTTGGCAGCTGCCGAACAGAGGCCATTTCAACAACTGATGATGCACAACACAAAGAAGGAGACGGACTCGAGGCGGAAAGTTGAAGGAGGAAAGGGCGGCGACGAAGTAGAGGAAGTGCTGAATGAAGACGAGAGCGTTTGATGGCGGACGGGGCGAGTTTTAGGCGTGGTAGGATGGTTTAGTACGCCGGGGAGTATGCAAATGATGTTTGTGTGGTTGTGCCATATTTCACAATTTGCGTTGGCGCATGACGCGCGATGTCGTCATTGTGTATGTATAAAATGAGATAAGGTTTGCTTCCGACGAGGCGGTTGAGGGGTAGGGTTTTGGAGAAGGGCAGAGGGAGTCCGACAAATTATCGTCGGCAAGCTGAAAGAGAGAGGATTAATGTGGCTGAAAGGGCTGAAATTATGGTTTGTTGGATATAGTACACTAATAGCAATATAAGCTGGTAAATTACAACTTGGACGATGAAATTCCGCATTTCCGAGAGATTTGAGGGGAGTAGCGCGTGGTTCGCCAAGGGAGCGCTGTTATCGGGCTGATAACACAGCTCAGAGGAGTGTTTCCATGCGCGTAAGACGGCCGTAGACCCTGAATGAGTGTCAGTATGTTGATAAAGAATAAATGATGTTAGCTGTTCTTCTCTGCTGATTGCTTCTCAATTGCTGCTGTACAACCGCAGTACACTGTGCTCCTCTCTCCGGGATCTTCCACACCTGTTCTCTCTTCTCTGCTCAGTTTTGTCCCCCATCCTTTTCCTTCCTTTCTTCTACGCCGCATCCAAAATAAAACTCAAAACCCATTGGACGCCACCAAAACCCTATAAAACAACACACAAAAGTAGAAAATGCCTTTTCGGGCTAACCAGGTGCGGCTCACGGACCACCAGCGTTTCTTTCGCTGCTCTGCTTTGTTGCTCGAAACACCGCTCGCTGTTCTTTTGACAGAAAAACATCCAGCAAACGAGACAGCAGAAGAAAAAAGCAACCAAACAGCAGAAAATAAAAAGCAAACACATCAGAAACACTCACTCTCGTGGAATCCGGTATTGGATCATCCCCGCGTAAATCATGCAGTTCTTTGCCCGCACCCGAAGCTCTCCAATTTTCTGCTTACACACAGGCGTTAGCAAACCACGCCACTTCTCAACACACAATCAATGTATCCCTATCAATGATAACTAATCCCATTACAATTACCTCTGAGACCTTCTGAGACTAACACCATCCAATCACTACTTTCTATCTGGCCGTAAACTCAAATAGCGTTCATAGCTGGTTAAATAGCATCCTTCTCGAACACTCACAGGCTCTTGCTCGCATAGATTAATCGTCAGATTTGGATAATCTCACAACTCACCTTACTCCTAGTTGCGTCCCCAAACGCACTATTATCCATGTCCCGCGTAATTCGCACGCAGCACTCTATCGCAATAACCAGTAGCATAGGCACATTCCTCGCCACATTCTCATCCAGCTCGCTAAACTTCTGCGCCCGACGTCTTATCGCTCCCGTGTCAGAATCGAGCTCAAGCGGGAGCACCTTCATCTCCGCAACAGTGCTCAAACTAGTCTCCCACTGCCGCCCCTCGTACGATCGTCGCGCGTCCATTATCCGTAGCAATAACGCACAGGCCTCACGGTTGCGCGGTGTGATCTCGCGTAAAATCTCTCCACTGCTCTCGTACACTGAAATAACATCCCTCGCAAGCTGTACAGGATTTTCCTTGCCCGCGAGCGACATGCTCATACCTCCCAGACCAGCATCTTCAGAACTCGAACTGAGATCAACCACCGCAAGTGACTCACCAAGAGTCTTGTTAATAATCACAAGTACTCGATCAAACGCCTCGCTGAGATGATACAGCAAAATTGAGTCCGAAATACGGCCGTCATGGTCAGCCTGTGAAGCAGCCTGCTCGGTAATCGTCCGCAAGAACTGTTTCTCCCCGCCGAGCTGGATCAATGCCATCTTCTGCTCAATGATTCCTGGTGCTCGAGTACCATCCGATCGAATATCTCCGAGCAGCGTAGTAAACTCACGTGTCTCAAGCACAAGCTCCCGCAGTGCTTCGTGACACAACGTCGTATACTCATGCTCGCCCAGATCTCCATCAAGACACAACAGCGCAAGATAATCGAATCCAAAGCCTGGATCCGAGCGTCGGAACTCACGCGTATAGTATCCTACCAACCGCGCAAAGTCAATCTCAGGAAGCTGCGTCTTGCTGCTCAGCACGAGCAGGTCCATTTCGGTAGCCGTACCATGCTTCAAACTCAAGCTCTCAAGTGCCGGTCTTAGCAGACCGTAGTACGTAAGTGCAATAGCAAAATGGACCGCATCAACAGGCTGCAGCTTGTAAATGTAATGCACCGCGCGCTCATACTGTCCACTCAGTAGCAGAATCTGAAAGTACACAAGCGGATTAGTGCCACGAGCATTGAAGTGCCGCGTTCCAAGCTGCACAAGCATGTTCCGTAAATCATCGAGCGTGTATCTCTCAGTCACACCACCGGCAGAACCACCAGCAGAACCAAACACATCGCCAGCAACGATGACTGAATCGCGCACCAGCATCAACTGCGCCCACATCCAATCCTCCGTCACTCGCAAAACCTCAGGAATATGCTTCCGGCTCAACTCACAACGTCCCAATAGCTTATAAAGAGAGTATTTGTAAGGATCATCTGTCTTCGCGTCGTAATTACGCATGTGGTGGTTAAACTCGGACTGAAGTCGCTCGGCAAGCTCACGCGGAAGTTCATTATCTTCAGACCGCGCATATGCCTTGAGATAGGTTGGGAACGTACGCTCAATCTTCTGGAAGTAGTGTTCAGAGGTGACGGTGTACTCAACAGCCTCATCAACATGCCCTGATCGCACAAGATAATAAATCAGCGCCCAGATTGGCACATCATTGACAATCTCCAAATTGGGAGCGACCCACTGACCGCTCTTTGCAAATCGTAGCTTTACATAGGCCTGAATCTTGTTGACGACTGAAGGAACTCCGCCTAACTCAGCCTCCAGTGGGTATTTAGCAATATCAGCTTCAACCGTCTCAAAGAACTGTCGCTCTAAAAATTGACGCGAGCAACGTGTAATCATCTGCTTCATACGCACATTCTCGACTGAGCCTTGCGCGCTCTGGCAATACATCTTTGCAAATCCTCTCTCGCTCACATCACTTCCCACCAAACCTTCAAGGATCGCCCAAGCATCGCGTAGCTGTATCGATCGCGAGTCAGAGCCAAGGCTAACAACAACATCCTTAAACGTCCATAACAATGGGAAACTCTGCTGAGATAGCCGTGCCAGGTTAAGCTCATGCACAACAGTAGCGTATTTCACCATACGCGTCTGCTGCGCGACACCGCTGCCATTCTGCTGCGAATCCACACCGCCAACATCGGGAAACACAATAGCGCCAGAAATAGGACCTAGCACGCTTCGTCCTAGCGATGCTTTCTTCCATCCGCCACTTGTAGGTCCAACTGCCCCTGACGCTGTGGAAGCTGAAGCAGAAATAGGAGCTGAGGCTGCTGATTTGGCAGAGATGTCTGTTGAGATTCCAAGCTCGGCGGCGAGTTTTGCTGCAGTACCACGAGGCACAAGTCCAAAGCTTTCGCATACCAGCAACTTCTCGTAGTTCCAGTCTATCCGAATATTTGCTGATACAAATGCGTCAAACTTCTTGTTTGTCTGTCTGACGGAATCTTCGATCGACTCGACTATGCTTTCCTCGCGCTTCTGCCTCAGAAACGTCATGATGTCAGTATCACTCCCACCTACGCCCGCAGCACCAGATCCACCGCTGACAGATCCATGCTCAAGCATCGTCCTGAACCTCACAGTCTCAAGATCCTGTGCAATATCCTCAGCATTTATTCCCGACCCCGCCAACAAATAATGGGCCTTCGTGTCACCATCAGCCGACGCCGGTGTCTGTGTCCGCAAACTTCGCGCATGCCCTGCAATCTCAGAGATCCCGAGCTGAATCGCGCCTAAACCTGTAACATTTCGCGGAAGTGACTTTGTGTTTTCAAGAAGCTGATCGAGAAGCGAGGATGCCGGCGGAAGAAGGACGGTCGTTGTGGGTGGAATTGTAGATGTCATGGATGTCGATGCAGCAGGGGTTGTTGCTGCTGCAATTGTAGCCATCTTGAAAAAACGTGTTTCGCAGTAATATAAATTCTATACCTTCGACTGGTTCCTTCTGACACGTTGAAAGCCTGTATATACGTGTAGAAAAGTGTGATTTTGCTAAATTCGATGAGATCAACAATCCAAATTTGGTAGGGCGCAAGTTCGCGTTGTTGACTTGATCCAGAAAAGATTTGTGCAAATAAACCTTATTTTATGCTCATCAACACCACCTCTGTAGCTGCTCAGCATATTCTCCTTAAATCTATCGTTCTTCAATGAGAGAGGAACAAATATAGGAAGACGGAAATAAGCTGCATACTCGTTGTGATGAGAGCTCATTTCTGCTACAGCATATACGCGTGCGAGGATCATAACATCGAATCTCAAAACAATCGCACAAAAGTGGGAGACGGTGTCTTTATTCAAAGCACAACAATAAATAAAAATCTAATAAATACACTAAATAACCTACAGGCAAAAAAAAAGACGAAAAAACAAACGCTGATTAGCACCATAACGAAAGACTTGCCACCCCGCTACTTCTCAGCTGGTTCCCGTTGTTATATAAAAGAAAACAAACATCTGACGGCAACAAAAGTCCCTTGTGTTTTTGCCTATTTTCTTTGTCATCGCCTTCTTTCACTTTTCTTAATCTTCATCCATGTCACTTGGCTTGATCAGGCCTCCGACCTTCATGGCCTTTTCACGATCAGCCTTCTGGCGCGCAGCTACCTCGTTCTCGCGCTCGTCAGCATACAAGTAATCAGTGGAATCGCCGCCGTACTCCTTAATCTGTACCAAAAAGTCTCGCAGATTAAGCTTAAATCGATTCTGATTGTCGGTCAAGTTGAATAGTCCGAGGACAAAGTTCTCGACTTGTGCGCGCTGTAAGTGCGGGAACGCGTTCATCAGCATTGTCGCCGAGTACTCGCGCAAGAAATCTGCATTCGAAGTTCCCGGTGGAGCCTGATCAGGCTTATACAGAGGTGCTGTAATCCGGCCCGAGCCGACGAGATCAAACATTCGCGCAAGGAGGTATGCCTGTAGCCTGAAACCTGCCTTGTGATCAGCATCCGTAAGTACAAAGAAAGTATCTTGCAAAATTCGAATAAAAAATGACTGGTAGAATGCATCAGCAATCTGTGGGTCCGATTCAGAGATGTTGTTAATCAGCTCAATACAGATGTTGAGTCCAGCAGCTTCAACCTCACGGTTGTCATGCTTGCTTGCCCACAAACACGCGTCAACAACATATCCAAACACCGGTCCAGGAAGCTTTAGAAGCGCAGGGAAGCAGTGCATGTTGATTGCTCGCAGCAGCTTAAAGAACTCAACACGATGCTCTGGATACTCAGTAAAGTCCTTGTTTATCATCTCGAGCGTGCACTCAAACACATTCTCAAGAATCGAAACAACTTTCTCGGTAACAAGTTTTTCCAAACGCGTCACGAGGGTGGTCATACAATTCAGCACTTCGGCATCGCGAGCGTCCGGTAGAGTCCGGTTGTAATCTCCCAAAACCGCTTCAAGCAGCGGCGGAGTGATGTCATTGTTGACAGTCTCAAGGTCTTCTGCTTTACTGATATACGTCTCAACCAACTTCAGAATCTCCTTCTTCACCGTCCGAAGTCCACGAACACGGGGTGTCTTCGTCGCAATCGTACCCTGTGAAGCAATTGACTCTGCAATCATCTGGCTGACGGCTTTGTAGAGCCCTAACATATCCATGTAATTTCTGGCAAGCTGGGGATAGAAACAAGCACCCATTGAAGTACACGCAGACACATTTGTCTTCATAATATTCGCAAAGATCTTGATCGTGTTGGTGTCAGACAAAATTTCTGGGTTCTGTCCCGCCTGCTGGATAATAGCATCCCATGCGGCATTCGGCATAGCCATCAAGTCTGCTATTAAGCGCTCCTGAATATTGCGCGCTGGCTGAGCTGAAATCATATATCCACAAGCCTCGTAGAATGTATGAACCTGCTGAGGCTGCAAATCCGATGTGATCCTTCCTAGTGTGCGCACAATCTCATCTATAAATGGCTCGACTTCGTTAGCCTGTTGAGCAACAAAGTGCCGCTTGCACTTTTGGGCAATTTTGATGAAAGTGTCGCAAGCCATATCTTGCACTCCTGTATTTTCTCTGTTAGCATTACATAAACAAAAATGAAAACATTTGACGCGTACCCTCGTGAGTCTCATGCATGAACTCAAATAGCTTGTTCACAACTGTCTTCAAAAACTTCCAGTGCGCCTTCAAAAATCTAGGATACTGTCCAACAATGTACATAATATTCGAAGCTACCACGGCCTTGTTATCCTTTCCGCGCTTCATTTCCGTAAGACCTAACAAGTCCTTGATAACAGTAACGAGAAAGCGCTTTTCCATATCCTCGTTCATGGCACCTGATATTGAACCAATGGCCCAGCACAATGTGTTCAAGTTGTTCCACGACCACTCACTTCCATCAATCTGTCGCGCAAGCTTGTTGGTCATAATAATTTCAGTATCGACCACATCAAGATGTGTCAAATAGACAAGAACCTCGCGCATACTCTTATAGAGCGTGATTGTGTCACTCTCCTTGACAAACTCTCGCACAATCTCACCTTCGTCATTCTCAACAATGAGAACTTCCTCCGGTTTGACCATCTTCTCGATCATAACAAGTCGCAAGGCAGATAACACTTGGGAATACATGTGCTTCCGCAAAGGATAGTTCTGTAGCACATCAGGGTGCGCTGCGCCTCCATTAGCAAATACACCAGAGTTAGAGCCAAAGTTGAGTTGCATGAGCGGGTTCATTTCGTTAATAGGAAGTTGCTGCACCTCTTCGTACAGCTCAAGAACAAGGCGCGCCCAGTAGTCGAGGCAGCCTTTAAAAATTTCACGTTCATCAATTTGGGAAATCTTGATCAAAAACAGATGCGAGTTGACAAGAATTTCCTTGTTCTCCTGCTGCTCAATCAACTATTTCAATGTTAGTAAGATCACCTTATACTCTAAATTAATCAATAGATTACCTTCAGATGGTGAGATAAGAATGAAGTCAAAAAGATTGCCAGATCTTGCAGAAGCTCTTGGTCACGAGTGCCAGCCACGTCGTACCATTCTCTGAAATCAGTAGCGAGAGGAAGATACGAATTGATAGCTTCCATAGTTCTTAAAAATAGCACCAAAAACTGATTGTCATACTGAGGCCAAACAAGTGATGAAATTTCGGTCAAGCACTTCAGGGCAAGATTTCGGTATTCGTCCACGACAAGGAATCGCGAAAGAAGCAATTCAATTACGCCTGTTTCAAAAATGTAGCCATATGGGACCCAACTCAAGTAGCGAAGAAGAGACTGAAGAGTAGCACCTACAAGAGTTGAAGATGTTGCAGACTCCAGTACTTCGTAGCAGAGATTATGAATCTCTGAAAATTTGTCGCACATTTCTTGCTTGAGGTTTCGGGCTTTTGCTTGTGTCATTTGCTCGGCCGAGAAATCAAAAACTTCTTCAGAAAGTAGTCGCAAAATCGACATGTTGTTCTCGCACACGTTGGGAGGCTTGCCGCCAGGTTCGCGAGAAGCAACGTAAGAGGCTCTACTGGACTGAACAACCTCTGAAATGAAACCATCCCACTTCAAAGGCCACTCTTGCTTGATGATCTAAATTTGATCAGTTAGTATATTGTAGGCAATTTGTCGACCGCGGTCTACCGGGTTCTTTATCCCAAATAGCCAAATCAAAAACACCCGTACCTCAACGAGGGTCAGATTGCACTTGTTGACCAAAGACTTTTGTGTGCGAAAGGTTTGCTGATCTTCTGACATTGCAATACACATCGAGACAATAAAATTTCGGATACCTTGTAACTCATTAGCATTTTGCATATTCCAAAGTTATCAACAGAAAATGCCGAAACTCACCTAATTGTTGATCTTCGGGAAGAGCTTTCCATCTTGTTTTAATGAGTTTTTCAAGTACTGACAAGGCAATATCTGAAAATACGAAGCATAAGTTAGTATCATGTTTCAAAGCACGCAAGTACGTGACTTTGTACTTGTAAAGTCGGTGGTGACGAACATTTAGTCTGCGGGTTGTTTGATTGCTGCAGAATTTGATCCGCGCGCTGCCATGAGTCTGGGTGATCTTGGAACTGCAAATAATAAAAATTAAAGATCAGTATATGCTATAAGAAAAAGGACAAAAGACAAATAGAAAAGTACCTGAGTTAGCACAGCTTGCGCCTGCTTTTGCTGCAGGGAAAAAAGAGAATGTTAGCAGTGATCAACAACAAGCACGACCAGATACCGGCAAATGAAGCACATCTACACAATACATGAGTGCAACAGCACCGGAAAGTGGTCCTCAAGCCAGTAAAAGTAGACTCGCATAAAAAAAAACCGACAGACATACGAGATCAGGCGGGCCCGAAAAGAAGGCCGCGACGACCTTGTCGAGGAGGTCGATGTCGACAGGATTGTCAAAGTTAAGGATTGCCTCCATGACGACGACACAATCTCGATACGATGTAAACAAACGGCCAAACGGGGTTCACTGCCTTTTTCTGCGTATTCGGGGGAGTTGTGCTGGTTTAGGTCAGTATCGAGCGCAGTCTGCGAGACAGAGCATTCAGATCTGAGGGTGGCTTACAGTGAGAGAGTGTTTTGCTAGTTTTGGCTCAGCTGGAGTTTTGGGTGACACTCGCCAGCCCACGCCACAGTGAGAGCGGCGATATCGGACTTTTGGCCAGGCACACTTTGTTACTGTACAGTAAGTAGTAGTTAGCATATAGCAGTAGAATATCGGTATATCGTCTCTCATTTAACTACTCAACGCATCTCCGATCATTCTACTCATTTACAAACATAACTCAAAACTTCGCTATAAATACAAAAAATGCAATGCAAAATAATATTCAAAAAAATATGCACGCAAGCAATTCTCTCGTCTGTCCATCCATAAATCCAAAATATACATAGCAAACGACTCTCACCAAGCAACATACGCATACACACAGAGCACAGCCAGTCCCTGAGCAGACTACTCACAGCCTCATCTAACAACTGTCTAGAATCTAGTTCTGCTGTCTCTCATGTCCCAGTTCGGGCGAAGCGCGTTCTCCATCTCATCCTTGTGTCCAACAAGCGCTCGCGGCAACTGGCTCACTGGCCGGCCGTTCGCTGTCCGATTCTGCAGCTGCAGGTCAAATGCATCAAACTGCTGTGTCGGATAGTATCTGCTCTGGGGCAAGTACTCCATCTCACTGAACGTTTTCGACATGCGAATGTTATGTGGCGATGGAATCGACTTCAGAGGCACTTCAGCCCACTCGCGTTGGGAGATAGTCGGACTCGAGAGCGGAGAACCAGCAGAAGACCCCGGACCGCGTTTTCGCGACGAAGGCGGAGCAAACGCAGTTGGGGACACGAGGAAGTCGTCCCTGCCCATCTTATGTGGAGTCGGTAGTTCCTCAAGTGGTACCAATGGAGGCAATTTTGGACGCGGCTTGCCTCTCTGTTGTTGCTGTTGTTGCTGTGCTTGCATGGGAACACGAGGGAATTGCGGGGGGTAGTGGTTGAACTGCTCTTGATCCATCTCATGTAATGGGCGTCCGGATTGCGAAGACATCGACCGTGGCATTCCAGCAGCCATATGGGCGATTGGAGGCGGTCTCATCACAGGTAGCTCTGGAACTGTCGGAGCTGCCTTACCTCTTGTCGAAGGCATACGAGAAATCCGACCGGAGCTATCGTACGCAATTCCGGAGTCATCAAGGAATTCTCTGGAGCCCTGCCCAGATGTAGATTGCACAGGCTGATCGAAGTACTCTTTATAAAACGACCGTAATCTATGAGCACGCTCTTCAGCGTCTGCAGGCTTGGAAAGGGACTTTGAGCGATCGAGATCGTTGGATGATTCTGGCACGTATAGGTGGTCTTCGGTTCCAGCGGGAGCACTTGAGTAAGGGGGTGTTGAGGGTTGCGGGAATGTTGCATGGGCCGGAGGAATAGGTACGTTCGATAATGTGTCAACATCGGAAGACGAGTCAAGCCCATCGACGCTGCTGCCGGCATCAGAATGGTCCTCGAAGGTACTTTGCTCAGCATCAGTTTGCTCCTGCTCGCTCTGAGCAGCATAAAAGGATTGAGAATCAGTAGCGTAACTCCGGCGATGATCAGCAGTATTTAAACCGTCAGGGGCCTCATCAACAGAAGTATAATCAGTCTCGGGATCTGCAAAAGGAGAAATGGTGCCTTCTCGCAGTTCTGAATCGTCGCCTAGTACCACGGGCAAAGCTGCCCGAGCAGGCGGTGACGAAGAGAGGCCTAAATTAGTTTGAGCATATTCGTACACAGCAGGAATCTTGGACTTTGCAGGGTAAGTAGTGGCAGGGGGCGTCACAGGGTCCGAGTATGAATAGCCTGAGGAAGAAGAGGGCAGCTGTGAGGGATAAGGTTTATATACAGTGTGCATTTCGTACGATTCCTGAGAAGCGAAAGAGGCGGAGGGGAGTCGGGGAGGGGCTATCAATGACCGCGGAGGCGGTAGAGTAGCAGCAAACGGGTCATTATCTCTAACAGCACGCGCGCGAGCCGAGTCTGTTTGATGCGACCGGGCAATGTCATACGGCGATTCAATTGAGGTTCGCGAGTCACCGAAGGGACCAGGAACAAGAAATTCGGGATAAAGCTTCTCAAATGCATTACCCGAGCGTGAACGAGGCGGGGTGAGATCAAAGTCGTCATGGTTGAGGTCAATAGTCGCGGCAGCTTTATCTTCACGGCGCAAGCGGTGGGCACGGATACGAACAGTAACGAGGATCATCAACGCGATAGCCGCACATGGAATACTATATGAGATAATGACAGTCAGTTAGATATCTTAAAAAGTAGTTTTGTTGAATAAGGAAAGAAGAAAAAGATCAACATACGCCACGGCAAGGCCAATTGTCAATCCCTGTGAGTTCACTGGCTTCTCGCAAATGCTGGAGCTCGCGTTCGCACCACTACAGTCAGTTGTCGAAGACGACGTATAAGCTGCGCGAGCCACGATTACCGGCAAGCGCTGCACAAGAAACTGCTGCTGATACATTTGTGTCTATGATGACCGGGGAATGCGCTGGTAGATAGCAAAACAGGACAGAACAGGCCTGCGTAGGGCGTTGAGCCACGAGCAGGCGGAAGCCGGACTGGTGCGAGCTGGTGCCGAAAGATCTAAGATGCCCGAGACAGAAGCTCAGCGCAAAGAAATATAACGAGCGCCTGTGTAAGTCTGCAACAGCTGCTTGAGTGAGGAACGGCTGTGGAGGAAGTGGTTGGGCTTCAGGGTCGAGGAAGGGGCTTTTGAGTCTGAGAATCTGAAATAAACAGAACGCTTGAATTTCCCAGTGCAACCTAATCTGGACTAGCGCAGACGTGTCTGGACGCGTGCTGGACGCGTTTTTGGTTGGGCACAGGTGGCTAGCAGAGAAATTACGCGTATATAAAGAGCAAGTAAATGTTAAAATAGTGTATTAATGTTCTATTTGTTCTATTTTGTACAATCCTGCCGATAAGCCAGCTCATTCTGTCCAATCCATGACTTTCCAGCCCAGCAAGGCTGACTTTCACTGCTGAGCTCACGTTCTCAATAAGGTTATAGTACAATACCCTTACACTCTTACTATCACGTGAATATTGGATTGCGCAGACGTGCTCAGGGATTCTGCGCAATAGTGGACTCTGTCTGACTGTCTGGCTCTCAAGGAACGCTTTCTGGTAGTCTCTCGTTCGCCTACTTTTACACACATACTGATCATGTCCAACACAGCAGAACTTAAGGAAATGGATCCTGTTGCCGAGCCAGATGAGCTTGACTTCGAAGAAGCTTCGGACGTCGTTGGATCTACCGTAGAAGCAAAGAAGGAGGAGGCTGAGGAGACGACGCCTGCTGAGCCATCTACGCCAGAAGCAGCTGCCTCGCCGCGGATGCCTTCGATGACCGACGTACTCAACTCGGCTCCTTCGTCCCCTGTTGCGAAGATGTCGGTCGCTGATGAGTATGTACAGCAGCAGCACTTCGATCGCGAGCCATTGGAAGCTGGTGCGCAAGAGGAAGAAGAGCCGGCTCCACCACCTCCTCCGCGCCCTCTCTCGCCATTCTCTCAGGCTCAGCACACTCTCGAGGAAGCTTTTCCTAGCATAGATAAGTCTGTTGTCAAGGCAGTCTTAATAGCATCCGGTGGCAATGTTGATCCTGCTTTCCATGCTCTCCTGTCTATGTCTGACCCTGACTTCAAACCTGATCTGCCTCCCCGACCGGCCCCCAACTCCGCCAACCCCACTGCGCAACGCAAATCTTCTCACCACTCTTCTTCGCACAGTCAACTGCTTGCTGACGAGGCATACGCTCGCAAACTTGCTGCAGAGATTAATCCTTCTCAGCCCCGGTCGTCGTCGCGGAGGACGCCGTCATCGTCGGCTTCCTACGAACGCCGCACTCACCGTGGATCAGAATATGACGGTACTGACGACTATCTCGGTGCTGAACGCGAATACTCCTTCTTCGATGATGATCTTCCTATAATCAAGGAGAATCTGACACGAGGATTCCAAGAAACTCGCACTAAAGTGAACGAATGGGTCACAAACTTCAAGAAGAAAATTGATGGCGAAGATGACGACGCAGTTTACTATAGCGGTGCATCAGGCGGTCCCCCCAGACGCTCGTCCAAGCCTCAGCGCCAGACTCAGTATGACTATTCTATTGGCCGGCAGCATTCGTACGATAACGACCCGACTGAGCTTGACGGCAACTTCTCTCATTTGAACCTCGTTAACGATTCGGTTCCTCCTCCACCCAGACCTCCACGTCCATCCGCCGCATCGGCGATCAAACCAGCTGAAGACCATCTCTACTCTGCCAGCAAGAGCGTCCCGGCCGCTTCAGCCTCGTCAGCCTCGTCAGCCTCGCCGAAGCGCTCATCTGGAAAGTGGGAGCCTCTTCGTGCTGTCGAGCCTACACCCGACAGAGACCCGTTTTTCATTGGAGATAGCGA
This sequence comes from [Lipomyces] yamanashiensis, assembly GCA_030572775.1. Lineage (NCBI taxonomy): Eukaryota > Fungi > Ascomycota > Lipomycetes > Lipomycetales > Lipomycetaceae > Myxozyma > [Lipomyces] yamanashiensis. Next base: position 560,930 of record JAJMBS010000001.1, read on the forward strand.
TGACGAAGGCGTAGAAGAGGCGGGCAGAAAGCAGGTTCGCTTTGCCTCTGGCGATGATGATTTGAAATAAATGTAGTTCTTTTTGATGTGTCTGGTCATGTAACGGTTGGGTTGTCAAGTTATATATTGAATTATAAACCAAGAGTGATAAATTTATGTACAAAGAAATCGTTAATTTACTGGTCTTCCTTCTTGATCGCATCCTGAATCCTCACCCATCCTTCGTTCGGGCCTGGCACAGGTCCCTTCACCAAGATGGCTCCAATATCAGGCAGTACCTTGACAATTTGAATGTTCTGGGTTGTGACACTCTTGCCACCCATACGTCCAGACATCTTCTTGCCCTTCAACACACGGCCCGGATCCTGACTCTGACCTGTAGAACCCGCAGTTCGATGAGACGCAGACACACCATGAGACGCAGGTAGACCAGAGAATCCGTGTCTCTTCATAACACCGGAAAATCCCTTTCCCTTTCCAATTCCCTTTGCATCAATGTATTGTCCCTCAGTAAAAAAGTCGACTGTAATATTGCTTCCGACTGGAAGCAGACCGCTTTTATCACGAATCCGGAATTCCGCAATCTTTGCCTTAGGTGGAATTGCGTTCTTTGTCAGATGGCCTATGACACCCTTTGTCATATTCCTTGGGTTACGGGCACCTGCTCCAACCTGTACCGCATAGTATCCTTCTTTCTCAACAGTCTTAACATGGGTAACCTGCACTCTGTCGACGAGAAGCAAGGTGACTGGGTAGCGCGCTCCGTCCTCGGTGTAGTAGGCCTGCATTCCCTTCTTAATAGCAAGCACACCCGTGCGCTTGCAAAGCTGCTTTCTCGACAAAGCTGCCTCTTGTGAGTCAAATAGTAAAGGAAGCGGTCGCTCAGTACGAGTGAGAATTCGAGTGCCAGGCGGAAGCTCCAACACCGGGATTGAGCTAGAAATTGGCGTGGTACCTGCTCTTAGCGCCGAGGAAGTCGAAAGCAAACATCTCCTAGCACTGTTCACTACTGCAGCCATCGCTGGCCGCCGTAATAGTGCTGACATCGACTGCATTGTGTGGTCTAATGGTGAGCTCTGCCGTGTATTGTGAGTTTCGAGTATTTTTTCGTTGCGCTCCCGCGATGGAGGTGTGGCGCAAATACACCGCCATACGTGGCTGCTGCTCACAGTCAGTTCCGGAAACAGTGAGATTGAAGCATTTAGCAAACTATTCTTTGTTATACCAAAGAGTTCAGGTCCCTGGAAAAAGAAACTGCAGAAAAATGTCTGCCTTTCTACGTCGGTCGCAGTGCGCGTCTCAGCTTCTGGCTCAGCGGTGTCATGTCTTGAGTACCCGCAGTTTACATGTCGCTCGCACTCTTCGCAACTCTTCAGCATCGCCTCTGTCAACACCTTCGCGAGCTCCTCAAAAGATGGACCGTTCTAAAGTAAAGGTCACGGTCGACACTGAGCTGCCAGGTGTGTTTTTTTCTGTTTATTGTGTTGCTTTGAGATCTGTCATTGGCTAACTGAACTTACAGAAATTCACTCCAGAACTCCTCGTCTTGTACTTTACTATACAGTCTTCTTTTCCATCATTGGCGTAATCTCCCTCGGCTTTTTCAACTATGAACGACAGCAATCACCACTAGTTGCTTCCACAATGTACTACGCCCGCCAGTCTCCTACCGCTCGTAAACTGCTTGGCTCAGGTATTCGATTCCGCGACTCAATTCCCTGGATCTCAGGCTCGCTGGACTTCCTGCACGGAGATGTTGATCTCTCATATCATGTCATTGGATCCAAAAGCGTGCAGGCCACACTGCATTTCAAGAGCGTGAGACGGCGCAAGGGTGAGCCATTCGAGATGATTGCTTGGGAGTTGGTATTTGAAGATGGGCGGGTGGTTGATCTTATGGCTGAGGACGACGCGAAACCAGCGATTGCGGTTGATGAGGAGAGCAACAAATAAATTTACGAATCTTCTCATCTCCTTCTGTACATAGAAAATGAATATAAACAATTGCAATTGGTAGATAATATATACAGTAAAATACATACTAAACCACAGAACAGCAATCTTTTCCCATAACACCTACATGAAAACAAACAAGAAATGAAGCAAACATAGAAACAAGAAAAGATAAAATGAAAAAAAAAAGTTATAAACAGGCTATAGACATATTTACATTATAGTCCCCTTGCCTTTGCTTTGCGAATTTCCTTTCGGATGCCTTCCACATCAAACAAAACTTCACCTTCCTCGCCAACATCCTTTGGCTGATACTGGTAATGATACTCGCCTTCACGAAACGTGCTTGGATCCCATTGGTTCTTACTAGATGAACCTTCCTGACCTTGTGCCTGGCTTTCAGATGCCTCTTCATACATATCCCACCATTCCTTCTTCTTTGGTTTCATCCATTTAGAAAACAAGCCTTTCTTGGGCTTTTTGCCAGCGGCCTCGCGCTCCATCTGTCTTCGGGCTTCTTCAAACTCTACAATCAGCTCACGTTGTCGTTCACGCTGCAAATCCGGATCCTATTACTCACATTAGCAATGCTCATAGTGTTCGCAACAGAATAATATACTTACAGGATCATCAATTTCTGTGAACTCTTCGCTAACAACCTCCCAACCGCACATTGACAAAAGTCTCGGCATATTCTCACGGTAAGCCATATGACCTTCGACAATTTCGGTGCAATCCATATTTTCAATCCCGTAGATCTCTTCAATTGGTGCAAGTCCAGCAATCTTACCTAGACCCCCTGATGTAGCGCGGAAAAGATATCCAAGAATCCAATCTTTGCGCGAGTATCCATTAACAAAGCGGCCAGATACCATCGACGAACACATAATCATCATATCGCGCTTTGCGACTACCGGCGAGCCAAAAAGATAAACGTTCTGAACAATTCCTACAGCGTTGCGCTTTGCGAGCTCGTTCAAGCAAGAGACGATAACTCGAGCACCGAGCGAGAAACCTACAAGAGTAATAGGGCGTACACCCAAGTTGCGCTGAATCAGCGTATCCGCAAGAATCTGAATCAGTATAGTTAGCAATCAACTATTATTTAATAAAGCAAATGATGAATCATACAAGACCTGCAGCCCACGCACGATCCAGAGATACGTTCCATGGATTATCAAGTAAATACGAAAGCTTGCTTAGCATCATCGGCAGCTGTAGGGAGGCCATCAAAGCAACCATAATGGTACTTCCAAGTACTTGCTGAATACTTTGAGTCAAAACTTCGGTTGCTAAGATATTGATAGTTTGTCCCATAGAGGTCAACATGTCAGGTTCCCAATGAAGAGAGAAAATATCGCCCATGATAGGGTCCACTGTTGAAAACGGCAATCGAACATCATCCTCTTTTCCTGATAGCCAGCCTGAAATAGTTACAATTAAATTCACTCGCTCATTGTTATGCAGAGGTCGGAATTCAAAAGTCCGTACATGACCCATTCTTCGTCCCATACTTGTATTTCCTACGCGGGCACCAATAGCCGCTCCTGTAGTGGTCACAATCGCTGCACCACCTGCACCGGCAAAAAAAGTTGATGTACCGGTGATACCAACAGTTGTCAAACCCGCAGCTAAACCAGCTCCAATAACTGGCGCTAGTAATCCAGCAGATAAGCCAATGACGAGACCGCCACCAATGGTCGCCAAACCCATATAAATGTATTTCTTCTTGATTGCTCGTTTTCGTCGGCGCTCGATCAGTTCATCTTCTCGCCAGGTCTGTTCCGTAGGATCCTCGATATCAAGAGCGTCGGTTATGCGTTTCTCAAACTTGCAAATATCAATAGCAGTCACGTTGAGCTCCTTTGCAACGCGCTCAAGCAATGTTCGTGAACGAGCGTCGTAAACCGAGTCAGCGACAAGTACCAAGAAGAGATCACAGAGGATCGTCCAGCGAATATCAATGTCAAGGGTTTCTTCGTCGCGGATAGTTGATGGATCTAGCACCTGTTCTGGCTGCTGTGTCTCCTCGTACGCCGGCAGAGGCGTCCGTGCTCTCGAAGGTAGACTCGAAGTTTCATGTTCCCAGTACTCGTCATCGTCATGGTGCTTAATTGGATTTTTGACTCGTGAGTTTTGCATTAATGAACCATTCAAATCTGAGGTTATAACTCCATGAGCCGAAAGCTGCTCAATCATAAGTTGCTCTTCAGACGATATATCCATATGTGCATAAAGACGCATGCTCATCTTCTGCGACCACATAGCCATTGATCCGAAAACCGTACTTAGACTCTTGGCAATACGCTGGGAACCTTTTTTGCTTGCCAAATCTGTGGCCATATCAACCATACATAACTTGCACAGGCCAACGTATGCAATGCGCTGTGTGTCTGTTAGTAACTCCTTAGTGGTTTGTAGCTGATTAAGAGGGTTTCGAGCATCGGTATCAGTCGGATCTTCATCGTTAAAGAGGTATTTTGTCGAATCATCAAGTTCTGCTTCCAGTTCAGCATCTTCAGCGTCAAGAGTAACGCGCGTATAACCTTTTCCTGCTCCACCACGCTGCGCGTCTTCTTCTTCGGTATCAGACGGGATTTCCTCATGCGCAATAATATTTCCATCGTCGTCATAAATATCATGGCTTGCAAAGACTGGCATCTCTTGCCACCCATCCGCGTCGTCTACCACTTTGGCTTCGCTCTCGTCTTCGTCCTCTTCCTTCACAGCAGACATAGTGCCGTTGCCCTGTTCACTAACTCCCGTCTTTGCCGCGGGATCGGTGGTCGTAGTTATACGCGCCTGCTGCTGCTGCTTCAGTTGCGGTGCGACCATCTGCTGATAAGAATATTCTGAAATTTGTCCCAAATTGGTACTATCGTTCGCCGCTTCTATTGTAACTGTGAGATCGGTGGGTAAAGACGGATCAGGGGCAGGAAAGAAATGTCGCTCGAGCTCAGACGCCTCCACCGACTGCGACTTGCGATGAAGTCGTGAAATCCGTGGCAAGCGAGGTGACCCCGGAGACCGGGGCGAGAGGGGTGATCTTGGGCTTGTAGGATTTGTTCCCAAGGGTGGTGCTTGTGGCAGCGTCGAGGTACCTAAAGGAGTGGCCAACGTGTGCTCAGGCCTGATATCGTCCTCTTCAGATATTGGCTCGATTTGCTCAAAGCCCCCATCAAGATAGCTCAAGGATGTCTGCAAGGGTGCCAGCTGTGTAGGAGAGCTAGACGTGGGCTCGTCAGCTCTAGGAATAGCGTCTTCGCCTTCGACAGCAATGCCGCGGCCGTCGTCCGCCCATACATTCTCATCCATGGCATCCTCAGAGTCCGCGTCATTTTCAGGGGACATAGCAGAGTAATTGAGTGAAGTAGGAGGATCCGCAAAAGGCGATCCTGCCGCGTCGTCAACCCATGACTCTGTCATCTTGATTCTGTGCAACGGAGACGTAGGCTATAGGATTAGCACGATTTTTGGTGATTTCCCCAATTAAGGTCGCAGCAGCACCCGTTCTGGCACGAACCCTGTCCTAAACTCGGAATCAGGTCGGCAAACTGAGTAGCTGAAGCCCTCCGAGGTTCCCGCCGTCTGAGAAGATGGGCAGTTGTGAGAATTGGCAGTGCGCGCTCTCTAGGCGTCGAAGCTGCCGCTGAGGACCGCGCCTCCGCTGCGCAAACCTGCGTGCCGCCGCACAGCAGCCGAGGATTGAAGATTTACAAGCACTTATGTAAGGCTGCTGCAGATTTGTTGGAATTGATTTACTATAGATGCAATTATACAGCGTAGCAGATCGATTATCATTCTTACTCTATATACATTCATACACTCTAGAATCCAATTTCCTAGTAGTCACCGATTCTTGTCAACACAGCTAGGCTTTCGACGTGATGCGTTTGAGGGAAGAAATCGAAGCCCCGGACACTGTCAACCACATAGTTGGCGCCCTTCTCGCTCATTAAAACATACTCAACATCACGAGCCTGCGTGTGCACATTACAAGACACATATATAACTCGTCGTGGCTGATATTCCAGCAACTGATCCAAGAAACGCTTATCGCAGCCCTTGCGACTGGGATCAAGAATCATGCTCGTTTGGTTTCCTGGCGTGCGAATCTTGCCAAAAATCACCGACGCATCTCCATGTACAAACTCCGCGTTCTTAACCATATTGTCCTCGGCGTTACGAGTGGCACATTCAACGCTCATTTTCGATACCTCGACACCAATTACTACGTCGAGATCTTTGCTGCATGTAATACCAAATAGACCTGATCCGCAGTATGCATCAACCAGATATTTCAACGGTTTGAGTGTGGCCCCGCCCTCAACTGCGGGAACTGGTCTGCGTAGTTGTTCTCCCACATATTCGGTAACTTTAGGCAGAACTGAGCTGTTACACTGAAAGAAGTCGCCTATACATGGATGTCAGTCTATACACAGTAGCAATGTAATTCAGGTGACACTCACGTGCAGTATATCTGAATCGAAAGTCGTTTACATATTCAGTTACAGTTGCATTTGAGTCCTCAATAACCTCAATTTCTCGCTTGTTTAGGTCCTCATTTTCCTTCACGCTCTCTCGGTACATCAATGTAACTCCTCGCTTGTACTGGTGCTTATTATCCTTGATCAGTGCACGCGCATTAACATAAGCTTCGTTGATTGCAGGAGTAGCAATAGGACAATCTTCAATATCCATAACAAATGACCGGCCCTTTTGTGTAAATCCAATTGGCAACACCTCAGGCACGTGTCCATTTCGCGGGATATCAAAATGTGGAGTCAACTTGGTACGATAGCTGTATTCGAGCGGGGATCCGATTGTTGGGCTGATAGCAGGTATAACGCCTTTTGGGGCTGCACTGCAGAAATGTTCGTAGGCACGCTCAATCACTGTGCGCTTGTGCTCTAGTTGCGATTCGTACGGAAGCATCTGAAGCTGACAACCTGCGCATCGTGAAAAGTATTTGCATTTGATTAGCTCGTCATTGCGCTGTGATCCAGGTGTTATAACACGAACAAAATCTGCTTGAAGGTGGTATTGATGTGCTTTGACAATCTTAGCCCGCACAACATCCCCAGGTATGCTGAATGGGACTACAACTATATTTTCAATAGCCCCAGATTCATCTTTGAGCAAGCCTATTCCATCTCCTGTAGATCCTAGCACGCTGATCTCAACGTCAACTTCTTTAAAACTAGGAATCGCCAGCGGCGTAGATACAATAAATTCTGAGCCAATGAGGTTAACCTCGGCAGGCATGCCGTGCTTCTTTCGCAAATCTAGCACGTCTAGTATCAAATATCCATCTGTGCTTGTTCGCTCCACTTTCTGTGGCTTAGGCTTTCGATTTTTTGTCCGCTTCACCTTTTTAATTTCATGGTTGCGGATATCATTTGTAGGCTGCATCGGACGCTTCAGACTCGAGTCGCCATTTGTAGTTTGTGGAGCTGGTACTCCAGCACTATCGATCTGCATAGCATTTGAATTCTCTGACTCCCCAGCCAGCAACGAGACACCTTCAACTGCACTCATAAAGATATCTCTGAGTAAAAAACTTGAGCTAGCCCCGTTTTTGCTAGTCAAATGCGAAGAATATGCTGTACTTGCTGTTGCTGCGGTGGACTTGAGTCGCGCGCGCGCACTTAGCTGTATGTGATCTGAGAGGGCAAAAGGAGTAGACGTAGGCAACAAAAATGCAGTTAAAAAGTATGAGCGTCGATAATACAAATTCTGAGACTCACTGAGCGCTCTTCTGAACACCGCAGCTCTGTTCATAGACGTAGAGAAGCAGAAACTTGTCTGGAGTGTGTCGATATCATTACAATTGGGAGGTTTTTATTGGCATTCGAAAAACTTTTAAAGTTCACCTCCTGAATCTTAATTAATGCCCATTGTGCGTATGAGTTTATGCTTTAACTATCACGCACATTTAGCTTCAATGCAAGGAAAAAAATCGGGAAGCGGTTCATGAAGATTGTCTGTCCTCAGCAGTAACCAAACGAACGAAGAAAGGGCCGCGGGGTGCCTCAAGAACAATATGTTGTGCCGGTCTATTCGAATATCGGCAGCTCCTGCTAGTTCTTTGCGCCAGCTGCTGTTTCAGTCTGGAGCTTATTCGAGCAAGAACTACTCATCCTCAAGCAAGACGAAACCTGAGGTTTCCGACCAACTGAAGAAACTCGAGTCAGCGGCAAAAGAAGGTGACCACGATGCTGCGCTGAAAGTGATTGAGGAAGGGGGGGTGAGTGTTCATCACATTTACAATCCTGCTGAAACTCTTGAGGAAACGCCAGTCCCGCAATTGCTGTCGCGTCCTGAGCACATTCGCACTCTTGCCAAATTCTATTCTCCCCGAATGTTAAAAGCAATTATTGCCAGTGAGCAGACAATCACACCTGAGCTATGGAGCACTCGCAAAGGTGGTCCATCGAGATTTCCACTGTCTTACATCGATGATTTAAGCAAGCATGACAAATTTTGGGATGTTGCTGTTGAGCCGTGGACCGACTTGACGGAGGATGCACGACAGATTGTCCCACCAATGAACAAGGATTTAGAGCGTCAAGCTTATGTGAAACAGAGTAGAGAGCAGATTGAAAAAGTTTCACAATTAATTGAAATGCAGTATGACGAGGACACTGCCGAAAACTATGTTGAAAACAACATTAGCAAGCTAGAAGCTGATAGTGAGAAACAAAGCGCGGATCAGGAGCCTGTTTACAATAACAGACTTTCCGACGATTACATTAAGTCCCTTGATACCAAGCATTTGCTTCATAGAGTAGTCTCCAACGTCACTCGTCTTGGTAAAATCAGAAGTCACTACATGATGGTTGCCGTCGGTGATGGAAAGGGTATGATTGGAATTGGAGAAGGTCGAGATCGCGACAGTTTACCCAAAGCAACTACTAAGGCTCGTGTCCAAGCAATTGCAAACATGGTTTATATTCCTCGATTTGAGAACCGGACAATCTATAGCCCAATCTCATACAAGTTCCATGGCGTCACAATGGATCTCTGGCCCCGCCGACGTGGATTTGGTCTTCGCACAAGTAGTTTCATCCATGAGATTGCTCTTTTGGTTGGAATTAAGGATTTGTCGGCCAAGGTTCGTGGTTCCAGAAACAAAATGAACACTGTGAAGTGCATTGTCAAGGCGCTGCAAGATCAAACGCTTCCCGAAGATATTGCCGTCATGAGAGGCAAAAAGATTAGCGAGGTTCGTTCAGTCTACTTTGGAGGAAATGAGATTTGATCGGTTTGAAGTTTTGTATATTGTTTGATACCGTCTATCCAAAATTAAGGACAATTTGTACAAATAAATCGTGCCAAGAGAGGATCTTGGAAGTGCAAGATTTTGATTCGCACATAGTGTGGCTAGAGGTTGAATAGCATGCATCTTTGTATATAGAAATGGTATTTTGTTCTCTATATTTAACATAACCACTGTAGTCATTGTGCAGAAAAAATATCAAAAAAATCCAAAGACGCCGAACATTATCATAAAACCAAGGCTAACAAATAGTACACGGGAAATTTTTCACTCCATTTCATTCTCTGCGACAACCATGGGTCCATCTTCATCGTGTAATTGTTGTTGGAGAAAGATACTGTAAACTGACGCCTTGAGCAAAGTGAATACTATGGCCGTCTTACGCTCGAGAACGCGTAAAGTGTCAAGGATCTCCGGCGTTGGAACTGTAGCTAACTTTGCAAGCTCTGCGGACATCTAAATAATTGTGTTAATCTCTTTTTCTTTCGTTTATAAGTCAATGCCAGTGCCTTACGGAGTTCAGATTTTGAAGGAGTTGCCGATATTCTGTTAAAAGCTCCTGCTCTACAGGGGAGAGTAAATGTGCCATCATGTCGGAAGACAGTGTACCACCCTTGGGAGCGGCATTATTGTGTGTTGAGTCATATACCTCCGGAGCAGACATCGAATTATATTCAGCTGAAGAGACGTGTCGATGGCAAACAGACGTGGATGTAGAGCATTCACGCGTAGTGCGCTAAGGTCAAGGTTTGCGTAGCGTTCGTCGCGTAAACAAAAATAAAGTTTGTTTTTGAGCGCGATGCCTTCACCACCCGCGCTTTCCCCACTTCGTACTGCCTTCTACACTGCCAATAGAGTCAAAAAGGACTTTAATATTGCTCAGATTACAGTATTCACTATAATATACAAGAAGGATCAAAATGGACGGTCAGCCTGTAACGTCTACTTCAGGGAATCCACTGTCGTTGTCCGTTGCTGGACAGCAAGCTGTCCCAGGAGAGAAGACATACTTTGAGAAACAGCGAGACGCACTCGTGGCTGAGATTTCTGTCGTACGTTGATCTGGAATTACGCCTGTTTTATTTTTAAAAGGAATGACTGTTAACAAAAATTGGTATCTAGAGCTTAGAGCATGTACTGACCAATATAAACACCTTAAACAGGGCCTTGGAGGGCGTGATAGTGGTGCGTATGGCCTAGTGACTGTTGCTTGCGGTTGTAATACTAAATCCTTATACAGGTTGGAAAGGAGTTTGAGAGCGTATCAACACTATGGAGTACATTCTACGACAACATGGGGCACGATAGCCATGAAAACGAAGAGGAGGAAGAGGAGGAAGAGGAGCTACACGGTAGCGACCAAGAAATGGCTGATTAAATACGTCTAATACTGCTATTATGTATGGTTTTGGCTTTGTGTGATTTTATTACCGGCGTTAGTATTTATGTTGTTGCTTCTATGATGCGTTCAGATTAACTATAACGAAATACATCAGAATCTCCTTATATTACCATATAAATTTCAAAAAGTAGACGAAAAAACAATGAAAGGCGCGGCAATATCTCTATCTGAAAGATGAATAGCGAGGCGCCAATACCAAATGAAAACTCCAGACCCGAATTAATTCAACATAAGCAAAAAAACCAATAAAGCCGAACCCTTAGCTTTAGTAACACATGATATCTAAAGAACCAATCCAATATTTTTCTTGTTGGATCTTCGATAGAGCTCAAAAAATAGCAAGCAGAACAGAAAAATTATTCGATAGCTTTTCAAAGGTTACATAATGGCACAAGCACATCCTCCACTACTTTCACGCTCAGGAGGCACAAGAATACTGACTATTCGATCAAAAATGGTGTCAAGACCTGTTCCTCTTTTGGCTGAGCATTCCAAAAATGGGACTCTTCCGATCTGCTGAGAGACCTGCACACCCTGATTTGTAAATCAAAGATTAGCATAAGCTCACGATAATGATTTGGGTGCTCATAAAGACCACATATCAGTACAACGAGCTCGCTCACCTTGTCATATGGCACAGGGCCAATATATCCTTGTTGCTTCATTATATCGATAACTTGTGGATCGTTTCGTACGTCTTCTTTCATGCCGACTAGCATCATCGGAGTACCCTTCGGGCAATGATGCTTAACTTCGGGCCACCACTAATTAATACAAATTTTAGCTCTGCGTCAAACCAAAATGATAGTGATCTAGCTGATATTTTATCTGCTTACTTTTTCTATAACGTTTTCCAAGCTGGTGAATGAGTCGATCGAATACGCAATAATAATCAAGTCCACGTTTGCATACGACAGAGGTCGTAGTCGAGCATAGTCTTCTTGACCAGCAGTATCGACCAGCAAAAACTCCACTGTTTTACCACTCACGAGTTGCACCCGCTTTGTGTGATTCTCGAAAATTGTAGGCACATACTCCTAAAAACAAGCCAGGCTTGGATTAGCTTCTTCCCACGCAAATAGCTCACGAGCAATCAATGCACCTACTGCCGGAAAAATGCCCCTGACGTAAGTCATAAGCATCGAGGTCTTGCCGCAAGCACCATCTCCTACTGTCACGACTTTGAAGTGATAGTCAGCCGGTTCCACCATTGCGCTCTGTCTTTAAGGTCGCAGGTAGAGAGAGACTGGCAAGGAAGCGAGGACTCGCGACAAGGCGGCTGGCGCGGCGCACTGTACGGCAACTTCACTTCTGGCGGACCACGCGCTGAGTAAGAAGTGTCCGATAAGCTGGACCCCCGGTTTTTGACATTGTGTTGTTTGTACGGGGCTAGCAGCGTACACTACGCTTATTTATGTAATGATATATCTCAGTTTGATATCTGGTTCCTGTAAGTGCTACGATCTGGACGCGGCGGTAGTAATATACAAATTATCAAATTGAAGATTAGATAAGTGCTGACTAATATTATTAAAGTAGACTAAGCTCCAAGAACGCAAGATATATAATTGGCTTAGATTCTGAAAAAAAGCAGCCAGAGTACGCAAGATTAATGCTTGTATATCGCAGCATTGAAATCTGCTTGGTCCTCAGCCGAGGCTGCGCAAGGAAGTTACCTCGAAAGATAATGCAGCTTCGCCAAGATAATCCAGTCCAACTCTTTTCCAGCTTGCGTAGGCAATGGGAACCTACTCGAATTGCCAATGTCTTGAACCATGCCTGCGTCAAGCTTGACTACTATCTGTCGAATTGGTGTACCAATTGTCATATCCATTAATATACGCCTTATTACACGCCTTATTACAACCTGTATACATTATACCGAAGCACAAAATTATTGAACAAAAACTCCTGCCTCCGTGTTTTAACCAATTGCCAATGCCAGAAAATTTATCAGGAGTCGTTTCTATATACGTAGCTTAGGGCCATGGGGAAATTTGTGGTGATGTCGTTGCTTTTGCTGAAACCGGCTGCTTCGAGGATGCTTCAGCTGGTGCTTCGTTTTCCATATGTTCACTCCTAATCTCAAACTAGACCATATATCGGGACTTAGCTGCTGTGGTAGCTTGCGTCCGTATAGACTTTGGTCAATTAGCCATGTGCCAACAATGAATTCATCTGGATCCAAATAATCTCTCTTTTCACGGCTCACAAGATTCCTGTTACAATATTAGTTAACTGCTCTAGAAACGATCCCGTTCATCTAAGAACTTACCAAATCTTCTCTAGCATTTCTTGATCTAATCGAGATCTTTTCCATAGCTGTCTCACAACAAGACCATGTACACAGTTAGAGAGCTCTGCAGGCATCATCAGTCCTCTGTTTGAAGCCCATAACGCGTCGTATCGCTTCCGTTCTTCCTCAGTTAACGTTCCGGTCACAACAGTATGCTTCCAAGGCTTTTCCGCGTTAAAGACATGTTTAGCCTTCTCTGGCTTTCGCATAGTCGTACGTAAAGTTGTAGGAAGCGGCGTATAATCCGTTCCAGTGGGGTTATTATATCGTTTAACAGTCGGGGGACCAACTGATGACGCCCGGACACTTCCAGGTCCTGATCGAGAACTTGAAGCAGTTCGTAGACTTTCTCTATTTTCTCGAGCTCTCAGCGAAATCATAGATGCTGAAGCGCCCGGTAGTGAGCCCACAGATCTTGAAAGAGATTCAGACGCCCCAGACACAATTCTAGGTCGAGATACAGCATGTCTATTGTAAGAGTGAAATGGATCTGTATTCTTATTGCCGTCCGTAAAAAATCGTCTAGCGGAATGTGCGGTTGAAGCAGCGGAAACAGGTCGAGAGCGTACTGAAGCTGAAGGTGCATTTGGTACTGCAATTGCAATTCCCTGTGTTAGTGGTTTTTCTGAGTTATCTCTGCCGTTCGCTGGTATATCGCTAGTCAGAGTTATTTGTATCTCTGACAGTGCCGTTGAATGGCTTATAGTTCTGCTGTCGGTAGCTTGTTCTGAAACACTACCGCCTGATGCTGATCTATCCACAGAAAGAAGTTTGGTGTATCTAGCCGGTCTCTCAGGCCTAGGTGATAAAACGCTACTGGTTTCATTAACCAGGCGCAAGTTAGCCTGCTTTTTGACTGAATATTTCACTGATCCTTCCGGTTTGTTGATATTTTGAATGTCGACTGGCTCATCAGTATCATCAGTGGCATGCACATCTGACCGTAACGAAGATGTTGAGTATACAGACGATACTGGGGACGCGCTGCTCACTGGTGATGAAGATGATACAGCGGGAGCAGCAGAGCGCAAGCTTGATCTATCATCTGATTGGGTATGGGGTTGCAGCGTACTAGTTGGTCTCCCGGACAGAAATGAAAACGCCCCATTTTTTGGTTGGGGGGAGCGGTCTCTAATATCTGTCGACGCAGCTTCATTGCCTGACCCAGTCTTCTGTGTCTGTTCCCGAAATGCACTTGTAGCTTTACGCGCTGAAGAACCATCACCCTTACGTACAGGCCTTGCACTAGTGGCTGACGTATTCGGTGATTTGTTAGGTCGAATGTAAGATTTTGGCAGATTGCGCGGACTCGCAGTAACTGCCGCTGACGCCGTCGCAGCAGCTACATGCTTTGCAGCTATTGCCGCTGAGCCAATCGCAGTTGTGGTCGCCTTGCTCGAATCTTTTATCTGGTATACAGATAGTGACCGCTTCGTGCTATTAGCTGCATGTTCAATTACTGAAGTGCGACTCGGTGTAGGCTTTGGTGGAATTGAAACGGGTCGAGAAGAGGCAGATGCCGTTCTGATGGAAGGAGCCGCATGCGATACCCCGGTGCTGTTCGATATGCTAACTACCTGTTTCTCAGTAGAATTGCTAGAATGATGTTCATTGGTTGCTGCAATTGGAGATTTTCGAGAAAAGGCCAGAATTGCAGCCGACAGGCTGCTATTTTGCCTGGGATCATTGCTCGCAGCAGCATTGAGCCCATCTGCTGGCATCCGGTAGCGATCCATTGAAGAGGGCTATATATAGTACTCAATGCTACCCGCTTTAATACAAGAGGAGATATTCAAGCATTCCAAGCAGTCGATAATTGAGCAGAATACTGCAGAAAAGGTTGCGTTGATCCAGCGTATTAGAACTGCCCAGTATTTTCTTCGGGGTAATCTCGAGTTGACCCTCGACTGCAAGCCAAGCGATCTCCAGGCAGCTTCAGTAACAAAAAGCTATTAGCAAGCCTGCTGAAATGCTGCCCAGTACCACAGACTACACTATATTCCCTCTGCAAGTCGAACTGCTCCGTGGATCCCAAGAACGGACTGTCCTGCTTCAAACATACGTTCATCAAAGTGGACGCGCAGCTCCTGAGCTGCATGATCAGCGTCATTATTTTGATCACGTGCGGAGAACTGCGTTTGGAACGCGTCAGTAGCAACACGTAGTCGAGAAATCAGAAAAATACCATGAGGACTCTCTGAATGGTGAAGTTTGATGTCCAGTGTATCATTCAATGGAGAAGATCAGGAAGAGGAAGTGTACGAGAACATTTGGGTAGAGGATGAAACGTCGATAGCTCTTCAAAAACCAGTCAATAATGCGCCATCACCTCCGTTCCACACGCTCGTCACCCAGCTGTTCACTCCCCTCACTGCTCCTGCCGCTCGAGTCACTGGAAAATTTGCAAGCAAAAATGTGAAAGATCAAAAAAATTTGTTGTTGAGACGATATATCGATATGTGGCGCGAAAAAGTAGGCCCGGATATCTATCCATGCTTCAGGCTGCGTACGATATCCGATACATTTGCTATGCTATGATCGTTTACTGACGCAAGATTTCTGTTTTAGTCTTGCCTTCTGTAAGAATTATAAATGGGCTGTAGCGTTGAATATTTGTGACTTACATCTATTCAGAAAGACAAAGAACGGATTTACGGGATCAAGGAATCTGGTCTGGCCCGATTACTAATTAAGGTAATTTTGTCTCTGTACAGCTACTTCACCTTTCTTTATTTAGTTTTGTTGATGTTTTTAGATCCTTGAAATATCTCCCGAGTCAGATGATGCCAGATTAATTGTCAATTTTAAAGTGCCGGGAGTGTATACTCAAAGTGCTGGCGACTTTGCCGAGAGATGCTACCAAATCTTGAAGAAAAGAGAGGCAAGATCAGCCTTTGGGGATCTAACTATTGATGAAGTAGATGATCTATTAGAAGATCTGAGTAAGCATAACAAGCTTGAAGAGCAATTGCCAATCGTCAGGCAATTTTATCAGCATATGAATTCCGAGGAGATGAAATGGATTATCAGAATCATACTAAGAGGTTCGTCATTTGTCTTCAAGAACGCACGCTCGTTAGCGGTCACTAATTTGTTGGTTTCTAGACCTACATGTGGGATTTGGAGAACGATCTTTGTTCGCATTATGGCATCCTGATGCAGTCTCCTTGTACAGTATCAGCAACAGTTTAAAGCGTGTCTGTTGGGAACTACATGATCCTAAACTAAGGCTTTCAAGAGATGTATGTCTTGTCTGATCAGGTCCTTTTATTTGCTTATGCATTTAACCTGTGTTGATAGGAAAGCAATATTTCTGTGATGTCGTGTTTTCAGCCTCAGCTTGCAGCGTTTCCTAAATATTCATCGGCCCAGATCCCTAAAATTATGCAGAACGACAAGAATATGCCTTTCTACATAGAGGAGAAGCTTGACGGCGAAAGAATTCAACTTCATATGACCGAAAAGGGAAATAATTTCAAGTTTTTCAGTCGTCACGCTAAGGATTATACCCATCTTTATGGCTCATCTCTCGATGATCAGAAAGGTTCTCTAACCAAATATTTGCGAGGAGCGTTTGACGATAAAGTGGAAAGTATAGTTCTTGATGGTGAAATGGTTTCATGGGATACATTTTATGAAATGATTGAGCCATTTGGCACTCTAAAGACCTCTGCTTTAGCTGAAAATACAGATTCAACTCAGAAGTCGCATCCATTATGTACGTATATTTCTAGCTGTTTGGTCATACCCGTACCAGTATTAACGCTCATAGATCGTGTTTTTGACATCTTGTATGTGAATGGATCACCAATGGTCGATTTTGAGTTGGAAGGGCGCAAGCGTGCTCTCAAGAAATGGCTGAATGAAGTTCCTACCCGATTCGAGGTTCATTATTACGAAGAAGCCACCACTCAAGAAGAGATCGACAAAAGCTTGCGTCAAGTCATAGAGCAATCGTACGAATTAATCATTGGTTTATTTTCTTTATCCTGTTTTTATTCTAATTACCTACTTGTAGCTCGGAAGGCTTGGTTATAAAGAATCCTACCTCCATGTACACACCGAATGGCCGTACAGATTCTTGGATAAAAGTCAAGCCTGAATACATGAATGAATTTGGCGAGAACCTTGATGTTCTTGTAATTGGCGCGTACTATGGGCGCGGCAAGCGCAGTAATATAATGGCCAGTTATCTTTGTGGATTACGCGTTGAGAGTGATGATCCTGATGTCGTTAGTGACACTTCAAAGTTTGCAAAGTCAGTTAAGAATTTTAGTATGAACGAGATACATTGATTTAACACATATTTCAGGTTTTGGTCGTTTTGCAAAGTAGGTGGTGGTTTTAATGCCGAAGAATATAGGAATATAGCGAGAATCACGGAGGGGAAATGGCACAGATACGATTCAAAAAACCCGCCACTGCTCTATATGGAGCTGTCTGGTGCGCGGAAGGAGATTCCTGATCTGTGGATCAAGCCACAAGACTCTATAGTACTCGAAGTGAAAGCTTCAGCTGTTGTGCCTGATTCCGATATTTTTCGTATGAATACCACTTTGAGATTTCCACGGTTTAGGCGACTTCGAATGGATAAGAACTGTGAATCGTCGCTGAGTGTGAAAGAGTTTTTGGCTTTAAATTCTCAGATTGAGTCTGAGAAACTTGAGAGACAGCTTGAACTTGAAAATCACCGACACACTCCAAAACGAGAAAAGCGAAAATTTGAGATTGTACAGTCTCCGAATCCTGCTACCGTATCCCAAAGCATGAGAATCTCCGAGCTATTTGAAAATCATTTTTTTTTCTTGATACTTGAATCCAGGTTACGAGCTAAGATGGAAATGGAAATATCTTCTAATGGGGGCAAAGTATTACGGGAGCGTCCGTCTACATTCTCGCGCTTTACGCATGTGATTGCGGACTCCAATTTAATTCAGACTGCACCAATCAAGAAAGATGGAAAGATTCCTTTAATCAAGTCAGTTTGGGTATACGACTGTATATATAATGGCAGAGTACTTCCTTATGAAGCTCGCCATTTATTCTTTATAGCGCCTCCTAAACTAGCGTTATTAGCTGAGCAGCAGATAGACCAGTTTGGAGATAGCTATGGTCGGAAGATTGAGGAAAATTCTGAATTGCATAAGGTGCGTGCTAGATGATCCATTAAATTCTCTAAGACTAATTTCATCTGTAGATATTTCTGTCAATTCCAGATACTGCGGTTAGTACGCATGCTGAAGAACGTGATGTTTATAATCTGCTGGCTGAATCTGATGGCATGGATATTGATATTCCCTCGGTATTATTCCATGGAACTAGGATTTACTTCGATGTTCCGGATTCCGCCAATAGAAATAACTTATCAATGTACTCTCCTTCGCTTTCTGATGTACGGCGCATACAGATGAGCGTTCGCTATGCTAAATTTGGGGGAGCTCAGATTTTGGATGATTTACGGAGTGATATAAGTCATATTGTGTTACTGCCTGGCACTCAGAAATTATCATCAAGATCATCAGAAATAAGGGCAGCTATATCGAGATTTGATAAAATACCTCGAGTAGTTTCGTTAAAATGGATCGAGCAATCCTGGGCAGCAATGACACGACTCAGTGAAGAGGAGTTTCAAATGTAAATACTACTTATTTCTATCTACTAACTGTCAATGTTAATGCTGGCCATATTTGACTACTAATTCCGTTATAATCAATATGATATTCAAACCGAGATATAGAACTTGGTTTGCTTTGAGCAAAAAATTGTACAACTTAATTCCACTAATAAAAATTACACCATTATAGACACATTAAAAGTAAGATTAATCTAGATCTGTATTCACTGGCACAATAGAGTTCTCAGCGGTCATTAAAAATATTCATCTTCAGCCGTGTCAATCATTTGCATTCTATCCGGCGAGAACGTCACTGTCGGAGGCGTTTCCATAGAATACGGAATGTCATAGCCTAATACTTGCATATTTTGGGGACTGATGAAACTCATTTCAGCATCAGCAAGTTCACTATGATTCATGATATATTGATTTCCTCGCCCATTCTGCAGGGGAGCATAGGGCTCCAGAGCTAACTGATCAATAGCTAGAAGAGCATCGTCCTCTGCCTCGCCGCCTTTGGCACCCAGACCTAACATATCCTTGGTGGGAGTCAAGAAATCAGCTTCTTGAAGAGCGTTATCTTCTTCAGTCAAAGTGCTGTTCGATTGCTGCTCTGTCATTGACATTGGAGAGATCCGGTCGCTAGCCGTTTTGTGCTCATATTCATCATCGTAATCGTCGATAAACTCAGAGACCTCGCCTGGCTCAAACTTTGTTCTGTTAAAGCTTAAAGAGCGGTCATTTGCCATTTGTGTATCCTTGGGGTAGCGAAGTACGTCGGATGTGCTGGAGCTGAGACTCACCGGCATGTAGCTAGATACCTGCTCTGTAGCAGTGTTGAGACTCTGTCTATCTTGAGAGGCGAGCGTGACATATCTAGATGCGGAGTAGCCGGGAGACATTGTGCCATTTAATGACTGGAACATTGACACATTCAGTTGTTGTATTGCACGGTTTCTCTTGTCCAAGGGGATTTGTTTCTGTTCCCACATGAAGGTGCTCTGTTTATCAGCTGGATGAGGAGTCGATGTCGTCAATGGAGGATCATCCAAATGAATACTCAACGCAGTCTTAGCTCTTGCAGCACGAGAAGCTGCATTTTTTCTCTGTATGCTAGCTGGAGTGGGTGTAGGCTTGCTATTGAGCGACTTGGAGAGACCAGGTGTCACAACCGGTCTCGGCTGTCGTTGTGTGTTCATTCGCATCTTTAGCGGGCTGTTTCCGGAGCACAGGTTGCTGTCTGTTGAAGAGTTTCCCGCACCTAAACGTTTTCTCTCAGTAGCTGGACGAGCTGGTGACACATTTTCATTATGATAACGCGATTTCGAGGTCCTCAAAGAGTCAACTGCAGTGCTGATTTTGGTCTTTCCCGCAGCTAAAAAATTAGGCTGAGGCGGCTTATCGTTCAGATTCTCGTTTTCTCTTGTCTGAAGAGGTGCTCTCCTAACTGAGCGAGTAGCAGGCGTTCTCATCTCTTCTCTAGCCGGCATAGTGGCTGCGGATGAGATATTGCGGGACGGGGTTTTTCGAGTTCGTGCTGCTTTCGCAGTCGCCTCTTCCTCGCTCAAAACATCAATAAATCGCTCGCCATTCACCATGAATGGTCGCCCATTTTCGGTTTCCCATTTATTCAGAGCAATATTGAGGTCCGTGATGAGCTTGGGTTTGCGTTTGGCAATACGCTTCCTCATCTGCTCTTCCCGAAGAAGTCGGCTGGGATCCCTTCGTCCTGCTCCTCGAGCCAAAAGTCGAGATGCATCTTGTTGAGACTGTTCAAGCTCTAAGCTGTCTTTCTGCAGCTCTCTGTAGGTATCTATCAAGGCAATGATAGGTTTCCGTTCCTGCAGTAGCTGTTCCAATCGAGAAATTTCTGACTCATGGGCTGCTAGAGAAGCATCGGTGTAGATATCTGTCCAAGCTGGGGTAAATTCAAGCATTTCGTCGTCCGAAAAATACAAGCTCTCCCAAAGTTTTTGGAGCATTTGTCTTGCATCTTCAATGAATATGTGCATATAGTCCCGCTTCTTCTCGTTGAGACGCTTCAGCTCTGCCTCGTACTATTTATAATTAACATTATAATCACTCACTGCTCTATAACAAAAAAAGCAAACTTACACCTTCAATGACGGAAAGAGCAATTCCTCTGTTTGCTCGGTCAAATGCTTTTACGATTGACTCCTCTTCGGACAATTTATTCCACAGGTGCTGAACTTCAGTCTTTGTGGCAGTTAGTCGTTGAACTCTGGCCTCCTTTTCTTGCTCTAGATCTTGTCGTCTTAGCCTAAGCGATTCCAAATCTCTATCGCTGATGCCAAGCATTTCCGGTTTTTCCTTGTATGAAGCTAAAATGTTCCGATCTATAGCATGCTGTGAAGTACCAAGCTGTGCCCATAAAGACACAATTTCGGTTGCGTCAGCTTGGACAGCTCGTATCCTTCGCTCATACTCGTCCGATAATCTCAAAACCTCCGATTCTAACACTTCCAAATTTCTATTGGTAAGACTTAAGGTATCGGCGGTAAGATCAATATAATTCTCATTTACTTCTATCCCTTCCATGACTTTAGCAAATGTTCGCAAGTTATCAAATAGTTCTATGGTGGAGGTGAGTATGTGATCGTTTGAATATGTTAATCGAGTCATACCTTTTGCTCTCTCATATCTTTCTGAGTAAAGCCCTTTGAGCTTGTTGTTCCTCTTTTCTAGACTTTCCATTGTTGATAGAAGTGGCATCTCTATATCCATGGAATTAGATGTCCCCCCTAGGACTGTAATTGCTTCCGGAACATCTTGTAAAGCTGCCATCATACTCATTGATTGCTCCCGGAGCTCAAAGCATCGTTGATATAAGGTTTCTTTTTCAGCAGTGACATCTATTACTTGTTGTTCAAGAGCTTGAGAAACAGCTGCGTAGAGACTCCGTTCGCGCGAGCTTCTCTCGTCATCCGAAATTCCGATCTCATCGTACAGCAACTGTAGCTTGTCATTGATGACCGTAAGTTGTGAGGAGATATAGGATCCACGCCTATCCACGCTTGACCTTGTCTGTAACTTTGTGGTAGCCATTGATTCTCTGCTACTTTTTTTCTGCAAGGCTACCATGGGGCCCTGAGTCTTGCTCGGTTGTCGTGATTGAGAAGAGCGTAGTAGAGCTGGTGACGGCGGCATAAATTACTCAATACTTTGTGATAGACTTTAAGTGAGTAAAATATCTTCATAAAGTGTTAGAGTGCATCCACAGGAAAATATCAGTTTATGCGCGGGTATAACAATTGAGAATATAACACCAGAGAAGACAGATCTAGTTTGTTTACATTTAGCGATGCTTGTCAAAAGTAAACAAACTTCTGAATAATGCAGCAATGTTTGTGGCATAATCGTCAAAAGTTTTGTGCGTTAAAGTCATGTGTTTAGGGTATTCTGAGCACTGCGGCGCTACTCACTGCAAACAGATTCTTTGATTAGGGAAGCCGAATTTAGCCCAAGTTTTTAATGCTTCAAATATATACAGATGAATTGTGTCATATAATTTACAAATAATTCCGTACGTCTTGTACAGACTGTCAGACTATTGCGATAGCGTCTGTTGCTCTGCTGTAAAACACGCATTTTCCAAAGTCAGGATTCCCTTTCGCAACAGGCCCACGCTGCAGCCTGCTATCTTTGCTCCTGCAACATACAATATTTGTGTCAATTCATGGTAATCAGCTGAAAAATCAGGCAAATCACGATGTATACCATAAATCTTGTACTGTTCACCTGGAAGTTTAAATCTACCGGTATGAGCGCTTCCAGTCACCTCTGAACTAATTGGTCTTGAGCTTGCCTGTATATCGTATAGTATTCTATCAGAAGAAGTCAAGTCGCGCAAAAATTCCTCTAGTGGAGGACTGCTCTCAGAAATATTCTCTCTCACAAGGCTTTCATGCTGAAGACTATCTAAGTGCCGTCTGCGATCAGAAAAAGGGCGGCTATAGTCATTGTCTGCCTGTGTCATTTGGCTGCTCTGAAAAGCATTTATTTCAAATTCATTGTTTGTGTCGTTCGAGTGTCCGCTGAGAGGAAACATATCCAAAAACTGACGTGGTGCTGCATTTCAATTAGATTCAGATTATAACTCACGAGAAAAATTAAGTACTTACGCAGAAGCTCCTTTTCTTCTTCGTCATCTTTGACAGTCCAAGTTTTCTCGTAAAAGTCAAGAAACCTCCCGATATGCTCACTATCCCACAGAGAAGGATCGTCGACATCGTAGTCATACAATCTAGCTGTTACGCTTTCATTGTGCTGAGTATCATTCTCGAGATTAGTCGACGTCGGCGACGTCGGCATCCTCTCAGAAATGTTTCCCATTCGAGTATTAGCAACTGTGACCTCGTCTGACTTCTCCCAGTCAGTCTTAATCCAGGTTGATAGCATTGCCTCTTTCCATTGATGCCAGTCGATTTGCTGTGCAGCTTGTTCTGATATGCTGCTTGGCTTTCGCACAAGACCATCCATTCCAAAACAAAGCTTTGTCGCGATAACTACTAAGGCCATAAGCTTAATTTCTGGATGTATTTCTCCACGCTTTGCTTTGAGACTAATGCGGAAATCAAAGGTAAGCTGCAAGTGTTTAGAAAGGCGTGTAACTGCGAGATAAATCTCCATTGGTAGCATCAGATCATGCACAAATCGAAATAAAATTGTGCCATATGCTGATATTGGTGGTACTGAAAGACCATTTCTCAAACTCAGTATCCCAGTAGTATACTCGGAAAATGTATGGAATATTCCTGGCAGCGGGTATGATGTAGGTTCAAATATTCGCATATATTTACTTTCAAGATGAATCCGAATAGAGTAAGGGATCCCACTAGAAGCTTGCATGTATGGGAATTCTCCATCCCGAGCGAGCTGGTACAAATCACAAATAAATATAGGTATTTTCAGTATTCGGCAAGCAAGATAGCAGAGAGTCACGCTTTCAGCTAATTTTAAATTGACAAACTCTGAGCTGATTTCTGTTTTTCGAGTGGCTGATAAATCAAGATTTGCAAGACGACCTCCAAGATCATTCTCTTCGTCACTTGAGGAGGAGTCTGCGTCAAATATCTCCTCACGGTCATATTCAGCTCTATCGTTATCACTCGGCTCGTTAACCTCCTCCTGAGATAAATTAGCAAACGAAGAAAATTGCCAATTTGTTGATTTAGCAGGAGATTGTGAATATTCCGCCCTAGTGTGACTTTTGTCGTTTGTAGTTTGATTATTGGTGTTGTCATCATTCGGTTCGTGGCTATCCAGGTCCATGCGGATTTTGTCAATACCTCGTGCTTCTAGATACAGAATCCACAAAGCTTTCACAACAGCCTATCAAAATATTGCTCAGAAAACTAGTAATAAAACTTGTCGGTCGAAAAATCTTACCTCGAGCTTTGCAGGAGCATGTTTATGTTGAATCAGCCAAATGACCTGCCTTCTAAGGTGAATCTGATAGCACCTCAGGAACAGCATATACCCCTTCCTTCCATAGTAAACTAAAGCCCACACGTCAGTTTCTTCATCTAGTGTGTTGGGCGGTTAACTATATTTACTTACTGCGCTCTTCCCTCACTATGGGCTGGCTAGATGATGCGACGCGAATTGTACGTCCCTGTGTGCCTGCGGCGAACTCGTCTTCGCCAATCTCAATTTCTCCCTACAACGGATATGTGAGCTGTCTGTCCAAACTATAGAGATTATAGATATCATTTAAGAATACAAACCTCTTTCTGGTGACCATTTTGACAATATTGCAGTCCCTCTACTGTATGCCACAGTCTCGACCGGCAATTGTCAATACCACAAATATCTCCATAGCGCCAGGCAATTGCGCTGCTCATGGTCTACCTTGATGCAACTGGTTTGACATCTCAGTTAAAAAGAAAAAAATTGACAAGCAAGAACCTGATATTGGTTTTTACGCTTTCGATCATCTGCTGCTGTGTTCAAAAATCGGTGGTGGTCAGCTGGGTAGGCATTCTGTTGCATTTTTCACTCAGGGGTAAAGCATGATTGATTACTCCCAATCCGCGTCTGATGGTAAACAGCAAAATAGCCCAACTACATCACGACTAGGTACAGATTTGATGAAAAAATTGCAGGTTTTATTCTAAACAACGCT
Source organism: [Lipomyces] yamanashiensis (assembly GCA_030572775.1). NCBI lineage: Eukaryota > Fungi > Ascomycota > Lipomycetes > Lipomycetales > Lipomycetaceae > Myxozyma > [Lipomyces] yamanashiensis. The sequence goes on from JAJMBS010000001.1 coordinate 585,619, forward strand.
CAAAAAAAAGTACCACCAAAAACAAGTACTACTCAATAATACAATATTCATGTCACATTTGAACGTAGCACTTCATCGTTGGCGGTTTGCAGCAGGATTTAACACTGGCAAAATGACAAGACAAATAATACACCAATCCATAGCAAATCATACAATTACTATAAACAAAAAAGACTCCGGTTGCAAATAAGACCATGACTGTGACACAAAATCACCAAAAATAACAGATTTTCCCCATCCATTGGCCTTCAACATAATTCTATCAGTCCTAAACAATATGCTATGAAGTTACAAAGAATATTTCAGCAGATTGTTACTCCTACTTGAATGAGGAGCGAGGTGGATCATATGGATGGCTATATGACTGCTCCCATGTGTTCTCGACAGGCGTGTGCTCGCTAGACATTCTGCTTTTGATGCTGCTACTGCTCTTGTTGCCCGCGTGTGAATAGGAGCTGAATCCATAGTCACTGTCGTCCCCATCAGATCCACCGTCGAGTTCCTCATCTAAAGGAGTGAGACCAAGACCCTGCTCTTCATAATCACCAATAAGACGCGCCTCCTGTCTTAATGAGCCACTTCGTCGGTGCAAGGCCATGCTGTTGCGCGCTAAAGTGATACTTCGGCGAGTCTGAATACTGGCAATACCATTCTCCATGGGAATGCTATCCATCGTACGGCTATGGGGAGGTGCATTGCGAGTATTATCAGCGCGTGCAATGTTGAGGAGGTAGACGCCACTAAAAATAATCAAGAATCCACAAAGAAGTGAGAGCGTATTCACAGCGCTTGTTGTGTTAAATCCCTTGAAAAGGATAGCAGAGGCGACGAGAGTGCAAGTAGTGAAAGTGACGTAATAGATTGGGTTAACACTGGAAGGAACCCGTTAGCTCAGATACACTCATTGACTCCAAGAACACTTACATAGAGGTATCAAAAGCATCCAGTGCCTTATTGAAATAGTTCATCTGAGTCAGAATGCAAACAGCAACTACGATCGCAAAGACATATGTCGAGGGGTGAGTGAATTGGTTATTTCCACCGAGGGTCAACTTGACTGCAATACCGAATCCCTTGATCGACATGACCGAAACAGATCCAACGGTCGAGCAGATCGAGAGATAGACCAAAGGATTCTTTGGTCCATACTTGGGCGCGACCTTATAAATCATAACGCCAGCAAAAGCAGCAACAAATGCACAGTATAGCATGAAGCCTAGAAAAGTCAGTAAAAACTCAACGATAATGCACTTCAGAATATAAGTTCTTACCAGGCTGCAAAGCGTACATAAGGATCTCATCGACAGTCGAAATCTCAGTATCTGGCGGTGCGTGAAGAACAATAATTACCGAACCGATTAAGCAAATGGCGCACCCCATCTTGCCCAAAACACCCAGTTCTTCCTTCAAAAAGACAGCAGCCAATACAGCACTACAATATGTTAGCTACTTAATTGCGATACTCTACAACAAGATCATTATATACCCTATCAGAACAGAGAGAGCACCAAGAGGGGTAACAAGGATTGGAGGAGCAAAGGTATATGCTGCAAAATTGGCAACTTCACCGATAATCACTGTTAAAGAGTTAGCTCAGTGCCTGTAGCACGAAGTCAAGAAATAAGCACTTACTAGTGATCATTCCAGCCCACCAGATCGGATTTTTCAAGTATTGGTAACCATCTCCTTCAAAGCCATGTTTATTACTAGCATCTAATAAACCCTATTGAGCAAGATAAAGTCAGAGTTAAGAATATAGAAAAAAGTAAATACCCAGGATCTGTATTTCTAACTGACCTTTTTGGTGATAATAAAACTCGTTCCTATTATAAGAATTAGCATACATAATTTGGGGTTCACCGAAATAGATCTGTGAAGAAGAGGAAGGACACATACCGATAGCTAAGCTGCTGCTAATAGCAAGACCAAGACCAATGTACTTATCCTCGACTTGTAAGGGGCCCATGGTATTTCCACGACTTGGAGGTTTGTGAACTTGATGATTGTGTATGAAGGAAGGGCGCGTGAGAACCGGCGCACTGAGCAGTGAAATCAAGCGAAAACCGAAGATCAAAATCTAAACAACAAAACTCCAAAAAGAATAAAGACAGTTTTCATGCAATATATATGGCTTTTGTCCAAGTAGCGCTACGCTTTGCTGGCTGTCAGTTGACTACTCAAGGAGTATCCTGGCCATCGCTAGGTGTTGCAGCAACAGTCTGAGAACGAGTGTGCGCCACATAGCACAGCCACTAAACAGCCTAGCACCTTAAAAAGCTCACCCAAGTCTTTTCCTCGGAGCCCTTTCACTTCAGCGCAGTTCCAGCTCACGAATGTATAACGTAATTTCTTAGTCATAAGCAGACTTGCGCCAAAGGGACCGCCGCTGTATCCGCGTCGCATACGCTGCGATCGACGAACGCATTAAACGGCGAGTTTAGTAGACACTCTGTCGTCAATCAGTCGAATATATCGGGGAATATTGGATGATATCTGAGAAGAATATATTCCAGAATTCAACATGTCGTCTATGAGAGGTAAGTAGTACTTGCTTATTGCTTGAAATCAGGCAATACATATATGCCCATGTCAGCTACCCTTGGTTGGATTCGTCTAACTGTCTTCATTTCCTAGGACTAGTTCAGTTCATCGCTGATCTGCGAAACGCTCGTGTTAGGGAGCTGGAAGAGCGAAGAATCAACAAAGAACTGGCTAACATTCGGTATGTCTCTAGACATCAATTATATCCTGAAGAATGTTTACTAATCTCTCTAGACTGAAATTTAAAGGTTTGACAATTCCGACCTCTAGTCTACAAGAGGATTCTTGATTGACCTATGATTTAGATTCGAATTTAAGCGGATATCAGAAAAAGAAATATGTCTGCAAGGTAACTACATCTTTGATCATTCATGCAGCCGAAGCATTCTTGATCAACTGACACTCTTCATAGCTCCTGTATATCTATATCCTAGGCTGGAACATCGATTTTGGCCATCTGGAGGCCCTGAATCTGGTTGCATCTAACAAATTTTCTGAGAAACAAATCGGATACCTGGCCACAAGTCTTCTTTTGAACGAAAACCATGACCTCATCAACCTCGTGTTAAACAGTATTCAGAAAGACTTAAACGATAACAACGAACTTTTCAATTGTTTGGCCTTACACGCCATTGCCAATGTTGGCGGAAAGGAAATGGCAGAGGCTTTAACTCCGTCTGTACAAAGGCTACTGGTGTCTCCGGTATCAAAGCCATTCGTGAAGAAGAAAGCAGCACTGACGCTATTGCGCCTCTACAGAAAACACCCTAACGCAGTACACATAGAATGGGCTGATAATATTATTAGTATCTTAGGAGATCCCGATCTAGGTGTCGTCACGTCCGTTGCATCGCTAGTAACTGCTTTGGTTCAAGATCAACCTGAATTTTACAAAAAGGCATATGGACGGTCAGTGATGAAATTGAAATCTATACTCATCAGCCATGAAATTCAAAGTGACTATATGTATTACAAAGTTGCCAACCCTTGGTTGCAAGTGAAGCTGATGCGATTGCTGCAATACTATCCAGCTTCTGGTGAGTGTACTGTTAACTGGGCTATGAATGAAATGCTAATGCCAATATATAGATGATGCAGATATCAGTGCTGCGCTTTTGGATGTTCTAGAATGCATTCTAGATGCATCCGCGGAGCCGGTGCGCAATGTTCAGCAAAGTAATGCTCAAAATGCCGTGCTGTTTGAGGCCATCAATCTTGCTATCCATATAGACGTTAACGCCAATCTTATGGATCGCATAGTCAGCAAGCTAGGAGTGTTTATATCTTCGCGAGAAACCAATTTGCGCTATCTAGGATTGGATGCTATGGCTCACCTGGCTTCACGTACGGACGATCTGCGAGCTATTCGGAAACATCAGAATACGATCCTCGGCTCTCTCAAAGATCGTGACATCTCGGTTCGTCGTAAAGGCCTTGATTTGTTGTATAGCATGTGCAGCTACCAGAATGCCGGTGTCATTGTTTCAGAGCTACTCAAGTATCTGGAAGTTTCAGATTATGCAATTCGTGAAGATATGGTGATTAAAATTGCAATCTTAACCGAGACCCACGCTATGGACTACAAATGGTATATTGATACTATTCTGAAATTGATTTCTGTGGCAGGAGACTATGTCAGTGATGAGGTCTGGCAGAGAGCTGTTCAGATTGTTATCAACAATGAAGAACTTCAACCGTATGCTGCCCATACACTTCTGCAATACTTGAAGGGACCCACGTTTTACGAAGCTATGGTTAATATTGGTGGTTACGTCCTAGGAGAGTTTGGACACTTGATTGCAGATACTCAGGGATGCACGCCTATTGAACAGTTTTTGGCTCTACAAGACAAATTTAATTCCGTGTCACCATTTACCAAAGCTCTATTATTGTCGACCTATATCAAGTTTGTGAACTTGTTCCCGGAAATCAAGCCCCAGCTGATCCAGGTATTCCAGACATATTCGAGGTCTCTAGACTCAGAGCTTCAACAGAGAGCTTGTGAATACTTGACACTGGCTTCGATGCCATCGGATGATCTTCTACGCACAATTTGCGATGAAATGCCACCATTCCCCGAGCGAGCATCCGTGCTACTAACACGCATAAATGAGAAGCAAGGCAAGCTTGAAGACCGCCGGCCGCGTTTCAACAGCGTAAAATCGAATAATGGGGAAACTTCTAATCTAATAGAAGGATTTTAAAATGAGTAGGAATTTTGATTGCGTGCTTGTATAGTAGTTATTATGTGAGGAGCCAATTCTAGTTGGAAAGGGAATTTAGTTACGAAATTCAGATGATTATCAAACGATTGTTCTATTATTGATAGATGCTTAATATATCATACATACAATACACTGCGCTTTAAAACTCGCCACTATGCTACAAAACCAAACTCATTTCAACTCCAACCTCTCCGTCCCTCAAAAACAACTGCGTCCATGCTCTGTAAAAATGCCCTTTCCATAAATGATTGCCGATTATATACCAGGTGCTTGGAAGGACGGCGTGTGTGCAAGGACTGTAGCCAGTCCTTGATGAATCTCAACTTGAAAAGGGGTAAAATTGAAGCTCTCTCCATCAATAGAGATATATCCCTTTCTTGCCTTCGGAGTAATCCTGTAGGCATCCACTTTGTAATAGTGAACATGAGGCGAATCAAAGTGCTTTCCACGCTCAATACTAGTCAAGATTTTCAAACTTTCGCTGATGGGAATACTCGAGTCAATAATAATCATATCCATGTAGCCATCGCGAGGAAGAGCAGCAGGGAAGAACATTGCGTCCGACGACATCCACGGCATTTGACCAACATAGAAAATAGCTAGCGACGATGAATCAATGGTTTTCCAGTCTTCAGGCACCGCATCATGAACTGTTCCGTATCTTAGTTCAGGTAGCCCGTTGTGTGAGTCAGGAATTAACGCTTGAGGCACGGACTTATGCTCATTATAAGCTTGTCTGACCTCATTCCGAGATTCATGTGCAATTCGCACAGATATCTGGCACGGGTATTTGGCTTTCGTGAGGACGCGCATAACAAGGCCGACGGTGAAGCGCATCTCTCCCATCCATCGAAGATGTTCAGTTCCAATATCGCAATCAGCAATCATTCCGAGAGTTTGAGACAAGAAAGTCATATAGCGCTTTCCATCTTGTGTGAGCGAGCACAAATCCATTTTCTGCGGCGCGCCTTTGACCACACACAATGAGGAGTACGGTACATCTTTGCTGCCAACTAAATTCATACACAGCGCACTGCCTGAGCCACAAGGCAACTGGCATACTGGTACCGAAAATGCCTTCTTGACATCTGGCCGCTTGCTTAGACCGTTGAATACTTCATGTGGAATTCCATCACCCGAGCAACATACTATAGCATCATAAAGCTCCTCCAAATTTTCCATGTTCTCGATTAGGTCAGCTGCATGACCCTTGTATTGCGTAACAACTTCGTCGATATTACATCGAGCAGCATCCATAATAGGTAATCCGTCAGCATGAAACATTGCTTTTGCTTTTCCTTGTCCACCGAACGGGTTGATTAAAATCAAAAGTCGCTTGCCGCGAATTACACCAGCAGAAGCGTTATACGATCGCTTCAGAAGCTTCTGAATCCACCCATTACATGATTCTATGGCTTCAGAGTCAATTGAAAATGTAAGCTTCTGTAGCTCAGCGGTCTTCTTTTCGGTAGTGGAACAGTAATCAATAGTGAAAGCTGGCTTGTGGTTGCTCATAATCGCTGAGCTGACCTCGGCCCAAAGAATGTTGAAATACAATATAGTGCGACCAAACTTGGATCCGAACGAGGAGGCTAGACATTGTCAGATACATGGATATCAGAAGACATAAGCATCAGTAACTTTCTTACCAGATGTACAGGCAATGGACGACGAGCATCCGGCAGGGAACGTAGCATTACCCTTGGATGATTCTGGTATAGTTAGATTAGCGTGGACACGTAGTGCAATTCAGAGATCATTACTTACGGCCATAATCGATATGAACACAACGATCTTCCAAAATCAGTTTGATGCGTGCATTGTCAGAAAGAGTGTAAGCATAAATAAAATCAAGATTCATTTTGCCCTTATATCAATACAGACAAGTAAAATGGTTTGTATTTCCAATTACTGCACCTCGAGATTCGCTGATATTCTTTGGCAATTGCAGCTGGCTATGATGTTGAACAAAAGCGCGACTCAATATCTCTTTGTCGACGCAATAGTAAGGAAGCTCAAAAACAGAGCAATATACAAAAATATCAAGTTGCTAGCGTATCCAAACAGTTGCACCTGGTATTCAGTGATAAATTGTTTGCTTGAGTGTGTAGACGGGTACCGAAGATTATTATTCGAGCTTACTCAACGGGATGAGGAAGCCACGGATAACAGTTGGGACCGGAGACTTCTATGCGCCCGAGCATTCGCACAGACGCGCATGTGGATTCATTTACCAGGGCCAGTCAGCCAGCTTGAGACTAGATGTGTCTAGAAGATATGTTCACTCTATGTAGAATTAATTTGAATGCTTCTATATAGAATAATTATACGCACGATTATATCAGATACGAATGACAGCACATAATGATAGCGGAGAGAGAAATGACACCAGCGCATTTGTAATCTGATATAGCACCAGTTTACAACATCTAAGCTCACAGCTATGTACAACAAACAAGCAAAAGCGAAAAACCAAAACATTTGTATAAATAAATATGAGTGAATACCCTTTCAATACTCCATCAGCTCATGAAATGCGTGTACCATTTGGCGTGCTTCCATCGACACCCAACAACGATATAATGCCATCGCCCAATTTATCTACACCAAGGACCAAAACCTCGCTTTTCACGCCTCCAATTCGTCTCACTCCTAAGTTAACGGCACACACAATCTGACGACCGACAAGGGTCTCAACAGGGTAGTTCTGAGTAATTTGAGCTGAAGACTTCTTGATTCCAAGCGTTGGCCCTAAGTCGATGGTGAGAACGTAGGCTGGTGCCCGCGCCTTCTTATTCGGTTTCGCATCAGTGATGGTACCAATTCTAAGATCAGCGGAGAAGAATGTGGGCAAATCAATGTCAGGTAATTGAGAGTGCAAGTGTGAGGGTTCCTTCACTGGGCTTGCAATCTCAGCTTGTGTGCCAGCATTCGCAACTTCAGCTGACTGTTGCTCCATAATTTTAATATCCTTCGAAGATTCCATTGCGAGTTTCTTCGAGGAGTGGTCAATTGTGCTGAACACTGTAGTTTGCTTTCTATTCGGTTGTTCAAGAATTTTGGGGGACAGATGCAGTTGACGATTGTTTCCAGATAGGAACAGTCTTGTTGATTTCTGGCCGATAAATACTGTTCGTGTACAAACTGACTTGGCAAAATCACACGCTCGAGCTTGATGTATTTGCAGCATACAGCTGATACCTTCAACAATCGCCCGTAATGTAGACCTATAAAGCAGATACGATGGGAAGCTTTATTACGTAAGAATACTGTTCCTGATTACTGAAATCGACGCGCATGTGCCAGTCGATTCTCTGAGCTTCGCGACTCTTACGCCGCGCACCAGCTGGCATCCGCGATCAGCTGGAAATTACTTGGGCTGCGATATACACTTCTTGACCAGATTAGAATATTTACTTGTGTTCTAAGAGCTATTGTTGAGAAATAATCAAGCAATTATGGCAGCCATTATTGATGAGTCCATGCTAGACGAGGATCTTGCACCTACTCTCCAAAACATCATCGATCAGAAATCATTGCGCTGGATCTTTGTTGGAGGAAAAGGTGGTGTAGGAAAGACAACGACATCATGTTCTCTTGCCGTACAGATGGCGAAGGTCAGAGGCAAAGTACTTTTGATTAGTACAGGTTAGTTTTAGCAATTGAGATGTTTTTTTTCTGATATATGCCGACTAATACTCTGTCAGATCCGGCTCATAACTTGTCTGATGCATTCGGCCAGCAATTCAGCAAAGATGCCGAGAAGGTAGAGAATGTTGAGAACCTCTGGGCTATGGAGATCAACCCCTCAGACGCTTTTCAAGAGATGATTGAGCAGTCATCCTCTGATGATCCCAGCGGAGTCTCGGGTATGGTTCAAGAGCTGGCAACCTCATTACCTGGTGTCGACGAGGCTATGTCATTTGCCGAGGTTTTTAAGCAGGTGAAGACTATGGAGTTTGAAGTAATCATCTTTGACACTGCTCCTACTGGTCACACGCTTCGTTTCTTGTCATTCCCCAGTATATTGGAGAAGACCCTAGCCAAAGTTTCTGAGGTTGGTGGCAGATATGGCCCTCTGCTCAACGGTATTTTGGGACAACAAGGACTGGCCGGAGCCGATAGAAATATATTTGAGAAGCTAGAAAATACGCGCCAAACTGTTACCGAAATTAACAAGCAGTTCAAGGACGCCAACCTGACCACCTTCGTCGCGGTCTGTATCCCAGAGTTCTTGTCTGTCTACGAGACTGAGCGAATGGTCCAGGAACTTACTGGATCGCATATGGATATTCACTGCATTGTGGTTAACCAGATGCTTTTCCCTGGTAAAGGTAAGTTTGATAGGTTTTGGAGTTTTTTTTTGCGCTATTAACAATATTAGATTCCAACTGCCCTCAATGCAATGCTCGATACAAAATGCAGCAGAAGTATGCAGAACAGATCGATGAACTATACGAAGATTTCCATATCGTGAAGATGCCTTTGTTAACTGAAGAGGTCCGTGGCGCCGCAAAGATTAAGGAATTTTCAAAGATGCTGTTGGAGCCTTATGTTCCTCCTGTTTAGAGAAAGGATTCATGGCACATAGTAAGATACGCATTGTATAAAAATTTAGATGGGCGCGCATGCAATCCTTTCACTCGGTATATTATTATTTATGATGAACAGAGCAAGTCTACGGATACTAGATCATGTCCAAGATTCTATATTAATGAACGACATAATATATAACAGCCTATCTCCCCTAAAAATACAAGTTTGCGATCCAAGTATGATCCAAACACAGTCAGTTTAATTCAATCCTAATCGTAACTCTCCGTAACCTAACCAAAGATTGTCATCATCTGGTCCTTCTTCACCAACGCCATTAACATCGTCAACATCGTGTACACTACCCAGGCCGTTATCATTTTGCTCGACCATTCCCATAGCAGCTACGGCGGCAGCGGCAACAGCAGCAGCCGAGTTATCGTTATTGGCAACGTTCACATCGCGTCTGTCATCGCCAGGGACCATGACATTTCTGCCCGCTGCCGCGGATGAAGCCGCCAGTGCCACCGCTGTAGCGTTAACATTAGCTTGAGCAGAAACTGGAGTCACCATCGACGATTTATGAACCATCGGATTGGTATTCAAAGCATGTCGAGAAACTTGCTGATGATGGAGCAATGGGTGGGATAGAGACGATGATGGTACTCTAGAGCTATCCCGACATTCGGGACATAATCGAATAGCGGCGGCCGCAGTTTCCTTTATTCTCGTCCAATGATATTTCTCAGCAATAGTGGCTGTTGTTTTATTTATTCCGACGTGACCGTTCATATGCACCTCTGTAGCGATAGCAAGCTGGCGGTCGGCATCCGGAACTACTTCACGATCTTTGAGCATCAAATGGCCATCTCGAATTTTGTAATGTGCCGCGGATGATCGCAGACGTGATTTTTCTTGCCGGTCGGCCTGGGGGGGATATCGTCCAGTCTCGAGATAGAACTTGATTCGATCGAACCGCAGTTCACCCACGGGATCTTCATCACTTCCAACCAAGTCACGACCATACATAATGGCATCGACAGGGTGATCATGATTCTTGAGAATTGCAGCACCCTTCACACGTCCTATTCTTTTGAATCCAATTGACTCCCATATCCGACGAGCGGCGACGTTTGTCTCAAAAACCAAATTAAACACAGAATATGTATAGCCAAGTTTGGGCGCCCAGTTGATATAGCATTCGCCTAAAACTCGACCGATTCCCTTAGAACGCGCGTTCGCTGATACTATAAAACCTGCTGAACAGATATGTGCTGACCTTCCTGGGTAGTTTGGTTTGATCTATAACAATGATACACTTAGCTCACGCCCTACGTAACACCCGTCGCAAACACTTACATAAAAGGCCCCAAAACATTCTTTAGACCAGTCTCTGTTTTCCATGATTGCCGGTTCGTCTCCAAGTAGCATGATTGCGGCAAAAGACGAGAACCAGTATGACTGGAACGCATCCAACGGCAGTGGCTCCAGCATAGGACTGCAAGACAATACAGTTAGATTGATTTCGCGATATAGAAAGTAAATGTAAAGAGTCTCACAATGTCTCTCCGCGTTCAATCTCAATATTCAGTTCATCGCAAAGAAACGCGAGAAGAGCGATTGGAATCGAGCTAGGATTGGTAATTGGATAGATTGTTGCAGGTGTGTGATCGCGTAGTAAAAATGTACATGGTACAACGTCAGGCGGCAAGCTAGGCTGTGATCTAGCTTGTGCCGCTGTAGAGGAAGGCTGTGAAGTGGTGTACCTAAAAGCAGCAATTGCTGGACTCTCGAGCATTGACTGATGAGGTGGTGTCATTTTCATAACCTGTTCAAGGCTTCCACTTGGGCAAAAGAATTCGTCAGATAGCAGAGAGGGCCAAGATAGCGATTATCTGGTCAGAAACAGCGGCCAACGCCTCGCAGTGGCGATACAGCAAACGTGCTATTTGCTCGAAATACAGAATATCGAATTCGTTGACTTTCGAGACAAGTTCCGCGAAGACGCGTGCCCGTCGAAATGTTTACGCGTTGCTCACTATGGACTCGATATAAGGTGTAGATCTCAGCCGGCTCCTGCGTAGGTGTCAGTCCCGTCTGAAGGCGAGAAGTTTTTCGCACGGAGGTAGAATTCAGTCTGAGTGCACGTGACTATAACGTGACTGATTTTAAACTGACGTGGTTCAGGGAGAGTAACACAGATGGGGCAGTAAATAGTCAATTAGATCAAGGCGGATGGTTTTAAGAAGAGAAAGGTATATGCTGAAGTTTGGGCTATAAATTACAGATGTACTGAACTATTTGGTATTTTTGATGCCAATAGCGCGTGTGTCGTGGCATGTCTCGCTCGCAATCTCCCTCTCCTCCACAACAAGTATCTGTCGCGTCTCTAATAACAACAATTCCTGCTCTTGTATCCTCTTATATCAGTCGTCGTAATAGATCGTTAAGAGAGTCGCAAGATCCTGTTGCAATTGTTCACAACAATGACGGTTTGAGACGTTATCGAATTCTTGCACAGGTTGTTGGCTACGATCCAATCCAGGGAACTCTGGTGCTCGAAGACTATGATGATCTGTTAGAAATGAGCAAAGATCCTCAGAAGAAGTACAACGCAATTGATCTTCTGCACTTTGAAAAAAAGGATCCGCGACAAAGATATCGGATAACCGTTTCTGTCGCCACTGTTGTTCTTGATCCCCGGTTTAATGCCTCTTGTACGAGTCCAGGTGTGTGGATTAATGTTCTTGGACGTCTACACCTGAGCCACCATGATAATCATCTAAAAGAAACAAATCATGATTGCAAAAATGTATGCTGCTGCGCTGATGAGTTACAAATGATTGCTTCGCATGTTTGGGAGTGGAACGATATAAAGCTTGATGATACTAGAGCTATGATACGGGAGTTTATCAGAGAGCGAGAAAGATCAAAGCGGTCTCCTTTGTGTTAACCTTTTGAACTATGAACTTTGTAATGTATATTACAATACTACAGCGATTGCGCGGAAGTAAGATGTAAGTAGCTTGAATGCTACTTCAGATGGATATACGAGCTTATTTTCGCTGCTCGCCATTGACTCAGAATTATGAAGATACCATGTACATTAGCTACCAAATCTATTACTTATCATCAGAAATTCATCAATAAATAGCTACCAAACCATATTACAAAAGACCATTAATCAAGATATCTAGCAAATATAGAACCAAATATTTATGTACATATACACGTGCACGCTTTACAACTTTCAAAAATTTACCGTCTAGTCTGACTTTCTCGCCTGGGCAGGCAAGAAAACCCACAATACAATCATGCAGCTAAACAGACTGATTGAGAGCGGGTGGACGACCCAGACTCCGTGAGATTCCGAGAGAAGACCAGCAACAAATGGCCAAAGTGCACCACCGGCAGATCCAAGTGCTGAAATCAGAGTAAGAGCAAAAACTTGAGACTTGCGAGAAAGGAGCTCATTTACGGTTGTAATGGCCGAGGGGAAAATAGGGCCGATGAACAGACCGGCAATGGCCACAGCAACAGAGCCACCAACAATATTGGGAATTAGCCACGCCATCAGCTCGAAAGCAATTACTAATGAAAGGAGAATGTAGATAGCGGTGCGCGGTTTGAACATCTTTGTGAGCACTTGATTAAGTACCAGACGTCCAAGGGCAATGCCTGCCCAATATCCTGCTGAGACGTATCCAACCTTAGAAGCATCTCCATTGCGGGCGTCAAGCATGAATGACACAATCCAGCCACCAATAGTTGTCTCTGCTCCTTGGTAGAAAAAGATGAAAAACATGGAGATCCAAGTAGTGCGATTAAGAAGAGTTTCTACGTAGACTGACTTTTCGCGATATCCAGACTCGGGAATCGTCGGATACAACGTCTGGGGTCCAGTATTTCTAACCTCCATCTTTTTGTGCTTGTGAAGCATATAGGTAGTTCCAAGGTCACGATCGCATCCGTAGAATGACCAAGCACCCAGCACTGAGCTAACAACACTAGTACCCATGAGAATGAAGTAGAAATAAGACCATTTAATTCCAGCTGAGGTCATAGCAGTAGCCATTAATGGACTGATTGTAGCTCCAACTCCATAAGCACCATGCACATATCCGTACAGCTGCTCAGTATGTTCCAAATACGACAGAAACACGTTCACTTGTGCCAGAATCATCGCCATTCCGACACCTCCAAAAAAGAAAAAAGTAGCAACAACAGCATATAGAGGAGCAGGAGATACTACAGCGTACATGACTGCAAGAAACAAGGGAGCAATAGCAAGCATCACAGCACGGCCGACTCGGGTATAGACATATTGACCAGCGACAGCAACCACGATAAATCCGATCGCGTTAGCAAGCCAGAGAATAGACACAATAGCATAACTAATATTGTAATAGTCTTCTATGTATGGGATAAGCGCACCGACCGCGCCATCATTCATTCCAGATGCAAAAATCATAAACGCCGCGGTCATAATTCTGTACTTGTTTTTCGGGAATCTGAAAATTACGGTCATTCAGTGTGCTTTTTTGCATGAAATTAAAATTGAACATAAAGAACTCACGCATTGATAGCAAACTTCCTTATTCCTTCCGTCTCTGAATTAGCTGCATCACGATCCCAGGACTCCCTATTAATCGGCTCTTCGATTGTCTCTTGAGATGGATTACTCAGATCAGCCAGTTCTATCGACCCAACAGTGGCATCCAGCAGCTCATTCTTTTGCCAGATAGGCTCAATAACACTCCCTCTTTTGTGCTGCTCGTATGGCATACTCGAAGATCCAGAGGCAATACCATGACCTGAATGATTTAGCGACGCCCATGTGATTGCATCGGCGGGAAGAGCGACGTCGATTGCCTGTCTCTCGTCAGAGGACAGGTACGTCTGTGACAGCTCTTCTAGAATAGTAGACGACATTAATGTATGTTATATCAGCACAAGGAGCAGAAACAGCAATAGCAGAAGCCGACCTTGGAGGAAGTGGCAAGGAAGGGACGAGGATGATGAGTTTTATTTGCTGTCCAACGCGTAGGAAGGTGTGTTACCTGCTTAGGCTTCAGTTCCGCCAAATACTTTGCGACCCGAGGATAAACTTTATTAAGCGAATACGACCCGTGTCTACATTGGGATTAACCCTGGGTCAATTTTAAATGTGCCACTTTTTGAAGCAACTGGTGCCGATTGTATTTCAGTCGAAAGTTTACAATGCTTGCTCAGCTGTATTACGAGTCCCATGGCTTCCATAATAGTTATCGCATCCGCGTAAATATACATTAACTGCCAGATCACTGGAATATGTTCGGATCTGCAGCAGAAAATACTCAAAAGCAAGAAGTGTCGCATGCAAATACAGATCTGTGGCGATCGCTTGAACAGAAAGTCACATCATCATCGTTGCATACTCTCCTCGAGTACAAATAGAAATGAAGTAGCAGCTACAGAAAAAAACAGACATCACACTTAAATCCCACACTTAGCAATAAACAATACTTCGCTATCAACGCACAATACTTAATGCGCTATAGTAGCGCAAGCTTCGCTCAAATCGCGCGCAGCTCGTTATCTGTCCCGTCTACCATACGGTAAATTCGTTTTCCTTCGTCAATCTGCTTGACATACAATACAATAGTAGTACGAAGTAGCCATCTGATGGATCGCTCAGTCATCACCAAGCTTGTATATACGCCAAGGCTAGATAAAACAAGGAGCAGGCTAAACCCTATAGTGAAGATCGGAATGGTCAAGAAGCCAATAATAAGTGCCCACAAATACACATCAAGCAAGATAAACCGATGTAAAATTTTGCTATCACTCGTTACTCCAAGATAGTCGAACACAGATGGCAAGTTTAAAGACGTAAGACAGTACACAGTATCTTGATAAGAATTCGAATCAGATCCGCACCTATAAAAGACAAAACGTTAGCACAAGCTCTAATATCAAGCCAATATGGCAGCAAAATCCTGTTTACTGGTAAATTCTTGTTCTAATCCCGACTACATCACGGCCGCTACTGTCCACCCAAGAGCAGACTCCGACGAATACCAATCCGACGGCTATGATCGAACAAGAGATGCCAACGATGACATCCATGTTATCAATAATAAACTTTTTTATCGTATTAATTTCATCTGCTCCTTGAATCGAACTGATAGCTGTCATAATTTTAGCCAAGCTCTGCTCTGCCATCTGCTCCTTCCAAGCGGTTGATGCACGACGAATACAGTTGTAAACATCTAGTAGACCGGTCATGCTCTTCGACTCATCATCGTTCGTATAGTTTTCATCAGAATCATAGCCACTATCCTTTCTTTCCTCTGATTCGTCTTTTTTATCTGTGGAAGACTGAAGACTGACTCTAGTCATATTGGTACGAGCTCGAAGTCGAGACAACAGGATGCCTTTAGAAATAGTTCCAGCACTTCCCGGTCGAATTTTCTTACTCTTCAAGGCACGATATGGCGCATTGACCTTCAAACTCGGAGAAGGTGGTGGTGGTCCCGGAGACATAGCGTTGCTTGCCCGGAACTCGTCCATATCGCTTGAAAACATAAATGGACGTCGGCGTTGGGCGAATGAGGTACTGATACTAGCTTCTTCAATGCCGCCTTCAACTGTAGTGCTTGCTAGTGTATCACTGCCTGTTTCAATAAAGGGAGCAATGGCTGTCTCAGACAGCTCTTTGCGTTTCTCTTTCACAAGCTCTAGGTCCAGCTGATGCAGATTGAGCTCCGCATTGCCACCTTTATTGATAGTACTGATAGAAGGAGCTCTGCTCCCGCTCGCTTTAGTAAAGGAAGACGCGTTCCAGGAACCGTCGTAACTACCCATAGGGAAATGTGCTCTGGAACCATCATTTTCATAAGATTGATCAACTGACCAACTGGATTTGCGCTTTGCGATGGACGAAGCGTATGAGAACTGATCAGCCGTCTCTAGCACTTCATTTCCTGGTGAGCCAAGTGGCGGCGGAGACATCATTCTCTTGGGGGAAGGATTCTCTTCAAATTCGCCGCCGCTGCTCGAGTAGCTCATCTCCTCAAAGTCTTCAGGAAGCGATGGGTATTCAGGTTCAGATTCGTCATAAAACAAATCTGACGCTTGTTGCATCACATCTTCGTCATCGGCATCGGCATCAGCATTGAGCAGACTGGTGGCGGATGCAAATTCTGATGTATTTGTCATAGCTGATTGTACTTCAGGAACGCTTAATCCTTTATCAGATTCTGACCCGTTGTTTGGAAAAAAATATTCTTCTACTCCAAGGTCCTCAGAAGTATTGCATTCCTTGGCGACCTCAGTAGACATAGTATCCCTGTCGTCTACTGAGTCGACAATTGTATGATCTTTGAAATCCTCACGGCTTTCATCGGCTTTGTCGCCATTGTAGATTTGTGTGTAGCTGCAGGCTGCTTGTATATCCTCAGGGATGGTTCCCTGCAATTTAATATCAGTGGGCAAAGACGTCTGCAAGGCATCCCATTTGATGTCAGTTTCACTGGGCACTGCTATATTTCTTAGCATCCATAATCTTGCACTATTTATTCACGTAAGACTCACCATATACTACCTCGCGAGCATACGACGACTCAGGAACAGTGTTCGTAAACGAGCACAAAGTTGTAGGAGTAAGAACCCTGTTTCTCAGTAAAGCAAGCTTGACCGGTAATAGCTCGTCGCATTGATTATCTTCTCTCATCAGATGGTATAGGTCAGCAGGGTATCTATGAGACTCTTCTGCATCGCGAGCCTCGCGCTCGCTGTCCACACAGGTTGGATCAAATCCGCTCAAGTCCATCTGTAAACAAGATCTATTGATTTCACAGTGGTCAACTCTTAGATATTTGGTTGGTCAGTTGCTCAGTCTTGCGCGTGAATAGATAACAAAGGACAGAAGAAGAAGGAGAAGAAGAACAGAGTGTCACAAACAATCTACGACTCGATATTGCGATCTACCACGCAACTCTGAGCGCAACGCGCCATAACGAATGTTTTGATCACGTGTTTCCTTGCTTCAAATTCAGAAGGAAGAGAACAGAACAGATATTTGCAACAAGGATCGTGTTGTGGTCCGTATATATTATTTAAAATTATCCCAATAAATACATTAAATATCCTTTGACTCCAGTAATGCAATTCTTTCATTTTTAGCGCGGTGACTCCAGTGCCAATAGCAAAGATGCTGCTGCTTAAGTGTAGCCTGCGGGTCGTTTGCCGTAGTTAATCATGGCTACACCCAAAAAACTCCCCAGAGTGCCCATTATAAGAAGTAATATGACAACGGGGATCTTAATAGCCCAGTCTCTGGATGGGAAAAGGTTTTGTATGGGGTGTGTAGTGTCGACGAAGGGCTAGAATTCGTATCAGTATTTTGTTTAGAACGCGATAATTAGTGAAGTACTGTACCATTGCGAGTGTCCATATGGCATAATAAAGAAATGCAAGCGTAGACAGAAAAAAAATACTGATTCCCATGGCTGCTTTAGATGACTGCGATTATTCAAAGAGTAAACGAATATATGACAGCTAAATTGTATGATACCTCAGTCTCTAAACCCTAATTAGCCATTAACACAACGTCATGCGCCTGTGTTACTCTTGAGATTATAATAATAATCAAATAAAATTCCTGTAGCAAAGTCAGCTTGTAAAAACATTCTTTACATCTTTGTAAATTTTTTGTATTTTATAGTCCATAAATCGCACAGATTTCCCCACAAATTCGGGCTCTATGCTGGCGGGGTTGCGGGGTTATCTTTTAGCGGTAACAGATCCAATCAGGCCTGATTCCAATCATGAAGATCCCTTGCTTTCCAAGGCTCGTTCTTACTCATATTTGCATTCAGCTGTTGTGCTATCCACACTGTTGTGCTATCCACGCTGTTGTGCTAACTATGCTATAGAAGGGCAAATAGCTGAAAAACAATAGACTGGATTGCCTGGACAGGTCATTACTAGATCGCAACGCTTAGTGCTTTGATTACGATTTAGTGGTAATTGCTCATCGAAGTCCGGTCGTCTGCGCGTTTACCAGTTTCAGAAAACTGACAACTATTGAACAAGCTGATTTACTAACATCGATTCATAGGCTGTTGATAACGACCGGTCGCTATACTGCTTCCCTCATCATGATGTTGCGCTCATTTCATAGCTATATATCTTTATCACTTCGCGATCTCTTATTGTGAATCTTGGAAAATGGATGGATTTTGATAATTATTTTTAAACTAGACAAAACTTGTGTGCCGCAGATTTGCATGGCCCTTGTCGAGAATCTAATCTGTTTTTTTTATTGTTTAGTCGTCGATTGGGCCTAATAGCGAATGTTATTCTTGCATAAGCTGTGCTTGGAGTCTTGCAAGCCTGGGAAGTGTTAGCTAAGCGCGCATACATTGCAGCCGGATTTTGTGCAGCAAAAGGTAGCGATTATCTTTAGCGAGGCACTACCAGGGTAATTTGATAAATAAAAGTCATAAAGTAGGAAAACTTGGCGTGAAGGATGAAGCTGTTATTTGAAACGAGTTGCGGGTAATATACGGATGAATGATTGTGGATCTTTTGATCCACTCTCATATCCTCCGACAAAAGGTTTAAGGGTAACAAAAATATTGCTGCTTATAGTTGTGTATTTTAGGGAGGTTGCATCGCGTTTTTGCATTATTCTTTCTGGTACTGGACTTATAACGGAGTTTGAATTGCGTTCAGCTGGTAGACTTTAATGGTGTTGGTGGCTCTTTCGGATTTTGGAAAAGCTTGCTCTTTTTGTGATTAAGTACGGAGTACGATTGAAAAAAAATTCGGGTGTGGAGTTTTGGGTGTACAGTGATTATATAGATATACAGGCCTAATAGTCCTGTTCTGGCGGTGTGGTTGGCGATTTGGTCGACGATGATGAATGCGGAGAACGCTGTCTATGACATTTATCGGTAAGTCCCCTCATGTTTTTCTCCCGTGCTTGCTTTGAATTACAGTAAAACGCGCTCGTAATCATATTAATCTCATTTTTATCTCATTTTCATTTATTACGGTAGACTTGTAAAGTAATTGACTCTGATGCAAGAAGACAGGAGGCACACGTGAGCACATTGACGTTGGTTGCCTAGGCAACCGAAACTCCCAACGGCCACAAACGCCAGTCTGAATTGCAACTCCCAGTCAAGTTTGCTCTTCGCGTGCATCCTGATACTTATCCTTCTGCCTACACCTGCTTTCAGAAACAAATTCACAAATAAGCAGTATTACTATTCAACCTTTGAGTTATAACAAGAGAGAGTGATGGCTCCGACTTTCTCTAAATTTGCAGATAACAGGAAGAGCTCTTCCACCGTGGTTGGTCTATCCAAAACAGCCCTTTCGAGCGCTCTCGTTGCTGTCAGCCTCGGGCTGTTTGGCTTTCAAAGCGGAAGCATTATCGTGAGTCTGATTGACAGAGTGCCTGTAAAGCATGAATTTGAACCTCAGGTGCAGACGAGTTTGAATTCTGCAAATTCTCACTCTGGCGCGCTATTGTTGACCTCCCTTCAAGAGTAGCACTATCCGTTCTTTCTTTCAGTCTTTGTATATCTGTATTAACAAATCCCACTTAGATGCCAGCTTTATTTGCAACAGCATGCACCTCATTTATCTGCCGAAGAGCAGATCCGCGCTTGCATGCCGGTACAGTCTGAATCTGTTGCGATGCAGCAAGCTGTGGCTTCTTCTTCTCCCTTGCTTCAAGCGACCTCGTCCGCGTTGATGTATATCACCGCTTTTTCTTTCATTATTTACTGTGGCCTTGCTATTAGCAGTGGAAAAAGTATGCGATATACCTTTGAGCATCCTTTGAACCTTCTCAAAGCAACGCTGAATAGGTCGAGAATGGCACCAGAAGCTGTTGAATCTATTGATACTACTGCACAGGTTACTGAAACTGAAAATCTTGATACCCCCGAACAGTCTGAGTCTGAAATTGAGAAGAAGATTGAAATACCTGTACCTGTAGTGGCCTCTTTGCATCCTTCTGTACCGCTTGCCGTTCGACAGTTCCCGCCCGCGGTTATTGACGAGGATCATGTTCGCGCAATTGCCCTTGCAAGCTCTGAAGCTACTGCCGAGTTATCAAGCGCTCTGTTGCGCCAGCTTCAAGTATCACTACAGGGAAACAACCGTGAGATTGAACTTTTGAAGGGAAAAATCATGGAGGTTGCGCAAACTGCCAAGTCTGACTCGAGGAATTTGCAGGGCCGCCTGAACAGAGGTGGCGACGTTAGACGCGAGCTTGAGAAGTTGAAGGAGGCAACGGGCCGTTTATGGCAGGCTGTATACCAGATTTCGCAAGACTTGCAATTGGCTAACTTTGATCGTGAGCACAAGGCACCATCTTTTGACAGAGTTCTGTAATGAATATGATGTAACAGACAGCTAACTTTTTCTATAGTTTCTCAATATCCCATGGAGTACTATGGCACTGGTGAACTTGATCGACAGGTTCATCCAATTACGCAGCAGAAAAACAAGTGCGTGTTGACCATTGATGGTGTACAGTTCGACCTGGGAACTCCTGAAGGACGGGCGCAGTGGAATTCATATCTCGCAACTCGCAATACGAATGTAGTTGCTCCTCCTGAACAAGCGACGGCCGATGAGAATCGCTATACTCAGGAGCGGTACATGCAGCACCACATAGCCTTTTTGGAGCAGCAGCAGCACTTGCGGCAGCAAATGTTACAGAAGCAGGGCCAGGGACCTATCCAACCGTTCCAGACGCGTCCAGATTATATTGCACACCCAGCTGCAGCTTCTAATGACTCAAAGTATTATGAGATCACACTCTCGGACAACTCCACTGAGTCAAGCGAAAATATGGAGTATGAGGAACCAACATTGCTGCCCCAGAGACCTTCTCTTACTATTGAAACCAAGGTTCCTGGACCTGACTTTAAGTCGGCGGAAGACACAAAAGCGGCTTCCTCAGGTAACAGCAGTGCAGCGTCTAAATCGACTAGCTCTACCACTGCTGCGACCACTGCTGCGACCACTGCTGCGACCACTACTTCCAACGGGAGTCCTACTCAACCTGCCCCTGGACCCATTGAAGTAGATTTTGGCCAGGTAAAGAATCCGGTAGTTCAAGCCGCTGCAGATCCTAAGATGCGAAATACCGAGGGCGCTTCGAGCGACGCTCGTAAGGTCTGGGATACTTCAGATCGTGCCGTTGCGCGTATGCGTGCGTTTCAGAGCGAGTTTCAGCGGCGTGCCTCAGGCGGCGATGTGCCGGACAGCGCTGCGTCAGTGGATAAATCGTCGACCAATGCACCATCGTCTGCGCCAGTCATGGCAGCAACAAGTATAAAGGGCACGCAGAGTTATCCCCCTTCGCCGTTCAATTCCAAGGGTAGCGCTGCATTGCCTCGAATGCGATCACCACAACGAGTGCGACCACAGCAACAACCTTTGTCGCCTACAATCGGTCAGACATCTCCCGTGCAGTTGCCTAGTGTAACCTCCCCTCAGGAGTATGCTAATCGTGGTGAACCTCAACATCACCAAAACACTTCTCAGCAAGCGGCAGTTCAAAAGGGCAACATGAGCAAGACTAGTCCAACTATGAAGCCCCAGCCTCACTCTCAAAATGTTCCTTTATCAGGACGCGCGAATGAACAGCGCTCGAACAAAGCCAATACCCCACGAGGTCTTACACGTATCATCCCTCAATCTTACAAGAGCGGGGATGATATGGAGCAGCCATCGCAAACCAAGAAACTAAACACTGCATGGGGCAATAATACTGCTGGGAATGCTGCATCTTAAGAAACCCCATTGAAGTATTGTATCATTTCGACTGACTCTGTCATGATGTTTTACCCCCTATATCTTTTATTGTTAACTGTGATAATGGATCACTGGTTGTTGGCTGAAAGCCCGATTATGACTGTATATGAATCAAGCACGAGCTGTACTGCCTGCTAATAAAGAAAAAGAGAAAATTTACAAACTTTCAGAATCTAAAAACAGTAAACGAAAAGAAACGTCGTTTGAAGAGGAGAGTCAAGTGTGTATATTATATTCCCATATCCTTGAGTATCTGCGTTGTACAACAAAGCGAAGAGCCGCTTTAATTTCTCTCAGGAAAACAAAATCGCAAAATCATAAAATAAATCAGTACAATCACATCACGATTAAAAATCACACATTAAAGCAAAGACATGATAGGAGAGCGAGGTGAAATCGAGGTACAACTTTTCCATATATATCCTTTGTCCACATTATACCCATGAAACTTTTGATAATACCTGACCCAAAAACAAAAATAACACAGACGCAAAAAAAAACATAGCGATTAAAACATTGTATATCCAAAAGCAAGGAAGAAAAAGAGATATCACACACTTATGCATATGCGTGTGAAACTCAGAAAACTTTTGTTAGATAGTTTTTGAGACCCAGCCAAGAACAAAAAAAGAAAACCCCCAAAACAAACACAGCAACCATTTTGTAAAGCCAAGAAATGAAATTAAAAAAACATAAAGGGATATGCCATAAAAATCACAAGAGCATATCTCCAACCATAACGCCCAAACCAACCATTTCCCTGCCTTTTCCTGTAACAAAGCTTCTTCTCTTCAGGCCGTAGACAGAAGGAGCAGAAGCAGTGCGCTTGAGTGATGAAACGTTCCTCCGCTTGACACCGTTAATGGCCATGTTCTTTGAGCCGTCGACCATGTTTGCGTTGGGAATCTTTGGATTCGACGAGGACTGCTTGAGAGGCTTTGATATACCGGCGACAGTGGTGGCGGCCATAGGAGTTTCATCCTGGAGAGCACGCTCGGCAGTAGCACGGTTAAGATATCCACAGATGGGGATTGTCATGTATCGGTCGATCCAAAACTTTGAGTTGGACAAGGCGATACTGTTGTCGATAACATGGTTGATGTCAAGATATTGCTCAAGAAGAGCGTCAACGTTAGTAGTTGAATTCGATCCGGAGGAGATGGAGGTGGAGACCGAGAGGGGAGAAGGGCCATGGAAAGAAGCCAGACGGTGCTGCTTCGGAAGCACAGGGGTGGCAGTGGGCTGACGAACGGGAGATGGCTGGGCAGATTGAGCAGGGGCGGCGACGGTGGTACGCTCAGCCCACTGGCCAATAACTGGACCAACGGCCTCAATTCCCAAGGGCAGAGGGGGAGCGGCCAATTCAGTGGCGCAGATAGCTGAAGAGGACGGAGGAAAGAGAGGCTTTTGGTTCACATGAACGGGCAATGTCTCTTCGTCGGTGAGCAGTCCATCGTCGTCCTCAGTGCCGGCGAAGATTGCAACGGCGGAGTTTGAGTCTGAGGCAATGACAGGGCCATCGAAGGGGAAGTCAAGAGACTCAAGGCTGTCAGAGGCCGAGAGAGGAGGAGTGAAGAGGTTGAAGAGGTCGTTGTCCTCAGGAGATGAAACAGCGTCTAGGATTTCTTGTTAGCACAATTTGACGATTCAGTAGGTCACGCAGAGAGCCAAGCGTGAAGCCGAATGCAAGCATTGCAGCGTCGGTCTGGCGATTTCAAACACGCAAGAGAAAGAAGGACAATACCGATGTGGTCTTCCAGTGTCGGGAAGTCAGAACGGAAGCGCTTTGAGGGCGAGTAGTCGAGGTCCGGAGTAGAGAGAGTGCTGGTGGACGCAAAATCGAAGATGCGATCGTTAGAGTCGGGGGCAAGCGAGCGCTTGAGATTGTTCTCCATGCTGGGTGGCGGTATCAAAACGAGAAACAATGGAGGTGAGAAAAAGAATGAGGAGGAATAGAGGAACTAGGAACCTGTGCGACGGCGAGGACAGGAAGAGTAGGAGACAGGGAATATTTAGGGGAGGGCCTGAGCAGAGCTGGCAACGAATGGGCGTCACTGCGATTGAAAAAACAAAATTATTCGGTCATCGCGGAGGCACTTTTTTTGTGTCGCCATCGGCTCGGAGGCTCGCTACAGATTAGGTTTCAGCGGAACGCGGTTGCTGCTTGTTGGAGGGTGTGATTGGGTGATTTAGATAAAAATTGGAGGAATTAAGAGACGATTAACGAGCTATAAGATGCTTTTTGGATTGTAATAGCAACCACTATCCACACAATAGCACTGTAGTATAGCACTGTGTCGCTCTAAACTGTGTGAGCTGCCTAAGTGAATTCAAGATTACACTAGTCCGTAACAGGAATAAAATACAATACGGTGAGTTCGTCCAAGCAGGGCACGATGTCCAAATAGGGTTTAAAGCAGTTGGATGCGCTTAAACAGAGTCCCAGTGTTTGCCACCGAGACACTCGTGTCGACGACCAGCGACAGTCTCGCAGAAGCGCGTGAAGAAGCAACGCCGGTGACGCGCGAACAACTTCGTCACAGATCCTCGCCAGAAATGGCCCTGGAGTCGGCCTGTTTATCAGTAGCTGACGATGTGCTATTGCCAGGAATACTGCCAGATTCAGCAGCAGTATGGGCGTTGCCGGAGTACTCTACGAGCACGCGACCAGTCGTATTAAGAGCACTCGGGCCTTTACGCTGAGCCCAAACCCGACCAGGCTCAATTTCGCGATGCCGACATCAGGCAAGTTGTTGCCTTGTGTTATTAGATGGAGCTGGTATTTATATTTGTGAATACGCTGCGTAGATATTAGTTCGCAAGTTTGCTGATAACTCGCAGACACAGATACTATTTTTGAACCAGCACCATGGCTGCCATTGCTGCCATTGCTGCCTGGCTCCTCGCAGCAGAATCCACACTCAACTATCTTCGGCAGGTTATCGTCCTCGCCGCCACTCACGCAGCCTGTGTTCAGCTTATCCTCTCCTGACACCGTGCTACAAACTGCCTAAAAACACCACCGTCTACCTGCATTATCAGGATTACACTATCTTTGTTATCTCCTCTGATGGATTCGCTAATATATCCACACACGCACACTCTCTCTTCTTCCTCGTCGTCATAGTCCTCTTAGTTTCTCCTGTCTAGCACTCTCGTCGTCATCGGCATCGGCGCCAACGTCACACTTCCTCATCACACTCCGCTTTGTAGCACAGCCTATCTTCCTGCTACGCGAGCCCTGCTTGAGTTCTTCCTGATCAGCATTTTTCCTAACAATCTCATCCCTCCTCGCCTCCATCCTCCTCCCAAACAGTCCTCCTGCTTCTAAATCTCAAATCTCTCTCTCTCTCAAACACACAAACCTTAAACAGAAAACTCGAAGCCGTCCAGCCCCTGAATTTTGTTCTGTGCGCGAAAAAGATTAAAAAAAAAAACAAAACAGAAATAGGGCAACTCTAATTGGTTGTCTGCCCAAACACTTCTCGCTCTGGCTCCTCGAGACGGCCTTTCTCTCGTCCTTTGAATAGAATTATCGTTGTTGATATCTCTTAATCCAGCGTCGTATTAAAGTTGGCCTTCTAGACGCTAAGACGATGAGCGATCTTGGTTCTCAACAGTTGCCCTGCTGATACTCGCAACGGCTGTGCGCATACATCCGACCATGTCTTGCTTTTCGTTTACTGTGTTGGGCAAGTAGTCTACAATACTACAGTGGTCTCTCTCAGCAGAGTCCCACTATCCTTAGACAATAACATGTAAATGAAATCAACATTTCCCACGCAATTAATCTATAATACTACCTACACACTCCACCTGCAAATGCAAATACACCCCGTCTCTTAATAAAGAAATCTAAACCCAGTCCTTCCGTCTAGTCCGTCAATCGCCCCACCTCTCTCCAGCTTCTTATTAAGGGTCATCAGCCTTGCCTTCAATACCGTAGCAGCCAAGATTCCAGACAATGCAAAAAATCCGCAGATTGCAAACCCAAGATAAAACTGAGGCTCACTGCCAACGTAGAAAAAAAACGGCACAATAATATTAGGAATGTTACCGCCAATGTTAACCACACCCACAGCCGCAGCTCGCTTAATTGGCGGCCGGGGAACCGTCGATGCCATCCACGCAAATCCAAGTGACCATGAATTGTAATTCTGTAGCAACAACAACATCGCAAAATATCTCCAGAAAGTCTCTTGCGTCATCAAAGATATTATAATGCCAATCGCGGCCAATGCGGGACCCCAAATCATGTGCAGGTAACGCTCACCTTTCTTGTCCGAATGGAAACTATTCCACACAGATGTCACCGAGCAAAGCAACCATGGAGGAGCGGTCAAAAGAAGTGTTTTGGCTTGACTGTATCCCAACGATCCCACAATCGTAGGGAACACGGTATTAATACCACCCATCATAGCCAGACTGAACTGCATCCAAAGAATAAGCAGGACCTTTTCATCCACTAGCGCAAGATATAATCCCGAAAGTGCAGATCTGAATTTTGATTTAGGCTGTGCTATTTCTTCGCCATCTTCATCTGTCCCGGCTGGTGCAGCTGAATCGTCATCATGCTGTCCAACATCTTGAATCATTCGCAATACACCAAGCAGTCGTTCTTCCTTTGTTAGCCATTTAGTAGTAGCAGGCAAATTTGGTAGAATAGGAATTGCAACCAAAGCGACAATCACAGTGACAATGCCTTCTAGTAGGAAAAGCCAGCGCCACGCGGCAAGTCCAAAGACACCATTAAGATTCTCCAGGACCCCGTATGCGACGAATCCAGAAAATGCACCAGAAATCCACGAACCGCACACAAAGATTGCCCTTTTAGACTCAGTAAAATTTCATAAAACATTAAAACAAGTAAACTTACGATCTCTTTGCAATCTCGTATTTGGTATACCAGCACGATAGATAGAACACAGTTCCAGGATAGAAAGCAGCTTCGGCAAATCCAATCAAGAATCGAATAAACAACAAGGAGTGATAGTCAGTCACAAATGCGGTCCATAGCGACAGCATTCCCCAAACAGCCATAGCTGACGGCAGATATACTGATGGCTTTCCAATCTTGCCCAGAATTAGATTAGACGGGATTTGCATCAACGTGTATGGGATGAACAATATTGAAACAGCTGAAGAGTATTGTTTGCTGCTCAGGTTCAGATCTTCCATCAAAGTACCTAGCTTAGCTGCGGCAATGTTGTTTCGATCAAGATAGCTGTCATTATCAGTTAGCACAATTGCATCCTTCAGCAAGAAACGCACACGCCTTCACCACAAGTGTGACTTACTTCAACATGTACATTGTAATAACAACCGGTAAAATAGCGTAATCAATCCTGCGTTTGAACCTTTCTTCCATTTCAATTCGTTCTGGAGTCCCCGACGCAGGAAGTACAACATCCTTGAACTGCCCACCATGTAAAGTCGTCAAATCAACTTCAATTTCAGCAATACTCCCCGCATTCGTGAAACGTTTCACATCTTCGTCACTCACTCCAGTGGATGACAACAGCGGTTGAGATTCAATTGTATCCTCGTCCTGAATTGCAGTAATATATTCAGCTGTAAGAGGATGTCCCCCCGACTCATTCTGCAAAGGGTCCAACGACCGGACTGGTTTGATGGTACTGTCTTCTTCAGCCATTATGTGATATGCGCTGAAATCTCTATGACAAAGCCCGAGCAACAACTGCCGCCTGTAATCCAAAGCACCTAAACAAAGAAATGG
This sequence comes from [Lipomyces] yamanashiensis, assembly GCA_030572775.1. NCBI lineage: Eukaryota > Fungi > Ascomycota > Lipomycetes > Lipomycetales > Lipomycetaceae > Myxozyma > [Lipomyces] yamanashiensis. The sequence continues at coordinate 613,480 of JAJMBS010000001.1, forward strand.
AAATCTCACAAACAAAGCAGAAAACAATGATAGCCTCCAAGCCCGACAGATATTCCCGCGCCCTATGTACTGTACACACTATCTAGTCTTATCCCGTAGACAAGACTCTCCCCCGGTTATCAGATATGCGGCGTCTTGGTTTATCCGAGAGCGGAGTGAGGGTCTGGTGCTCGCCAAGCGGCTTCTTGCCGTCGGCATCATCGCCGAGTATCTATCTGAATAGGACGCTTCATTTCATATAAATCGGACAGCAGTTTTTTCAGCAAACAAAACTAGTTATACTTCCTTTTTAAAGAATACTGCTAATTTATGACTTTTTTACAATTTATTTTCACCTCAACTGACGACGTAAGAATTAGAAAAACCAACATGTCATCCAGGATAGCATGTGACTTGTGGATTTAACGATGTAGTTGTTGTAGATTTTATTGACGCTAAGTAGTACAAGACATATCAAAATTACATAAATCCTAACTCATCATATACCAATTACTGGAATTATTTTCTTGTAAGAGAAGGTCGCAACTAAAGACGGAGGACTCTGGCGACATAAGCACTGAGTCAGACGAAAGTAAATTGTCTACTTGTATTGATTGATTGATTATAATATATTTATAGACGGCATGATGTAAATACTAGTCCCAAAATTACAAAAATACTAATCAAAACTTGAAAATTTTGTTGTTATTGTAGATTTTATATCACGTGATTACATTCTGAGAGTGATCAAAGGCTACTTCCTTACACTTTCACAAATGCGGGCTTAGCTCAGTTGGGAGAGCGTCAGACTGAAGTTACACTTCGGTTGTTAATCTGAAGGTCCTGTGTTCGATCCACAGAGATCGCATTTATTTTTTGCCATTTTTTGCAAATTTTTTTTATGTTCTTGTGTTTAATATAAGAGAGATAACTATGGATCTTTACGCTCGCCGTTAGGAATATAATTAATTGTTCGTAAATAATATTATACAAAATTTAGATAGACCCGCCTAAACATACAACAACACCGCTATTATACCTCGATACTAATAATATATCTTTGTCCTCTCTCGAGCTCATAAATCCTTTTTTCTTTTTTTCAAAGCGCTTATTTCAAAGACTGAATGAACGAGTCCAAATTGTACTCTTCCTCGTATTCACGCTCATCCCATAGCTCAGCAAGGCCATGAACAGCACTGCGATCTCCCTTTTTGATAATCTGTCCTTGCTCGTCGACTGCGTCTTCTTCGCCTGGCGCGGCGTCAGAGACTGGCTGGATAGAATTTGAAGTTGCGCCCTCGCTGCTGACGTCGAACAGGTCTAGAAGTTTATCGGTGTCCATAGTCGAGAGACCTGAGTTTTGTTGATCGACGATCGTATTGGCGATATTCATCTTGAATCGCTGTAAACCCATAATCTTCTCTTCGACGGTGTTCCGGGTAATCAATCGATATACATTAACCACCTTCTTCTGACCAATCCGATGAGCACGGTCCATAGCTTGTAGATCTTTCATCGGATTCCAATCGTGCTCGACAAAGATAACGGTATCAGCTCCAGTTAAATTGAGACCCAGTCCGCCAACATGTGTGGTCAGTAGTAACACGTCAATCGACGGATCAGCATTGAATGTCTGCACGATACCTTGTCGCTTGCGCGCGTCAGTACTACCATCCAAACGCATATACGATACACTAGGCAGCAATTTCTTGAACACGTCATTTTCAATAATATCAAGCATTTCCTTCAATTGACAGAAAATAAGCGCCCGATGTTGCGAAATTACTGCACCCCCGCCAAGATCATCCTGCTGCGCTGATGACGAACCTGAGGCTCCATCAACACCAATACCACAGTCAAGCAACAAAGCATGCAGAGCTCCAAGCTTTGGCGCAAACGAGATATCCCGGATATCTTTCTTGTCGCGTGCAAGTTGCTGGGTAATCTTTGTGTACTGCGGGTGTTTCGAATTGAGCACGAGCGAAGGGTGATCGCAAAGTTTGCGCATGTATTGCAAAGCTTGGAAAATGTGCTGTTTGTTTTCCTTGCCGCCGGCTTTCACTTCACCTTCGACTTCATCCTTTTGTTTCTTTGCAAAATCTTCGTACAGTTGCTTCTGCAAGTCAGAAAGTTCACAGTAATAATCTTGGATAATCTTCGGAGGAAGATCAGCCAAGACGTCCTCCTTCAGTCTGCGAAGCAAGAACGGAAGAACTTGTTTATGAAGAGCCTCAAGCGCAAGTGCACCAGCTTCTTGCTCTTTAGATGAGCTCTTGCTGTTCCTACTCTGTCCAATTGGCTTGGCAAATCGATCATTGAAGACCTTCTCGGTACCCAAAAATCCAGGCATCAAAAAGTCAAACAAAGACCAAAGCTCAAGCACATTATTTTGAATAGGCGTACCAGATAAGATAAGCCTATGATCTGCAGCAACACGCTTGACAGCCTTTGTCAGTTTCGAGCTCGCATTCTTGATGATATGACCTTCATCTAACACACAGTAATTCCAGCTTTGACCAGTCACGATTTCCACGTCATTCCGACAAATATCATAAGACGTCACCACAATGTCAGCACCGGTGAACTCATCAGCAATTCTAGCTCGCAAAGCAGGATTACCAACATATACGACCACCTTTAAAAATGGCGCGTAGTTATTAAGCTCGTGTTCCCAATGTCCGGTCAAAGTCGGCGGGCAAATAATCAGCGAGGGCAACCTCCGAGTTTCAACACTGTGAGTTTCAGCATGCTCTTTCGCGCGAAGATGATGGTCACTGGCGACGATGCAGATAGTCTGAAGCGTTTTACCAAGTCCCATATCGTCGCAGAGGATTCCATGAAGATGGTACTTGTTGAGGAACGCGAGCCAGTTGACACCTTCCTGTTGGTACTTGCGGAGGTCGGCTCGGATTGCAACAGGAAGTTCAAATGATTCGACTTTAGTCGGGTCAAGCATCTGTGAGATAAATTTGCGTTCACGGTCACGGCCCTCGAGTAGCGACTTCGAGAGTCCTGGAGGATCGGGAATACCAGCCTGCAGTACATGTCAGTAACCAACCCTGTCAATTTAGATACTAGAAAAAAATAGTTCTTACCTCTAACGGCACTAACTTGATCAGCTGCGCAAAAGTAGTCGTTGCCAGCAATCGAATATCATTATCCGAGTCGCTCATACGACCCAAGATCGGCACGACCAAAAATACCACATATGGCAAAATCTCGTGCTCCATAACCTGTACCAAATGGTATACGCATTCCACCGCGCCTTGCCTGCATCGCATATCAAGACCGTTGTTGAACATTGGCAGTATATTCTCGACCAAATATGTCATTCCCTTGACCTTCATCACGCTGCATACTGTAGCTAAACACTTTGCAGCTGCGTACCGCAAAACAGAAAACTTGGACTGAAGAGCTGTTCCGATAAATTCATAGTAATCAACGAGCACATCCAACAACTCAGAATGAATTTTAGGAACAAGTGCTCGTATGATTGACAAACCATCAACAATCTCCTGCCCAAGCGTTGACTCCGGAGAGGTGATATTTCCTGGCAGCGGATATTTCAGAGTCAACAATGGACTAAGCATGCACTCGCGTAGCTTCGGTACCTTTGCGAACAATTGAGCGCCAAACATATCAGCAAGATTCTCAAGAGTAGTCTTAGCACCACGGCGTTTTGTTCTTGCCTTTCTAATCTCTCGCTGATATAATATGAGATCCTTTGGATCACGCCGGTCTTCCTCCTTGTGTAATGACAGAATAACAGAGTCAAGTTTCTCATGATGATGGAATTCAGGAACTTCTGATGTGTCAACACACAAGAATGCACACAAATTCTTAATCATCTTGTCCGAAGCTCCAGTCTTACCAGCGCTCGAACAGCGCTCGACCAAAACAGATACCGCTTTCGCGGCTCTATTCTGCATATCTACATTCTCCTCCTCTTTCACAGAGTCCATCAGACTTCGAATAACAGGGTTCAACTTCTTAGGGAAACTGGACAAAAGAGAGATATAAGCAGCGGCAATAGTAGCATTGATGCGAATATTGCGCAGCTCACTAGCTTGCTTCGCGTCATCAATCGAGGTTTGTAAACTTTCTTGGGCATGCTTAAGCGGCTCCATAATAGCAATTCTGTAAGACGCCTGAATGCCCTTCTTCAGCTTCTCGATATCAACAGCAACAGTCTTCTCCGCATCCGCCAGAGAGAAAGCATCAGGTCCAGCATCCGCCTCGCCCTTGACAACGACAGCAAGTCGCGGTAGCTTATGAGCAGACAGACGACCGATGTCGGTGAAGACATTAAGCAATGCCTGTGTTTGCGTACGGACAACCTTGACATATGGCGATAAGTCACGATAGACTTCATTAGGCGTTGGAGCATTCAATATATCTGATAACTGGCTGCAGAATATCGTCTTGAGTTCAAACTGATCCTTACTGGTATGTGTACCACACTCTTCAAGCACCATAGCCACTACTATCCGCGATGTTGAGAACGTAGGGACAATGGTTGGGGTCCCTAAATGCTGACTCAAAATATCCTTGAACGTCATAATCTGACTATTAGGCCATAAACTCATAGCATAACCCATAGCTTTTGCGCCAGCAATCTTCATTCGCATGAAAATGTCAAACCCAACCAGCTCCACATCACCCATAAATACGGGACTGTCTATATTATGAGTCGAAACAGGTTCGGCGTCGCGGTTCTTTTCAGACCGACGCCGGCGCTTGACTGGCCGTTGCGCAGGCTCTTCCCCAGGTGTGCCATTAGTTGGCAGAACAGCCACCGTGTGCGAAGCCAGAGCTGAGAAAGTTGCCCCAGACGGACGCAAAAACAGAGAAGTGTCCATGGCGTACGTATTGCGATTAATACCGATAGGAGTCAACAGAAGTGTCAAGAGAGGATATACGTGCGAGCTAAAAGTTTCAGCAAATTTAGTCTCGCCTTGTTTAGATAGTTTCTTGGCAAGAGCCATAAAGGCATCCAAAGAAAGATTTAAAACAGACTGAAAATACGATTAGCATCAGATTTATCGACGCAAATATTGATAGAAACTTACCTCGTTTTGCTCGACTAGCAGGTTTTGAAATATAAGTCGCAGAGCTTTGCCATCAACCCAGTCATTTGATTCTGCATGATCGTCATCGATATTTAAGAAAGTCAAGAGAGTTCTGAGAACCGCTCTTCGAACACTGGTAATCGAATGACGAAGGAATGGATATAATCTCGGCACCAACATAGAGAAAGACATTAAAGGATCACTCTTCGCATTGGCCTTCATTTGCTCCAGAACTTGAGGAAACGAGCAGAGCTTTGCTAATAGATCCATGACACTACCAGTCGAAGCGCTGAGATCGTCTTTCAAATGTGCGAGACATTCCCAGACCACCTCAATCAGCTGGTCGACAGATTGTGGCCGCAAACTTACAAACTCAGAAGCGATAGGCACCAAAGTTGCCGCGCTGACTGCTCGCACATCGTCGTCATGCTCATCAAGACCATGTAAAACACACTCCACAACACCATCAAGTAGTCCTGTCTTTCCATCGCTTTCAAATAGCATGTCTTTTCGGACAGCAACCAGGTATCGCAGTCCTAGCATGCCGCCATGGCATGCCTCCCAGATGGGAAACGAAAGGTCAAACTTAGTCTGCATGACAAGGTCATACAGTGTACTGTATGTCTTGAGGATGATGTCTTGCGGCAAATGAAGAAGCAACGCTCCAAGTGTTTGTCCCACTGATTCTCTAATCGGCGCAACAACCTGGTCAGAAACATAATCACCAAACCTATCTAATGCAAAGACACAGCAAATTCTACATGCAAGATCTTCAAGCCACGCACGGTTTAGTCGATCATTCTGTTCCTGTGTTTTCCCCATGATTCTACCAGCGCCAGCGCCATGCACTCGAATAATCTCCCGCAATCCGCCAGCAGCACCATGCCGAGTCTCCCAGCTCTCATCAAACAAATCTACCAGAAGAAGTTCAGTGATTCCTTCGAATGGCCAAACTTGGTTAGAGGCTTGGATAGAAGCAGAGGGGTTTGGCTGGACTTTGTGTTCGACAACGATTCTGTCTGATTGTGATTGGGGTGTGATCGAGAAATAATCTTGTGCTAGCCCAGGCTGCTGAGCAAGAGGTGTGCCACTAGTAGATAACTTGCGTGAAGCTGTACTAAATGACAGATCGACGTTGCGCAATCTACACAGATCGTTAGCACTATATAATTAAATAATCCAACTAAGATAAAGAACTCACTTATTGCTTTGATTTTTTGACTCTGCTCTGGCCTTTCGCTTAGCCATGGCTCGTACTCGTGAACTAAGACCACCGTCGTCTAGAGGAGACTGGGCCGGCACCTCTGACGGCGTCTTCAGGGGATTGACTCCACCCGGAGTCTTTGGAGTCTGGAGAGCAAAATCGGAGGCAGTCACAATGTCTTCCATATACTCACCCCCAAGACCCAACTTAGCTGTCACGTTTCGTTTTTGTATACTGAGTCGCTCAGCCGGATCAAGCTCAGCCCAATTGATGTCATACTCATGTCCTCCGCTTCCTAGCAGCGTTTTGCCTTTTTTGAGTACTACCCCAATATCGACAGATGCAAAAGAGAGAAGGTCATCCTCCGGTGATGGCGCGGGAGACTCGTCAGCCGAGGTCTTCAGCTTAGCTAGCGACGGCTTATTGAAATCGTCATCCACGCTAGCTTCCTCCTTTATTGACTCCATCTTGACTACTGCTGCTGAGTCTTCTGATTTTATATACTTGTCGTCTTCGGTCTTTACATCTACTTTCGAATTAAGGCCATTCCCCTCTTCTTTCCCATTGCTACTCTCGATCGCATTTGGATTCCATTTTTCAGTATTATCAGCGATTCCACCTATAGCTCTGGCAGCTGCCACACGAGTGTCCCACTTTGGCGATCGCAAGTAAGGAAGCACTCTGCCCAGCAGATTGAATAGATCGTCAGGGTGAGCTTTCTGCACATCAGCGATCTGGTCAGCGGCTGTGTTGCGGACGAGCTGCGTCGATCCTGCATCTAACAGCGACACAAGACGATCAAGTCTACAAACAGAGAGTTAGCACTAGTTCAATACATAAAAAAACAAAGAAAGATGGCTGAGTGGCAGAGGCAGCACTCAGTGTTGGGAGCGGGTTGCCGTACCTCGACATATCGTGAGTTGTAATGGTAGCACGTTCAGGACCGTAGCCCTATAATCAACAAGAACATACGCAATAGAGCCAGCAACAACAAACAAAGTGTACTCAGAACAACAAGAATATGATCACTCGGCCAAACAGTTACTCGCACTGTTTATTTCCCAATCCTCTTTGCTGGCCTTGCTGTCGGGGTGAAGAAAATGTGTAAACTCTAACTCGGCGCGGAGTCACGTGTAGATCAATTATCTAATGCTTCTGAGCTGGTTGTTCCGGGGACAAATCCAGTTTTTTGGGGGCTGTAACGAGTGCTTATATAGCGCCTGTTTGCTTGTTGTTTGACGAAAATAAGCGTGGCCACCGCCCTCGGCACTACGCTCACCACGAAGATTGCCGCTTTAAGCACACAGCAGTGCTCACTTAAGAAAAGCCCTAACCTGTTGGTTCCCCTTTGATCTGGAATTGCTCGGATTCCATGCAGGATTGATCTACACTTGTTATTTATTATACACGACTTTATTAGAGCCTAATTACAGAGCCATTCAACTACTTCACACACACTTGTATATATATATACGTTTATACCTTGCTCACATGGCTACAACAGAGCAAATCATTGCTGTGCCATAGGGTCGGTGGAGCAACACTCGCACTCAAAGTTGCGCAAACCAAATTACTAAACGAATGAAGCCAAACCCACAGTAATAACACAACACAAATCAAAACAAATCAAAACAAAAGCAAAGTTAAAACCTCCTTGTCCTGTACGACTGGTTAGTGCACTTCCAAAGCATTTCCTTCGTAGTATCGACCCGAATAGAAAAGCACATAAAATTAGAACAATAGCATTTACTCGACAGTCACCGCCTTTGCCAAGTTACGAGGGAAATCAACATCGAAGCCCTTCTTGACAGCGAGCCAGTAGCTCATCAGTTGCAAAGGAATCACATTGAGCAGCCCTTGCAAGCAATCAACAGTCGCAGGAACCTCGAGAGTGCGGTAAGTTTTGCTCAGCTTCTCAAGCGCTTCCTCGTTCTTGTTGCAAATCAAAATCGGATTGCCTGATCGCGCAATGACTTGCTCAACCGAGCTCATCACCTTAGGAAACAATGAGTCGTGAGTGGCAAGAACAATGATAGGTAGATCCTCATCTACGAGAGCAAGAACACCGTGCTTGAGCTCACCGGCAAGAACACCCTCAGAGTGCATGTAGGAAATTTCCTTGATCTTAAGTGCACCCTCAAGAGCAGTAGCATGCTGATATCCGCGACCAAGCAGAAGAAGCGACTTCTGGTTAATAAGATCAGTCTCGGCCATCTCCTTAATTCTATCGTTAAGAGTCAGCACCTCCTCAATCTGCTGAGAGATCTTGGAAAGGCCATCTATGATAGCATGACGACGAGTGCGCATCGAAATACGATCATCAGAGAGCGAAAGTGCCATCATTGTGAGTGCCACATACTGCGAGGTGTACGCTTTGGTAGAGGCAACACCAATTTCAGGACCAGCATTGATGTGCACACCACAGTCTGTCTGTCGGGAGATGCTGGATCCCACACTATTGACGATACCAACAGTGAGAGCACCACGCTCAATACAGTATTGCAGAGCAAGCATGGCATCAGCAGTCTCGCCAGATTGAGAGACAAAGACACAGGTGTCGTCACGGAATACTGGAGACTTGCGATCCAAAAAGTCGGAGGCCAGCTCCACAGCGATGGGAATCTCAGTAAGTTCTTCGAAGATTGCACGAGTAGCCATGCAAGAATGATACGAAGTACCACATGCAATCATGATGATTCGTCTGCATCTTCTGATTGTGTTAAGGTAGGAAGAAAGACCTCCAAGGGTGACGGTTTTCTTCTCAAAGTCAATACGACCACGCATGGTGTTGACTACAGAGTCTGGCTGCTCAAAAATTTCCTTTTGCATAAAGTGATCAAAATTGCCCTTCATAATCTCATTAAGCTCCATCTCGAGGGTCTGGATCGAACGGATGGTGGGGAGACCCTCTTCGCGACGAACACGATGAATATGAAGTTCACCATCGTAAATGTGAGCAATATCATCGTCCTCAAGATAAAGAACCTTTTTAGTGTGCTCGATAACGGCTGACGGATCTGAAGCAAGGAAGAATTCAGCTTGCATGGGGACACCGTCGTCGGAAACGAAGGCACGCGACTGAGAGCGCCGGAGATCTTGTCCGGCCATAGGGACACCAAGCAGGCCAGCTCCAGGAGCAGAGGAGTCACCAGCATCGACGGCGATTTCGGTGAAGTCAGGGAACTCCACATCGACAAAGTCAACCTTAAGCTTCTTCTCAGTCTTAACACCGATGAGGAGAGGGGAGCCCTTGCGAGTTCCGATGACTTCGTGGGGATAGTGAACAGACTTGAGCAAAAGACCATAAGCGCCCTGAAGTTCGACAAGAATGAGTTTGGCGAGGTCGGTGAAATCCAAGTCGCGGTGCTTGTTGAGATCATAGACGTATTTGCAGAGCTTGGCAATGCACTCAGTGTCAGTCTCGGTCTCAAAGACGAAGCCCTTGGAGACCAAAAGAGCCTTGAGCTCACGGTAGTTTGTAATGATACCATTGTGAACAATGACAAACTCGTTGTTCGGATCGGATCTGTGAGGGTGGGCATTGAGACGCGAGGGCCGACCGTGAGTAGCCCATCGAGTGTGTGCGATACCTACGTGCGAGACAAAAGTTTTGGAATTGTCGATATCGGAAGACTCGACAAGCTTGCGAAGGGCGGCGACCTTGCCGACCTCCTTAAAGAGACGGACCTCGTTGTAACCATCGCCGTCGATAGCGATACCGGCAGAGTCGTAACCTCGATACTCAAGGCGTTGCATACCTGTAGTGACACATCATTAGCAAAGGCTGATCCAGGAAGGAGATGAATTGGGAGAGAAAAGAATAGAACATACCATTGAGCATCGTGTTGATGATCTCACCACGGTTCTTTTCAACGAGATAGTTGACATATCCGAAGATTCCGCTAGAGGGGGGAAAAGAGAGTCAGCATGAACAGGCATAGATCACTATGTGGCCAAAAGGAGCAATGCAATTAGCAATGCGCCCTGCCGCGCTGTGGATCAGACGTACCACATGGTTCAGGACAAGTATGAACTAGGGATAGAAAACAAAAACAGAATTAAAAAAAGGAAAAATAAAAAGAGAGCAGAGAGAGAAAGACGCGGTGGAGGACAGGTGTGGACGGGGCGAGGATGAACAGGAAGAGGAGAGGTTCTTTAATGACTGACATGAGTTTAAGCACAAAATAAACAGTGAGCGGCTACTGGGGCTGAGTCTGTGGCGGGTGCGCCCGATTCGGAAGAAAGTAAACAGCTAAATATAGCGGCCACGAACCCCTGCTTCGCCTGGAAGTGGCTGGGATTGCTGTATGGAGGAACAGTGTGGGATTACTACAGTGTTTATGTGTTTGAAGCAGTTGCACAGAGAAGATATTCAGTTGAGATACAATAATAGCAGGTGCCAGAATCGCACGGCGGAAACAGCTGACAGCAGAGCACGGCGTGACGTCTGATGAGCCAGGAAGGGTTCTTCCAGATCAGACTTACTGGGCCGATGTAACACGGGGCGAGGACGCGACGAAGTAGAGTGGAGCCGAGCAGACAATGTGTAAATATAAATAGACACGATTCTGTTCGAAACCGTTGCTTACCAGAACAGCGCCCAACACAAATTGTTTCCAGCAGACTCGACGCATGCGTGCATACGCGCATAGTTGTGCGTTCTCTGCTCTGTCGCTTGGTGTCTCTATCTCTCTTCTCTCGCTCCCTCCTCCTCACCTACTCTTCCTCTGCTTCACTTCTACTGCCCTACACCATCTACACGTGACAAATCCGTACGCAAGAGCGGCAGAGCTCCGCGCTGAAATCCAAACAAAAACACAAAGCCAAGCCAGGCAAATCAGCCGCACTTGAAACGCGAACCCGGGGCCTCACCGACTGCGCCAGCTGCGCTCTCAAACAAACACCTCCCAGTTTCTATAATTAAATTCATCCCGCCTCGTCTCCATTTCCTATTTCTCATACCCATATCACCTTCTTGCTTCCCAGAACACTCGGTTTTGCATCATATTCGTCGTCAGCGTCTGACAAATCATTCTTCGCTCACTCGTTCATACTCCTGACTCATGTGGTAAGTATTTGGTTTCCCAGGCAGTTTCCCTGCGTCCCATACGTCTTCGCCATCAATCACATCTGACATACAATCTTCTCTTCTCTTACAGTGGTATCTTTGGTTATGTCAACTATCTAGTCGAGCGGTCACGGGAGGACATCCTCACAACCCTCCTCGCTGGTCTGTCGCGTCTCGAGTACCGTGGTTATGATTCTGCCGGCTTGACTGTCGACGGCGACAAGAAAGGCGAGAGCTATGTTGCCCGTCAGGTTGGCAAGGTCTCCGAACTTCGATCCCTCATCAACGACTCGGGATACGATCTCAGCCGCAGATTTATGTCGCACGTTGGAATTGCCCATAATCGCTGGGCTACACATGGACAGCCGGCTGCCCGCAATGCGCACCCCCAGCGCTCCGACCCCGCTTCCGAATTCCTCGTCGTGCACAACGGCATCATTACCAACTACGCGGCCGTAAAGTCAATTCTCGAATCGAAAGGCTACATCTTCGAGAGCGAGACTGATACAGAGTGTATTGCCAAGTTGCTTAAATACGTCTACGATTCTAACAGAGGTCTTGACTTCAAGAAGCTTATCGAGCTTGTACTGCGCGAACTCGAGGGTGCATACGCCGTCCTTGTCAAGTCCGTACACTACCCCGGTGAGCTGATCGCTGCCCGCAAAGGTTCACCTCTGCTCATCGGTGTTAAGTCTGAGCGCAAGCTGCGCGTTGATTTCGTTGATGTTGAATTTCCCGAATTCACCGTCGGTGGTGACTCGACCGTTTCCTACGCGGGCCTTAGTGACGATGACGATGAACTCTTTGACGGATCTGACGCGGGTCTGCCCTCAATTAACTTGCCGGCCTTGAGCCTCGAGCCTCAATCGCCTGGTATGCTGCGCAAGACTGGCACTCTTCTTGGAGACAACGGCCTCTTTGTTCCCAGCGGTGGAATGAATGATCTCCGACACTCACAATCGCGTGCCTTCATTTCCGACGACGGTATGCCAATCCCAACCGAGTTTTTCTTGGCTTCTGATCTTCCTGCTATTATCGAGAAGACCAAGAAAGTCATTTTCCTTGAGGACGATGATATTGCTCACATCTACGATGGTGGCTTGCACATTCACCGTCTGCGTCACGAAGAGGGCCAGTCCAACATTCGCTCGATCCAGAACATCGAGATGGAGCTTGCCGAATTCAAGCGTGGAGGATACGATCATTTCATGCTGAAGGAGATTTACGAGCAGCCAGAGTCGATCGTCAACACTATGCGTGGTCGCCTGAACTTTGACAATCATACCGTCAAGCTAGGTGGCCTTTCAAACTATCTCACAACAATCCGCAGATCTCGAAGAATTGTCATGATTGCTTGTGGAACATCATACCATTCGTGTTTGGCTGCCCGAGATCTATTTGAAGAACTGACTGATATTCCGATCGCAGTCGAAGTTGCATCTTACTTCATCGATCGGAAACCTCCATTGTTCCGCGATGATACTTGCATTTTTGTCTCACAGTCCGGAGAAACTGCCGATACTCTTGTTGCTTTGAAGTACTGTCTCGAGCGCGGAGCCATGTGCGTCGGGGTTGTCAACGTTGTCGGTTCTAGTCTTTCGCGTCTGACAATGTGTGGCGTGCACATCAACGCCGGTCCAGAAATTGGTGTGGCCTCGACCAAGGCTTTCACTTCGCAGTATGTTGCTCTAGTTATGATGGCCCTGCTGTTCTCAGAAGATAGACTTTCAAAGCTTCAGCGTCGGCAAGAGATTATCGAAGGACTCGGTACTTTGTCCCAGAAATTGAGCGAAGTTCTCGAGCTTAATGACGTTATTGAGAAGACAGCCGAGGCTATGAAAGATAAAACCAAGATGTTGGTTCTTGGATCGGGATACCAATTTGCTACCGCTCTGGAAGGTGCACTGAAGATCAAGGAGATCTCTTACATCCTTGCTGAAGGTATCCTGATGGGTGAACTTAAGCACGGTCCTCTTGCATTGGTAGAGAAGGATCTCCCTATCATTATGATTGCTACCAAAGATAAATTGTTTGATCTTGTTTCAAGCTCGGTTTCCCAAGTCACCTCGCGTTTGGGAGAGCCAATTTTCATCACGTCTAAGAATGGTCCTAAAGTTATTCCGCACAGCAAGTCTGCAGGTAGCAACGGTGCTGCCGGTGAAGCACCCGAGTATGTTAACTTTGAGGTCCCTGAGACTGTTGACTGTCTACAGACCATTCTTAATATTCTGGTTCTGCAAATGCTTGGATACTGGCTGGCGGTCAAGAAGGGATATGATCCTGACTTCCCCAGAAACTTGGCTAAAGCCGTGACTACTCGATAAGAAAATAGAGTGTGGTCCTTTCATTATTTGTGTTTTTATTACTGTATAAAAATGGTTTGATTTGCTTTCAGTTTTTTGAAATCAAAATGGTAGTAATAAGGTTTCTATGTTGCATAGCATAATACATTTTCTACAGCTTCTGCTGTTGATATCATACATTCCAGAAAAGCGTAGACCGTTGGTTCGTATGTCTCTTTGACGCAGATTAAAACGGATTCAATTTATCCATCAAAGTCTCGTACCGCAGTCGAAGTAAGCAGTGCTGCACAGTGTGTGTGTGTGCGCAGTACAGCCACGCCTCATAACATAACCCTGATATTTCATTATTTGATCCTGCCCTGTATGATGACTTTATGATATTTTGAAACGTTACAGGCGGACGGCTTGAAATTGTTATTGTTCTAAAGATTTACTTTCTTCATCACATAAATCAAAAGAGAGAATGAGTGGATTCAGAGATCGAGTACGATTACGGCGTCGACGAAATGTGCGACCAGCTGGCCGATACGATTCATACGCGCCTCGTCGATTAGCAACACAGATTGTAGTTTTACAGTCATTATATTACATGACTGCTGGATTACTGCTATTATTCACATGCTTAGTTTCCGGCAAGAAGTTTACTCTTGATTTGGTGTTCAGTTGGAGAAGTGTGAGAATTGATACAGCAATTGGATGGACGATATGCTTGGTGTGGTATATGAATTCTGTGTTCAAGTATGACTACTTTTCTACCTATTGATAATATCCATGAAACTTGACGACCGGCTAACGTTTTTAAATAGTGTTCTTTTATTGACTCTATTTGTTGGTCGAAGTAAGCTTGTACTTGACTTCGTTCTAACTCTCCACGGATTAAATATCTTGGTCACTTCTTTATACGCGCATCATTTCCCAGCAAGCCTGCTATGGTGGCTACTTCAGATTGCTTCATGTATAACTATGTTAACGCTCGGCACATGGGCAACAAGATGGCGGGAATTGAGCGTCAGCTACTTCACGACCGACACAAGCTCGCAGCCCACGAGCAGCAGCCACCCAGGAGTTGGCGCTGAGGAATATGAACTTGTTGAAAGACAGCCTGACCTTGAGGCAGCTTTGAATCAAGCTGAATCAAGTTCAGCTGCTAAAGGTTGAGCTTTCATTTTCCTTAACTTTGACATGACTTTGCAGATTTGGCGTTCATTTTTGTACATTGGACTTTTTCATTGTTTACTTCTATAGGAGTAGATATTTTGTATTGTAGTTACCAACATTCAAGTTTTATTTGTATATTTATAGACGAATTATGATAGCTGACATAGTTTAGCGGTTTAAATATAATACATTTATTAAAAAGCTTACCCACAAATGCAACATGATCTACATCTGTCTCAAAAAATCATAGAACAACTTTTTAGAACACTACTCCTCTCAACTTCCGAGCTAATTGGGTTTGACATTGAACTTCATCTGGACACCCATTGCTGCAAGCTCAGCATCCAAATATCTCAAGACATATGGAATAGCAACAGTAGTCGTGTTTTCTCCGCCCTTAAATTTGATTCCTGCGCCATCTTCCCATACGCCATTTCCATGCGCGTCTTCAGCAACACCACCCGATTTGTTAACCAATCTGGTAGCGCAACGACGGCATCTAATCTCAGCCGCGCTACCGATCGCAGGAACAGTGGTAACTGTCGATAATAATGAACCACAGTCGCGGCAAAGGTTGGCCTGAGTGTAGTCACTGCAGTTGAGCAGACGATCTTGCAACAAAAATGAGGTTCCGTGAGCAATAAGGGCATCGCGCTCCATCTCTCCGATACGGATACCACCGGATCGCTTACGACCCTTGACTGGTTGCATGGTCAAGCTGTTGACCGGACCGGTAGAACGCACCTGGTATTTATCGTTCACCATATGACGAAGACGCTGGTAGTAAACGACACCGACATAGATATCGGCCTTAAACTCCTCTCCAGTGATCCCAGAGTACATAGGCTCGTTGCCATGATAGTTGAATCCGCACTCAGCCAACTGCTTACCGAAATGATCGGCAGCAGTGTTCTGCTCGTTAAATTGGAATGGTGTAGAGTCCTGGGCAATTCCGTGCATGGCCCCCGCCTTTCCTGCTAAACTCTCAACAAACATACCAATAGTCATTCGCGAAGGGAAAGCATGAGGATTGATGATGATATCAGGCTGGATACCAGACTCGGAGAACGGCATATCGACAGCGGGGTATCGCTGAGAGCAAACGCCCTTCTGTCCGTGACGAGACGAAAACTTGTCTCCAATAAGTGGCGAACGAGTAACGCGGAACTTGACAGAGATAGCTTGGAACTCGCCATCGTTATCGTCACCAACAAGACGAACTTCTTCGACAAACGCAGCTTCAGAGGACTTGTAAAGCATAACCTTTGTGCGACCCAAGTTCTCGTCAAAGTATGCAGCCATAGGATCACCCTGCTCCAAAAGCATTCCAACAATAGGAAGACCATCGCTATCGAGCTTCAGACGCCACTCCTCAGGCCAAGCATCGCTGCCAAATCCGAATCTCTGTGAAATAGGCTCGCCGCGTCTGCGCTTCTCGGCCAGATCAATTTTCTCGACTTTGATAACAGTACCGTATCCAAATCCGCGCTCGTGAGCAGACTTGTTAAGAATCATAGCATCGTCCATATCATAACCGGTGTACGAAATGACAGCAACGACAGCATTCATGCCATTCGGGAAGTTATCGAGTCCGTAATCATCGTACAGCTTGGCTTTCACTATAGGAGTCTGCCCAGTCTGGAGACGATACAGCTTGTTATCGGCTCTGTATCGCAAGGCAGTACCTGGAGTTCCCATAGTCTGCTTACTCATCTGACACTGGTACATGTTACGAGGAGACTGGTTGAAGTCTGAGAAAGGAGTCATATTCGCCAGGATTGAAAGGATGTTGGTAGGAGAGTACTCAACATGAGTGTGTAATCCCGAAGTGATCTCCTCAGGAGTACAAGCGATATCCATGTAAACCTGCTCAAAGGGACCAAGAATATCCTGCTTCTCAAGCGGAAGATACTTCGCAGGACGAAGCATTCGTGACTGCGACGAAAACATGTACAGTCCCGGGTACTGTCCACCGCTCGAAGGTGGAACAAGACCAATTTCCAACTCAACCGGAACTCCGTGTGTTCCCTCGACCTTCCAGAATCGCAGAGAGTCAGCTACCCGTTTGGCAGTCTTGTGAGAACACCAACCAAGAACTTGACCGTCAAGCTGCACACAACACATATCGGGTCCAGAGCTCACCATATTAGGAGCACTGACACCGAAGCTTCTGACAAGCGCGGGAACAGCGGTAGCGTCGACTGCTTCGGTAGTAATCACACACTTATGCGCGAGATGGTTCAACAGACCACATGGAGATCCATCAGGAGTATGCACAGGACACAAGAAACCCCAACTCTCTGGTAGCAACTTTCGAACGGTGGTAGTCTTGAGCTGAGCAAAGAAAGATCCACGATGAACCATTCGGAAATGTGAGATAAAACGATAAAAGTTAATCTTTTCGGCGACGACAGTGTATCCTGAAACTTGCTGCAAATCAAGACCAGATTGCGATACCAAGTTACCAGTTGACAAGAAGTAGTTGAGCTTCTTGCCGATATTGTCGTTTGTTTTCAAAAACACCTTGGAAATGTATTTAGGGTCTGCAAAGTTAACGGGCTGGCCACGAGTAACATCCTGGTTGATCTGCGCAGCAAAATTGTTGAGATACTCCTCAATCTTTTCCTTGATGATCATTCCGTACAGGAAACCTCCTAGAAGAACCTCCTGATGCTGAGTAGCATCCGGATTATCAGGGGAGCAGTCACCAGCAACGAGAGCATACAGTTTGCGGACCATAAACAAGAGAAGACGGAACTTGTCCTCGCCTGACTTGAGATGGACAAGGACAATTCGTCGCATGAATTCACGTCCAATCTCAAGATCAGTCCTTTCTGAAGAGGCACCCATAACAACTCGAAATTTATCTCCAAGATGAGCAAGAGTTTCTTCTTGCGAGTGTAAGTTGTAGACCTTGTAAGAGCGCAACATAAGCTCGAGACGATCAGTTACGAAACTGTTCTCGGTGTCTGAACCAACAATACCGTCGAAAATCTCTTTATCGTTGGTGTTGCAAAGAGCTTTCAAAATCATCATAACTGGAATCAAATATTCGCTCTTTCTCCAGGAAAATCGGAAAGTGACATTACCGTCTGTGAGGTAGTGCAAAACGTTGGTCTGCGATGTCTGGTCGGGTCTGACGCCTCGAATTTGGATACCAAACTGACTGTAAGTGGCTCCTCTTCCAGTGAAAGAAGGTCGGATAATCGCCATGGGGTGGTTACGACGCTGAACGATCAACATACGGATGAGCTTCTCAATACCGTTGATGATGAAGTATCCGCCAAGTTCTTCGGATTCTTCTTTGTGGGCAATAAGGTCAGCTGGAGACATCTTCTCAATATGGCATCTATTGGAGCGCAACATAATTGGGATAAATCCAACATCTCTATTCTCAGATTGTTCGGGGCCATCGTTCACGCTGTACGTGAACTTAAGAATCATCCGGGCCTGGTAAGTGGTCATACGCTCACGAGCCTGCTCAACTTGTCAGCACTGTTTCCGAAAGACGCACTCAACTATATCTACGTACCTCTGCTGGATAAACTCTTCGGTTGATTGTGGTTTTATCGCGGCCGGAAAGAGTCGGTTTTAAAATCTGAACTTGGTCGATGCGATCTATGACGATGATCAGTAGCTGTCAAGATGCGCAACTAAACGCAACGTTACAAACAAGACATACAAGCCAACTTGTTTCCAAGCCTGTCAGAATCATTGCTATCAAAAACAACTTTCTCTCCAATATCCTTGACCGCCAGATCCAAAAGACCGCCGACTGTTAGAGCATTGAAAGATCCAATGTGCGGTGCTACTGCCTCGGCCAGCAACGGGTACGCTGACTTATCCGTTGGCGGATTCTGAAAATATCGCTCTCTTTCGAGAGTATTGAATTTCACCATGTCGCCCGTCTTTCGCTTTCGTCTAAGAAACCGGGTATCCTCGATATTCGTGATTGTCGAGAAGTGGTTGAAACAGAGTAGAGAAAAAAATCTCGAAGCGAGCGGAGTTGGGAGAAAACTAATTTTTTTCTGCACGGCCACGACATGTGGCGAGTAACAGCTGGTGCGGCTTACTTGAGGAATTCGATGACCGCACAGAATTTGGACGTAGAAGGGTTTAGCGATTGAGAGCGTTCTAATCTGGCATATTGTGGTTAATAGTTTGCTGTGTGCTCCTGGTCTGAGTGTATTACTGGCATATTAACAGACTCGCAAAATGGTCAAACGGAAATCCGAGGAGCAAAAACAGTACGAGTCGAAGTTCGTCGTCTACGATGGCGGGGCAACCAGAATTACACGAACGAGAACCATCACAAGCTGTCTGTCTTGCTATCGCAGGAAAGTCAAGTGCGACAAGGTCAGACCTTCATGTAGCCAATGCAGTGCGATGAATATATACTGTGAATATTCTTCTCCGTCCGCACAAGAGCAAGGTGATCGCAAATATAAGCAGTCTCCGGGAGTTGCCGGAGAGGTCATCGTTAAGACAGAGGAAATTGATCATGATGATGAGATCGGTGTCTTAACTGTCGATTCTAATAACGGCGCTTTCCGATATGCTAATATGGCATACTGGGCGGCAATGTTTGGTGATGTACGATTCACCTTTTCAAGCATGCAATGTTGTCAATTTGGCTGATATTTTATGTACTTTAGGAGCCTTTAATTGGGGGTCTTTTAGAGCCTACCATCAGCTGTTGCTGTGAAAAAAACAGAAACCCGCGCACGGAAGAAGATGTTTTGGGTGAAGTTGCTCGTTATCTACCTGATAAAGCAACTGCTGACAAGTGCCTACAAATATATCTGCGATGTATACAGCCTCTGCTTCCAATATTCGACCGACAAGATTTGATTAACCAATATACAAGATTCTGGTCAAATTTCAGACACGAACAAATATTTCCGCCTTTTACATGCATTATATTCACTATCTGTTACTGTGCTTGTATGTGCAAGAACGAAGAGCTTCTTTATCATGCTGGAGAACCAACTCTCCGCACAGAAGCAGTATACAAGACTGAACTGAGCAAATTTTCAAGAGGCGCTGAACTATCTCTTAAAACCTGCGGATTTCCTGCGCGGCCTACACTTTTACCGTTTGCTGCAGCATGCATATTGCAGTGCGTTATCCATCGTGTGGCAACAATCGATAACACAAGTGAGATTGCCCAGCTGGTCCGCGTAGCACAGTTAATGGGACTACATCGTGATGCAACATTGTTCAAAAATCTCAAATTAAGTCCAACAGAACTAAAGCTACGACGAGTGTTATGGTTCCATCTCATGTGTATGGATATTAGCGGTTCTGTTCATAACGGATTACCGCCTACTATATTAGATCGGGGACACGACGTTAAGATTCCCAGCGAGAGCGAAGGGCTTGATCAAGAGAGAATGTCGCAAATTTTTGCTAATGGAAAGTATGAGTCATTAAATCTAGAAGGAAAGTTAATGCATGAGATATATGGTCTGTGCAAAGTGACTTCGGCAAAATTTCATGAACTAGTTTTGGAAACCAAGAAGTTTGAAGCGGGAATAAAACGAAGGATTGAAATGATTAGGTCTTTCAAGTTCGAGAAGCGACATCCAGAAATTAGCTTGGAAAGTCTTCAATGGCTGCAGCGATATTTTTGTACCTCATTTGATCTTCTCTGTTCTCGCATATTTTGTATGCTTTATCGTCCAAGTCTTTCTTGCTTTACAGAAAAACGTGAACATTTAATCAGGGAGTCAATGAAGGTGTTGCGACTATACAAGGCATCGTCAGTTCTACCGGACTTCAAACAATATCTGTGGTTTATTCGCTTTGGAAGACCACTACACTGCTTTGTGTTGCTGCTCAGAGATATCTACCAACGCCCCGATGCCTATGTCCATGAGCCTGGTCGTGAGATTCCAGGAGTTGATGACCGTATAATGATCATTGAAATGGCGATTGCTGATATTGACTACTTGCAGCTTCAGCATCTGTCATCGCATGCGCTAGAGCAGTGGAAGATTTTGATGAAAGTGCAGCAGTTTGTTTGGAACACTCTTCCTCCTGAGAGGATTATCAAGGCCAAAGAAGCAATCGAACAATGCGAGATGCTGATATCTCCTCCGGTCAACACTCAGGACGGCGACGACTCTGTCGAAAGCTTAGTTTCTCCTGGACAAGGAAGCTCGGAAGAGACCTCACTTACAGCACGAAGTGAGACAAGCTCAGCCTCTGCGGATATTGTACGTTCTCAGGGTGAAATTCTTATCCCTTCAATTCCGGACTTGGCAGAACTTACGGGCACGCCTGGAGATAACATGGTTCAACAGCTTCTGAATGTAGATTCGTGGAATATCGACTGGAGTCTATACAGCTTTGATGTGTCGCAAATAACTTCATAATCTTTGTTTTGTGAGCGGTTGCATGTGAATATGATAGCTATATCAGTCATTCGAGCTTTTTGAGGAATCTGAATTGCTATCAGATAGCTATTGAAACATGCACTTGACTACTCACTTGTTGTTGCATGCCTTTCGAGATAAGTTTGATCACGAAATAGACAAGTTACAATTTTTGCGGATCTGAAAGTGATATTTAATTTGTAAGTTGAAGTAGAGAAGCTCCAGAGTCATAATTCCCCTTTTGTGACGAGCTTGGTACTGCTGCAAATGTGGGTTCGCGAGGCTATTGATGAATAGCATAATGATGTGATTGTGGAGCTATGGTGCATATAATATGGAGACTGTTACGGTGTGGGTTTGCTGTTATTAGTTCAATAAGACATTTGGATACGGTAGACGTCTAGTAATTTTCCCTTATCAACCCTTCTCTGGGAAGTCGACCCATCTGCACATGGGTGATGAATGTAGACTATTCCATAAGTGATGCGCGGTAAATTGATCATCATTGTAAGAATAGAAGATCTATCTGAACGAGTCTATTAAGATTCGTGCCCAGGATAGCCTAGGGCAGCTTATGCTCGCTGTTCTTATCTTCGCTGCAATCGATGGTTGCCATGAAAACTTGCTATTTCTGTGTGTGCTCTGCTAGCACAGACTAGAACAGCTTATTGACACTATTAGTTCTAAATATTGTACAATATTTTAACAATCGCACGTGTTTTGTCAGCGCATGCTGGCAGATGCCTAATGAGGAAATATTGGATGCGGTGGTGGTTACTGCGGCGCGCTGGAGAACAATACTAATCGTTACTATTGTCGATTCATCAAT
The DNA here is from genome assembly GCA_030572775.1 of [Lipomyces] yamanashiensis. NCBI lineage: Eukaryota > Fungi > Ascomycota > Lipomycetes > Lipomycetales > Lipomycetaceae > Myxozyma > [Lipomyces] yamanashiensis. The sequence continues at coordinate 635,467 of JAJMBS010000001.1, forward strand.
GCCTCCCGCGTGCTCATCAGGAACAATAGCAAGAAAATACGCGGAGATTAACACTGTTTAATTAAAATTACCGCGTGGCAAGTTTATTTTGTTGCTAGTGCATGCAGGAGAGCCGATTTGTCGGTACACCAGTTCTGAGTAAGTTCACCCCGACATCTGGAGAGTATATCAGGCTTGATTGAATGATACCCAGGTATTATTATAGAGAATAATATGGGAAGAATATACAATATTGTTGTGGTCGTAACTTGAGTGCATATTTATTGACTCTTGATGAATTTTGTTGTTCTTTTGCCGCGTCAATGTGGATATCAATGCCAGCTTTGAATCGAACAGGATTGCCGCCGACGCTAAATCTGGCTATCCCCAAACACCACATGTCAGTCTTGTTACATGGCAAGAAAATCTGCCTCAGTACTCAAATGAAAGCATGCGACTTGGGTTGTCAGTTGCTGAGTGCTGTCCGTCCATGTTGCTGTGCATGATATCCTATTTCATCTTCTCTGAAGCTGACGATTATACCTGATTATTGAGTAAATTATAATTGTGATATCATATAGGATATTGCTAGTATATCCGAGCTATGTGTTAAGAATGTGTCGTTAGATAAGGGAGCATTTACATGCGGTACATTGGTAGGTACGGCCAGGTACTTGCTATCGTGACAGGATGCGTCTTGCTTTGTTTTAGTTGTCTTAGTCCAATTCTTCACATTTGGACTTGCAGCATATCCGAGCACCATAGGGGCCTCCAACATTTACTATAAAGTCTCCCTGAATTTCCCTCCAGAATGATTCCTTTCCTCATCCGCCTTTGCTCCTAGCTTCTTGAATCTGCCTCTTCAGCTTCTCAACTCAACTCACTTACTTTTCGAAATGGAATCCCAGACTGTTGTTATCAAGACCTCCAGTACGTTGCCTTTTGATATTGCTATTGCAAGGGATCGTTACTGACTTTCTATTACAGCTGAGGTCGACACCAGCTACATGTGCGTCATTGCCTAAGCGCATGCACTGCAGCGACTAGAGTCAGTCATGTTTTCATAATATCCTTATGATCAAATACAAAGTCTTGGTCTTGACCTAGAGGATCTTATGAGACATATTGACTTGATGTCAAGCGTTGAACCTCCGGTTCGCGCTCAATTTTGATTTTTTGGTTTTATTGGAAAAAAAAATATACAAAATTAGTTACACGTTAAGGATTAAGATTGCACCTTAATTACAGGGGTTTTATGTGATGTTACTGAATGGATCAAAGTCATTTGTACACCGTGTTTGACTGTTTGTAATTGCGGTAGGAGTAGTGAAATGCAATCCAATTTTAAAGGCGGAAAAATCTTAACATTAGCTCAGCTTGAAATCAGTAGTAAGTATATTAATCGTTAGTAGATAAACGCAACAGCTATAGGAACTTGACTCAAGCAAGGCCGTTGTCCAAAGATTGCAATTAAGGACTAAACACTGAAGACCAGCTATTTTCCTATAACCTGCAACATGACTGCACAAAACACTGCACCGAGTTTCTCCACAACAGGCATTAGTTGAGCCAAATACTTCAGCACACTTATATAAATATAAGTAATATTACTCTTTCTTTTAGAAGTCTCAAGATATGTCCGATTCAAGCGGTTCGCAATAATGATTACGTCATCTTAATAACAATGATTATTAAACATGCGACTCAGTCGCCTTCGAACGAGTCCAGGAATGTCAGTATATTGATTCACAGTCAAGTATGATTACTATCTATTCTAGTACACAGTACTGTCAAAATTGCGCCTGAAAACGCATATACTACTTTAAACTTCCTCTGTAACAAGCATTCCTTCTTCTGAGCTGCTTATTCAAATTACCCTGCTATGATCCAGTCCCGAATACGCTTAGTCGCGAATCCGAATAAACAAGAACCCAATTGGCCTTGGAAGATTCTCCACACTGTACGCCGGCGGCCAAACGCTACGCACTAGTGGCGACTAGACAAAACTAAATCCGACGCCAGCGAAGGAGTTTTGAAGTGGAGAAACTGGGCGTTTTGTGCTGTAGTCTAGCTGTTTATTGAATATTCGATGCAATTTTTGAGATCTGGCTCCGCGCGGTGGACTGACGCCTGCTCTGCGAACCGTGCCATATCGAGTTCCTTCAACGCGTCATTTCAATAGGTGACCCTCGCCCGCTTGGGTCAAAGCAAAATGGAAGCTCGGTACGCCTAGCAGCTGGTATGAAAATGGCAGCTGGTCCGGGCAGCTTGCAAAGATGCTGGCCGGCGGGGTCAGTGCAGGTCCGTGTGCGCAATCGCAACAAGTTCGTGGCAGCCAGTCGCCCATGACTCAAGGACGAAAGGGGAAAGCACTTATCTCTGGGCAGCGATGGAGATCTCCAAGTCTTGCCAGACACAGTCAGATTGCTGCAGACATGCTCTACAGCCACTTTATTCAAGAAGTATTACACCCACAATCCTTTAGCGCTCACTAGTTGTCCACGTAGATATCATCCGAACCCAGTTCTTATCAGTCCATCGCTAAAAGCTTATCCATCGCCCATCGCTGTTCTTATCGTATTTGTGCTAAGACCCGAACCCACGATTGCCTATCAGTGCAGAGATAGCACCCCTTCATATAACAAACCTCTCTAAAACAGCCCAATATCGAATTCAAATCTATCCTTCCTACTACGTCCGAGCGCATCTGTCTGCTATCCCTCCAAGAACCACACCTAAATACAGGGAAAACTCCGTCGTCGTCATAGAAAAGTGCTCATTGGTGTGAATTCTGACTTGCAGAACGCTTCGTTTACTCTCAAGCACTCGATATCCCTGGTGTAATACACGCTCAAGCACTTTTCGACTCAGCTCAATACAGCAATAGACAGATATGGCTGACGAAAAGGCGCCTCTCATTGAGAGCACTACCAAGTATGCCTCCATCTCGTCCAGCTCAAGCAATATCTCTGCAAAGGAGGAGGAAACTACCGTCACTGTGGCCGACGAATACAGCCATCTGATCCCCTATGAAGCTGATATTTTGAGAAAGCAGACGGCTATGAAGCCTAATACTGCTGGTTTTTTCAATCTCTACAGATACGCTACTTGGTGGGATCTGGCTCAGCTCTTCTTTGCTGTTTTCTGTTCCATGATTGAAGGATCTGGTCGTCCTCTTATGACTGTTGTCTTTGGCAGTGTTACCGAGACATTCACCAGATATGTTTCTCAGCAGAGTCTTGGATATCACAACGGCACTGATTTTGTGTTCTACAACAACACCAGCTACTATGAAAACTACAGCAACACCACCGGACTCTACAACTTTGAGTACATGTCGCCTGATCAGTTCCAGCGTACTGTCAACTACCAAGTGCTGTAAGTTCAAGGTTGTGTGTCGTGAAACGAATGTTATCTCACTAATTTGTGCTAGTTATCTCGTATATATTGGTATTGCTGACATTATTGTCTCATTCTTTTCGGTTTATATCTTCATTGATCGTGGTCAACTTCTTTCTGGTCGTATCAAAGAGAGATATCTTGCTGCTACTCTCCGCCAAAACATTGGATATTTTGACAAACTTGGATCCGGAGAAATTACCGTTCGAATTGCTGCCGACACTCTTCTGATTCAGGAAGGTATGTCAGAGAAGGTTGCTTACTGTATTGGTCAAACAACCATGTTTCTGGCTGCGTTCGTCGTCGGTTTTGCGAGAGCCTATAAGCTTACGTTTATGATGCTTTCTATTGCTGTTTTTATTTTGGGAACTTTTGGTATTGTTCTTAACAGGATGTCTATTCACTACGCAAAAGCACTCGAGGGTTCATCATCTGGTGGTGCTGTTGCAGAAGAGACTCTTTCTAGTATTCGAAATGTTCAGGCTTTTGGTATTCAAGAACGGCTTGCTTCCCGATACGACGCTTTCCTTGCTATCAGCGAGAAATGGGCTCTGCGTGCTGGTGTTTCGCTGGTTAGTTCAATCAATTTTTCTGACTCTGGATTTGAATTCTAATCTTTTCTCTAGGGTATCACAACTGGATTGATGTGGCTTGGTGTATACAGCAACGACGCTCTCGGATTCTGGCAAGGAGGACGTTTCATCAGAAGTGGTGAAATTAGCGTTGGTGATGTCGTCTCTACATTAATGGCTCTTATATTGAGTACCTATGCTTTGTCTAATATGATTCCCCACTTCCGATCAATCACTACTGCTATCGGTGCTTCGCGTAAGATCTTTGCTACTATTGATCGCGAGTCATTCATCGATTCGTCTTCTGAAGAGGGAATCAAACTTGAGGAGGTCAAGGGCGACATCGAACTTAAGAATGTTCGGTTCATTTACCCATCGCGTCCTAATGTCACCGTTCTCGATAACTACAGCTTGCATATCCCTGCCGGAAAGACTGTTGCTTTGGTTGGTGCCTCTGGATCTGGAAAGTCTACAATCATCGGTCTTCTTGAGCGATTTTATCACCCTCTTGCTGGTGATGTCTTAGTCGACGGTGTTGATGTTAAAAATCTGAACATTAGATGGTTGCGTCAGCAAATTGCTTTGGTCTCCCAAGAGCCTTCGCTTTTCTCCTGCTCGATTTACGAAAACATTGCTCACGGTTTGATTGGCACCAAGTACGAATATGCATCCGAGATTGAGAAGCGCAGGCTTGTCACCGAGGCGTGCGAACAGGCTAACGCTATGACTTTTATCAACACCTTCCCTGAAGGACTCGACACTAGTGTTGGTGAGCGTGGATTCTTGATGTCTGGTGGGCAGAAGCAGCGTATTGCTATTGCTCGTGGAATTGTCTCAAACCCTAAGATTTTGCTACTGGATGAGGCAACTTCGGCTCTCGATACCAAGAGTGAAGGTGTCGTTCAGGAGGCTCTTGACCGTGCTTCGAAGAACCGTACTACTATCGTTATTGCTCATAGATTGTCTACTATCAAGGATGCTGATAACATTGTTGTTATGCGTAAGGGTGTCATTGTCGAGCAGGGTACTCATGACGAGCTTATTGCGAAGCAGGGTGAATACTTTCAGCTCGTTGAAGCTCAGCGAATTCAGAAGCAAAAGGAAACTATGGCCAAAGCAATTAATAACATTGAAGATGACTCTGAAGAAGATGAGGATGCTGTGGACGAGAAAGGCGTTCATCTCACTCGTACGAGAACTGCTAAGTCTGTCTCGAGTGTTATCCTTGCAAACAAGCCGGTTAAGGAGGAAGTCAATGCCGACGATTATTCAATCATGACTTGCATCAAGTTTTTGTATAAGCTTAGCGAAGAGGATAAGTCGATTAACTTTTTCGGAGTCATGGGCTCTTTGTTCACTGGTATCTCTTACGATTTGATGGGCCTCTTCTTTGGCAAATGCGTACAAGCTTATGGTGTGCCTGCTACCGATTATGACTACATGACCGAGCAGATCGCTATTTACGCTGGTCTCTTTTTCATGCTTGCAGTTGTTCAGATGATCGTCACCTCTTTCTCTTGGGGATGCTTTGCTCTGTCTACCCAGCGACTTGTTCGTCGTATTCGTTTGATGACTTTCAGAAACATGGTTCGTCAGGATATTAGCTTCTTTGATCGGGATGAGAACACAACCGGTTCTTTGACGAGTATGCTCTCTCAGGATGCTCAATTCGTTGAAGGTATGAGACATATAATCGAAATCGGATCTGTTGATAGCTGCTAACACTCTTGTATAGGATTCGGAGGAGCTACGTTTGGACAGGTTATGAACTCTCTTATGGTTATCTTCACTGCCGTGATTTTCTCGTTGATTGTTGCCTGGAACCTTGCTATTGTTTGTATTGTCTGCATTCCAATTGTTATGGGTGCTGGATTCTGGCGTTTCTACGTTTTGTCTGTGTTCCAAAACTCATCGAAGAAGTCCAACGAGGCTGCCGGTAGCTATGCTTGTGAAGCTGTTTCAGCTATTCGCACTATCGCATCTCTTACCAGAGAGGAAAATGTGATGGAGAACTACCACGAAATTATTGAGAAGCAGGGATTGAAGAGCAAGAACGCATCTAGACAGTCTGCGTTCTGGTATGGTGTTGCTCAATCTGTCCAATTCTTCATTTTGGCTTTGGCTTTTTGGTATGGCAGTACTTTTATTCGTCGCAATGAGTACTCTCTGTTCCAATTCTACGTGACTTACTCGACTGTTATTGTCGGTGCTGAGTCGGCTGGTATCATGTTTGCGTTCTCTCCTGATATGGGCAAGGCCAAGTCGGCTACTGCCAACATCAAAAAGATGCTCGGAACAAACCCCGAGATTGATGTTTGGGATGAAAGTGGCAAGACTCCTGAAAATGTTCAGGGAGTTATCGAGTTTGAGAACGTTCACTTCCGCTACCCTACCCGCCAGCAGGTTCCTGTCTTGCGTGGCCTTAATTTGACCATCAAGAAGGGCCAGTACGCGGCTCTCGTTGGTGCTTCGGGATGCGGTAAGAGTACTACTATCGGTCTCATTGAGCATTTCTACCGTCCTCTATCTGGCCGTATCTTGCTTGACGGTGAAGATATCATGGATTTCAACATTAACCGATACAGAGAACAAATTGCGCTGGTTCAACAGGAACCTACTTTGTACTCTGGATCTATCCGCGATAACATTGAGCTCGGCACCACAAGAAAGATTACCGACGAGGAGATGTACAGTGTCTGCCAACAGGCGAATATTCACGATTTCATTATGTCGCTTCCTGATGGATACGACACCCTCTGTGGTTCAAAGGGAAGTCTTTTGTCGGGAGGTCAGAAGCAGCGTATTGCCATTGCTCGCGCCCTTATTCGCCAGCCTAAGGTCCTCCTTCTTGACGAGGCTACTTCGGCTTTGGATTCCGAGTCTGAAAAGATCGTGCAGGCTGCTCTTGATGCTGCTGCTAAGGGACGCACTACTATTGCCGTTGCGCATAGATTGTCGTCTATCCAGAACGCAGATGTTATTTTCGTTTTTGACGCTGGTCAGGTCGCCGAACAGGGTACTCACCACGAGCTTCTAGAGAAGAAGGGCAAGTACTACGATTTAGTCCAGCTTCAGGCTCTTGAGGACATGTAATATTAATATTGCCATGTCTTGCTTTATTGTTTATTTGCCGGTCTTTTGTTTTTGTTTTTGTTTTGCTGTATTTTGCAACACGCTCCTTTTTGGAAGCCATTAGATATAGAAGGCTAGTTAGAGGAGGCTGTCCGCAGAACAGTCATTCATTTTGTTTTGTGAGGGCAGTGGGTACGTGAAATGTCGTTAATTGGGCCTATACATACAGTACTAGGGGTTGTACTACTGTTTTTCATTTTGTAGAGTTGGTTGCGGACTAGATCTCTGTTGGTTTGGAATTCTTGAAAATGTATATAAGAATGAATTTCTTTTCGAAATATATCTCATAACGGTATCTAACTTGGATAATAAGCCTAAAATATTGACCCTAACCCAATATGTTGTAGACAGTACGAACAGTCTAGCAACTAAACAGATCTAAATTTTGATTCTATCGTTAGAAAACTTGATCAGCAAATATGTTTAAAAAGTGAGACTAAGACTTATTAGTGTTATATTGTGATATATACCCATGCTAATATTTGCAATCATCATAGATTCACAGCAAAAGACGATATTCATTCGCGAACAAACGTGAAATCGTCTGTCCAGAGGGGACTCAAGACTAAACTGGTAGATCAGTTTCCAAAGCTAGAGGAAGTTATTGACGAGATTATTCCGAAGAAGGGCCAGTTGACTCTTGTAAAATGGTAATTATAGAGAATATTTGAGATAGATCTTGGATGGACGTGTCTTAATCGGTGGTGCACATGACTCTAACTTGATTATAGCACTGATCGACTGGCACTATACACCATGGACAATGAAGTCCTTTTCTTTCAGAGATTTGACGACCCATTTGTTCCAAGCTTGAGACTTATTCACAAATGTTAGTTTACTTTCACTGTATGGTTTTGCGAGAATGTAGAATGGTCTACTGATCTCTTTATGTTAGATCCTACTTACTTCCCGTCGGTTAAGGTTGACAGAGGTGCTGTCAAATTTATTTTGTCGGGTGCAAACATCATGGTATGTATATACAGATACTACTGGACTGCTACATTGTCAATGTACTAATACGATTCTATAGTGTCCTGGCTTAACATCAAAAGGCGCATCGCTACCAGAAGAAAACTACCCCATCGGCACCGTCGTCGCTATCTTCGCCGAAGGCAAAGAAACTGCACTAGCCGTCGGCAAGATGGCTATGAGCTTAGACGATATTAAGAAGGTTAATAAAGGAATTGGTATTGAAGTCGAGACGCATATTGGCGATGGTCTGGTGAGTTTCTCTCTTTTGCTGGTTTATATAGATCATATTGTCCTATTGAATTATACTAAATACGATTATTGACAGTGGTCGCTGGAGCTGGACTGACGAATCACAGTATGAAAATATTGGGATTGTGATGGTTACTACTCGGATGTCTCGGAACTTTGTATATTAGACGCATTTGTTCATTACTACTACATTTATATAGCAATTGGCTTAACCAATCCAGGCATGGAACAACAAATATTTTCATTTCATGATGCGTAAAATAAACATGCTAATTTTTTTTGAACTTATCTTACAAAATGAAAGAACGAGAAAGAAAGCTGCTGGTTTAAAACATCACATCGCGGCTGTACTTCTTCTCCTTCTGGTACTGCAAGTATCGCTTGTAGCCGCAGTAGCCACCACCACCAACCAGACTAAGCTTGACTAAAAACCAGAACCAAGAGCCATTTTTCTTGGGCTGTACCTGTTTGGGGCGAACAGTAGTGATGGGTCTGCGAGAGGGGGGCATACCCTGGATATGAGAATCGGTTGTGACGAGCATGCTGAGCTCGACGGAATTGATGTCATGGTTTTCAGAAAGCTCGCCAGTTTCTGCTGAGAAGGAGAGGTAGGTAGTCTGAGGTAACTCAGGTGGGTAGTCCAGTCTGAAGCAGGAGAACCATTTATCAGGCTCCTTGTACTGCAGATCGACCTGCATATATTCGTCCTTCAAGTAAGTGATTCTCATCTTGGTGTCTTGGTTGGCATTATGAAGGCCACGGGCCGAGCAGCCAGCCAGCTCGTTATTCTTTCCGTCATCAGACTTGCTGTACGATGTGCGACCGTCGCCGTACATGAGCATGACATACGGGAAGGTCACACCAGGTCGGTTGTTTTTGTACGTGTCGATGAAGATTCCAAGGCCCTCGAATCTGTCAGGTCCGCCAAAGACCGGGCCCATTTGGCTGCGATTCTTGGTAAGCCAGATAGCCATGCCATCACCGTAAAGATTTCCCTTACCGCTGATCTTGAAGTCAACGATAATCTCAAAACTAATTGCCGTGACAGGCAGACGCGACGAAAGAAATCCAGTCTGTCCCGGTCTATCGGCAGTCAATCTGACGTACTTATCAGTACGAACAATAGTATCTCCTCCAAAATCGTACCATCGAGAGTGCAAACTGTCGTGTAGGTACGGCGACTGCAGACTGAATGTTCTCATTGGCACGCGCCTGATGTCGCCGGGGAGTTCCTGCGCTTCTTCAATTTTGGCGTCTGCACTGCCGAATATCGACGCAATCGCCAGGGCAGAGTAAATAAACGATCCAAATTTCATTTTTTTATATAAGCAATATCCTAAAGCACTAAAATTGAGAACCAGTTAGCGATTCGGTATTCGTTAAAAAGCAACTAAAAATGGAGACGCGTACGCGTTTCTTTCCTAACACGATACAAGAAATGCAGTTCAGACTAACAAGCAAACCCAGATCTGAATTTAGCCTTGAACAATCAGGATCAACTCGCGAGAAAGCGAATTCGCTGTTTGCTCTGGTGCTTCCAGTCCAGATCGTGAAAGAATCGAATTGAACTTGATGATGTGGACACTTCCCCTTTTGAACTGGGCCAAGTCGGTTGCAGATCTGCCATGTTACAGAGCCAATTGTAGGTTGGTGGTTGCTGCGGCTCGGTTCAGGATAGGTTCGTGGTTGACGAGAGCGCGACGCGTTCTGGCGCGTCTTGGTGTGTTTACTACAAGTTTTCTATTAATGTGTGCAGTCGTGGGATAGAGATCTTTTGGTGTCATTCAAGTGAATTCAAAAGTCTATTATATATATTATTTGACTTGATATACATCAATTCTGAGGCTACTTGTGACAACATTCATACCCCGCCTACAGCAGCAAGCCGGTGAGGTCACGCATCGACTATCCATCGTTACATTTACTAACATGAAATTAAAGAGTTCTTTGCAGATCCGAAGGAAGATCAGATGGTGCTCCATTGCTGTATCCTATTGGTCTGCAGGAGTTATTGAAATGATGCGAGCACGAGCAGCGGGACACAACAGACACACAGGCCAGCCAGAGGTTATCGACCTTGACGAGGACGATGGACAGAAGCAGGCAAGTAGTGCAAGTCAACGAGTGAATTTGCGGGGAGGATATTCTACTTTGCATAATAGCGATCAAGGATACAGAAGAGACGTTATAGATCTTGATGATGAAGTGCAACAAATTAATACAACGGGAAGAGAGCCTTCACAAAGGGAATGCACTACATTTGATAATTTGGGATACAGAAGAAACTTGCATAGTACTACGAGGCCCGCCGACGCTTTTAATCTCAGCTCCTCTGATGTATCGTTCAATACCTCGTCCCCTATATCTGGCCGTCTTCCACCCTCGTCTCCTGCAACCGACTACTATCCGGAATACGATTCTTCTTCTAATGATGAAGGAAGGCATGAGTCTGCTATTGACGTCAGGATTGCAGCCGCTGCTGCTAGTCGAGCAACTTCAGCAACAGCGGCTCCGAAACCAAGGAAAAGAGGTCGTAAGCAGAGAGGACCAGATAGACCACCCGGCAAGAAGAAAAAAATCGAACATGCAATGAACAAGTATGACAGAGATTTGGCTAAAGCAATAAAATGGAAAGGTAGAAATGATTGGGAGCCATATGAATCAACTTCATATTTGCCAGACAACATGTTGCAACTACATGGAGATAGTAGCGGTGCGACTCGCGATGTCGAAATCAAACGCTTCACAAACTTCATGGATATCTGCGGTTCTTTTTTTCAAGTGGATAAGCCAAAAGTCAGAGAAGGCGGCAAACTTCTTAAATTATCCGAAATCTCACTTCAGCTTGCGACTGATCATTGCCAGTCATTGACACCAGCGCTGTTGCGACGGATCGAATTTCCAGCGCTAGGCCGGAAGTTGTATGAGGAGATTGATGCGAAGAACAAGATGAGTTTGAGAATATATCGAACATTTGTTGAAGCATACGGTGACCAGCTATCAGCTGAAAAAAAGGGCGAAAGAAGTCCATTTGCAATCTTCAGTCGTCGATATTTTTGGGGAGCGTATCCAGGGAATCTGGTGAAGGAGATTCACCAATGTACCAAATGGCTGGTTACGTTAGAAATCTCTGAAAGATCTGCAAATTTCAAACTTGCAACTTTGTCAATGGTTAATCTGCCTATGCTAACTGCGCTCCATTTATCAGTTAAGCCAGCTCGCGAAAGGAAGAGTGGCGAGCAACCGCTGGTTACCGACCAAGTGTTGAAGTCGTTTGCAATGTCTATGAGGTACGACAACAAATGGCAGTTTTTGCGTGTGCTGGTGATTTCGGTTCTTGGAGATAAAGATGAAGCACCAGCTGGCATCACAAGAAATGGAGTCAAGTATATTCTAGATATTGCAAGACGAATTAGATATCTTGAAATTGCGGATTCCTGCTTACCCCTCGATGTGCAACCAGGACTGCTCCACTCTGACGGCAGACCAATGGCACGAAAGGGGAACAGCAGAAACGGCTGGCTAAGAATTAAAGCATTCCCGGTTGACCGTAGCAGCGAAAGCAATAATCTACTAGTCAAATACACTAGAGCTATGAGGATTTTGCATGAAAGTCCACTAAGGATTCCAGGGGTTCGTCTGTGCTTTGGCGAAATACCGGCAGCACCTACTACCTCCAAGACAAATCACATTATCGATGGTATATTTCTGGGCGTTGATGATCGTTGCACCGTCGACATAAAACGGGCGGCAGAGATAGAGCGACGGCAAAATGAATCTGTGATCAGAAATGGAGTCCAAGCACAGCGGAAACGGCGACTGGGAAATTTGTTGGATTTTTCGATGATGGGGTAGGCTTCTTGTCGGTAGCCTAATTCCGCACTACATATTCCTTTACGGCGAGAATAAGTAAGGGGGACTGGGCTAGCGTCCTCAATAAAATATCCTTAAAAAGCATCGGGCACGCAGATGACTACATTCTGGACGTGCAAGGACAGCCGTTAGTGATGACGAATGTGGCATTTCCACTTTCGAGCTTGCTAATAATGCTATTATCTCGCTATGAATGACTGTATGTGCGTATAATTGATATTCTTCATCGGTTTGACGACCTAGAAAATACAACAATTGAAAGCATAAATATCTCGAGTCTAAGCGTATCCTAAGCGCCTTACAAAGGCATCAGATCAGTTACAACGAAATCTCACGTCGCGCTCAGGGGTAGCTAATAACACAAGAACTATAGCCGATCCGTAGATTCCAGCTTTAATACATATTGAGCGAAAGAAATGAAAGAAAGAAAAAAGACATGGTTTTTGTACCGGGACCCATCCAAACGCCTTGCGACAATAACCGATAGACCTGAAAAAAGCGAGCACAAAGAAGCAAACTTGAACACAACCCAAAACAAAGTGAGTTCCAATTTAGCAAAAATCAAAGAGCGAGCATCACAAGTAAACAAACAACAACCCAGAAAAACAACTCCAAATGTATCGTACAAACCCGTAAATATATGGTATGGCAAAACTGAATCTTTTGGACAACCTAAACGAGGATCGTATCGATCTTCATCTTCTCAAGCATCATCGCACCTTCGGCAGCACTGGCACTGATCACACTACCTTCATCACCACTGTCTTCAGCAGTCTCGTCAGGAGATTTGGGATACTGGTAAGGTTGTTTATATGAAGAAGGAAGTGATGAAGGGGTGGATACACGGGCGTAAGACGTGGCCGCGGGTGACGATGATGTGTGTGGCCGATATCGAAAAGACTGGGAAGCAGGACTGTCGCGCGTGGTATGTGCCAACGGAGGAAACGGGGGTTCGTTGCGCGAAGAGCTATCTAGAGGCATGGCTCTAGGTGTTGCTGAGCTCACGTTCGAGCGGATGTTGATCGGTTGTGGAGGTGGCAGAACAGCTCCTTGGGTCTTGACGTAGGAGGTCTGTGGGGTAGGATATTCGTCATAACTTGGACGACTATATATAGGGCCTGAAAGGACTGGCTGTGGCTGTTGTTGCTGATGGTGTGCGTAAGGATCAGCGATTACAGAACTCGCATAGACAGGCATCTGCGGAATAAGTTGAGCAGGGAATCCGTCGGGCGCGTAAGGGGCGGAGACGGCTGCTGAAACAACGCCATGGCCGATGGCTCCGAGACTGCCGGCGCGGACGTGAACACCTGGCTGGGTTGGTCTGTTCTGGGCGTCGCGTTCTCCGTGATAATGTAAACTGTCGCGGCGCGGCTTTGAGATGCCTGCGGAGGAGCCCCTAGTGGGCGAGGTCGAAAGGGAAGAGGCCGGGACGGAGGCGACGGCAGACGAAAGAGGTCGAGCAAGTTTGCTATGAGAGATCTTGTCATGCACTACGTCCATATCAGTTGCCGGCCATTTTTTGATGAGTCGCTGGACACGCATTCTATTGAAAAAGAAAAAGAGTAAGTCGTGAGTCGATGGTTTCCTGTTGAACTCAGAGATGGGTGCAGATCTGCTTACCTGGCGCAGTCCTTGTCAACACCTAGCTCCTGACCGACGAGTCTCCAGTCGACGGAGCCGCTCTTGTATGTGTAGGCGACGATGAGGGTGTTGACAGCACTGACGATATCTGAGTTGGACATTATGACGCAGTGGTAGAATTTTTAAATAATGAGACAGTAGGGTATTGCAGAGCGCAGAAAAAGGTCGAGTGGGCAGATTTGCGAAAAGTTCAGGAAGCAGAAGCAAAGAGGAGTAGGCGGGAGGGAGCAGGTGAAATAGTGAAAAATAGGGAGTAGGAGAGTGGCGGAGGAGGTGGGTATGAGAGTGTTGATATGGGTATGATGCTGATCAACAGCCTGGTTGGGCGTATTGTGGCACAAGCGAGCGCGAGACTGTTTGGGGTGGTCGTTTCGGGGGCGAGGACAGCGATCGACCGCCCGGCGTGGAACCGAACAGGAAAAGAGAGCTTTGAAGAGAAACCAGCGGTTGTGAACGGGATCGGCGGCAGGTTCACGAACAGCTAGCAAATTGCACAAGCCCCTGAGGCTGTAGAAGAGCTAAGCAGAAAAGGGATGGGAGAGTCTAAAGCGGGTACGGGCGGGGGATTAAAGGAAAGGGTTGGTGGCGGAGTTCGCGAGGGAGTTGCAGGCACGTGGGGTCGCGTGCGAGCCCACGCGAATCCGAAGAACAGGAAGTCTAAAGGCCGTATTGCCGTGATATTTGGAAGCAATATGAGTTGATGGGTACTGTTCGGGCAGTATTCTGTTGTGTTTGTGTGTTGTGGTGAAGTGAGGATGAGGAAGAGAGGACGCAGATGGGACGATAGGCGGTGCGCTACTCGGCAAACGGAAGCAGACGCAGGTACGCTGAGTCTTGTGTCATCTCACACGACTCTTTTGGGTCTGTACCGACGAGGTTCACAATATGTTCACAATATGTTCACAGTATGCAAGGCTGTTGTTGGTGGTGCGCTAGCATTGGCATGTTCATGTTCAGGAAGGACTGTGCTGATGTAGCTGATACTCTGGTTGTTAAGCTGCCCTCCACCAGCTGCGCTAGTAGATAGAATCTCGCTTTCGCTTCTACTATTACTACTACTCACTTCACTCCCACCCACTTCCCCACCCACACTTATACTTACTACTTACTACTTCCACGGATGGCACCGCCGCTCGGCCCAGATGGACATCATCGGCGATCACCTCGCGCACCAAGTCTCGCTGGTGACGACGAGGTCGATCGGCGTACGCGAACGAAGCCGCTTTGGAGTTCTGAACCGGGGACAGGAGCAGTCGGGCTAGGGCTTGTTTAGCTTTGCGCGCCCACCTTGGAGCAGCCGTGAATGAGAACTGCGGATGACGATGGAGTACGCTTCACAGAGACACACACCCACACACACAAACACACACATTGACGCACTCAAAGACAGCTAGCTGCTCCGCAAATCAGCCGAACTCGGATCCAAACTGGGCCCATTCTGCTCCTGAATTAGCGCGGCTGATTCGGAGCTGCTCTCCGTCTGCCACCGTCGTCTACGCTCTCTCGTTTACCGCAAGCCCACCTGGAGGTCTTATCCGCTCAAGACAAAACAAGGCCCACGCCTGCGACGGTTGGGTTCAGCTGATATCCTCCTTGCCTTGCTCTGCTGGGCTCGGAACTGCGACATTATATCCATCCTGCGTTCGCGGTATTTATTATTCGGCTAGCTCCTCCTAATCTGTCGTTCGTCGGTGGCGCATCATCCGAATCCTGTCCCATCCCATACGCGCGGCATTGAGATAGAGATAGCATGCACTGTGTACTCGCTGTTCGTTTGTCTCCCGCAGCTCTGTTTTTATTCATTAATAAATAATAATAGCCAAACCCAACTACTTTAACCAAGTAGTTTATCCAACTCTAGCTGCGTAGTCTAACCAGCCGACAGGCTGCCTACCCGTTCTTCTAAAATTCCTTCTGTGCCACCTCTCTCTGCATTTGTCATCTCAGAGCTTGCTGTAGTATACAACTGCACTACGTCATCTCCTCGAAATGCCCGCCACGAAGCTACGAAGCTGGTTCAGTCCCTGCCATCCGCTGGTCCCTTCTTAGCTTCTGTCTGTTTCTCTCTTTTTCCGATTTCAGCAAGGTTGCGTAACGTAGAAATGACGTACAGCGCTTGCTGCAACTCTGTTACATCTCTGACAAAGCACATGCATTCGCTGCCTTCTTCGAACTCAGCCTAGCAGCCATTATATATCATTCATTAGACCAATACCGTTCTCGGCCATCCCCAATTCTGCTTCTTCGTCGCATGCTTCTTCTTTCTCGAATTAAGCATTAACTGCTAATTACTATCTCAGATTGCTGTATGAAAGCACAAGGTCATCGGTGTGTGACAACGATACTTCGGTTTCGATCGCTCTTCGTCGCAATACTCGATACTGCTGCTCCAAAATATCCACGCGCCAGCCGGTACCGCTCTCCAGACGCTATTTCCAACTAACTCTGTTCCTCGTAGCTGTTTACCGGACCTCTTGCCGTTCTTCTTCTCTTAACTCGCAGTGGGCAAAGATTGGATTTGATTGAATTTGACTCGAGCAAGCCCTTGACGTCATATTCGGCTTCCCCTCGCATCTCATATCTGTGCAGCTCGCCAATACACATTCCTCACTCCAATTTTACATGCTCAACACTCCTCTGACAGCCGGTGGGCATTGATTGTGTTCTCGCCAGTCTAGCCGAGTCTGTAAATAGATGACGAGAATCCTGCAAATTGTTTTTCGAATATGATTTCAGCCTTAAGCCATTGGTTTGCAACCGCATTTTAACATAGCTTGTTGATTATCTCATTGTTTATAAGCTCTGTCTCTTAGGCATATGTCAGATTAGTTTATTCAGCTCATCCACTGCGTATCTATGCGCCAATTACGTTTCTATTTAGTGCCTTCACTGCAGAACATTTTCAAGCTGCTGGAATTCTGCAATGCAGTTCTACCTGTTCTCTGTGCGTATCTGATCAGTCAACGGTCTCTCTTCTCTTTGACATATCTCCATCGCTCAACAAGACATATCGATTACAATACGCAAAAGCTTATAGGTAAAACGCTGTCGCAAATGATGTTTCACCCGCTATTCGATGTACACGACGTTAGCCAGCTTCTCTCGGTTATGATCGAGTTTCAGAGAACTCCTTGCGTTGATGCGTCTTTCTGAACTCTCCTGTCTCAGTATTCTCATATTTCGGTCTCTGTTCTAGCGAGCCTCCGCGGGTTGACTGCAAAATTGCGCGGTGGGATTGCAATGAGTTTGTGACTGAGTTCAGCAGCACGTTTGCATTGCCCTGGCAACGTCATTACTGTTTGAGGATACACATTTAAGAATTAATCTTAGCCATTTAAATAGATTTCCCCAATCACAGTCCAACAGTATGACTACTACCTTCTTTAATACATTTATTTCCGCTCAACAGTACCAAACCGTCCATTCCCTGCAATCAATCGTCCAATCTAGTACAATTTAGTACAATTATCGCTATCTGTTCGAAACCCCTAGCCCTCATAGCATATCCACAGTAACCGAGACCAGACGAGGCGTTTTCCAACAAGGATTCAATTGAAGAATATGTTCAATTCCTGTTCCAATAAAATCAAATAATGAAACAGTTCAATTGATATTCTATTAATCCCAAATTCCCCTCCATCAAACAACTCTTCCATCTCTACACGCTCGCAATCATGATTGCGCCTATCGCCTCGGGACGCGCTCAGACCTCCCCGGTGCCCAATCTCCGGCTCCCCGACCGGCTTCTGTTCGCTGCTCTTCTCTTGCTTTCCAGGCTTGATCTTTCTACGTCTTTTTATATTCCCTGCTCTTGCAATTGACTCTCCTCAATCGACTCTGCTCAATCGCTATAGTATATCGAAATGGCTCCTTTTACTTTGTACTCCCACGTTATCGGCCCTAACGGTAAGTACCGTGTCCTTATTCTTCTTGCAGCCCGCTCTGCCGTTTGTATTCGAGGTGGTATTGCTCCGATAAGGAATTGACCCTCCTCGCACGACGCAACAACCACAAGAACAGCAATTGACAGCTGGGCAAAATAACAAACCAATTATAACGCTCAATTGCAGGCTGGAAGGTCGCTCAGGTCCTCTCCATGCTCGGTCTCGAGTACGAGACCGTCATGAAGGACTTTGGTGATGTCGAGAACGGTGTCAAAGCCCCCGACTACCTCAAGATCAACCCCAACGGTCGTATCCCGGCTCTTGTTGACCATACCGCTAATGTATGCCGGAATATCATACAGATATGACTTCTATTGTGGGTTCTGTGGGCTAATTGTGTTGTTGTAGGACCTCATTATCTGGGAGTCTGGTGCTATCATCTTGTACCTCGTCAAGAAGTACGACACCGAGCACAAGCTCTACCCCGAGTCCATTGCCGATCAGGCTATCGTTGACACCTGGGTATGTACTATCTGTAAAAATGGTATAAAAGCAGTGCTAATCTTCATTGCTATCTAGTTCTTCTACCAGATGACTGGATTCGGACCTTACACCGGACAGGCCGCCTGGTTCAAGGTCTTGGACGGGAACAAGGACCCCTATGCCGCTGCCCGTTACGTTGCTGAGGTCCACCGCATGTGCGGTATCCTCGAGGCTCAGCTCTCCAAGCCCGAATCCAACTGCTGGTTGGCTCTCGGCAAGTGCACCATTGCCGACCTCTCGTTCTTGCAGTGGGTCCGCTTCTTGTACAGAATCGGAATTGACCTCGAGAAGGAGTACCCCGTTATGTTTAAGTGGAAGGAGGCCATGCTCGCCTTGGAGGGAGTCAAGGCTTCCACCGTTGGTGAGGTCTGGATCCCCGCATAAATTGCTTAGAACGTGTGCTGTCTCGTGTAACAGGTGTTCAATATGTAATTTCTAGTAAATAGACTATCCAACTATATAACTAATGTTAGCTTTGCACAGTAGAGTAGGTACAGAGTGTATATGAGTTTACGAAAGAGGAGCCGTGGTATTTCTCTAAGCGTGGGCTGTGATTCCTGATCACTGTTCTGCTTTGTCAGATACAGACCCTGATTCTGTTCAACCTCTAAGCGCATACCGTATTCTACAGTTCACAATTGTTATCAATTCAAACACGGTTTATTAGGGAACCAATCTGAGATTAAAGCTGAGACGCCGGACTGCAATCTCATCCAGATCTGTCTGACTGGTTGCTGGAACCGATGTCGAGGCAGACCACCCCAGTTTCGTGACGAAATAGTTACCAATCATTGCTGATCTCTAACTTACAAAAAATCTCCTGTAGTTCCTAGTTCCTACTACGTATGACAGACTAATCGATCGCCGTTGGTGTCGGCAGAGTATCTGGAAGTACGTAGGTCTGACGTCAGTCTGCCTCAGCTGCGCTTCTTCAGCTTTCTCGGAGTTGTGAGCTTCCCGGGCGAAGCTCAAACCACCACCGCAAAACGTCAGTTGACTCGTCTTCACCCACGCCAATGCGCATGAATTGATCGGGTGTTTGTGGAGTATAAATTTACACCTCGCCGTCTGATTTCTTTGACTGGTCTATCTAATCTATTTTCTTTCTTAGCTGTGCTATTTGTTATTGTTTGTTCTAGATTCTCACCACCAATTGCTGAGCGGCACACAACAGAAAATGATTCGTCTCTCAGTCACCGCCCGATCTTACCTTCGTACCAACATCTCTCGACGCACACTGCCGTGTGCTCATAGATTCTCAACTGCTACGCTTTTGAGAGCAAAGACGACACCTGAACGTACAGAGTCAGAGGATGTCGTCCGTGGCATCTACTCTGAAGGACCTGAAGTTCCCGAGGTTGATGTGCCAAATACCCCGAAGCCTACAGAGTCTGAAGCCGACGTACACAGTGACCGCGACTCTGATGTGACTCTAGACGACCTCAAAAGGGTTTCTAAGACTACAGATCTCGACCCTAATAAGCTGAAAGAGCAAGTCAGGGCAACGCACTTTGGCGAAAGCGCCGTCATCAACGTAGCCGGTGGATCAAAGGTCAATTCCTTAAAGCCTTTATTCAGCAAGATTCAGAACGATGCCTATGATGTTGTTATTGTCGGCGGCGGAGTATCAGGACTCACCTTGGCTGCTTCACTGAGTTAGTTGCCTTACTTTTGTTATTTGTTGATGATTTCTAGTATGCACAACTTGTTCTCTTATAGTGTTGTGCAAGGCTGTGAAATTCTTATAAATCTTTGAGAGCAATGTAACGTTAATACTTTTGTCTTTTTTCTTTCTTTTTATAGAAGCTTCGCCACATACATCTGCCCTGAAAGTAGCACTAATAGAAGGCACCTCGCTCGCCCCTGCCGCAGAATGGGACCCATCTCCGGACCAGCTCTCGAACCGCGTCTCGAGTATCACTCCAGCATCTCGAGCGTTCCTTAAGAAGCTAGGCGTTTGGGATTACGTACGCTCTGACAGAGTGCAGGAATACGATGATATGCGAGTATGGGATGGCGTTTCCGGCGCGAGAATTGAATTCGACTCGTTCCGTCTGAATCCTGTCGGTCAGGCGATGGCATACATGACTGAGAACATCAACCTTCAGCATGCTCTACTCCAGTTCCTTTCGCTAGAGTCTCAAGCTTCGGCAACTGAGCCTATAACGATCTTTGACAGCACTAAGGTTGAAGATATATCAAAGACGAGCTTAGAGCTCGAGGACGTTGATCTGTCGTCATGGCCAAGTCTCAAGTTATCAAATGGAAAGACTCTTTACACGCGTTTACTAATCGGTGCCGACGGTGCCAACTCTCCAGTTAGAACTTATGCAGGCATTGAATCGCGAGGTTGGGATTATGGACAGCATGGGCTCGTAGCTACGCTTACGATGGAATGGAACGACCGTCAGAACATTGCCTGGCAGCGGTTTCTGCCTACCGGACCTATTGCTTTATTACCTATGCCTGATGGAAAAGCGAGCCTAGTATGGTCTACAACACCTAAACTGGCTGCCTACTTGAAATCGCTGTCACCTGAAGCATTCTGTACTCTTGTAAATGCTGCATTTAGACTCGACACCATCGACTTGAACTATCTATGCACTCGATTCGAGGCCGATGATCTCAGCACAGAGTTTGAATGGCGAGACAGTCTCCTACCAATTGAGGATGAAGGCGCAAAATACCCCATCAGAGTCTCTGAAGTTCAGGAAGGTTCGCGCGCTAGTTTTCCGCTCCGCATGCGTCATTGCGATACATACATTGCGCCACGGATCGCTTTGGTCGGTGACGCTGCACATACTACGCATCCTCTTGCTGGGCAGGGCTTGAACCTCGGACAAGGAGACGTTGCTTGCCTAGCTGATGTTCTTGAGAGTGCTGTTGCCAGAGGCGCTAGCATTGGTGATGAGGTCGTGCTACAGGAGTACTGGGCCGATAGATATCCTGCAAACCATGTCATGCTCGGCGTTGTTGATAAACTACAGAAATTGTATTGCACCGACCTTGCGCCAATCGTGGCTCTAAGAACGGTCGGTTTGGAGGTTGTTGCTAGTATGGACTGGGTGAAGAAGCTTATTATGAAGCAGGCTACTGGCGAATAATTAATAAATTGGGAAAGCTATTTGTATATTTTGTATCATATATTAAGTTGCATATTTCGCTCTATATAGTTTTCTATTCATTTTATGAAGCTGCAAGACTAAGGTAAACGTTCCAAAAGATTCCTACAAGTGACCGTACGAGGATACGGCGCTCTACTGATACATAGACCAGGCAGATGTACGTCACGATCGGCCAGAGTTTCATCGAGCTCATCTGGATATCTGGTAGATCCTGCGGCCGGTTAGCTCTGTTTTCAATAGATTGGTTGTGGGACTTACGGCTTGAATTTTTTGTCGTGCATATTGCAAGTCTCCAGTTCGCATATAATTAAAGTATCCAACAAAAATCGCATTCATAGTAGCCGATAACAGACTCTCAGTCAACATGGTCTTGATCATTACATTTGTCCGTTGCAGCTCATCTTTCATGGGTTTTGGCTTCCCTTTTTCTGTAGGCGCTTTATCGTCAGGTACCTTTGCGAGATTAGGAAGTCTGGCATCGAGTAACGCGTTCCATGTCAAGAATACGGGTGTGTAGAAGAGTCCCCAAGAGGCGAACACGACGACTGTAAACGGGTCAATTATATACTGGCTCTGGAATTCATGACTTAGCATCCACTAGAACTGCCTCATACTTGGAGTACTCACGTTAGAATTATATGCCGCAATGCATTGTCCAAGAATATTTCCAAACGCCCGCAAGATAAATGTCTGAACTGAACTTGAAATATAAACCGATAACTTAGGTGCCATCGCTTCGTGATATATCTGATTATCGTCTAGAAACGTACTCAATTCTGCTATTCGTGCAAATATCCACACAAAATGCAACACACTTTATCCAGCTAATACCCAAAAACAACCAGCACTTCTATTAGTATTCAACAAACACACACCATCACCTCAAAATAAAATAGATAACAATATATTCTGTGGTGGGGGGGTGAGAACAAGGTTTACATATCAGCCTTCAATTCTCAATTAAGGGGTTTGTATACATTTTGAGTTTCAAAAAAATTTGTGAGAAAACTCCCAACGTGCTTTTTTAAAGGCACAGAAAAAATATCGAATATTGTTTAGAGTAGATTGTTGTCTGCTTTGTGAATAAAGTGACAGCGAATATAAGAGATATGGCTGCTAAGAAATCAGCTCAGAAAAGCCAGAGTATGTAATTTGTACTGAACTATATCTTTTTTGAGAGATGGGCTAACAAGTGTTTTGCTTTACAGAGGCAAAGAAGCCTGCCGCGCGCGCTGGTAACGAAAAGACAGCCAAAGCAGCCCCAACACCAGCTCCAGTTACTGTTGAGAAAGAAGAGGTGGAAGAAGAGGAGGAAGACGAGACTGAGATTTTGATTAATGTTGCTGGGGATGAGAGTGAAGACGATTCTGAGGTAGAGGAGTTTGATGGATTCGGATCAGACGATGAAGAAGAAGCCGAGGATGACGAAGAGGAAGAGAAAATAGAAGGTG
This sequence comes from [Lipomyces] yamanashiensis, assembly GCA_030572775.1. Classification (NCBI taxonomy): domain Eukaryota; kingdom Fungi; phylum Ascomycota; class Lipomycetes; order Lipomycetales; family Lipomycetaceae; genus Myxozyma; species [Lipomyces] yamanashiensis. Next base: position 658,287 of record JAJMBS010000001.1, read on the forward strand.
CCAGCGAAGTCGAAGACGACGAAGAAGATGAAGACGACGAGGAAACTTCAGATAAGAAAGAACCTCGTGTATCCGCTGAGAAAGAAAAGGAAATCAAGAGCAAGATCGCCGATGCCAAAAAGAAGAGCAAGAACGAAGACAAGCCAGGTGTTCTCTACATTGGCCGTATTCCCCATGGATTTTACGAAAAGCAAATGCGCGCTTACTTTTCTCAGTTTGGTGAGATTTCTCGTCTACGGCTATCGCGAAACAAGAAGTCTGGTGCGTCAAAGCACTATGCCTTTATCGAATTCGCTTCCCGCGACGTGGCTCAGATTGTCGCCGAGACTATGAACAACTACCTTCTGTTCGGACACATTTTGAAAATCTCTTTGGTTCCCGACGAGCAGGTTCACGAAAAGACGTTCGAAGGCAGCAATAGAACTTTCAAGGCCATCCCGCACACAAAAATCGCACAGCTGAAGCACGACAAGAAACGTAGCAATGAAGAGCTGGAGAAACTTGTCGAGCGCGAAGAGAAGAGACGGAAAGAGAAGCAGGATAAGCTGAAGGCGTTGGGCATTGATTATGCTCTTCCAAGCAGCAGCGGAAAGAAGGTGAAGTCGCATTGATCTGGGATCGTGTCATTTGAAAAAAAGTTATTGGTGTTTATGGATTTGTTACAAAAGCTATATAATGCAGAGGAATACGCTTCGTACTGGTTTTTTAAATTGTAATTTGTATATTATGCACACCCAACAGATTTGCAGTAACTATGTTACACTTGATTCTCTAAGATTTAAATGTAAATTAGGCAGTCTATGCATGTCTATTGTAACAAGCGAGCAATTCAGCAGCTTATATTATAAAGCACGTTCCATTCCATGTCATTTCTTCTCTAAAAGTGATCAATTTCACTGCGCTTTCTTCTCCTCAGTTGAGACCGGCTCTTTCTCGGCTGTAACCTTAGCACCCGCTGTCTTGCTAGATGGATCTTTAGTCGTTCCTCGCGCAGACGTCGAGTTTCGAACAGAAACAGCCAATTTTGCAATCTCTGTCAAGATAGCTACCACGATGCTCTTAATAGCGTAATCCACAATCATGAACCAAGCTGCCACCGATACACTGCCCATTGGTGCCGAGGTCAAAGAGAGGATCCACTCGATAAATGGTGGAAACATTCCTGTAGGCAACCAAAAGACAGGAGACTTTCTGTATTTTATCCGAACCCCATATTTCAAGCCTGCGCTCAACACCCAAATAAACCGCCGAATAAACACCTTGAACTTTGCTCGCTGAGAGTCAAGTGCAGCACCTATAGTAGTGTTAGTTTGATTGAACACAGTACATTACGAATAAGAGCCTACCTAGTTTCTCTTTTTGATCCTTCAGTTTATCCAACTTTCGATTTAACTTGGCCCATTTGGCAAACTCATCTTGCGCGCTGACGCCTGATATCTCTTTGTTGAGAGCAATAGCCTCTTTCCTAATATTCTGTAGTTCCTTGGTATTTGCAGATGCTTTGGACGGAATGAACTTGCAGAGTCCTGTCCATAACTAAAGAAGATTAGCATATCGTTATACTGCATATTCTATTGTTGAATAGTGGCTTACCAGCTCTCCAATATTATCTGATCCAATTGTTGCTATTATCGCATTAAACACCACCACACACACCACCGTCCATAGAACTGATATCATTAATGCTTCTCTAAACTCGAATCGTGTAAAAAAAAAACAAGAAGTTAATTGATTATCGATATTAGTGGATTATATCGTGCGCTCTCTCGCACAATAGCTGCGAGTCTCAGAAACGATGATACCGCACAGTCGAAGCTGATTTGCGATCAATGCCTAAAACAAAGCAAATCCAATCGCCTTTGTTATCGACCAGATCAGATACGCCGGGTTGACCGAGGATATCTATTCCAGCTGTGTAATTGAACGGGGTTGGATATACGTGGCTTGCAAGTTGGACCTTCGATGATGGCCTCTGGGCGCGCTTCATCTAAACCTTAAATCACACCAAACCCTTTGCTTAGAAATTCACTAACCCCTTAATAATGTAAGCATGTAGGGCAACAAATGTAGGGCTATTGTTTGTGACTGCTAATTGCCGGCGTGTAGCGTTCTAGCGCGATAGTACTGAGTCGTCTTCAATCTCCTTCAAGCTTCACCAACCTCCCTTTCAACAATCACCACCACCACAACTTATCGCCAAAATGGGAAAAGGAAAGCCAAGGTAACTATATTCGCAGATTAAAGAGGATTCGCAGCTGCAGACTCTGTTCAAAATACCTTTGGAATACGGAATCGAAGCGAACAAGAATGCTATATTCAATCAGATGTCAGGTTCTAACGATTGATTCACAGAGGACTGAACTCCGCGCGAAAGCTCCGCACTCACCGTCGTGATAACAGATGGGCGGATCTGTCTTACAAGAAGCGTCTTCTCGGAACTGCTTTCAAGTCCTCGCCTTTCGGTGGCTCTTCCCACGCCAAGGGAATTGTTCTTGAGAAGGTCGGAATTGAGGCCAAGCAGCCTAACTCCGCTATTCGCAAGTGTGTTCGGTATGTCTTCAAGTTATTTTACAAGTCGTCGATCGAGGGACAGTTGTTAATATAAATTTTCTTTGTATAGTGTTCAGCTTATCAAGAATGGCCGCAAGGTCACCGCTTTCGTCCCCAATGACGGTTGCTTGAACTTCGTCGATGAGAACGACGAGGTCCTCCTCGCTGGATTCGGTCGTAAGGGTAAGGCTAAGGGAGATATTCCTGGTGTCCGATTCAAGGTCGTCAAGGTTTCCGGTGTCTCGCTCTTGGCCCTGTGGAAGGAGAAGAAGGAGAAGGTATGTTATAAGAAGATTGCTTTGAAAAATAGAGTACTAACTTCTTGCTATGTAGCCCCGTTCATAAATTATCTCGTTGTTGGTTATTGCGTTTTCTTGTATCAACATTTGTCATGGTTTGTGAAGAAAAGTCTATGTATAAATTGAAAAAGGTTTATGGATAAAATTATTAGCAATGTTTTCCTTCGTAGTTTTTTTTCGTAATTATTTTATGATATACTTCAATTATATAGCAGAATCTAAGATAAAATATAAAAAGCTGAAAATGTGTATCAAAAAACACTGTTCGAAGCGTTAGTTGGGAGATGAACTCAGGCACGTCGCTCACACTTTTCATGCCGCTCCCATCCAGTACTTTGTAAACACAACACTCTACACCTGCTAAATCCTCCTCACGAATCACCATGTCCACTGCTCAACACAGCAGAAGCAAGGATCACGATAGAGTCTCCGGATCAGACCGTGACAGTAGTTCCCGCCACTCACGACATCACCGCGAGAACTCACGACGCGACACTCACAGACACGACGACGAGCGCGTCGAAGACCACCATCGAGGTAATCGTCGCCCGCTGTCGCCACAGAGGCCACCCTTTTCTTCTTCTAGTTCACGGTATCAGAGATCTGGTACGGATGCGTATGGACGAGATGTTAGTGATAGATATCGAGATAGACGGGCGCAGCAGCCGGATCGACGAAGAAGTCGCTCGCCACCTGCGACGAGCTACGGTGCTGGAGGCCGGCGACGACAGCATATGGGTGCTGAAGAGGAAAAACAAATAAAAGAATGGGTTGATGGAGAAGATAAATTTGCGTTACGACAGGCTATTAAAGGAGCGGTTATTCGGATCAAAGAAGGACGTGCGCGGCCAGTGGATTGGCTCGTCTTGAACTTGCAGTCTATCGAGAAGGACAAAGATGTTTACGATGAAAGTACTCTTGACACTCGGGAGTTTGATATCCCAGTGCCTTATGCAGTTATTGAAGGTCTAGGTTTGGCCGATGTTGAAAAGCTAGAGTCTGATGTCAGTGAATATTTGAAGTTAGAACGAAGCAAGTTTAATCGTGATTTCTGGGAGGTAAGTAGTAAATTTGCATACCCTTTTTTGATTTATAAGTATCGCTAACGTCAAATATAGTCCATGCTAGTTATTTGTAAAGATACGAAACAGCGTTTGACATCTAAAGGCAAAAGCAGCAGCGGTGATGCTCTCGGAACGGTTTCAGAAGACATTGAAAACATTCTACAGGGCAAGGATTACGATGCTTTGGTCGCGCTTGAAACAAGAATTGAGCAACTTTTTGCTGGAGATACAGCCTTTGATGTGGATTTTTGGACTGCTTTGAAGGAAGAGTTGTTGATTCGCAAAGCGAAAGCAAAACTAGAGAAAATACATGCCAGAATTGTAGCAGAACGGGTACGCATGTTAAAAGAAGAGCAAAAGGTTGAGTCTCAAGAAGCTTTGAAGCAGCTTCAAAAGTCATCCGAAGATAAGTCTGTTGAATCCAGCATTGCTTACTCGTCTGATATGGATGCGGTTCCGGCTATGAATGACTTGCCAAATGTCATTAGCATGGCAGACTTCAAGTCAAAAATTGACTCAGATCGGAAAGCAGTGACAAGGATTGGATATATCCCCATGAAGAACACGGCTCCGGCGTCTACCAGTGCCTCTTCCACTCAGCCGGCTGACGCTGTTTCAGCTGGTCAACGATTTTTCGACAAGGAGGCTGCAAAGGCAGTTAATGAGAACGAAGAGTTATTTGATAACGAAGCAGATCTTGGTGTCGCGCAGGGAGGAAAACTCATTAAGCCTCGATACTACAATCGAGTACAGATGGGGTTCGATTGGAATAAGTACAACCAGACACATTACAATGCAGATAATCCACCGCCTAAGGTAGTCCAAGGATACAAGTTTAACATATTTTATCCCGAGTTAGCCAATTCGGCAAAGGCTCCGACATACAAGGTTATTCGCGACAAGGCTCAGACAGAGGGAGATGTGGCCGCCGGCGGCGACGTAAACACTTGTTTGATAAAATTCATTGCTAGTGAACCGTATCAAGATATCGCGTTCAGGATCGTGGATAAGGAGTGGAATTTTTCTTCGAAGAGAGATATGGGATTCAAATCGAGTTTCGATAAGGGCATTCTACAGCTGCATTTCCGATTCAAAAAGATATTCTACCGAAAGTAGTTGAAAGTAGTTGATCCTCTGTATTATATTTTTGTGCTATAATGTATTAGCAACATTAATAGATAGCTGCATCAATCTATTTGCAAGAGTTTCCAAGTGGTTGTACATTTAAATATACATAAAGCCAAGTATGCATGGCTGTGTTCAGCTCGTAATGCCAACAGCTACAAACGGCTTTGTCGTCGACAGTTAGTACCGTCTATTTTGTCATTATTTCTATCTCCCTTTTAAGCATCGTCCGGTGTGTTTTCGTCGTTGGTCGTCTCTTCCTTTGCCACTTTCTTCGCCGCAACATATGCCTTTAACCGCGCTTGAATATCCTCACGGTCAACTTTAGTGATCTTGCCTTTTGACGGAGGCGGAGAAGATGAATCGCGAGCTCGTGTAGCGAATGATAAGTATGCTGGTTTACTACTTGCGGCGACTGAATCAGGGATATTGAATTTTTGTCGTAGTTGGAGCTCGTGTTCTAGGACTGCCTCGGGTGGGATTCCTTCTAATCCGAAAATCTCTATGCTGGCACTTTCACGTCTATATATTTTATGTTAGCTCTTGAACTTATGCTTGTTACAGATGGCAGAACGTACCCTGGTAAACTGTTGAATACATGCGTAATAGTCTCTTTGTGCATCTGCTGTACATGAATTACCAGTCCTATCAACACACCACCGTCAGCTTCCGACCTCTATTTTCTCACAATCCATAAAACTAATCTCCTTAACTCACCACCAGCAGTATTCAATCGTCTGTTACAATGCTCGCATTTAAAATGTAACGCTCGTTGATGCGAGATCAAAACCTTTAAATCATCGAAATCTCGCTCGCAGTAGTAACACCACGGTCGCTCCAGCAGTTTCTGCAAATTAGCACTCGCTGATTTCTTTCGTACCATCTTTGTGAATTATCAGATCCGCCGGAAATTCAATCTCTTTTAGATCCTGGTGTTTTGAGTGAGTTATTCCTGTTCAGATCCACGCAAAGACACTGCACTCTCGACATGGAGATGGTGTTCAACCCTTTCCCTGATTATTAGCTCCTGTGTTAGAGAAGAATTGGATCTGGATAGTACTCATAATTATTCTCTGATATCTTCAAAGTGATGTATACCAATTATATGTGTATTAACAGCTTGTAACGTAAAACTAAAACGATAACTAAGTAAAGAATACAATCCATCCGAAACTACAATTATTGCTACAGACTTTGTCTCTCACTAAGAATCACTCACTTCAGGCGACAATGGCACAATATAATTCACCAGATCTTACTGTACATTTGTGCCAAACGGCATTTCTGTCACATGCCCACGCGCAGGGTTCTTCGGAACAGAGATCAGAGGGCGCTTTATTTCTTCGCTTCTGCTGAGTCGTTCTCGTAAACTTCCGTGATATCGACACCGACAGCCATTCTGCTCGCGACATATCTCTGCGCAACAACTCCAACTGCTAAGCCTAATCCTTCTTCAACCCACTCGGCTAGCCATTCTCGAGGATCAACCTGTCCGGGAATAGGGTCATCGCTGTCGAGCCAATCGCACCACTGCAGAGGGAACGATTGCGAATGAGTTGTGTATACTAATTGATGGTTGGGATCATCGAGGTGGATTATAAAGACAAACATTTTGTCTTTAAAAGCACTGGCTGATGTGTCCTGAATAGCACAGGCTTGTATCGAAAGGTATATGTCAGATTTTCTGACAGGAGATTCTTCGCAAATGTTAGAACGTAATGCATCTCTAAAAGACAAAATCAGAAACTTACCTTCCTCGTCAGTAGCAGGTTCTTTTCCCTTAGCTCTGATTTGCTCAATATTCGCCTTGCAGAGCTTCTCGCCCGCCACAAGACCGCCATGAAACATTCCCATATCCCGCTTCACGCCCTTCTTATCTGAATCGCGACGACGGCTTTCCTGGCCCTTTTGCACGATGATGAGCTCGCCACCTTCGACTTGCTGCATCACTCGGTCAAAGACCGAGTATACGATACTGTCAATGGAGGGGTAGCCGACGATATCATGGAATATGTGGATTCTCAATTGTTCATGGCGCATAATTGGCGGTGCGATCGTCTGTAGTACAGACGTTAAAGTAGATGCGATAGTACGGGATAATCCTGTTTATAATAGGTCAGTAATGCTCAGAGCAATTCTAAATATCTGTAGCATACCAAATTTGTTCAAAGCACCAATATTGTCCTTAACTTTGTTCTCCCAGGACTGGGTATCAGCCGCTTGCTGTATATCTCTAACCTTGGCTTCAGCACCCTTGACAGCCGCCGACGCTGAATCCCACAATCCAGAAGATCCAAACCAGCTGGTGAGAGAAGCAACAGGATTTGATTTAGGCGAAGGCGGGTCATCGAGGAGCGGTTGCTTCTCCTGGATAGCAGGAGGTGCTGTCGCCCCATTGTCAGAATCCGGCGACACTTCGGAAGACGTTGACTTGGCTGTATCTGTTTTCTTCTCATCATCTGACGACTGGATGTCGTTTGACAGTGCAGGCTGTGCTGTTTCCTTCTCTAAAGAGTCCAAAAATCCAAGCAGATCCTTCTCAGAAGGCTCAGTAGTCGAAGGCGTCTCATTGTCCGATGACGATGAACGAGCATCCGGACCAAGCGATTCCAGAAGCTCAAGCACGTCCTCCTCGCTCTGCTGCTTTGTTGGCGATGCCATTATTCGCGTTTCCTATGTGTTCAGTGTATAATTGTCCAACAGACCTAGATCTGAAGATGAATGACTTTTGTCTGATTCGCAACTCTTAATGCGGCTGGCTGCACAAAAAGTCGGTCTGCTCTGGTGCGTTATATTTAGTCGCACTCAAGCACTCTCAAAACTCTCGCAAGCTGTGTAAAAAGAGACAAAAGCAGCCCAGAAGTGCTGCAAACGCGGGATTGTCTGTGAACTGACGGACGCGTCAGATCTGGAAGTGTTGGAAGTGGGACTTCTTGATCACAAGCTGTTCCCTAGTCACGTGTAGTGCTTGTAGATTGCCACAGAGCGCAGTCTTGATATTACGCATACTGTATTGTTATTATGCTACAGATAAAAAGAATGATAGCTGGTACCTGAACAATTCAGACTAGTAAATGCAGTGTATTACATTACTATACAACACAGTGCTAGAAAGACATGACTCTGAGACAGCAATATCGTTCCAACACCCAGGCACGCGACAACTTTCATTTGAATGAAATATTGTCAATCATGCCAGCTAATAACACACACACATTATCCTCCATACGCTGGTTTACGGTCTCTTCTAAGTGCTTCTTCGGATCCTGCTTTCCAACATAGCGAGTCTTCAGAGCATCAGCACTCAACTCCTTCTCCTCTTTCACCCGTGTAGTATAGGCCTCTGCAAGCTTAACCATCTGCTGAACGGCATCCAAATTCTCCTTATCATGAGCCTTGAAATCCTTAAGTGTTAGTCCTTTAGTCCACTCAGATTTATGCAAGTTTAGCAGCATCTGTCCCTCTAGCGGCGTCTTTCTGTAGTTGATTCCGATCGAATAGTAGTGTCGGTTAAGTCCATGAATCAAAGCCTGGATTGAGGGCTTGTTTAAATGTCCGAGATTAGAAGTAGTTTGTCTCGGCTCCTGACCCATCATTATCAAAGAAGGACTGATTAACCGGAAGGCATCAATCACGACCTTTCCCTTAACAGACTGGATAGGATCCACGACAACTGCGACAGACCGAGGAGTAAGCTGCTCAAATGATTGCTGGGTGTTGATATCAACTGAAGACAACCAACAGCCAAATCCGGGGTGTGAATGGTACCAGCCGACAACCATTTGATCTCTGTTAAAGTCATGTCAGCGCTTGATCTTGATCTTAAGAGCGGTTTGCAATGTAAGATCTTACCTTCCTGTCTGCTTCAGCATATCCATCATCTTGGTCTGAAATACAGGATCAACAGCCTCGACGGAAACACCAGTACTGGACAATATTATCAGCAATCAGCTGTCATAACTCAGAGTAATCAGAGGCTTACCCGCTTTGCGGCATCGCAAACACGTCAATGACGCGCACGGTAAAGTCATCCACAAATTCTCCAAGCATCAAACCCATCTATCGTTCCTTGTCAATATAATCCCCATATATTCGAAATCAGCGATATACATACGACTTCCATAGGAACACCAGCTCTGTAGCAATGTTAGCATCGGCACAATGAACGTGGAGATATACAAGCTTACCGTCCATGCTTTAACATCTTTAGTAGCGCAAGAGATGAGATATATACGCATTCAGCATTATCAACAACAGGAGTATCCTATAAATCACTCTGGATTAGCAATGATGTTGCAGTATTCTTTGAGATTCAACGCGATTGCTCTGGTCATACCTGTGGCGGACCACCCATGCCGCCTCCGCCGCCTAACAGTCTGCTTAAACGTTCCATATCGTTCAATTATATGTGCTAAAATTAAAAGAGTATATGCGTTAAAAGGTGATGATGGAGGTCGCTATCCCAATCCGATGATCTGAAAGACTGGCGAAGATGGGCTCTGCAGAGTGAATGATCTGACTGTTAGAATGCTTGGGAAGTCGCGCGGCTCTGTGGAGTTATGTAACAGAGTTTGTTATGAGAGCACTCTCTTTCTGGCAAGTATTCTGGCAATTGGTGTAAAGTAATTGTTTGAAAGATATATACAGTGAACATATATATATATATATTGTGATCCTGGTGAGCTATTCTGTGTTTTATACAAGTGCTTTTGCGTGATGAGAGAAGTTAACGCGTCAACATCAAGTCCAGTGAACTCGCACCTGGTTGACAATGTCTGCAGCAGATAGATCTCTCAATCATAATCGTTCATTTGGAACACCAAAAAGACCTCAGAAACGTCCTTGGAGGAAGCTGTTATGGGTTCACCAGCCATATCCTGACAATTATGTCGACGTATCCTTCCTTTCGCAGCTGAAGCGCAACATGCATGTCCAGCAATACTCATTTTGGGCATTATGTTCAGACTCTACCGTTATCATCTCGCATGTCTCGACAGTTGCGCTTTTTGTCTGTGTGTTTGTCGTGATTTACAACTTTGATTGGAATCCGGCGTGGTTTGCTGGCTCGGGCTCGGTGTTCACGTTGATCGGATACTTCATCTGGGACTACTTGGGAAACAACACTACAAGTCGAAGTATGTTGATGATGGTACAATTAGACCTCACAATTGGCTAATATCTCTTTCTAGCGGCAACATCAAAATCTGCTATATTGATTGTTTCTACATTGTTAGGTCTGTCTCCGGTCCTCAAGTCACTAACACAGTCGACCTCCTCGGACTCAATTTGGGCTATATCAGTCTGGCTCTTTTTGCTCAATATATTCTTTCACGACTATTCTGTCGGACCTAAGAAAACGTCAGTGCTATATTCATATTATGCTTAAATCACGGTGCTTACAGAAGTATCTAGTGTACCTCCAACTCTCTCCACAAACCTAGCCATCGCAGCGGCTATAGTACTCGCCTCTCGCCTATCCACGACCTTAAGCGTCTTCTCCTTCCTCCTATTCTCAATCGAACTCTTCGGTCTTTTCCCCATTTTTTCTCGCTGGCTACGATTTTACTCCTTCATGGGCCATCTCAACCTCACCGCTTTCCTCATCGTCACAACCGAAATCGGGTTTTTGAAGATTGGCGGGATTTGGGCTTGCGGGATATGGTTCGCGGCAGTTCTCGCGGCAGCGTTTATTGCGCCGGGATGGCTTATTGCGTTACAGAAATATAAAAAGTTTGTATTCGTTTTTGAGCGTGTAGAAGATTTTGTGCTGATATGTTGTTGCTAGTGAAATCCAAGGTCCATGGGATCCGGCGAAGCCAGTATTACGGAACCGATAGATTGTTTGTTGAGTTACCTGGAAAGGGTTTTGATTGTGTGCATTGTTGGGAATCGGCTTAGGAGTTTTAGTGTATTTGTATCGAGAGAAATGTGGGTTTGACATATGCGCAAAATTTAATATTATACAAAGCGACTATACATGAGTGCAGCAACCCAGTTTTACCCATCTTTAAGATTATCCATGACTTGCAAGTGTTATAATAGCTACTGGTTCTTCTCCAATCATCAATAATTCCATTCAGCAGCTCGCAAAAGCTCAGTTTCTTCTTCATTCTCGTGACGTTGACTGATCTCAAGTCTCTCTAGATTCTTGTAAAACTGAGTTACTCGTTCGTGAACTTGCACTTTATCCACAGAGAAATTCTTGACTTCAAGTCCTTCGCGGCATGTAGCGCGACTAAGCGCGACGTAAGCCTGACCTTTTTCGAAAACACGACTAAGATCAACTTTGACTCTTTCCAAAGTCTGGCCTTGCGCTTTGTGGATAGACAGCGCCCACGCGAGGATCAGAGGGATTTGATCTCTAGAGGCTTGGACTTCACCATTTGGCAGTTCAATCTTCCAGGATTCTCTTCTGATAAACACGTCTCGAGTTTCGCCCGTTAAAGAAGTAAATCTGACAAGAGGCCATCGAGGCTCGTTACTCACCATAGCTTGCATCTTGAGCATATCCGCTTTTCGACTTCTTAATTCTGAAATCTCTAACTTTGCATCATGCTCATCGAATTCACCGAAATCCATATCTCGCAATTGGCTTTCGAGTGATATGTTATACTCTCGTTCAGTCATGAAGGAGATCACTCTACCAAGTGTACCGTTAACCATGAACTCATCCATATTCTTCAACAGCATCACCTGCGCATTCTTTTTCAGTACAATGGTTTTAGCAGCTAAACATGACGAGAGAAGTCGATCCCGCATATCTTGCGGCGCTGTGCCGCCTTCTAAAGCTGTATAAACCATCTCACCACCAGTGAGTGCAGCCATTCGTCTGGTGTTCGACCGGTCAACTTCAAATCTGGTGGGGAATAATTCAGTAGCTTCAAGGTCTCCCATAATCGTAATTCCTTTTTGCTGTTGATTGAACTCTGCTTCGTCTCTTTTGGTAAGTTCACCGAGACGCATCTTATTCAAAAATGATGCAAAAACTAGATTGGCGTTAGCATCCGCTAAAGCATCCTATATATCAATAACAACTCACCAGGATCCCGCTGACGAAAGACTCGATGTAAACAAATCGTATGCTGCACCGCGGCTTTCCATGTCTTTGCATCAAACGCAAATTTCGCAGAGCTACCATGTTCAGCCACAGGCGGAAGCTGAAAAAAATCCCCCGTCAAAATCAATTGGATACCGCCAAACGGGCGGCCAGAATTTCTGAGTCTGCGAGCGATTGCTTCGAGTTTGTCAAACAACGTGCCATCGATCATTGAAATTTCATCCAAAATTAGTACTTTTGTTCGGAGCCAACGTTGAAGTGCTTTTTTGTTCTTTCTGATTTTTTTCGCGAGATCGTCGGCACTCTCTTTACCTAATCCGATACCAGCAAAACTGTGAACTGTGACGCCGCCGATGTTGCATGCAGCTAATCCCGTAGATGCAGTTACTGCTACTGCCTCAGAACCGCGCTTTTTATTCTTCAATTCTTTTATGATCTCACGTAAGAGCACAGATTTTCCGGTTCCTGGATTATGTTAGCAGTTTCAGATGAGTTCAGTTCACAAGTATATGCGCACCAGCTGATCCGGTGAAGAAAACACTTTTTCCTTCTTTGACTACCATCTGCATTACTGTTCGTTGTTCGTCACTCAACGAAACCTGAGTGACTAACTTCACAGGACCCTTTTCAATGCTTAAAATTTTTGATCCGCTCTGTGTTCTTGATCTTGTGGCTTTAGGTTTAGCGTCGGTGGTAGAGGCTTTTCTTTTTGGATCGACGTCAAAGAGATAGCTGCCTTCTCCAGTAGGTACTCTTTTCCGTTCAGTCTTCGTGACAGTAAAGTCATCTAATGGCTCAACTTTCCGTCTTGACTTGCTAACATCGGCAGAGGGATAATCATCCCAAGGGATCTTTCGTCGTGGTCGTTTAACCAGCTCCTCGGATTCGTCTGCAGACGGTGCTGAAGCGGTGCTCATGGAACGTTTAATGATGTTTCCTGCTGACGGTAATAGTACACTAGGTCTGCTTGGATTAGCAATAGTGACAAATCTGTGCTCGTAAGGAGAAGAAGACCAGGGAATCTCGTCTTCTGCATCTTTTACATGTGCTTTAGACTCCACGGCGTAACTTGGTGTAGTGAATGACGGCAATGGCATTGGTTGTGACACTTTTACTTCGCTCTGCTGCGACACAGGTCTCGTCTCAGTCACAAACAAATCATCGTCAATATCAAAATCATCTTCAAGATCACTCTCAGTGATTGGACCATCGTGTAAGTCGATCACTATCGGCTGTGCCCGGGGCTCACTGATTGAGCGCGAGGCTAGATTTGCCATATGTTGCTGCGGAAAGAATTTTGTAGATTTCGCGTGGTTGTGGAAATTTCTGGAATAGCTTGAGCACTGCAATATATCCCGTTAGCTAAATATTCATCTAGAACACGTATAATAAACAGACCTTTAATACATTAATTCTGGCTACAGAGTTGAAGGAGTGTAAGTGGCCGTCAGATACAGGTAATCTTCCGCAATGACTGAATGGCCCAGATGTCAGTTGAATGAATCGATGAATAGGTATGCCAAAACTACGCATATACTAATTTTCTGTGACCGTTGCAGTAGAACAGAAATTAGCAGTTCGTGTTCCTTCGTTTCGGCAAAGATGAAAAAACTACCGCGGTCTTGGTAGCCACGTCTTGCGCTGTACTTTCTCTAGTTCTCTAGAGTCTATAACACGTAGTTATTGGGTATATCCTGTCTATATTCCAGCTCCTTTCGAATATCCAGCCCGTTGTAGCTGATTTCCTGTCTTCGCCTACACGCGCAAAGATCTGTTGACGCATTCCCAGTCAAGTCAATCAACCTCGCGCGTCTCTCACGCGCCAAAAAGTACAAACCCCTTTCTTGATGTGCGCAAACATACATCGAAACTGTGGGATCGGAAAGAAATTGTATCGGCCTCGAGGCAGAAGTTCACAATAGCAGGAGAAGAGCACGAAGAAACCGACAAGCTACAGAAAAATATCTACAATGCGGTTATTGAATTCTCTGATTTCGACATCGAGTAGGAGTATACTGGCTTCGCGGGTTTTGCCGCAGAGCATGGCTCCGTCGACTACGATTGTGCGGTTTGCGTCCATCTTGGGTGCGTTGAGCGATAACCCCAAATCGTATAGCAAGAAGAAAAGATTGGGACGTGGTCCATCTAGTGGAAAGGTATTACTGAATTTGACTTTAACAGTGGTGTGTTACAGAGGCTCATACTTGCGAATGCTATAGGGTAAAACCTCCGGTAGAGGTATGAACGGTCAGAAGCAGAAGGGAAAGGTTGCACCATGGTTCGAAGGTGGTCAGACTCCGATGCATAAGTTGACTCCAAAGTTGGGATTTGCTGTCTAGTATGGTTCCAATTCCTTTCTCGCTATTTACCGCAGGGTGATTGTAAAGATGCTAACATTGTAATTAAAGCAACCAAAAAGACTATGTCAAGCTCAACCTTGAGAGAGTACAAGAATGGATCGAAAGAGGACGATTGGATCCTACTCAACCTATTACTATGAAGCATCTCCTCGAGTCAAGAGCATGCCGTGGTATCAAAGATGGCGTCAAGCTTCTGGGAAATGTATGTAGCATCTACATCCCTTGCGTCTGCATGTCTACTAACTACTTATCTATAGGGAAAAGAGGACTTTAAGTACCCTATCGATATTACCGTAAGTGCCGCTTCTGTATCTGCTGTCGAGGCTGTTCAGAAAGCGGGTGGTTCGGTCACATCGCGATATTTCAATAAACTGAGTAAGTTATCTAACACTGGATTCTTCTGGTGTCACATTACTAATTTTCTTCATGCTAGACCTTCGAGCTCTCCTGAGACCCGAGAACTTCCGCAAAATTCCTCTTCTCGCGGATCCTGTTGACAGAAATGCGCTGGGATATTACCGGAGACCTGAAGTCGGTGGATATCTCGCAAAGAGAGCACAGGAAGCCCGGGAGAAAGCCCATAAATAAGTTGGTTTACTTGGATAGTTCAGACATCAAAGAAAATGAATTTTGTAGTAGATAGAGAGGCGTGTCTTGTATATAAATGTTAATATTACATCTGTTGCGCTCTAGTATTAAATGTAGACCGATATTGCTTACCGTACCATTACTACCTCCTATTGGAGATTGTTTCCTGTTCTTTACGAAGATGTAATTACTATAAAATAAGATGCATTTATTATATTTGTTTGTTGGTGGTTTACATATCGCGCGTAAATAGTATGTTGATATTTTGATAACTCGGACGTAATTCAGGTCATTTCGTCTTTGATAGCGCCGCAGAGCATCTCATCGCGCATCGCTCCTCTCCTCCATCTCGTCCTTCTACTCACCTCCCACCACAACAAAATATGGGTAAAAACACCGATAAATTATTCATCACACATTCAGAATGGAGTGGCCCCGATAAATACGGCAGTTCAGGTGGTGCAAGTGCGCGTAAAGATGTGTCTCAACGTGCCCGTCGATTGCCGTTTACTTATTGTTCGTTGAGTTTGCAGCCTTTTGTTAGCGCTGTTTGTGATCAGTACGGAAATATTTTTGATAAAGAGTATGGCTTGATGAGCTTTCGTTAAAGTGGGATATATATTAACTAGTTATCACAGTCAAATCGAGTCATGGCTGAAAAAACACTCCAAAAATCCAATTACTGACGAACCGCTTTCTCGTGACGATTTACTCACCTTAAATTTCCAGAAGAATGAGGAAGGAAATTTCATTGATCCTGTGACATTCAAAGTCTTTACGACGAGTTCACACATCGTGTGTATCAAAAAATCGGGGAATGTGTTTGCGAGAGATACAATCGATCAGCTTAATATCAAAGCGAAGAATTGGACTGATCTGGTGACGGGCGAAAAGTTTTCTGCAAAGGATATTATTACTCTTCAGGTGGGTGTTAGTGGGTATATGAGAGTCGGAGAGGTTTTAATTGTGAATTTAGGATCCTATGAATTTATCTCGGACGATGCCAGTTAAACGAAAGGAAGGCGAGACAGAGAAATCAACTGCGGTGACAGTGAAACGATCTGCGCCAGATTCTCAAGCAACATATGAAATTTCCTCAAAACGTGCAGCATTACCATTCAACGCCTCGACAAGCACAACAGGTCGCGCTGCACAATCGTTAACGTCGACCGCCGCATCTTTGTATACCAAATCAGATAGACGGATCTTGACGGATGAAGAGTTTCTACTGAAACCAAGACGAGTGAAGGAGAATGGATATGTTCAGATCCGAACAAATTTAGGAAATTTGAATGTAGAGTTGAACACTTTATATGCGCCAAAGACTGTTTACAATTTCCTGAAGTTGGCAGAACAGGGGTATTATAATGGTGTCAAATTTCATCGCAATATCAGGAATTTCATGGTAAGTATGAAAACACCTTTTTTATGCATCTCGTACTAACCTGAATGCATAATAGATTCAAGGAGGTGATCCAACAGGTTCTGGACGAGGAGGACAGAGTTGCTGGGGAAAACCTTTCGATGATGAATTTAATTCACCTCTCTCCCATGATACTCGAGGAGTTTTATCAATGGCCAACAAGGGTAAAAACACAAATACTTCGCAATTGTAAGCATCCATACTCTGAGTACGTATGAGCATTTCTAACATACCACCTAGTTTTTTCATCTATCGATCAAAGCCGCAATTAGACCGAAAACACACGATCTTCGGGAAAATAGTAGGTGGTCTTGAAGTTCTCGATAAAATGGAAGTTACGCCGTGTAATGCAGACGATCGACCGTTGAATGATATCGTAATCAAAGAAATTGCGATAGTAATCGATCCATTCAAAGAGTATCTTGAGAAAATCAAAGCTAACGGAGGTGTTATTCCCGAAGAGCCAAAAGGAAAGAAAGATGTGTCTACGGGCTTACCTGGGCGCGCTAGAGCTGAACAAGAGTTAGACGAGAAGATGACGTGGTCGGGAAGATTACTTGGATCGTCAAAGCCAGGGAGCTCGGGATCTGCGAATGGGGTTAAACGGCGAGTGGTGGGAAAGTATATGTAAGATATGTTTAGAAGTTTATTAAGATAATCTAAAGAATGGAAATGTTTGACACAGCAATCACTACGCAACATATAAACACCTAGACATATAAGCTCCTTCACTCAAAGCGGAACAAGATAGTAGACGATCAACAAAATTAAGCCGTCCGGACAACAGCGTCGACTGACTTGGCAAAGTATTCGACGTTGTTGGTGTTAAGACCAGCCATTGAAATACGACCGTTAGTAGTCAGATAGACGTGGTACTCTTTTGTGATTTTGGCGACCTGCGCGGGGGTGAGACCAGTGAATGAAAACATGCCAATCTGGTCCATGATGTGGTTCCAAGTACCAGGGGTCTTGAGCTCAATCAACTTCTCGTAAAGGGCCGTGCGCATCACCTGGATGCGACCAGCCATTGTCTTGAGATCCTCAGTCCACTCCTCGAAGAGAGCAGGGTCATTGAGGACCTTGGATACGATACGGGCACCGTAAGCGGGAGGATTGGAAATCTCCGAGCGCTGAAGGACGGCGAGCTGTGACTTGACGGCAATGCTAGTGTCTTTGGAGGACGAGACTACGTGGAGGGCACCAGCGCGCTCACCGTAGAGACCAAAGTTCTTTGCGAAAGACTGGCAGACGAGGAGCTCGAGACCGAGGGAGAGGAAGTAACGCACAGCCCAGGCATCAGCGTCAAGGTCACCAGAGGCGAATCCCTGGTAGGCACAGTCGAAGAAGGGGAAGAGCTTCTTGCGGATCATGACCTCAGCGATCTGCTTCCACTGCTCCTGGGTCGGATCAACGCCGGTAGGGTTGTGAGCGCAAGCGTGGAGCAGGATGATGGATCCGGCCTCGGCGGATTCGAGAGTGGAGAGGAAGCCTTCGATGTCCAACCCAAGGGTCTTGGGCTCAAAGTAGGGGTACTCCTTCAAGACGATGCCGACGTTGGAGAAGATCTGCTTATGGTTGGGCCATGTTGGGTTCGAGATGTAGACGGTGGTAGGGCCGACTTTGTTGGCGGGTGGGTGACGAGCGAGGAAGAGGGCACCGAGATGGTTTGCGCCGGTTCCAGAGATGGTTTGGACGGAGGCGACCTAGAGGAAGAAGATAGGAGTCAATTGGCTGCAGGCAGGTAAAGAATAAGGAATGATGGTGCAATAAGAGGGGAACGTACACGATCTTCTTTGATAGCCGCGGAATCAGAACCAAGGACCAGCTTGCCAGCTGCGGTGGTGAAATCAGGAAGACCGGTGATGGGGAGGTACTCGTGGTCGATGGTAGGATCGTCCTTGATGAGGCCCTCGACTTTGCGGACAACGGGAAGAACCCAGGGCTTGCCGGTGTTGTCGCGGTAGGCGCCGACGGAGACGTCTACTTTGGTGGCAGAGGTGTCTGCTTTGTATGCGGCGAGGACGCCGAAGAGGGCGTCTGCGGGCGCGACGGAAACATCGAAGACGGAGGGGGCAGCCATTGTGAAGGTGAAGAAGGAGGAAGAAGGGTGGTGAGGGAAGAGGAAGAGGGGTGGTGAGGGAGAGGAAGGAGGGGGTGGAGGGGTGGGATGAGGGGAGAAGAAGAGGAAGAGAGGAGGAGGGCGGAAGAAAGAGTCAGGTTTGGGCGAATGCGGCACGGCGACGCTCAAAGTCCCAAAGCAGGCGGATTCTTCGAGATACCCCGCGAAATGGGGATTGTGAAGGAGGAATAAGGGATTAGTTGGAGATATGATAGATATAAGAAGGAGCAATAATGAAAATATATAGAAATACAGTGCTACTCCATTACCAAAAGCGACAAAACACATTCGGGCCAAGTCGGAACCAAACAAAGCCATCCCCGCGTGCCCCGCAGTTGAACACAGAGTTGCGCCCGTTTGTCCGTCAGCGCGTTTTCGTTTGCGGTGATTTGCTT
Organism: [Lipomyces] yamanashiensis; assembly: GCA_030572775.1. Taxonomy (NCBI): domain Eukaryota; kingdom Fungi; phylum Ascomycota; class Lipomycetes; order Lipomycetales; family Lipomycetaceae; genus Myxozyma; species [Lipomyces] yamanashiensis. The sequence continues at coordinate 677,267 of JAJMBS010000001.1, forward strand.
CCGCAGAACCGGGGTTTATTGCGATGTTCTTTGTGATATTTGCATAAAACCGAGTGTGTTGTACTATGTTCTTATAATATGGTATAGTATAGATATAGAATAGGTTTAATTGTAGGAAATACAGTGAATGTAATAATAACTTATAGCAATTACAACTAATGAACAACTGAGCAAGTTAATCATCTTCTGATTCTTCGCTTCTCTACTAGCTATCGCTATTTTAATTCAGCACTATTCCATAATCAATTAGGTAATTCAACAATAAAATTAAGTTACCACCATTTAGCCATGATATATGATGCCTACTATGTGCTGTTATTCAATCTCTCCTCTTCTCTTCTCTTACTAGTCTATTACTATAGCAAACAAATACGCAACACACACAAACTCAAGCATATAATCGAATAACCAGATGACATGCACCCTGACTTGTCATTCTCCTATTCTACTCTGGTTATTCTGTACCATAACAATCCGCATTAACCTGCAGTCTGAGTAGTCCTTTCAATACATCACCGAATTAATACCACTCACTAAGCAATCTAATCACTGCTCAGCAATGAACACTAAGCAATCAATACTTATAACACTAAACATCACAACTCTCATTCAGAATCTCTACTATTATCAGCACACTCAGTGCAAGCAACTGACCAACTAATTCAATTACTCCAGCTCTATATTCTATATAATCCTCCTAAATATCATCTTATATACTCAAAGTATTTATTAAACGAATATAAATACAATAACTGATACTAGCAGAGCTGCTTCACTTACATTAGTTCCACCTCTGCCATTAAATCTCCATAACCTTGACTATTGTCTGCTTGGTTTTTCATATTGTCTACTTACTCCTAAACTACTCCTCTCCACAACATCCTCACCACCTGCCCAGCATTGCACAGGCCATAATTACAATAGCCTCCCTCTGATACGCGAAGCTGTTATCTGATGCAGTGCGCCACGATAAACCCTACAACTATCTCTCGGCAGGCCGGAATCTGGACTTCTTTATCGTCAAGACAATCTCAGGACTGCATTCAAATACTCTATAATCCCAAACTAATAATCGTCGCTATCTTGCTAATCGCTTCGTTGCTGTTGGACACCGTCCTCCTCCCGTGCTCTCTTCTGAGGGATAAGCCTAATCAGCTCTAAACCTCGGCTGTAGAATCTCACCAGTCTGAGCGACTAAACACAATAACCTTCCTTTGTCCTTCCCACCACACAACTTTCTCTCCAACTGCCTTCTCTTCAACTGCCTTCTCTGCCCTCAATCTTTTGCATTCCAACTATATCTTTCCTTAAATATTCGTAATCTAACTACTTCTCCTCCCCAAACACGCTGCAATCACGGAGATAAACCAACAGCAAATAAAGTTTCTTTCCGGACTTAGACTGATTAGGTCATTTGGCAAAAACTCCGGCGCCCGTCAGCGAATCCTTTCTAACGCGCCGCTGCTTTAAGACCCTCGACACCCGCTCTTCTTGTTTACCCCCCCTACTGCTTCGTTACTTCTTTGCTTCTTTGCTTCTTTACTTCTTTCCTACTTCTGTTAGCGTCTATGCTACAGATTGGACTCTTCTCTATCGACACAGCATTCTAATACACCCTCAACCTCGAAACTACTCTCCTCCTCACCACACACTCTCAAAATATACACAATGGGCTTCCTATCAGCAGTAAAATCGCTCACAGCCCACTCAGAGCCCAAATCTGATGAAATCCTACCAGTCGTTCCTGAAGACGGATGTGACCTAGAGTGCTCCACCTGCACCGCAAGATTCTCATCAAACATGAAGCTTGACCGCGACTCACCGCTGTGGGGCTCCGTCAAGCCATGGCGAAGACACATTCTTGTCGCGACTGGCAAATCCGACTGGGCTCATGGCCTAGGAGACGAGCCGGGAAGTTTGACGACTGTTCTTGCGGACTGGTCCCCTAAATCTGATGTTGGACGCGTCATCGTTTCGAATTCGTCCATGGGTGTTCCGCCTGGCTACTTTGAAGAGGAAGACGTCAAAAAGCGTGTCTCTAACGTCCTTATCCTTCCAACCATGTACGAAGCGCAAGGTGTATCTTTAGACACATCCAGCGCCGTTGCAGATTTCCTAAGTGAGATCCCCAAGCCAGAAGAAGAAGGCGCTACCTCTATTCCAGCCGAATTCGACGGTGCAAAAATCGTGCACAAAGGCCACAAAGCAGTCATCCTTCTCTGTTCGCACCGGACTCGCGACAAACGCTGCGGCATCACTGCCCCAATTCTCAAGAAAGAGCTAGAGCTGAACTTGCGTGAGCACGATTTACAGCGCGATGCAAATGATGACCGACCGGGCGGTGTTCCTATTTTCTATGTCTCGCATGTCGGTGGTCATAAGTTCGCTGGTAATGTTATCATTTACCGTGATACAGGTGAAGGTGTATGGATGGGTTTGGTAGAGCCCAAGCACTGCAAAGCAATTGTTGAAGAGACAATTCTCCAGGGTAGAGTATATCCTAATCTTTTACGAGGTGCATTCAAGTCGGATTGGTAGAAGCAAAGATGATTATGAACAGAGGTGAACGAGATGTAAGACAAAGAGAATGAATAGAGTTAACGAATAAGACTGCTACACCTTCTGTTATCACAGGACTATCTACTTCAGATATAATGTATACGACTACACAAACAAATCCTACAACAATATCTATAAGTCATTCTAGATTGTCCTATTTTATGTTTAATTATATACAAAGCAATGCAAATATCATGCAACGTAAAAGCAAGCACGTACTCCATCATACATCTTCAAAAAAGCAAACAAAAATCACATACTCCGCAAGTTTTCCGAAAACCTCCCATTCCCTAAGCTCCGAATATCTAGACGATTCTCAGCGCAAATCCCTTCTAGGCTCGCAACATTCATAATGCCTAACATACTCTATAACTCTTAAAAAATATACATCATAGTAACCTCAAAGCAGCATTAGAACTAAAATTCCACTTTCCTATCCTCCACATTAGCTAAATCATTAAATAACCTTCTGGTCTTGCTCCATTTCCTGCTTTCGAAATTCAACCGCTTTCTGACGGCTCCACTTGAGCAGAATCGAGCCGAATCTCCAGGGCTCAAACTCAGGCCAGAGACAATCGACGAACTCGACAATGCAATTCTGGTGCGACTGCCAGAGCATGAAATCGGACAAACGCTCAACGCCAGAAGTACGAATGAGGATGTCAAGTGGAGGACAGTCTTTGGTGAACATGTGCTGCTCAAGTATATACTCGTCAATTTTTTCGGGATCAATCTGGTGCTGCTCAGCTTCCTCAGCAAGGCTACGCATAGAAGTAGCAATGTCATCGCGGGAAGTATAAGGAAAGCAGATGTTTAAAATGGCACTGCCAGTGTGTTAGGACGCGCTAGTTAAGCATTAGAACTAAGAAATTTCACATACGTATTGTTGTCCTTTGTCATTTCGGTAGACTTATCTATAGCGGCCAAAACGTCCGACGGAATCATCGATCTCTGCCCGAGCACACGAATTGAGATGCCAAATCTATCCGCCATGTCTCCATGATGGATGATCTGAAGAAGCTTGGTGCGTGCTATTTCCATCAATGCGTCAACCTCAACAGGTGGTCTCTTGAAGTTCTCAATAGAAAATGCGTAGACAGTGACAGTCTTGATGCCCACTTGATAGCACATTTCCAGAATCTAGAAACGCAAATGCAAACGTTAGCAAGTTAGATAGCAACTGTGTTAGATAAGGGCGTCATACATGAGCCAGGCTCTCAAAACCGGCCGAATGTCCCTCTCGAATCTCCAGCTTTCTCTGACGAGCAAAGCGTCTATTTCCGTCCATCACGAATGCGACATGTTGGGGAACGGGGCCGGTACGCAGGATAGAAACGAAGATGTCCTGCGCCCAAACCAAGAAATATTGCACGAGTGGGAACGTGCGGATCCACGAGCTAATTGACATTTTCGCAGAAAGACAAAACAGTAAGTCTAGTAATCAAAGTACGAAAAGAGATAATCCAGTACAAATCAAGCGCTTTTGAAGATCTTAAAAGCACAACGATAATGAAACTCGCTGGTCGAGTGTCATCCAGGTGGTTGCGAGATAGTTCTTGACTCGTGTCAAATAGTGTTCCCAGCGGTCACGTAATTGTACAGCTAAGGGTTTAAGTGCACAAACACGATATGCACAAACCCCTGAATTTACAGCGTTTAGCTCTAATTAACCCCGGTAGGCTCGTCCTGGATCAGACAATAGACGTGAATTGGTTGGATAAACAGCAATCTGATAGAGATCGTTTGCTTCTCAGAGTCACAAGAGGTTGTAGAGTACAATGGCTGAGAAACTAGGGGCATTACTGCCCGCGCTGCGATACGCTATGGTTGCGTCTGTCTGCTTCAAGGTTCTGCTGTATCCTGCATAGTTCGTACCTCCTGTCTTAATATCTATCTTGAACTGTTTCTTACTTGCCAATAGCACGTCAACGGACTTTGAGGTTCATCGGAATTGGCTGGCTATAACACACTCTCTTCCTGTGAATAAATGGTACTATGAGGTCAGTTCAGAATCATGAAATGAAAGAGATCAAGACACTCATTTTCTCTTAGGATCTATCTGAATGGACGCTTGATTACCCGCCATTCTTTGCATATTTCGAGTGGGCATTGTCTCAATTCGCGAAATATGTTGATCAAGGAATGCTAGTCATTGAAAATCTTGGATATCACAGCACAGAAACAGTGTATTTCCAACGGACTTCGGTGATTTTGTCCGAAGCTGTACTTGTCTATGCGCTTCAGAAGTACATCAGCTTGTTCCCGGAGACTTCACGTCAGCCTGCATATGCAATTGCCATGTCAATATATTTTTCTCCTGGATTTCTGATCATTGATAATATTCACTTTCAGTATAACGCCATGCTATTCGGACTCTTGATCTACTCTATTGTTTACATCAAGCAAGGAAAGATGCTTATGGGAGGAATATTATTTGCAGTTTTGCTCTGCTTCAAGCATATTTTCTTATATCTCTCTCCGGCATATTTCATTTACCTCTTACGAGTCTATTGCTTAGACGTGCAAGGTTTCAAATTCAACGCGCCTTGGGCAGGTATGTTGGCTACACAACTTAGAAGTTACAGCTGCTGACCTGTTACTAGTTATTCGAATGAGAAATTGCGTGTATTTAGGCACCTCGATTATCGCGGTTACTTTAATAGCTTTTGGACCTTTTATCTACATGGGACAGCTTCCGCAACTTTTGCAGCGTTTATTTCCGTTTTCTCGTGGACTCTGCCACGCTTACTGGGCGCCAAACGTCTGGGCTCTGTATTCTGCCATTGATCGAACATTATTTATGGGTATCTTCATCTTGTTCCCTTTTCATGTTTAGGTTGCTAATTCTTTATAGTCTTTCGTCGATTTTTGAACGACCCTGTTTATGCTGAGGACAAATCTAGTTTGACTCGCGGTCTTGTCGGCATTACGTCGTTCAGCGTGCTTCCTGATGTGCAGCCGCGAACGACATTTTTGCTTACTGCATTCTATCAATTGGTGAGTAAACGAACAGCTTTTTGTGTACATTTAATACTGACTATATTGTAGCTTTCCATGATACCATTACTTATTGGTCCTTCGTTTGACAGATTTATCGGATCTTTAACACTTTGTGGATTTGCATCGTTTCTCTTTGGCTGGCATGTTCACGAGAAAGCTATTCTGCTAGTTATTATCCCATTCAGCTTTCTTGCACTTAAAGATCGACGATATCTGAAACCGTATTTTCTTCTTACTGTTTCCGGATATGTCAGCTTGTTCCCGCTGATTTTCACTTCAGCCGAGGCGTTCATCAAATACTTGTACACGTTTACATGGATCTTTGTATTCTACAACGTCTTTGGCGGATTAGCCCCGGTAAGATTAGCCAGACGCGTATTTTTGCTAGATCGTATTGCGATCGTGTTTTTACTCGGATTCATCCCACTGCTGGTATTTGTTGCTTTATATGATCGGTTGCCTGTGCTCAAGAACCTTGAGTTTCTGAGATTGATGATGATCAGCACTTACTGCTCACTGGGGATTATCGGCAGTTTCATTGGCTTCAGCTGGCTATATTTTTTCGCCGGGTGATAAAAAACATAACCCATTCACAACTGTATTATAGAATTTCAAATAGAATAGACGTATTTCAACAAGATGTAGAAAGCAGAGTGCTCTTCAGCGAAGCCGCAGAATGGAACTGTGAACGGCGCGACAGACAAGCAGCCAATTCTGTAGCTGTGAAAGCAGTACAGAGCAGTTATCAATATAATTCAGTTATCAGTCATTATATCATAATCTGTATCGTCAAAGAGAACAACAGTGCTTTATTCAGCCCATTCCTGATTGGCTCTAAACACCACAGCTCCCTCCTTTGTTAACACAGCTGGAGCATGGCAGCCCTGTGACTCATCTCACAAACCTCACGCACTTTGTGACTCGACTGGTTTTGGCGTCCTCGTCTTTCGTCGTCCCCTTTCCAAGACCTCCTCGAAGCAAATCAAGCGACGCAAACATCCGCGCAATTCATCGCTCTCAGCGTTCTTTTCTTCAGAAAAGTCGACAACGTTTCGGTCTCGTCGTATTTATTGAGAAGAAGTTGAGGATACGCTCTGTGCCGACAAAATGCAGATGCTAACTAAGGTGAGGATTTTTGTGTTTTTGAGTAGCGGGTACGACTACCTACGGCATTGGCTCTTGCTTCCCGGTGTAAATGGAACCGATACTCAGAAAATTGGATTATGGGAGGAAAAACGGAAATATATTCAATTGTTATCGGCTGGATTATTTGTTGATGGTTTGGTGCGCGATTGCGTGGTCAACGAGAACCGCGGGTGACGCGATATTTTGACACGTTGCCAATCGTCAGTAACATTGTTTCGATACCGCTCAATCCAATCGATTTTGCGTAATTGTCTCTGTCAGTACTGAGCAAATGGGGACAGATTCGGATTGTGATCGATTTAGATACATGTTCGAGACAGCTTCCTCTAAATTCTGAGCCAATGCCATTTTTACACATGCGGTTCGGCAACAGTCGCATCCTCAGCGTATCTAGCTGTACAAGTTTTTAAAGATTCATTATTAACTTATCTATGCTTAGTTTGAATCGAAGTCGTCGCGGGCGAAGGGCGTTGCCTTCCATCCGAAACGGTTAGTGTTGATTCTACTCCATTAGCACAACAGAACGCTAATATTCTTCAAATCCTAGGCCATGGATTCTTGTGTCTCTTCATTCGTCGACTATCCAGCTCTGGGATTACCGCATGGGAACTTTGATTGATCGATTTGAAGAGCATGACGGACCCGTCCGTGCCGTTGATTTCCACAACACACAGCCTTTATTCGTTTCAGGTGGTGACGATTACAAGATCAAGGTTTGGTCTCTGCAAACGCGTAGATGCTTGTTCACTTTGACTGGTAGGTATATGAAATTATTGTAATATATTTGAAGTATTAACATTCTGGGAACAGGTCACTTGGATTACGTTCGAACCGTATTTTTCCACCACGAGCTTCCGTGGATCATTTCGTCTTCCGATGATCAGACTATCCGTATCTGGAACTGGCAAAATCGATCACAGATTGCTTGCTTGACTGGTCATAACCATTACACCATGTGTGCACAGTTCCATCCTAAGGAGGATCTTATTGTCTCGGCCTCTCTGGATCAGACTGTTCGCGTTTGGGATATCTCTGGGTTGAGAAAGAAGCACTCGGCTCCCAGTTCGATGGCTTTTGAGGATCAGATGTCTCGCGCTAACTCCAACCAGGGTGATATGTTTGGCAACACCGACGCGGTTGTGAAGTATGTTCTGGAAGGTCACGACAGAGGTGTCAACTGGGTTGCATTCCACCCTACCATGCCTCTCATCATATCATCCAGTGATGATCGGATGGTGAAACTCTGGCGCATGAGCGAAACCAAGGCATGGGAAGTCGACACTTGCCGTGGACATTTCAACAATGCCACCTGCTGCTTGTTCCATCCTCACCAAGATCTCATTATCTCTGTAGGCGAGGACAAGACTATCCGCACGTGGGATCTTAACAAGCGCACAAGTGTCCAGAGCTTCAGACGTGAGTCTGACAGATTCTGGGTGATTGCTGCGCATCCCGAGATCAACCTCTTTGCTGCTGGCCATGACAGCGGTGTTATGGTTTTCAAGCTTGAGCGCGAGCGACCTGCCAGCTCAGTTTACCAGAGCACACTTTTTTATATCAACAAGGAGAAGCAGCTTAAGTCGTATGATTTTACAAAGGATTCTGAGAGCTCGCCTTTGTTGTCGCTCAAGAAGCTCGGCAGCCCATGGACCCCGCCTCGGAGCTTGTCTTACAACCCTGCTGAGCGCGCCATCCTTGTCACATCGCCTGCCGACAACGGCATCTACGAGTTGATCCGTCTGCCTCGAGATGCTGCTGGTGCGATCGAGCCTACTGACACTAAGAAGGGAACCGGACACTCTGCCGTGTTCATTGCGCGCAACAGATTTGCCGTGTTCACCAAGTCTTCTCAGTCGATTGAGGTTAAGGATCTCTCCAACGCGACCACAAAGACTATTAAAGCGCCTGTTACCACTAATGATATCTACTATGGAGGCACAGGATGCTTGCTGTTGTTTGCTCCTTCTTCGGTTGTTCTCTATGATATCCACCAGAACAAGACCATTGCCGAGCTTTCTATCAACGGCGTGAAGTACGCGGCGTGGTCCAACGACGGCCAGCACGTTGCCTTGCTTGGAAAGCACACAATCACGATTGCTACCAAGAACCTCGATACCGTGTGCTCGCTGCATGAGACGATTCGTATCAAGAGTGCTACCTGGAATGATTCTGATGTGCTCATCTACTCAACCTTGAACCACATCAAATACACTCTTCTGAACGGTGACAGCGGAATCATCCGTACACTCGAGAGTACTCTGTACCTTGTCAACATCAAGGGACCTATCGTTTATTGTTTGGACCGCAGCGGAAAGGTTATCAAGCTCTCTATTGACCCGACTGAGTTTAGATTCAAGAAGGCGCTTGTCAACAAGAACTACGAAGAGATGCTTCGTATAATAAAAACGTCTAACCTTGTGGGACAAAGTATTATCTCGTACCTGCAGCAGAAGGGCTACCCTGAGGTGAGATTTTATTATTCCTTGGTTTGTTTTGAATAGAGCTAACTTGTGAGATTTAGATTGCTTTACAATTCGTTCAAGATCCTCAGACAAGATTTGATCTTGCGATTGAATGCGGAAACTTGACTGTGGCTCTCGAGATGGCCAAGGAGCTTGATAAGCCTGCTGTGTGGACTAAGCTCGGCACTGAAGCGCTTGAGCACGGCAACCATGAGACTGTCGAGCTTGTGTACCAGAAGCTGCGCAACTTTGATAAACTCTCATTTTTGTATCTAGTCACGGGAGATATGTCGAAGTTGCAGCGCATGGCGAAGATTGCTGATCACCGAGGAGACTACAAGGCTAAATTCCAGAGCTCGCTGTTCCTTGCTGATGCTGACGCGCGTATTCAGATGCTGCGTGAGATCGATATGGGAGCACTTGCGTACGCTGCTGCTAAGGCTAACGGCAAGGAAGAGGAGGCACAGGAAATTTTGGAGTCGGCTGGTCTCACTGAGGACCAGGTGAAGCTTCCTAGTGTCAGCGCACCACTCAGCATTCCTAAAGTTAGTGGTGAAACCTTCAAGACTAAGCTTGACTTGAAGCCCACTGAGCCTACCTACTTTGAAAAGGTTTTGCTCGGCCAGGTTGAGGCTCTGAGCTTGGAAGACAAGGCCACAAATGGTACCGGCGAGGCTGGCGGATTCGACGCGTTCAACGAGATGGCTGAGGACGACTTTGCGCCTAAGGAGGATGACGATGACTATGAGGAGGATGGCGGCGGCTGGGATATTGATGAGGAGCTCTTGGATGTTGACGATGCCGATGAGGATGTTGCTGTGCAAGATGCGCCTGTTGCGAGCGGTGTCTCTGAGGCCGACCTGTGGGTGCGCAACTCGCCTGTTGCTGCTGACCACGTTGCCGCTGGCTCATTTGAGAGTGCTATGCAGCTTCTTAACCGACAAGCTGGTGTTGTTGACTTTGCGCCGCTTAAGCCTCGCTTCCTTGAAGTTTACCAGTCGTCGCGAGCATACTTGCCTGCGAACGAGGGCATGCCTAGCGTGATCACCTATATTCGCCGGACAAAGACCGAGACCGCGCCGAATAAGGTACTTCCCGCCATCCCGCGCACTCTGTCGCACTTGACTTCGGTTGATCTGCAAGAGGCGTACAAGCTTGTTCGTACCAACCATCTTGAAGAGGCTGTCACTAAGTTCCGCGGAATGCTCTATGACCTTGTTGTGTCTGCTGTTGAGACCGCGAGCGAGGTCAACGAGGCTATGCAGCTCATTGATATTTGCCGAGAATACATTCTTGGTCTGTCGATCGAGCTCGAGCGTCGTGCGCTACCCGAGTCTGAGGTTAAGCGCAATCTCGAGCTGGCCGCGTATTTTGCGAAGGCGAAGCTCCAGCCTGTGCACGTGCATAATGCGTTGCAAGTTGCTATGTCACAGTCGTTCAAGTTCAAGAACTTTAGCTCGGCGTCGCGTTTTGCTGCTCGTTACCTCGAGCTCGTGTCAAGTGGACCCAAGGCCGAACAGGCGCGCAAGATCAAGGCGCGCGCTGATGCAAACGGTACGGATGCGATTAAGATCGACTATGACCAATACGCCGAGTTTGAGATCTGTGCTGCGACGCACACTCCTATCTACACTGGAGCTCCTTTTGTTGAAGATCCGCTTACGAAGGCGAAGTACTTGCCTGAGTTCAAGGGCAAGCTTTGCTCGATTTCAAAGATCACTGCTATTGGCGCACCAGCATCGGGACTGCGATTGATGCCTTGATTGTAGATGTTGTTAGCTTTCTTTGTTGCACATGAGCTGTCACTAAAAATCAGACTTCATTTGCCTTTATCTATCTGTTTGTGTATTGTCTTTTTTGCTGCTCAATTGTGTTGTTCTCCATTTTGTACATTTTCTGTACGCCTTATTTTGTTTTTCTTATTAGCTAATTGGCTGTTTTCCTATCTTTCTTCCTTACTCTTTTCCAATTTGTAGAGATATGCTAACAGAAAGTGAATAAGAAAGCGAGAATTTGCCATGACCTTTCTAAATTTTGTGACTCTGAATTGAGAAGAGAGATGAAGAGGAGGAGGAGGAGGAAGTGGTATTTTATTGAGCAGCTTTTTAAATTGTATGACTGAACGAACTGATTTGAAGTGCCGAAAGAGAGGAAGAAGAAAAAAAAGAATTTCACAGAATTTAAAGAGCTGTATTATTTTATGTTGTCCTTTATATATTCAAACGTATTTTGATTTTACTTATTTGGATCTGTTTAAGTGATGCTGAAGGCAATCTGATAAAGCAACGGCGGACCAGGCCCTGGTTTTGTGTGAGCGCAGTTTAGTGAGCGAGTGTGCGTGCTTGGCTTTGGCGGTATCAGCCAGACTGCGGCTTCTCACTATCTGTGCGCGTTCTGCGCAATAGTTGAAGCTGTAAATGTCTAAACATAGTTTAGATAAAACCATAAACAAAAACACACAATATCATTAGCTGATTACCATTGTCGTGCGGCCCCAAGCGTAGACGAGAGGACCTCGAAACAGTTTGTCGCAACACCAACACTGTGAAGCGAAGACAAAGTTGGCCGCCGACGATGGCTACACGCGTGCGGAAAACTCCGCTGTGAGTATATCTGTTTATTTACCGGATTCCTATTGCGATTGAGGCGATTGCAGGACCCGGAATTGGTGTGTGTGGAGAGTGTTGGCTGACCAAGTCCTCGCGGATATCTTGCAGATTCAAAAAGTCGCTGCATGACTTGATACGCGGCATTCGCGGTTGCAAAGATCCGGAGTCAGCAGACAAATACATCCGCGATGCGATATCAGAATGTAGACAGGAAGTCATGTCGCAGGACATGGATATCAAGTCAATGGCTGTCCTGAAGCTGTCCTATTTGCAGATGCTGGGGTATGACATGGCGTGGGCGAGCTTCAATGTCCTCGAGGTCATGTCGTCGCCCAAGTTCACGCAGAAACGGATAGGTCATCTGGCTGCGATGCAGAGCTTTGGCGTGGACACAGACGTGCTCATGTTGACTACAAACATGCTCAAGAAGGTGTGTGTTCTCCGATAAGCTATTGAGTACTCTACTAATCAAAAACGATATCTCTAGGACCTCGCATCAGCCAACCATCTCGACGTGGCAATCGCCATCAGCGGTATCTCAAACATCGTCTCGCCCGGTCTTGCTCGAGATTTAGTCGACGACCTGCTCAAGATGATGAACCATTCGAAACCGTACGTGCGCAAGAAAGCCGTGCTCGTGATGTACAAGATCTTTTTACAGTTCCCTGAGGCCTTACGTTCTTCGTTCCCGCGTTTACGTGAAAAGTTGGAGGATCCAGAGATTTCGGTTGTGTCGGCGACGGTTAACGTCATTTGTGAATTGGCAAAGAAGCATCCAAGAAATTACTTGCCGCTTGCTCCTCAGCTGTTCCAAATCTTGACTACTTCTTCAAACAACTGGATGCTAATCAAGATTATTAAACTGGTGCGTTATTATTGCCCTTATCTATTCAAGAGATGCTAACATGTACGTAGTTTGCATCACTGGCGCCGATCGAGCCGAGACTGAAAGCCAAATTGATACCCCCCATCACCAACATCATCCAAACCACAACAGCGATGTCTCTTCTCTACGAATGCATCAATTGCATCGTATCCGGCGGTATGCTCGACAAAGACGATGAGCAGCTGGCCTCGATGTGCGTGAGCAAACTCCGCGTGTTTTTCGAAGAAACCGATCAGAATCTCAAGTTTGTAGGATTGCTGGCATACAACAAGATCGTACTTATTCACCCACTTCTTGTCGCGCAGAACGCAGACGTGATCATGGACTGTATGGATGATCCGGATCTCTCGATTCGCGAACGTGCGGTTGAGTTGGTTGTATATCTTGTCAACACCGATACCTTGTTCGAAGTCGTGAAGAGGCTTATGCTACAACTTATTCCGCAGTCGCGTGAGCAAATCCTGCCGGAACCATATCGCGTCGAGGTCGTTCGCCGTATTCTTGACATGTGTTCAAACAACACCTATGCGAACGTGACGAATTTCGAGTGGTACATCGCCGTCCTCGTCGACCTCGTCAAAATCACGGAAGGCATCAAGGAAATTGGCGGCGAAATCGGCCTTGAGCTGCAGAACGTGGCTGTCAGAGTGCGTTCGGTGCGCGATTACGCGGTAACCGCGGCAGCAAAAATGCTCACGGAACGAGACGTGATGGTACAGGCGCCTGGCGTGCTTAAATATGCTGCGTGGGTTGTCGGTGAGTACGCTTCGTATGTCGAGGATCCTGAGACAGTGCTCGAAGTGTTTATCTCGCTTACTCCGGGCAGTTTGCCAAGCGATGCCGAGGCAGTGTATATCCAGGCGATCCCGAAGGTGTACTGCCTTTACGCGGGTGATGACCGCATTCCATGGGTTGCTAGCCGTACTGCGAGAGTACTCGAGCTAACCGAGCGAATCGTGACATTTTTGGAAAAAAACTGTACCTCGATGGATATTGAAGTGCAGGAGCGCGCGGTCGAGTTCCTAGAGTTATTTAGACTGATTGTGCTTGCGATTAAAGAACGACCTGAGGACGACAGTGATCTCACACCACCGCTACTCGTGTCACAGGCGATGCGAAGTATGTTTACGACCTGGGAACTGAACCCGGTCTCGACTAAAGCCCAACGTCGTATTCCGATTCCCGAAGGTCTCGATCTTGAAGAGGAGCTCAACAACCCCGTTTACTACTCTGAATCAGAAGATGAGGAAGAAGTCTTGCTTCGCCAACAGTTGCTCAAACAGCAGGAGATGATGGCTGCTAAGAACATGACATCAGGTCCCGCGTCCAAGATCAAGAAGTCGTCAGTCAAGAAGGGAAAATCCGAAACGATTTCGGATGCGTCGTCTGAGTCTGAAGATGAAGAAACGATTAAGAAACGTCGCGAAGAACGACGACGACGACAGGCGGAAGATCCGTACTACATTCTCGAGTCTGAGAAAGTGGTATCGAAGAGCCGCAAGAACCGTAAGAGTAAGAAGAAACAAGACTCTTCAGATTCGTCGTCCGAAGAAGATGGTGGTTCAGTAGGACCGATGAAGAACGAGCAGCTTGATATTGACTCGATCCCGATCATGAAGCTCGAAATCGCGAGTATTGCCGCGCCAGTTGATTCGAAGAAGAAGAAGAAGAAAAGTCGATCACAGCCTGTTCATGTTGAGATTGCGAAGGAGGAAACGTTCGGTGATGCGGTTGATGATGGGCCTGATGATGTCACTGCGGAGAGACGCGCGGCGATGCGTGTCGCAAGTAGTAATGGGAGGCAACCGATCCTACGCGTTAACGCGAAGGGTCTTGAGGAGCTCGATTTGGCGGAACCGGATGATGATGAAGATGGTAGACTTGAAGTTGAGCGATTCAAAGCCGAGATCCAGGAGGCGAGACAGAAAGCTGCAGACGCTGCTGCTGCCGCGGAGCAGGTTGATGCTACACATATTGTGGTTAAGAAGAAGAAGAAAGCTAAGGTTGTTAAGAAGGTCAAGAAGTCGTCGAAGAAAGAGAAGAAGGCTGCTGCGGAGGTAGACGAGGTGGCCGAAACGCTTGCTGAAACTGCTGTTGAGGAGAAATCTTTAGAGAAGCCGAAAGAGAAGCTCGCAGAGGTGACGAATGGGACTACGGAATCTACCGAGACGACTGAAGAGGCGACGACTGAAGAAGCGACGACTGGAGCTGCGGAGAATGCACAAGAGTAGTTGATATTTCTTTGGATCCCCCTTTATATCTTCTCATTTTTTGTAATGAACACTGTGCATAGTTATCTCATATTTTGTTTTATATTTTCTTATTTTTTTGTAACATATGTGAATAATGCAAATGATGACCATCAGATTTCAATAGAAGTGCGAGTATGATTTCACGTATGGTGCTGGAACTCTAGGATTGCGCACAACTTGCGTTAATACGGAGCTACTTAGTATGATGAGAGTAAGATTAAGGCAATAACATGTCGTCTCGTTTATTTTTTTTTTTTTTGGTTAATAGCATGAAGTCTTGTATGAAAAGTATGAGCAAAGTGTTAATACACAGACTGTGATATAGTAGATTGTATGTAAGACAACTTACAAATTATATACAACATATGAAATTTGCGCAAATTTGGCGATTCGCTTGGGATACAAAGATATAAGATACATCAATTGAATAGCATTCCATCAACAGAATTATAGTATGACAATCATTACTATTTAGGAATATATTCTACAATGCTGTGCGTATATTCAGATGCGCAATTTCGCCGCGATTAAAACTCCCCTCCTTACATACTAAGACTTTAACTCCAGCTCTCCGCTCTCGCAAGAAGGTGTAATTGTTACATAAGGGAAAAAAGCTTACTTGTTTGAGCAAAGCACACTGCCATTTTCAATTTGTATATGGGAGTGCATGGTTATCTTGACTAGAGGAGATACTAGAGGAGTAGGATTCATTAAAACTAGTACATCTTCTTAATTACTTAATGATATCAATTTTCGAGGATATAAACAAGAAGAATAAGAAAATATTCTAGTCTCGTACTGCCTGAAGACAGAACAGAAGCAGATAAGTTCCCGCACGTCGGCGAGTAGGAGCCGAGAACGGGATTTCCATCTCCAGTGTTGCTCAAATTTATATTTGACTTTGGTTGGGAAGGCTTGTTGATGGATGGCGCCGGTTTGTGTTTATTTGATTATTTTGCAGTTTCTTATTATTTTGGTGGCGAGTTTAGATTATGATTATCACTACAAAGAAATTTGGAGAAGTTGGATATCAGAACACAGCAAGTTCGATTCTCTCCATTTAATGTCCAGCTCCGACAAACCGCACACACAGCACTTCACACGCAGGTACAGCAGCTGTCTGAATAGAAGAAAAAGCAACGGACGGAAGAAACAAGGGAATGGGAAGCGTGCAGTAGTGCCGCTGAGAGAGTAGGCGAAACCGGCGACGGGACGGTCGGAACGTCCCGGGAAGTCTAACGTGCCTGGAAGACTTTGTGAGTCTCAAACAGAAAGACACAAAGTGAGTCGAAGAACTGATGAGTGAGCGCAGGAACGAGGGAGTTAATTAAGCGGAAGCAAGGTACGAGAAAGGCTGGGAAGAGAGCGGAGGGTGTTTTGGTTGCTTGTTGTTATCTGATTGATCTAATCTCATGCGACAGCTGAAGGCGTCTTTGACGACAACGCACACGAAACACAACAACGCAGTACAGCACAACACAGCAATCTTTATAATACTAAACAACAACATAATCCAGTATAATTGCTATCTATATGCCATCCTACTCTTCCCACACTACCGACACCACCACTCATCCATGACAGAACCCTCCAATGTCGAATCCCCCGGGTCAGGCACCGGCCGTTAGTCAAACTTAAGGTTTTACTTTAAAGTTTTGTCTTGCGTCGCAGTTCAGATCAAGCCCTAATCCAGATTAAACTTCTGCTCACGCTCGCTGTCTGGGTCAGTCTTTGGTCATCAATTGGTGATTTTCTGTTATTGTTTTGTTTTGTACGGTATTGAATATCTTGTAATTGTCAGGAAGTTGTTTGTTGTTCTTATTTGTGTGTGTTGACAGTATTCGCAATACAATATGTGCAAGTATCTCAAGCTGGACTGCATACTCATCATCTACTCCCACTTCCTCACTTCCCTCCTCCACCACCCCCAAATTTTCCTTTCTTAAACCATTAAATTCGATGCAAATAAACAACAAGCATTAAACGTCACAAAAACAACTTAATCTTTCTGTTCTTCTCCTTCCCTTCCCGTTCCTCGCTGTTATCTGATTCCTCCTTTTCCCCTTCCGCTGGCGTTTTCGTTATACTTTTTTCCAATACGCGGACTCAAAATCCTACCGAAAACTTCCTTTTCCATCTGATAAAAATTTTTCGCTGTTGGTTTGCGCTCGTGACTTGATTTGCAGCCCTTAGCTCGGCCTTTCTTATTCTTGTTCTCTTTGCGGGTTTTGGTCGGATGGTCAGTTGGTTCTTCGGAAGAGAAAGTGCTGGGGTGCGTTTGACGTTAAACGGCAATTGTTTCTGTGGACTTCTTTTCCTTTGCTGATATCTATGTCAGTGTAAGTGTCAGAATTCGCAGATATCTTGCTTTGCCTTTGTTTCTCACTTCCATGGATTTTAATATCCTTTCATGAAATTGAAATCAGATGAATTAAATAATATCATCATGCCTGAATCCCAACAAATTCAGTCAATTGGGGGCCTCGCGTCGGCAGCGGACATCTAGCGTTCACGTCCTTTGTAGTCATTGACAATCGACACATCCAACTCTTCCACATCACAGCAAAACCAAACTAAAAGACAAAGCAAGAAGTAAAGAAAGCACAAAAATACAGGAAGCAAAACTTTTTATTAACCCTTTATATAAATAAATATAATATAATATAAAACTACACTGTTGTTTGCATATCAATATCGTAGTCAGTAAACAAAAACTCATATAACTGGCTCTATACAAAAACACAAAATTAATCATTATCCAAACATACTGCGCTTCAAAAATAGACAGCTAGAAAAAATATCAAGGCATCCCAGTTTAACAAAAGCAAAACATTAAAACACAAAAACTAGCAAAAAATAACAGCAAAAGTAAAATCACAAAAAACATAAATCAACGACTCCCGAAAACAACACTATAGATACAATATACTTGTATATGTAAAAGTACATTCGACCGACATTATACAGCACAATTGCATACTTCTTTTCTCGCTCAGTCGGTCGAAGGCGAGGTGACGGTGCTGTATTCTAACCATTCGTCGGCCCAAGCAGCGGGCGACGGAGTCGACGAAGCGCGCGAGGACCAGGACGATGTCCGGGGACCGTGAAGTTTGTTGTATAGCACATCAAACTCCACGTCCCGATCATGTCAGATCTCTTTCATCTCTTTGAGGTGAATCAGGTGCTTCTCAAGAATCTCGAGCAAGTTCTCCTTCGTGAACGGCTTTGCAAGTACGTCGTTCATTCCATGCGAGTAGTAAGTAATCACGTCGTTGTTCGACACATTGCCAGTCATCGCAACAATTGGCGTCAGAGGATCAAACTGTCGGATCAGCGACGACGCAGAGACACCGTCAAGATTAGGCATCACGATATCCATTAGCACAATATCGTACTTTGACATGTTCATCTTATTCACCGCAGCTAGCCCATCGACAGCAATATCAGCCTCGCAGCCAAATATCTGCAAAAATTTTCCAGACACCCGTCGACTCGTAGCATCATCCTCAACCAGTAAAACTTTTGGTGGCACAGCCCAGTTCTGCGTATATGATGGTGCAGATGGCGACTTTGACTGGCGGCTGTAGTCTTGTAGTCGGGTGCTCTGATCAAGCTCCATTATATTTCCACCCGGGTTAACTGCACCACTAGCCTCATCAAGCGGGCTATCATTACCAGTAGTACTGTTTGCGTCCGAATGAGACACTAAATGCTCGCCAAACTTCTTTGGCCGACCTTCTTTCAAAAACTGCTGCTGCTGCATGTATAGCTGCGAACTAGTAGAGGAACACACGACCTGCACGCGCTTCGCAAGTTCAGTCAGATAGTCGATAGCCTGGTCCGGACGTGGTGGCTGAGGAGACGGATGTGAAAGACCAATACCCTGGAAATCCTCTGGCTGACCGATAATCGAAGAAGAATGAGAGTAATCAACATCAGCGCCGGTTCCAAACCGTGGCTGCTGTTGTTGTTGAGATTGTTGGGATTGTTGAGACTGTGATTGTTGAGATTGCTGTGATTGTTGCTGCTGTTGAGCGGTCTGTAGTTGCGAAATCATCGAGCGCATGAGTTCATCACGCGCCTCGTTTGAGCGCTGCATTGTGATCATGCTGTTGAGTGTGTTTTCGTAGTTTGTGGTTAGAGTCTCGATGTGTTTAGTGAGCAGAGCTTGATTTGACTTGAGATATTCAATTTCAGACTCTAGCTTTGAGACCTGCTCGGCTGAGGAATTGTCTTCGGAAAGCTGCTGGACCCGTCGTGGAGCGGGAGCTTTGCGTTTGATGTTGTCTAGCTGAGTTTTGTTGTGAAGCTGGAAGTCAGGATGCTTGAATTCCCAGGCCTATAGCAAGAGATAAGTAAATTGCGCAAACAAGGAATAATAGAGAAGACATACACCCTCGCCGTATGGGCAGATACCGCCTTCGTCGGTTGAGCGAACTTTATGAAAGTCGTATTTGTTAAGCTGGCGGACGAAGCTGGCGAAGTTAGAATGCTTGAAGTGGCGGGGGAGAATGCTCTTTGTGAACTCGTTTGTCTAGGAGAAGGAGAGATTAGTAAGTGCAATTGAGTGAGAGGAGACAATTGTGGAGGACAATTGAGGCGGCAGAAGTAGAATTGAGCGTACCTCGATAACGACGAAGGAGTCGCCGGCGTCGCTCCAGCGGACGACATCACGGTATGAGGGATCCTCGAGCATTTTGAATAGTTTCTTGACCTGGAGAAGATAAGAGAGTTAGTAGGCAGGAGGAGAGAAGAGAGAGTAGAGGGAGACGAACAAAGTCGGAGGAGGATCCAGAGGAACCTCCCGAGGCGGACTGCGAGTAGTCGGCCATTGCGGGAGGGTGGGAGAGATAGTGGGCGTGGGAGAGAGTAGAGTAGAGAGGGAAGGATCAGATAGAATGGAGAGTAGGATCCAGGAACGGCGGAGCAGAGATGAGACAGAAGAGAACAGACAAGAAGGAGGCGAAGAGGAAGGCGAAGAGGAAGGCAAAGAAGAAGGAACGAGGGAATGAAAGGAGAAGAGGAAGAGGAAGAGAAGAAAGGCCCCGGACGCGAAAGCAAAAAAGAGAGGTCGGCTTGAGGAGGGTCGGAAGACAGAGAAGAGTCAGTCGTCGCGGTCGACGTCGACGAGGAGATTCAGTCGACACCTGAGCGGCGAGCGAAGACGAGGAGCACGGAAACGAGAGAAGGTGTCTTGGCCGGGTCGAGTCGGCATCGCGATCATCTGATAAAAGAGACTGTGAGTGAGCATTGCTGTGTGCGTGTGTGTGCGTATGTGAGTGCTAGAAGGGTTTGGCTTACCCAGCGCACTTGCCCGTTGCGGCGGTCTAGGCCCAGCCCTTACCCTGCGTATATTGTAAGCAGGGATGAGATTAAAGATTAGATGAGATTATATTATGATATTATAGATAATGTAGATATAGAGATGATTATAGAATATTGAGAAGGAGAAGAAGGAATTTGAAGATAATTGAAGAAATGATAGAGGATATTGTGTTGTAGAGAAATGTTTCGGGATGGAAATATTGTTGTTGTTGTTTTGTCGAAGTGTGTCGATGTTGATTGTGGGTCAGAGAATGGAGAGTAAAAAGAGTATAGAGTATAATGTTATGAGTAGAGTATTGTATTGTAGTGTTATAATAGAATAAAATCGTTATAATAAAGTAATAGAATAATGATAACAATATCAACACTATAATAAATACTTGCAACTTGAACTACTGAATACCACTTCTCAACAAAACACACAAACACACAAAAACACACACACAATATCCTCAGCTCAGCTAGTTGTCACTCTCTTTGTTTTTTCCACCTTAATCTTATTCTATTCCCATTAAGCATCGCCAACAATCCCGTTCACACATTCGCTCACAGTAGCTCACAATCCCACGTCCAGCGGGTCGGATCTGATAACTTTTTGCCGAACAGCAGCCAATTGCGCTCGTCCTCGTCCTCGCCTCGCGCACTCCTCCGGCACCGCTTCGGCTTTTTTGCTCTTCGCGCTGCTGCTTACCTATGTGGTTTAGCTGTGTGTGTGTGTGTGTGTGTGTGTGAGCAGTTGCTGTGAATTGCTGCGTGGCTGGTCTGCACACGACTGTGTTGCTGTCAGGCAGTCAGTCATCAGACATCGATGAGATAACAGCACATCAACTCAGCCTTCTGCGGCATTTCCTTCAATGTAAACAAATTCAGTTGTTTCCTGAGACAGTTTATAGTTAACTACACTTGTGTACTTAACTAAACTAATTGCCTATAGTCAACTATTGTGTTCCTTTGCTTCAACCCTGCTCTCTTCACTGTTCACTATTCACTCTCTCTACTCACTATCCTCTCACTCTACCTTCCACACCGACACACCTCTCTTGCTACATCTCAACCCCCCCTCCTATAATTTTCCATCTCTTCTACATCGCATTAGTACATCACACAAAATATTCCATTATATTACGTAACTTCACGTGCTCGCTTAATTAAACATTCAGCCACCAAACCACGAAACTATTCCAAATTAGGAAATATCCTCGGTCGTGGTTTTCCCCGGCGCCGTCGCTCGACTTTGCTTCCTTTGTTTATGCTTGTTGATAATGAACATCAACAACCAACAGTTAAGAGTGACAGTGAAAGTGAACAGCTTCACAGAAGTAGCAGAAACTGGCTATAACTATCACATTCATTCATGAACTTCCTCCTATTCTGAAATTAGAGATCACAGCCTAGGTGCATCCTCTTGCCGATGCGCCTTCTTCCACAATGCCACCGCCCGAGCCTCTCTTCTCAGACTACAACCAAAGCCTCCTCGACCTTTTCGACTACACCCTCTATCCCTCCAACGGAACCCTCTCCAACGTCTCCAACTGCTATCTCTCCTTTGGCCCCTACCAGCCTCTCATATACGCAAACGGCACCGTCGACAATGTCACCGCCTGTGATAGCCCCTTCTACTCCATCGAGGCCCGCGGCGGCGTCGGCATTGCCTTTGCCGTCCTCTCCGTGCTCATGCTACCGTTCTCCATGAATAATCTTCATCGACTGGGCAAACGTCACGTCAAACACGAACACAAACGCTTTCGACTCGTCTCTCGTCGTTGGCAGTGGTACTGGGTCTTCATCATCCACGCCCTCGCGGCCGTCGCTGGATTCTTGTCAATCGATATCGACCGTGACTACATCCAGGGAACCTCTCTTACCAGCTACGGTGCTGTATTCACAGCCATCTTCCCATGCTGTCTTGGTGCTGTATGGGAAATGACCCGTCACTGGTGCGTTCTTCCCTTTTTATACGCAACTTCCTACTAATACTTCTCAATAGGGGCTCGTTTCAAGAACGCCAGAAATACGAAGATGATCCTTACGCTTTCCGCGATGACAAATTCCGCAGCACATACTTTCTTCTCTGGCCGGTCTTTGTATATCTCTTTGGGTTCCTCTTCTTCCTTCTCACGGTCCTACGAAACTGGACAACAATTATTCACGACAATCCAGATTTCGTCGTCGACACGCGCTGGAAAGTCGGCATTTTTCTCGGCGTTGTCTGCTTTTTTCTGATTGTTGTCCATGTCTTTTCCATCTATCACTTTTGGCATCCACAGTTTCTGCCTTCTAAAATCCCCCTCTGCCTCGCCGGCCTCGTCGCCATCCTCTCCTACTGCATCGCCCTCAGCTTCAACTCCTCGCTCTCCCCTTTCAACCCGCACTCTAGCATCGTTGCCGTTGCAGTATGGGGCTATATCCCCATTCTCTATTTACTCCTCGTCATGAACGTCACCGCCCATTTCCAAACAAATGACGATAAAGTGATTCTGCACCAGCGATCTGAGCGCGAGGCAGCGCGTATGCGAGCCGCTCTCGACTCGGTCGTCGTGCACGATAAACCTACAGCTCATTCACTTGACAATGAACAGCCACCGGCGTACACACCCAATCAAGAGATTTCTGTGCTGCAGCCGGCTGTTACTCCCCAGAGAGCGTATACAAACGCAGAGATCAAGGCGTTTGTGAGGATGAATACGACTCACCATGACGCGTGACTGTGACTCGAGTCAAACATGACATATTTTCAATTTAATGGTTTATTTGTGGGATACAAGCGATTTAGAAAGTGACCGGATATCTAATATATTCTAATTTCTAATTCTATTAATGCAGTAACAAATGTAATCCTGAAAACGCGTTCAATGTGATTTTGAAGGCGCGTTTTTGTTGTCACGTTAAGTGAGTTTTCAAAACGCGTCTCGTCGCGCGCCGCTGATCAGAATCGTGCATAGCAGCAATTTCACGTGAGAAATAACAGCCATGGGAATCAAAGGTATTTTCTAGTACTTTATGCGTGTTCATACTTTCGAGACGAAGTACTAAAGATGTGCAGGATTATATCAGACGATTGCGGATAATGCGCCAAAGGCGGTTAAACAGAATGAAATCAAAAACTACTTTGGTCGGAAAGTTGCCATCGTAAGATCCCTCCTATTCTCTTGCGATTATTAAACTAATCACTCTTTACAGGATGCGTAAGTAGCAAGTGCGCCTACGTGAGAATAATCTAATGAATAACAGATCGATGTCACTTTACCAATTTCTGATCGCTGTGCGTCAACAAGACGGCCAACAGCTCATGAACGAATCCGGCGAAACAACGTCACATTTAATGGGCATGTTTTATCGTACATTACGTATCGTCGACAACGGAATTAAACCAGTGTATGTATTCGATGGACATCCGCCGCGGATGAAAAACGGTGAACTTGCAAAGCGATTTGTACGTCGCGAGGAAGCCGTTAAGCAGATGGAGGAAGCGAAGGAGACTGGAGATGCGGAGAAATTGGATAAATTCACTAGACGGACGGTGCGAGTGACAAGAGAACAAAATGAAGAGGCAAAGAAGTTGTTGAAGTTGATGGGAATCCCGTATGTTGATGCGCCATGTGAAGCTGAGGCACAATGTGCTGCTCTTGCGAAGGCCGGAAAGGTAGTTCTTCCCTCATATCATTTGTGTGTATAGCTGCTGATTGAAATAGGTCTTTGCCGCAGCTTCAGAAGACATGGATACCCTCTGCTTCTCCACCCCTGTGCTCCTTCGTCATCTAACCTTCTCCGAGCAACGCAAATTGCCCATCACCGAAGTCGAACTCGCCAAAGCAATCGAAGGCCTCGCACTAACAATGGCCCAATTCGTCGACCTCTGTATCCTCCTCGGTTGTGACTACCTCGAACCCATCAAGGGTGTCGGCCCCGCCACCGCTCTCAAGCTCATAAAAGAACACGCCGATCTTGCGGGTGTTGTCGCACACATCAAAGCCCACCCTGAAAGCAGATACAAAATTCCTGAAGACTGGCCGTATGAAGATGCGCGGGAACTGTTTTTAAACCCAGAAGTTCAAGATCCATCTTCTCTTGACCTCAAATGGGAAGAACCAGACGTGCCGGGGTTAATAGACTTTCTCGTCAAGGACAAAGGCTTTAACGAAGAACGCGTATTAGCCGGCGCAGCAAGACTTAAAAAGAATCTGAAAACTGCTCAACAGGGCAGATTAGACGGATTCTTCAAAGTCGTCGGAACTTCTACCTCAAGTACGCCTTCTGGAAAACGGAAAGCAGCCGAGGCCAAAGCAGACAAGAGTAAGAAAGCAAAGGGCAAGAAGAAATGATCCTCTAACACCACACAAATATTTGCATCTACGTTCTTTTGGAGAAATAAATAAATAAAAAGGAAATAATTTAGTTAATTTTTTGTATATGTACAACAACACCGATAAATGTCTTTTCAAGGCGGACAGCCTTAATAACCAAAAAAACACAAACACTTGGCGAAACAATGCAACTAAAAGTCAAAACAATAAGAGCTCTTAAAAACGATATGGAGATAGATGAGATAAATTTATCATAAATGCGAGAAGTTTTGAGTATCCAAAACTCTAGAAATCACTTGAAAGATGATGACACATGCACAGCCCACAACCATTGCCGCAGAAGAGGTACACGCCTACTCGCCTGGATTCTGCATTAATCGCAACGCATCAACTTCCTTCTGCAACTTCGCGAGATCAGCTAATAAATCAGGCTCCTCTTCTCCGCTTACTGCCGGCTCAGTGCTCACAGGAGCCGGAGACGCAGATGCGGTACCGCCGGCATGAGGAGGCGGCGGAGGCGGTAAAGGATGATGACCACTAATCTGTGTCTGTGTATGTGACGAAGACAGCGGAGGAGGCGGTGGCGGTGCTCTTCTTCGCAAAGGAGGAGGCGGTGGTGCGTGTCTGTGGGATTTACTCTCTGTCGTCGCTGGCGCTGGCGATTGTTGCTGTGGTGGAGGTGGCGGGGACTGTACTTCAGGCACAACAGCAGCAGGAACAGCAGGAGCAACCGGCGGAAGAGTCGGCGGCGCAGCGAACACGGGCTCGAATTGAAACGCCGCGTCAAAATCATCGTCCGGAAACGGCGACCGGATCGTGGTCGGCGTACTGCTGGTGCTGCTTTTACCTCGTGCCGCAGTAGGGTCGACAGATGCTGGTCGCGCGACAGGTGGCGATGGGAGTCTTGCTGAGTCAGGTACGGGAGGCGGAGATGCCACAGTAGTGACTTGCTCTGCTGCAGCCTGAGACGGGGGAGGCGGTGGAGGCGGAGACACGACAGGAGGAACAGTAGCAGTAGTAGCGGCAGCAGTTCTGCGTGAACGAGGCGGTGGTGGTGGGGGACGTCGGGAATGATGTTCTGGAGTACCAGAAGTGACAGCGGCAGGTGCAGGTGCAGGTACAGCAGGTAAAGGTACAGGTGGTGGTGTAGGAGGCACTTGCACAGGCGATACAGATGTCACAGGAGATTCAACAATAGGCTCTGCAACAGGCTCAGGAGCAGCAGGCTGTGGAACAAACAAATAATGCTGAGACTTTATCGTATGAATTTTCGGCTGCTGGGTCGGTAGTAGTTTTTCGGGCGCAGACTCAAACTCTCTATGTTGGATCTCAGGCACGCTCATATCAAGTTCGGGCTCCGGGATGTATGCAACAGCAGCAGGCTCTTGTGTCAGTGCTGGTTCGACTACAGGAGTAATCGCCTCAGCAATAGACAAATTCTCATGCATCGCTGCGAGTGGTGGCGATCCCAACATTTCAGGTAACCGCGGCGACGGCGCCGAAATTGTCGGGACTGAATATGTAGGCGACACACTATCATGCCAATCAATAAACTCCGGACCTTCATCGTCATCAGAAGATTCTTCAACCTGTCCACGCTCGCTGTCATCATCCTCGTCATCATAGTCTCGCGGAGGCGGGATTTCCTCGACTTGATCCACAAACTTAACTGAAGGCGACGACTTGGACGACCTCTCAGACGACCTGCTAGTCACAGGATTACCCAACAGCATCTGCGTAAACGCTTCCACAGCGCTCACATCATCCGCCGGTAACGGTGTTGAACCATGCGATCCCGACATATTTGAAGATGACGACGCCAGCGCAGATTTGAGTACCGGTTGTAATTGTGGAGTCGTCACTTTAGGCGGCGTTGGCACCCCTTCAGACGATAATCGAGCTTCTAAAGAACGTCGACCGCCATCTCCATCTTCGCTACGCCGGAACGAGTTCGCGATATTGCTTCCACCTGACGAGGTTGTCATCGACGGAGGCGACACGGTCGTATTTATGACTGATATAGTTGGCTGCGGTGATGATCCGAATTGTGGAAATGAAGGGGGAAGTGACGAGGGTTGAGATGCAAACACAGGTGGCTGAGGCGGGGATTGTGATGATTGAATTGGGGTTTGTGCAAACGGAGGCGGTGCTTGACGAATTATAGCCGGTACGGGAGCTATAGATAGGCAGCTGCAGTCAGTAACTGAGAGTTCTTGTACTAAAAAACCACATTTTATAAATCAAAAAAGCAGTCTGATTGGCGAGGAACAAAATTGACGCTGATCTGCGCCGATACTGCGCCAACACTGCACCGATCATATAATCAAAAAGTACACGTACCTTGCTGGAATACAAGGGCCCGCGAAGGCTCTTTGCTAGTCATGACATGGCCAATTAGCCTGACAAAGGCATAGAACTCTCCCTTTTCAAGAGTACTCAGAGGACTTTCAAAGACATCAAAAATCTGGTAAAAACACAAATTGTCAGTACTCTATAACCTGCCAAGGCCCTCAATAGTAAGCAGATCTAGCCGGATCCCAGCTCACTGTCTGAGGCCCGATGATCTGGTACTCACCTTCCATTTATCCTGTTCACTAATGCCAAAACGGTCTGCAAAAAGGAGCATATCATCCAGTGTCAGAGTGCGGTGTCCTGCTGATACCAGCTCGGCGAACCATTTGGGGTAGGCGCGGTACTCGTCCGGCGACAGTGCTGCCGAGACGAGGTAGACACGCCGCGTGTCCTCATCGTCAGAGTCCATGATTCCACACGAGTGCGCAGACGTCTGTCCGGAGAAGGAGCAGGGGTGCGATTTGGGGAATAAGGGGCCGGTGGAGGAGCCAAGCGAGGCAAGGAAGACAAGACTGAAAAATATGACGACGTAAGCAAATAGGAAAGCTCGAGTGTGGAGAGCAGAGACTCGGCAGACTCGGAGACGACGGCGCCGGGGAAGAGTTACCCGGACGAGACAGCGACCGAGGACAGCTCTGTGCTCGCTCCATCAGGAAGAGGAAGAGGAGAACCAGTCAAGAACTTCAACTCACACTGCTCACCACACGATGCTTGCTCTCAGATCGCTGCTTCTGCGACCGGCTGTGGTCTCGCCAGCACATATGCTGCTCCGCAGCAGCGCTGTTTCTGTGCGCGCGCTGTCCTCTCCGCTGCTGCTCGCTCACTCCGCCCGCGCTTTCACATCTACTCCAGCTTCGTTTGTTCCCCAGACATCACCATCAAAGCCAGCCTCCTCGATTCTGAGCCTAATAAACAGCAGACCACAGTCTTCGCCTCTGAAACAAACCGTCCTCGGCACCGCTCGTTATGCCAGCAACCAGGCGCCCAACCCGTTTCGCGTGACGGATTTGTTCAAAGCAGCCCTCAGCATGATTCCCGTGCCTATCAAAGTAGCGGTCGGTCTCTTTGGCCTTGCCTTCTTCGTCATTCTGGCTCTATTTCCATCCGTTATGCTTTTTCTTCCGTTCCTCATGCTGCCGTACTTCGCCTACCGCCGTCGCCAAAATCTGCTACGTGATCGCGCATTCAGACGCGCATGGGACGACCTTTCAGGCGAAACCGCTGCTGACACGACCTCGGCCAGAGTCCTCAATTACACTTCTGAGCAACTCGTTGATATGGTCAACGACCGCATGCGGGTGGCTATTCGTGAAGATTCAGACTTCATTCGTACGCAGCTTGGTATTTCGCATCCTGAATTCCTCGAATTGGGACCATGCGAGAGCATCGATCGCGAGGTTCAAGATATGGACGCGCAAGTCTCTGTCACTTCGATGCTACGATTTGGCCTTTTACAACAGCAAGGTCGCGTAGGTGAAGTTGAGGCGGCTATCAAGTCAAACATGTTTGAAAAAGTCTGGACTGATGTCCCCTCCGAAACAACGACAATGAAGGTCACTGTCACCACAGGCTTTGGCAAAGTATGGGAGCTTTATGGTATGACACACCAGAAGAATGGACGGTCCAGGATTATTGATATTAAGCCTAAAAATGTTCGAGATGAGTAATTATTGCAGTCTGATGACGCTATCTTAGGTCTATGAACCTGCTACCTTGTATATATCTACTATTTATTAAATAACAGTACATTTTGTCTAAATTTGATCTCTCTCAAAGCTCCACTCGCATACAGCATTACAACTCATCATGCTCTACCTCTTCCTCCTCAGTATCGACAATATCTGCATTCTCAGATACCACCTCCGTAGACTCCCCTCCAACAACCGCACTGCCACTCTTCACGCTCTTTGCAAACGCCGCAATCTCATTATCGTATCCAGTCCACTCCGGCACCTGTCTTCGCGCTCGATCGAGCTTTGGCTCTTTCGTCATTGGATTATTACACAAATCGATCGTCTTCGCCGTCTTCAAACTCTCGTCCGAGCACCACGTTTCGCACCACAGCCAATCCTGCGGTAATGAAAAGATCGGAATCATGTTTTGCATGTTATTCGGAAGATCTTGATCAAGATTTGATAAACTTGCTGGATCGGCTGATAAAGAGTGGTATTGCTGTCGAAGGCGGTCACCTGCTGCCATCTTCCGGAACCGGTTAAGATCAATCACATAGAGCGCACTGATGTGGTACGGCTTATTTTGTAAGAAGTTCTTCCAATATCCTTGTTTCCAGAATCTGAATCCTTCGATTTCCTCTCGAGAGTCACACATCGGTGTATATCCGTACGGCGCTCCGTGAAGATCAATATCAACAAGCTCCTTAAGATCTGTGCGCACAATCTGATCTGCGTCTACAAAGATAACTTTCTCCAAGTCAAGAGGGAAAATAACATCCAAAAACAGGATTTTGTATCTAATCCATAGTCAGCATGGTAATGAACATCTTTTAAATATATTCTTACCCCCAGATAATACGCTGCTTCTCCTTTTGCGCACGCAACCAGTGTGGCCATTTATATGTAATCAACTGATAGTCAAACTTATACTCCTCCGCCATAAATGGTAAAAACTCCTTGAACGAAGGCGATAAAAAGTCCTCAATCAGCCAGAACTTGACTGTCTCGTTCGTGTGTCTCATGACACTGACAAACATAATGTTTAAAAAGCGCTCGTATAAATGTCCACTAGCAACCGAGAAAATGTTAATCGTAGCTTGCTCTCTCTTCTCCGGGGTAGCAATTTCGGTTTTGGATTTTTTGTCCGAGGACAACAACGAACTAAAAGCTTTGCGCATCTGGCCCTGAACCTGGCCAACAAAACTGTTGTCTTCGACCTCGTCACCATAAACAGAAGTAGTCTCCTGACCTTCGTTGCGAGATACCCTGGGATATACACGCACGCTCGAGAATGATGTCACGTAAATGTCATTACTGTCATCCGCATGGATAGCTCCCGTACCATGCTGTGTACCTGCACTATCTAAATGGAAAATTTTCTGCGACGCACCAGGCTTAAGTCCCAATTTCCACACTCCAGGCTGCGATTTAAACTGCAAATATCCCAAATTCGCCATGACGATCGTATCCTCGATCTCTGGCTCACCATCTGTTCCGAGAGTTAATTGTAATCCAGCGGGAGGCGAGCCGCCCATTTGCGAAGTTTCACGAGCGTGACCTTGCACGATGAGATTCTTTAAAATGTATGTCGCCTCGACTTTAGACTCGGAAACAGACGAGAGGATGATGTTGTCCAAGTCGTATTTCGAAACAGAGGGAGTGACAACCCAGGATCCTGGGACATCCACACCAAGCGTCAACAGCACATCAGACGGAACTCCACTGAACACAGTCTCAGGTTCGACAATAGCACCCTTATCATCAAACACAGGCGAGGATGAAATTGCCTTCCGATAAAACCGCTTAATTGGCATCTCTTCCAACATCAACACCGGATTCATGTAAACTCTCACGGCAACACCGGGAAGTTTACTCAAAACCCGCAGGATTGGCACGTATTTTTGCGCAAATTCACTAGCCGGGTCAAGCAGTGCCACGATCTTGACGGCGGCGGAGTCAAAGTCAGCGCCCGTGTCGAACGAAGAGTACTCGTGCGCATAGGTGCTGACTATGTAGCTGCGTCGAGACGGGGTGAAGAGGTACCCATGTGAAGTTGACATGCGGTCGCTCAATGCAATAATTGATGTTAATTGCGTAGTAAAGTCGAATCTATCACCAGTGAGATCCTTATATGCGCCGAAACTCGTAGCAGCAGAGACGGTCGATGCGAGACGAGACGAAAGTTCATATTTCAACAGACTGTCAATATCGTATGAGTCAATGAATTCAGTGGGAGACAAGCGGATTGCCTATCATAATCAAGTTAGCAATCTGGGCGTCACGACAGTAGCTCAATACTCACTCTGCTGTTCAATGCTACTAATCCTTGTCCAGAGTCAAGACCCAACGATTGCACAAGAGGCGCAAGCGAGTTCCAGTATTTAAATGCATCTACATTATCAGGGGCAGCCCATCCCTCAAGTTTCGCCTCGCTTTGCTTCTGAAGCATGTTCTCAATGTGTGGTAGCTTTGTAAAGTCTTCAGTGGCCTCATCAGGTATTGAGCTAAGTAGCTCTTGAGGTTCGATCTGAGATAGTACCCCTGACTTTGACAAGAAGTGAACCAAGGTCGACAACGCAGGGGTATTCTTCTCAAGTCCTGGGTTATGCAAAAACTTAAGCTTGAAATTGAACAACGGCTTCGAGTCAATGAATCGTAAAGCTCCTTTAAACATTCGAATACCAGCCGCCGAGTCGAAATCTGCAATAATCAACAGAGTGAGGTCCATATTTCGGTTCATTTCAGTCTCTTCTTTGACTTTATATGTAATGCTAGGCAAGCCAACTAGATCGCTTCTATACGATTTGTAAAGAGAGGTAAAGTCAAGAAGCTCTGCATTTGCAGGATCATCAGGGAAAATAAGCGTGCTTCTTCTAGCGGACGAGGCCTTCAATAGCAAATCCTGGATATCCGTTAGATCGTTAATAGTACCTGCCTTCACCAGAGCCTGGATAAGCTTGATATCGTTGTCAAGTTTGAACGCAGTAGTTTGGACCCATGAAGGCTCTGCTCTCGATACTGCAAATCCGTTTCCAAAAGCAAGAGGATCTTCAGTCGTAACATCAAGACGCTTAGTCCATTTTGCTACTCTCTCTACATACTCAAAAAATGCAGGGTGACTCTTCTTCGACAATGCAGGCGCTTTAGTTCCGGTTTGAAGAATAGCATCAAAGAATTCCATGGCATATTCAAGATTTCGGTTTGCCAAATGATGAAAATATGCAGCGGCGTCTCTCTGTTCTGAAGTCTCGGCCAATGGCACGATACCGAATCTGACTGCTAATCCTCGCGAAATGAAAGATCGAAGATTTTTCGTGACCAGGTAGATATCCTCAGGATTCGACATGTCGACAGGCACGACGATCGTATGGATGTTCTTTCTAATCTGATGAAACTGTCCCGGATAAAGCGGATCCAAAATACGTGAAATAGAAAGATAAAATTTGGTATATAGCTTGTCGTTTTCCAAATCATTTAGCCATATAATAACATCTCCACCTTCAATCGTATCTCGATAATCAAATCGTGGATCGCCTTGAACCTCCTTCATTTTCAATATAGTCGGCGAAGAAATAAGTTCGGTAGCGATTTCGTTTGATAGTCCTAGACGGTTAAGATCTTCGACATATTTATTCTCACGCTCGACGATTTTCAATATTTCGAAAATATCGTCGGTAAGCTGAGAGTCGACGCGAGCACCGTTTGCGAAAATTGCGTTGTCGCCGTGTCCTAGTCGTGATCTGCTTGTCATCAATTGCAAGTTGTCGTAGATCTCCGAGCGGATTTGGACAATATTGTCGACGCTAGCTGAGGCAATTGAAGAAGCGTGCTTTGGGAAATCCTCAACGATTTTGAGGAGAGTTTCCATTGCATCTTCGCTCTTGCTTGATTTGAGCACAAAAGCTGCCGTCTGTAAACCAAGATCTACCAGTTCATAGCTTTTAAGTGGCTTAATGTCTCTTATCTCAGGAACTGAAAAGAGACTGTCCATCACAACCTCCTGCTCGATTGACGCTGTAGAACGTTCTGGGTCCTTCGCAGCATTTTCTCCTTTATCTCTGTCGTCGATTACGATGTAATCTGTACGCTTCAATGCCAATTCAACTCCATATCCAGATAATCCACTAGGTCGAAGAGGTACGAGTGCCGCAGTGACTGGGTTCGACGGCTTATATCTGAGAATATAGTCCAATTTTCCTTTCTCGGCCTCAGCCATGAAAAGACTGTGGAACATGAGAAATTTCGGGTCAGCAACATCTGCGTACAAAATTGCAGTCGGAAGATCTTCCTCGCTGTCAGAAACCACTCGGTCGAATGGTAAAAGTTTGGGATCAACTACCGCCGAGGGAGTCTGTAGAGCAAACACAGCACCGGTATCGCAGCTAGCCATGCCTTCAAACACGAACCAAGAGGAATCATCACAATTTTTCAATTGACTAAAATACTCTGGATACACTGAAGAATTGTAGTATTGATAATAAGCCTGGATCAAAGGTGCCGACTGTCGCAAAGAAAGCTTCAAGTCGATATAGTCGAACGCGCGAGCTGATTCGGGTAAATATCCTTCAGTTCTGACAAAAGAGAACGCTTCATCATATACATCTTTGTGAGTTAAAGAGCATTTTGATCCCTCTTCGCAATCCTCGAGACGGTCGTTGGAGAATTCAGCAAGATGAGCCAGAAGAGGAAAATATGACTCTGGAGCTTCGGTAGCAATCGTCTCTCTAGAATTCAGATATATTTAGCATTAATCTTACTACAACATCAATCATCCAATTGGAAATCAAAACTCACACTAATTCTAAAATAAAAGGTGAGGTTTCCTTCCACGGAATATCAAGTTCGATATTGATGCTAGGAGAAGCTGATGCTATCGAGGCTAATGCAGCGCAAAGCACAAGCGTAGCGGTCGCCAATCGCCCTACAGCTCGAGTCCCAAACTGCATCCTGAACAAATCAATGACTCTCAAATCCAAGAAAGAACTACGATACCAAATCAATTGATATGTGGCAATTCCAGTAATGAAGACTGCGTAACCTGTCCACTGGATCCTTCGATCTGCTATGTTGGCCTTTCGAATTTCGAGCACTCCGAAGTTTCGAGCCGGGTAAATTTACCCCTGAATTTTAAACCGAGTAATATTTGAACTTTATATGTCCACCCCGCGTAGTTCGTGTGTTCGCAGTTGGAACGGCCATGATTGCACACTACCCAGTCAGTTTCCAAATCCCATGTTTAGAAATGGCCTGGCCCTCTTTCGCTTCTATTCATTACCATACCACCCTACTTTTGTTGCCATCTGCTGTATACCACAGCTTTCAACAAACAATTCCAATCAAAAATTGTTCAGTCTGAGCAATAGCAATGGAGTCCAGACATCCCCTTGCTTTTGGAGCCACCCTAGCTTCCTGGTTCGGCGGTGCAGTGAAGAGTTGGACGAATACCTTTTACGCGGTTCGTAATGCCGCTGCTTGCGTGCATGTTCCTGAGCGCGCTGATGTCGACGAAGTGGGCGGTGTTCCTGCTTTGTCTGATGCTCTTAACGGGGAGATCGTGTCTTTTCGTCAGGCTGCTCATCAGCCACTTGCTGCTTCCTTTGAGAATTCTTTGACTGATGTTCTTCCTGTTGCATTCGAAGTTGCGGATTCTCAGCTGCCCATCCCTTCTATTGCGAAGGTTAAGAAGGCAAAGAAGGCAAGGAAATCTTGGAAGAAGTCGTCGAAGAAAGTCAAGACTCCTTTTCAGATCAAGAAGAAGAAACGCGCAAAGAAAGCGAAGAAGGCTGCTTCTAAACAAAGAATCAAAGCTCTGCTTGCGCGCATTTTTGGATTGAAGACAGTTATCGATGCTGTCGCGCCTCCGGCTCATACCTCCAAGAGAGCTAGAGATGATGTTAGTCGCGCTTATGCGCGCATTTTGACGCCCGCCGCCGTCTCGATCACCGATGTAGAAGCTGTCACCGAGAGTAAGCTCGATTCTTCTCATCCTGCTGCAAAGTCATCGCGCGGATTGTCTTGGCTTTTTAAGAAGAGAAAAGCGAAGATTCGCATCCCATCTGAACCAATGCTCGTTGTCGAAGAGCTGAGATATCCCGATACAGTTGACCAGGACTACGAGTCTGCTTTTGGCCACGATAAATCGCCCGTAGTGTATATCATGACACGAGAAGTTGAAAATAGTCGGGATCTGCATGATTCAAGAGATTTTGCTACTATTGCTGCTGCTGCTGCTGCTACTGCTGCTGTCGAAGAGCAAAAATCGAAGGCTCATTCCTTCAGAAAGCTCTTCCATCGTCGTGCAAAGGTGCTTTTAAATGTGCCTCATGTCAATATCCCGACTTTTTATGTTGATACCGAGTCTATTGATACAAGTCTTCTGCCTGTTTTTGATCCTGTGGAACCCCAAAAATTGAAGATCCAAACCGTCAATTCTTTCTGCGTTCGAGAGAGCACGTTCAAGGCTCCTGAATACCCATTCGCTACGAGCATTTGTAGTCTTCCTGAGAATGACATGGCTGCTGTTTTGATTGAGAAGTCAGCGCCTGCTGCCACTTTCAAGCCGATTGCGTCTACCCAGATAACCCTCGAGAATATTGCCGTTGCTCGAGTCAATGGGAGAAACGAGCTAGGGGAGCATACCGAAGAATCATCGACTGCTGAGAACGCCTACGTTACATCTGAATTCAATCCGCGAGCGTGCTATAAAGAGCTGGTTAATGAGCTCGACGAGGCTATTGCGAGATTGAAGGCACGCGGTGCCGCTGACTTCGAAGTCTAAGTGCTATAGTGAAGAAGCACTTCATGTATATATATATTTTCTTGTTTGGAATTTGATTCCCATTTTGTTTTCTGAAGGAGTATTATTAAAGAGTATTTTTTTGATTTTGTTGTTTATTGGAGTTGCGTGCATGCTACTGAGCTCGCGAGCAGGCGTTGGCTTATTGGCGCGCGAAAGCATCACTTGACTTATTACTGTTGTTTGGGAACGGTTGAGGTGTTTTGGTACTTTTGTGATTAGTACTTTTGTGAAATAAACATATCTTTATAAAAAAAGCATCTTATATTATAGATATTGAACCATAGTTTGAAGAGAGAGACTGAAGGCGGGATGTGTGCTGACGGCGACGTGTACATGCTGAGGTCACGCGCTCGCTCGAGAAAATCGTGAGTGGACTATTGGTACGATATCTTCTTAGATTACGTCACTATAACAATTGATGAATAGCTTAAACAGTAAATGGCAGTATTTATGATGTTATAGAAGTTATGTAATACATGTATTCAGAGCTAGAAGAGGTGGTTGGGCAGATATGATGATCTGATGTGAGATTGGGTAGTTCTTGTGCGGAGTTTCTCTGATGGCGCCAGCAAAGATTGCCCCATCTCTATGGCAATTCACCCTTCAGCAGTAGCAATACATAAATATTAAATTAAATGCACTTAACTGATAAGTTATTCTTAAGTATTTTCTTTTGTTATAATAATAATATCAAAGGATGGTGGCTGGTGAATTCGGCTTATTGGTGTTGCTCCTGCGAAAGACACTCGTCTCTGGCGACTCGTGCGGCAGAACACCCGACTACCTCAATAAATCAGCAAGCCGATTTCTCAACAACGATGGACGTTATACGGTCAATTCTACTTTATTTTAATAATAAAGACGCTAGAGAATCTTTTTAGAAAATAAAACACGCGAAAAACGCGTCTTGACACGTCATTAGAGCGGAAAAACTAACGCCAATGGACACATTGCTGTGGAGGTAAGCTCAGAATAAGACATCGGTGGAAGAAGTTGGATATAGGCTCTGTTTAGATGCCGTAAAGCAAAAAAAAACTGGATTCTACAATTATTTGACATGCTAGAGTCAGTAATTAGTAGTTTTGTAGTCATTGACTGGCATTGGAAGCAGGGGAGATGGCAAAGAAGTCTGGAGCTGTGAGCTGGAAGGGCAGTTGCTGGATTCGGAAACATTCGCGACACTCGCGATACAGTCCAGGAACGCGTCCGAGTGGAGTTAGCAGACTATAAAAACAATATTGAGAATGTTATTTTTATAGAATATTGCTGTTATTGATCCCAGAACAGATATATGGAGGAGAGATGCGGGATGAAAGAAGTGGAAGATGTTGGCCGGAGGCGAGACCGGCCATGTGACGTCAATCTAGACCGATAGATTGTCGCTGCTAAAACAGACCCGTGTAGCTTCTACAGCGCGGGAAACTGGTAAAATGATTAGATAAATGAAACATAAAAGGCAGAAGAGGAATATAAGACTGAAATAGAAAGATGTGGACGGATATGAAGGAAGATAGCTGCGCGAATAGGAGGAGATATAGACACCCGGGTAGAGAAGTTGGAGGTGCAGCTAGGAGGGTTGCGTGTCATCGTCCATGATAGAGTCTGTCTGCGGATGGCTACGCTGGAATATTTTAGATAACAGAAATCAAAAGGAGCCAGATGAGAGGATATGTCTATAGATAAAAGTATTTTATACACTGAAAGACGCGAGGGCGGTCTAGAGAGGATGTAAACAATGGCAGGTCGAGTTGGACGGCGTTGTTGTTGTCACACGATGAGATTGGTCTCAAGGTACCTGTTGCACTTTGAGCTGAAATATATACGCAGTAGTTGATTGTTATGGGACATAAAGTAGATAGACGTGTTGGCAGACAGCCAGTAATTAATCTACACTACTTTTATATCCTAATTCACAATATATACAGTATAAAGACACAAAGAAGACAGTGTGACAGTGAAGATCGCTGGATTGAGCATGACTCTGGCCGGAACAAGCAGACCAAACTCCAGCGCACTTCCGACCACCCTCACGACACAGTATCGCAATAAAAACACCCAAAAATTATATATTAATGTAGTTACATGAATGGCCCGTAGTTCTATCTAATTATATTCTCCATAATAGTCCTGGTGGCCAACAAAACCACCTCCAAACCACGTCAGTGGCCATTGGCGGCCGCTGTGCGGAGTTTTCAGCTCTGCATTGTTGATGGTCCGCAGCGCCAAAGCGTACTTAAAGTCGCCTCATCGCCCGTCCCCCGCCTGCCCGCTCTTCCTCTTCTCTTCCCTCTCCCAGCCACCGCCCTGCCCGCCCCGTCTCCTGCTATTTGCGACTCGCGTGCCTGTCTGCTTCTTTGATCAGCTACCGTATTCAGCTACTCTATATTTTACCAAGCCCCACCACTCCGCAACAATGCCTCCCAAAGCTACCTCTAAGAAGCCCGTCACTCCCGCCGAGCACCCGGCTTACAAGGGTACGTCGTTGCTCTGTTTTGATTTTGTGGCTGTTTTTGTTGTCTGTTATGCTGTTTGGTCATTGATATTGACTGGTTTTGTTCTAGACATGATTAAGGACGCTCTTTTGACGGTTTGTGGCCCAGTCTCTGCTTTGTTTTGATTTCCTCTGCCTCCACACCTCGCCGAAGCCTGCGCGCGCCTGGCACCCTCCCAGTCCCAGTTCGTTACTAACTTTTACTATTTCGTGCTTGCAGCTCAAGGATCGCAATGGAAGCAGGTATGTCTAATAAATCCTTTGTTTACGCTGTGCTGTGCTGTTCCTGCTCTTGCTGTCTGCCATTGTGTCGTGTCGTGTTTTGGTGAGCGCGCCTCAGCCGCTGGCAAGCAATGATGGGCGTGTTGTTTTGGTCCGTCCACACAGCAACCAGAAATCCTAATCTTGTCTCCCGCGATGACCCGCTCTTGAGCCGCGCACTCGAGCCGCGCACTGCCCAACCTTTTCTGTTCACTTTGTCTCGACAGCGTCAGCGCCTTGCTCATAGCATTGTCACTCACCTCCACATTTTATGGTTTGACCACACAGACAGCAATAATGCAGCAAATACACAGCACCACGACTACTCACTTTAGGGCTTCATATACTAACTGACTTTTAGCCGTCAAGCTCTTAAGAAGTACATCATGAGCAACTTCAAGATCAAGTCTGCCAACTTCGAGACCCAGTTCAACTCGGCCTTGAAGCGTGGTGTCACCGCCGGTGACTTCGTTCAGCCCAAGGGACCTTCCGGTACCGTCAAGCTCCAGAAGAAGGTTGCTGCTCCCAAGAAGGAGGCCGCCCCTAAGAAGGAGAAGAAGGTGGCTGCCCCCAAACCCAAGAAGGAGGTGCCTGCTAAGAAGCCCGTCGCTAAGAAGGCCGCTGCCCCCAAGAAGGCTGCTGTTAAGCCAGCTGTTAAGAAGCCCGCCGCTAAGCCCGCCGCTAAGCCCGCCGCTAAGCCTGCTGCTAAGCCCGCTGCTAAGAAGGCTGCTCCTAAGCCTGCTCCTAAGAAGGCGGCTGCTAAACCTGCTGCTAAGCCCAAAGCTCTGAAGCCCAAGGCTGCTGGCGTCAAGAAGGCTGCCCCCAAGAAAGCCGCCCCTAAGAAGGCTGCTGCTAAGCCGGCGAAGAAGGCCGCTTCCAAGACTAAGGCTTAAATGAAAGCGCTGATTCTTCAGGTGCTGCGATGTTGATGTTACGATATGATTTGGCGGGGTTTGTTTTGATAAGTGATACTGTGATTTTGCGTTCACCGTCTCCTTTGTTCAGGAGTCGGTGCGTATGTGTTCAGGCTTTTTGTATTTTGTGTATGTTTCAGTGTTCTATGTGTTATTATTCCCGGGCTTCGTCTTAACTGTATTTTGTTTGTAATCTAGTCTTTTGTTGCCCATTCGTTTGTTGTGTTATTAGTGCGTCTTTGTGGGTATAATGGTTGTGAAACACACAGTGTATTTTAATTATCGTAAATGTATGCCTACAGTATACTTTTTAATAGTCACGATTGATATTTTATAGCAATTGTAGACAACATATGCCTTCCCTTCTTTGTTCTATTAGAAATTGTATATATGGCATAATCACTCCAACGTCCTTGCATTTGTGCAGTTTAGTTTAACGTCGCACTGCCACCTCTCCGAGCATGCGCAGCACAGCACAGGAAGCAGCAGCAACCCATATAAGCCAGCGTCCTCATCCGGTCCTCCTTCTCCTTCGTTTCCACTTCGGTTGAGGCGATGACGCCTTCTTTCGACACACCGCCGACCATCTTTCAACACAATTCACTCAAAACTCTGTCCGGAAAGGGGTTCTACAGCCAGACTGACTCGAACGGCACCGTCATTCTCCCAGCGGCCGACGATGATGATTTCCTAGAGGCCTACATGTCGCAGTCACCGCCCCTCTCGCCCTCGAGGGATGATCACGATTACTTTGTTCAAAAGTCTGTGCCAAACTACTCTGTGCCATTCAACCATGTCATTGCGAATGGCGACACCTTAACTGCCTGTAAGTCATCACTGTCCAGAGACAAGACTCGCGCAGATACGACCCACCTCAAGAACTCGTCATCCTCAACTGATTCTTCACTCCCTGCTTCAACCGCTACATCGTCTGGATCTCCTCAGACCTCTTCTTTTTCTGAGCATTCTGCAGAAACACCAACCTCCGACTCGATTCTTGCGTCGCCAATCAAGTCTTCCTCGACCAGCGTGCCAAGACCTACCCATATCGTGCAATCGAACTCAGCAAACTCGCAAGGCACAATCGTCGAGCGCTCAGTGTCTTCTTCTTCTGTCATAATTGAATCTGTTAAGGTGGAGGCAGAGGGAGTTTCACTGTCTGATGCCACATCTCCAGCAGTTGAGCATGCGTCAACGCACCAGCCATCACGAGCGCAACCGTCATCTGCAACACCATTGTCGCCCACCACTGCTGAGTGCGCCAAAATCAAGATCAAAGCTCAAAATGGTGAAACTCCTAATGCTACTAGTCCGACAGACACACAAAGCGAAAATGCTCCTTCGTCTTTGCCCACTCGGAAAACATCCATCTCAAGCTTGTCGTTCGTTAGTAGCACTGCAGATCTAGAAAAATCCGCTGATTATTTTGGTGAGACGCATGTTTCAGCAGCGTATGACTATGCCACTACCTCGAATGCAAAGTCGGCAGAAAACACAGCAGTCAATAGTCATTTTCCCAACAACACAACTGTGCCAAAAATTATGAATCCAGAAGAAGAAGACGAAGTGCGCGATTCATTTGCGGAGGCGCCTGTGTTAGTCAATATCACTTCAAGCAATGCACAGGCGGGTCCTTCTTCAGCAGCCACCGGTCTGCGTCTGAATCCGTCAATAGCTCATCGACGTACGTTCCCGCCTGCCACTACTGAGCCGGCTATTGAAGAGAAACCAGAAGCAAATCAGCCAGTTGAAGATATGCGTCGAATGCGCGAGGAAATAATTTTAAAGCGAGAAATGAAGAAACGACGAAAAGAGCTCGAGGACGATAACCGTGCGCTAGTAGGAACACAAGTTGGCGAGGATCATGTCAATTATATCCTAGCGTATAATATGCTGACAGGAATTCGTGTCGCCGTATCACGAACTACTGCAAAAGTCGATCGAGAACTCACTGATAGCGATTTTACTGCTAAGCACAAGCTTGCATTTGATATGTATGTATTTTCTTACGCTAACTCTTGAAGGTGTCGAGCTAATGTGTACTTTAGAAACGGAAACGAGCTGACACCCTCGGCGAAATATGATTTCAAGTTTAAAGATTATGCACCATGGGTTTTCCGACACTTACGACAACTGTTCAGATTGGATCCGGCAGACTATCTCATCTCACTAACTTCGAAGTACATTGTCTCTGAGTTGGGATCACCAGGAAAGAGTGGTAGTTTCTTCTATTTCTCACGAGACTATCGTTTCATTATCAAAACAATTCATCACTCAGAGCACAAATTTCTTCGAAAAATACTGAAAGAATACTACAATCATGTCAAGGCAAATCCTAATACCTTGATCTCGCAATTCTACGGTCTGCATCGTGTCAAGCTGCCATATGGACGCAAGATTCATTTCATTATCATGAACAATCTGTTCCCTCCTCATCGGGATATCCATCAGACCTTTGATTTGAAAGGATCGTCCATCGGTCGCGATTATGACGAAGCAAAGCTTGCGACGAATAAGCATGCTACTATGAAAGATCTTAATTGGCAGCGACGCGATAAGCACATTGCTCTCGGACCTCGAAAGCGTGAGCAGTTTATCAAACAGCTGGAAATTGATGTGAAATTACTGGAGAGATTGCATATTATGGATTATTCACTATTGATTGGTGTTCATGACATCCAAAAAGGAAATACGGAAAATATCAGAGACAGCACCTTGACAGTGTTCCAGCCGGACACTCAAATGCTAGATCGAACTCCGTCGAGGTTAGAGAAAGATAGACGTGTTAGTTTAAGACGAGCATTTTCTGCTGCTAACCAAGCGACTATGGAACAAGTTATTGACGTGCTTCGACAAGACGAATATCCTGGGTATGTTTTCTTTTTGTTTACAGCTGGTGAATGTACTAATGCTAATACGTATGCTATAGTCGTAAAAGCTTTGTTTTTTACTCGGATGACGGAGGTTTCCGGGCAAGTAATGAGCTTGATGTGCCTCTGAACGAGATATATTATCTGGGCGTCATCGATTGTTTGACAAATTATTCGCTTGTGAAGAAGCTTGAGACATTCTGGAAGGGATTGTCGCAT
Organism: [Lipomyces] yamanashiensis; assembly: GCA_030572775.1. Taxonomy (NCBI): domain Eukaryota; kingdom Fungi; phylum Ascomycota; class Lipomycetes; order Lipomycetales; family Lipomycetaceae; genus Myxozyma; species [Lipomyces] yamanashiensis. The sequence goes on from JAJMBS010000001.1 coordinate 719,389, forward strand.
TCTCGCGAGAAGCTCTCTGCTGTACCGCCTATTGAGTATGGCGAGCGGTTTTTCAAATTTATCGCGTCAATCATTAAAACGCCAGAACAGGTACAACTAATGAGCGATGCTGCCAATGCTGTGAAGAGTAGCCGCGCTGGTCGTCGTGTTAATCGCAATAGCTTGATAGAGGAGTCTGCGGGTGAAACCAGCCGGGGAAATAGCACTGCAGTTGAGCTTCTTGAGATGCGCGATGCTTGACCGAAAGCGCGGCAGGATCAAGAGCTCTAGGGTTGACTGAGATGGCAGTGTCGTGCCGGAGAGTGGTGGAGTAGTATGAATACTTGCATGTATGATATCGGATTGTTTACATTTGTGTGGAGTCCTTTTTTTTCCTTGCTTCTTATTGTTGGTTTGTTGGTTACAAGAGAAGCTTTTTTCTTTGAATTGTGTTACTATTACTGCTACTGAATGGGCTTTTGTTATGTGTATATTTGGGTTGTTTGTTGATTCATTGAATAGTCTTTGAGTCTCTATTGAGTGGTAAGAGCATGCCGCATTTGTTTTAGTTTTGTTTTATACGCATCAATGTGTTACATATTAGATTATTCATTTTACGTTGCAGTGTCTGCTGTATGTAACTTTGTAAGAGTAGAGTGTAGAGCTGCCTGGAGCGGTAAAATACTGAATTGTCAAGGAAGTCTGACGATCATCGAGACGTCGGTATCAGCAGTCCTGATACTGATTCTATGAACTGCTCGCTCGTATCTAATCAGCCCCGACATCACTATCGAGGTTGCTCGCGTGAGTCCAGAGTCTTTCGCTGCTGTCTGCGCGGAAAAATGCACTACGTCACTGAACCAGATTTTGTTCTGGATGTTATCTGAGCAATTGCAGGCAAAGCACAGTGTTATCGCAAGGAAGAAGAGTACGCCCAGCGCAGCACATAGTGAATTGTCTTAAGACAAGATTCTCACTTATTATTTGTATTCCATTATCGTCACAGTGGTATATCTTGTAGCCAACTCTGCAGGCTTCGGTCCAGGTTGCAACCGCTGCTCAGAGGTTTCCTGGATTGGGTTGGGTTTATCGGCGCTGGTCACTCCGATGGACGCCGCCCTTGCAGCCGCGTAGTTGACTTCATTCACATCTCGAATTTCATCTACGAGCACTCTGAGGTTTCTTTGAGACTCTGGTTGGTTTTTGAATGCTTTGTTCATAAGATTATCAGACTCTTTTTTATTGGATTTTATTTTTGGGGGTAGAGTGCATAGTTAGACGAATTCCTGTGTCTGGTGGGTACGGTTTTGTGCAGCTAAGAGCTCATCAACAGCGAATCTGATATTCTCGTCGATAAGAGCAAATTCACATCAACCTTCGATCCCACGACTAATCTCTCATACACAAAATGGCATCGGCTTCACAAGAGCAGCAGCCTTCGCATGGACATTCGTCATCAATAGCCGATACGATTCGTAACACTATCCGGCGAATGTCAATGGATCTGACATCCAGCGGTCCTCGTTCTAATCGCAGCATTCCCCATCATCATCACGACTTTCATGACTTGGGAAGTGATGATATTGATGATAGTGCAGTTTTTGACGATGATGAATCACAGTCCAACAAGATTGTGCATCATGCTAAAACAATGCCGCCAATGAAAGGTTCAAGCGTTGCTGATAGTGATAACTACGACACATCTTACGCGTCAACACAGCCGACCCAGATGTCCTTTTCTGCGCCGCCACTGACACCGTTGACTCTTGAAGGATATAGAGAACGAACCAAGATCAGGTTATTGTCACCCCAATTAGCAGAGGAAATTAGACATTTGCTGCCATTGCGTCTGCAGCTCTACGACACTTGGAGACTATGCTACAGTCTCGAGCAGCATGGTGTCTCCCTGACTACCCTGTACAATCTTTCTGTTCCACCCCGAGGAACTTCTCGACCCGGATACATATTGATTGTTGAGGATAAGGCAGGTGGAATTTTTGGTGCCTACATGAATGAGTATCCGCACCCGACAAAGAACGGACGGTACTACGGCAATGGAGAGTGCTTTTTATGGAAGAGCAAGGTCATCAACAGCACGCCATCAGCTAGTTCAATTTCTCTTCCGGATACTGCAAGCGTCAAGTCTGTAAACATACAGTTCAAGGCGTTTCCGTATACCGGTATTAACGATTACATGATTTTGTGTGATCCTGGATTTTTGTCAGTCGGCGGAGGGTAAGCATTAGCGGCTTTGAGAATTGTATTTACTGTGATTTTGTTAACGAGAGTGCGTTATAGAGATGGAAAGTATGGTATTTATATCGACGATCGATTCGAAAAGGGAATTTCAAACAGCTGCCCGGCATTTGGAAACGAGCCTCTCAGCGACATTGGCATGAAATTCGACATTGTTGGAGTTGAAGTTTGGCGTATTTCCAGTAAATAGACAAGCACATTTGTATTATCTTGTTTGATGTTTTTGGTCGAAATCAGAAATTGTACAGTGTCTGAGGATACAAAAGAGAGAACATTTATCTGCAATGTGCAGACTCTCTCTATGGTTGCTCTGCTTATGTCAGACGGATGGGAATTTGAGAATATGATATATGACAGTAAACTGATTTATGTTTTTCTTTAATTGTCTTGACGAGGTATAAATCGGTGCTAAGTTGTATTAACCTGATTTTGTGTATTTTGGTGCGATTGTAATTAGCTTTTTCTCTTCTTGTTGGTGCGTTTTCATTATGTGCATAGTGGTCGCGATAAATGACTGTTGAATAAAGATGTGGTTATATGTAGATAGTTGTCAGTTATATGTATGTAGGATCTGTGGAGAGTATTGGATAGTGAGCAGTAAGTTGAGGCAAGCCCTGGATGCGGTCAAGTGACCACACCTTGCTAGTTAAGCTGTCCACAGCGTCACAGTGGCATTCACGGTCAGAGAAATGATATTCAATTAGAATACTCTTTTTGCAAACATTATCCAATTCAGCACTACAGATATCAGGACCCTGTTCTGCAGAGTCTGGGGTGTGGGCTGATAAGCTCTTTTGTACTTTAATCCCCGTTTTTAGTTATAGTAGCTAATTACTATTAAGAGTGCTATCCTGGTCACAAAAATCAAGCATGGTGGGCGTTTCCCCAGAATTGTGCACAGTATCGCGTCAGTTTGGACAGGTCGAGTCGCGAAAGAGTTTTGTGAACACAGCTGGATTATTTTATATGGAAACGCCACCCGTCTTTTGGTTGCGAGTATCAGTAATTTTCGACTGCCTTTGCACAGCTCTGGAGTTCAGCTGTTTGTGTATTATATTGTGTGTATTATTGAGAACATAGAGGGATCAGTCAGAAGTCTGTGTTGCCGAGAATTGCACAGCTCAAAGGCGCCGGATCTCAAGGAACAAGGCAGCGCACCCGCCGCGAAGTAAGTGCGTCTCGTCGCGTCCACCAGCTGTATCACTATTCTTCCTCTCTCATTCCGCTCCTTGTTGATTGCTCACGCGATACTCTGTCACTACTTTTCTTGTTTTTGTTTGTGTAGCGCATTCACGGCTGAAAATAACCGGGGTCTTTGCCTCTTTTTCTCTGAGATCAGACGCGCCTTTTGTGATCTTCAATCTCCTCGTCAGGCGACTTTGTTTCCTGTGCAGCAGCCGAACAGCACCTTCCCTATCAACTGCTTCTTCCTCGACGCAGTGCACCTCAGTGCTTGATCATAGCATTGCAAGTTAACTTGTTCTTGTTGGAGTGAGCTCACTGGCACGTAATTGCGTGTCGTGCGTGCTCGACATACTGAAGCTCAGTGATGGAGATCGAGGCTCTCGAGCGCATCTCAGAAGCTCTTCTCACGGTTCACAACCCGCAAGTACCAAATGATTCGCGAAGACATGCTCAAGAGGTAATTTAGTTTGTGAATTTTTACGATTTTTCGCCAAATCACGCTTAATTACACTGCTGACTCTCTGGAATTTTTTTCGTGATATAGTTCCTTGATGCGGCAAAACAAGAAGATGACGCTCCACTATGGGGATACCATCTCGCCATTCGAGAGCCTCCGCGTGCAGATCAGATACGGCATTTTGGACTCTCGTTAATTGACTACTCAATCAAGCAACATTTCGCGACTTATGATCAGGCTCATCGTCTTGCGGTCAGGAACTGGGTCGTCGAGCTGGCGACCCAAGTTCGACAAACTGACGCGTACTATATTCGTGAAAAACTTGCTCTGCTATGGGTTAATGTTGCTAAGCGATGTTGGGGCTCAAACAAAGATGACTGGTCTGATATGGATCAGTCGCTGGTGCGGATGTGGGATATGACCCCTGCAACAAGAGAGATGACACTAATGATTTTCCGCACATTATTCGAAGACATTTTTATGTTGGATGATCCAGTGGCTGGAAAGCGTTCTGGTATATTAACCGCACAGTGCATGGAGGTCTTGATCTCTGCTTCGATATTAGACGAAGCATACGACAGTCGTGATGAATCTGTGATTCGGCTGAGAAACGGCAGTGAAGGATGGCTTGTACGATGGTCGATTTTGCTGGGTCAATGTCTTGATCAAGGTCTTCAAGATAGTGAAGCTGAATCCTTTGCGATAAAGGTATTGCAAAGTCTCAAAACTTGTCTTGTTTGGGTACATCCGCGTGCTATCCGAGAAACTGAACTACTCAATCGTATCAGTCAATCTCTGACGATGCCGAACATCAAATTGCGCACATTAGCTACCGACTGTTTACATATTTTACTGACAAGATCATTTCCTGAAGAGGAGGACTTTATCGCAATTATCGGCGCGGTATTTCTGGCTCCAGGTATCAGAACATTATCAGAAGTCTACAACTCTATCCAGCTGGATTTGGATATTTTTGACGAAGACAGCTATATTCTATTGAAGAAACTTGTCGAGATGATTGTGGGTCTAGGGGAATATCTGAATATCGGAGGAGACAAGCGAAGTAGATTGCCCGTAGGAACTGACCTGAGCGGCTATCTCGAACTCGTCTTTGCAACTACACAGCATCAAAGTTTGATAATCTCAGGTCTTTCGTTACAGTTTTGGTCGTCGATCTTGCGCATTGAAGAACTTGCTCGGTTACCAGAAGTTTCCGCATTACTCCCGCGTTTACTTGAACTGTCAGCCGATCGGATAATCAAGTACGAAGGCGTTGAAGAACGGACAGATTCTAAGCGCTTTTTGGAACTTGATTTCGATTCAATTCCAGAAATGCATTCGTTCTTGGGCAACTACAAGAGATTTGTAGAGGATATTGCAAGACTGGTTGTGTGCAGAATACCGGTTGATGCTATGGCTTGGCTTGACATGAGACTAGACAAGTTTTTCTCATCGTGGCACGGTTGGCATTCTAGAGAATGTGCGTTCTTCTTTTCTTGTTTGAGCTGGAATATTTACTAACGACATGAATTGCAGCACCGTCAACTTTGCGAAAAGATCCTTTATTTCTTGTGGCGTACAGTCAATTTTCCATCGTTGACGCAGCATTACGCGGAATCAGCAGATGGCGTGTATGGTATCGAGAGGCAAATAAAGACGAAAAGACTGCGGTGTTGAATCCTATCATTGAACGATTTTGTGATCGGATGATTTCGATGGATGTCACTGATCCTGTTCTGTTGCGCAAGCAAGTGCAGACTTTAGTTCAGTTTGCGCCGCTTATGAAGCATGTTTCCCAGATTATGTTTAATGTTCTGGAGAAAGTTCTATATGCGTGTACTTTTGAGTATCCGGCGGATGCTACTGACGAAGACCGAGAGCTTATTAGAGAAGTGCGAAACAATTGCGATACAGAGTTAAACAGACTTGCTTATCTGATGCCTGAAGCACTTATGGAGATTTACTCTGATTTGGAGCGTATTATCAATGAAATTATATCGTCTGATAAGTTATCTGATCACGAGATTGTTTCCTTTTTGTCTTTCTTGCTTGTTATCTCACAACGATCAAACGCTCCGAATAAAGCTGAGTGTTTTGCCAAGATTGTTGATCCTGTGCTGAGTTGTTGGACCGATGAGGCTACGATGAAAGGCTTATCACAGCTGCCATGGTTTATGGAACGTGTTGGTATAGTAGAAATTGCAAACTATTTCAAGTCCCGTGGAGTTGATGCCAACACCGATTTGCTCGCTACGTCAATGGATGAAAGAGGACGACAATTGAAAATGACTTTGAGGAATCAGTGGGCTGCGTTGTTTCCCATTCGAGCTACGCGGATATTTATACAGTACACTATTGAAAAGATTGATCATTCGTCAGAAGAGTATGCGAGATTGTTGGCGCTGTGGAAACCCAGAGTGCAGCCGATTCTGCCTCATATATTACAACTGATTGCACAGATTCACGCGTATTGCGATCCAGCAAATTGGGGCGATTTACCTCCTGAAGTGAGCTCGTTTGTGCGTGATTCTTGTGAGGAGAAATTCTGGCATGTGGGCATTTCTCGCCAGAGCCGTGATGAGTTTGTGGAGGAGAATGTCAAGGCTGCGATGACTCTTCGAGATTTTGCAAATTCGCTTGGTATGATGCTTCGATATACTCGAGAATATGCGTTTCTTGCACTGGGTTCGATTACACAGCTGGAAAGCACAATGTTTGAGATTCCTGGAATGGGATCGTCTCTATGGGCAGCTCTTGCAGGCGAGCCTAGAGGAGTATCGTTACATGCTTGGAAGCATCTCGTTGCATTGGTTGTACGTCCTGCAGTTAAGAATTGTCCGTCGGTGTACTGGGAAACTTTTCTGGTAGATTTTCTACCTCGGGTGCTTACACAGCTTGATGGACTGCTTGAAGAGCGCTGGACGATTTTGACCAACCGAGGTTTGGTTGGGGGTCAACAGATTCAAGAGGAGGTGGACGCAGCTGGAGAAGATGAGGCTTTATCGGATGAAATGACTGAGGAGTATCATCTACGGCAGTTGTCGAATGTGGTCGATAGACTGCTAATTGATTTAGTTGGTCCGTTGAACGCAAAAGGGGCTACTGTGGCGGCGACAGAAAATACGCAGGCGATCGACACAAAACAAGCGAACGGGAACATGAAGAAGACAGACTCCCGATCGTTTGTTGTTTCACATCCGGTTATTCTTGGCCCATTCTTGTCACTGTGTAATCATCTATTTGTGATTCACGATACGCGCTGCAGTTACTCGTGCGCGATGATGTTGAGACAGATGATTCCGGTCATGATTGGGCGGTATCCCGAGGTCGACGACTTTTTGTGCGATGTTGTTTTGCCGTCTTGTTTGCGCGTGCTTGGCGATCCGTACTTTTCGGATGTGGCTGGTGAAGCGTCCTACGTTTTGACGATGATATACACAGTATTACGAGGGAGATACGATCGGCCACTGAAGAAAATGATGGAGATGGCTCCGTCTATTGGGCCCGAAGAGATGATGGCGCTCGAAGGTGAGCTTGCGAGTGTCAAGACACTCAGACAGCAGCGTGGAGTGATGATTGAGTTTTTGGCGGTGATCAACGCGATTCCCGAGGGTCCAGAGGGCGAGGTGGCGCGTCGAATTGCGCGGGTGAAAAAGGAAAGAGAGAGTCGGCAACAAGCGAAGTGGACAGTGTCGCGGAAGGTAGCCGAGCAAGAAGAGGCTGTGGACAGTGTGCTTTCTGAAGGAGGCTTGGTCGAGCTGTTCAATGGCGTACATGACTAAGAATAGACACAAAAGGCGGTGATGATTCGTTATTGTACGTGGGCAGATGCCGAGAACGGGCTTACTTGGGTGTTTGAGCTTTTTGTATTTTTTCTTGTACATTTTTGCTGTGATCTGCAAAGATCTGAATATGCGCTTGTAGATATATATTCAATAACAATCCTCTTATGACAATCTTCTCCATAGCGTTCCAAAAATACCTGGCGTAGCCTCGTTCAACCCGTCGTCAGTCCCAGCTTCTCTCTTGTTGCGAGAGTGATTGATTGATTGATTATATATTTATAGACGGCGTGATGTAAATACAGAAGTCCCAAAATCACAAACACCCTAAAACTCTTGATACAAACACTCATCGCAAAGTAGGAATTAAACCAACGTCTTTCTAATTCTAATGATCGTCCTTCGGGACATATGGTCAACTGCGACAGTGCTCCGCCTGCCTTGAAATCATTACGTAATACCGCGCACGTGCGTGACACGTCATCTCGGCGCCGCACATTCCGAGGCTTGACTGATCATTAATTAAACGCGCTTTTTTGTGCTGCACTGCGTTTACATATCTTCTGATTTGGATTTGTCTCGGAATTGTTGGAATTGTTCTTGTTCAAATATTGTGTTTATTTTTTCGCTCTTGTTTACTCTTTTCTTTTTGTTTATCAACTATTTGTGTACAAATGTGGCCATTCAATGCTGGATCCAAATACGACGTCGTCGTCGACTCGTTTTCGTCGGTGAACGACGCCGCCGCTGCGATGGGCGGCGCAGTCGCTGCTGCTGCTCCGATTCCAATTCCTTTGCCGCCAGAAGAGTCAGTCTGGAGCAAGCTGGTCGGACCAGTATGCATTGCTCTTGCACTGGCATTCGTCGCCTTCATCGGCATCACGACTTTCCGTGTCGTCAAGGCGGTCATGGGCCAGGCCTCTGTCGCGATCTCGCAGAACGTCCGCGTCAAGAGATCTGAATCCGGCGGCTTCTCCATCCCAGTCAAATACATTCCGCATCAAGAATACGTCGAGAAGAGCACTCGGGCAATCTCTAGAGCTATAAACTCGGCTGCTCCGTCTTTCTCAAAGATCTGGCAAAGCACAGAGAATCAACGTCCTCATTTGCGGAAACGTGACATGGTTCACAAATTGTTCCATAAAGAATCGTCAAGTGACGAGGATGAGTATCTAGATAATTATTACAACGGAATACATTCTAAGTGAGTCTTTGGCTGTGAACTCCTATCTGGCTTTGTGAAGGTTATTATATGCATATATATGTGTGTGTACGTGAGAGATGGTAGGCGCTATTACAATCCTTAAAGAACAAAAATATTTACATGATTGTTATGATGGTGTTATTGGTTGATTTTGTGATCTATACTTATAAATGCATGATATTACATAATATTACACGACACGAGCCATAAATGAATCGACAATCCGTCGAATCTCGTAAAACACCTTCGTAACGCCGCCTTCAATCACCACTCTATCATTCTCAAGCTTGCGAATTATGACCTCCCTCTCGCAAAGCAACACACCCTCGCCTCGAAACTCGGCTCGGTATCCATCCGCAATCAACTTCCTTCGTAACTCGGCAAGTCTCACTTCACCAATAAACGCAGAATTGAATCGCGCAGCGGCGTCAATCAGCTCTTGCTTGCTCGTCAGCGCCGACAGTGTGATCTCTTTTGATGTCTCGCTCTGAGGTTCTGCATCCATGTCCGTATCTATGTCGCCATCTGCTTCAGCATCCTTCTCCTCAGGCGACTCCCTTATAGGCGCGCTAGAATTCTCTGATATAACCACCTTCGATCTGAGCTGTGCTACCGTATACTCTCCCGCGACAATACTCTGCCATTGTAGCTGCTTTGAAAGATCATATGACAGCGTCGCCACATACGCATTCGCATCCATACTAGCATTCAAAGGCTTTCCGGAAGAAGGAACGTAAATATCTTGTACTCCACCACTCCTCATTTCTGCTGCTAATCCATCTGCTTGCTCTAACGTTCCAGAGATAAAAATAAGCTTGCGAGGTTGAATTTGAGGGATGATCATCTGGAATGAACGCGCATCAGCCAGTCCTTCATAATCAAGACAAGTGATCTCACAGCTGATAGCGAGAGATCGTTGTTCTACAATTGTCTTGCTCGGCACAACCACCGTTCGCTCCTCTTCTGTGTTATCTTGCGTCCATTTCCGTTTCTTGCCCAGCTTATCCGACATTGCTGAGTCTCCCTCGCTTGCATCATTGAGCCTGTCCTCCATTCTTATATCGTCCCGTTCTTCAGCTCGGATGAAATCCTCGATTTTTATTATCTCGCCATACTGATCGCGACGCACTCGTTTGGGAATATATGGAAACATCCTATTCTTCGAGCTCTTCGCATAACGTACATCATAGTCATATACTTCATTATCTTGAGATAAAATCATCACCCCCATATCTGTAATTCCATCTGGCACGCCAGTTTGATTTTCTCCGGGCACTTTGTTGATATCTTCGTCTTCTGATTCTGATTCCGAACTTTCACTCTCGTCGAATGCGTCTTGGTCGAGAATCGTTCGGTTTTTCAGTTCAATGGCAGATTGTCGGTCTGCAAGTGCTTTTCTTGATTTCTCTTGAGCAATGTATTGCTCGAGTTCCGCACCTTCCAGTGCAACACTTTTTCTTATTTCTATCTTTTTATTCATATGCAACCGCGCATATTTCGGGCTAACTCTATCCGCATCCTCTCTCCGAGATCGGCCATCAGATGAACCCACAGCTGTCTTCCAAGCCGCCAGGATCTCACCGCCAAATGAAGTTTCATCCACTGCTTGTGTGAAAATCGTTAAGCTGCGCTCGTCGTGGCATATGTCTGCAAATACACCTCTTGATACGCCCCATTCTAAACTCTGACCACTAGTAAGGATAACTTTCGGTCCGCGCACTGCATTTGCTTCTTCTTCTGTAGCAACTATTTTCAAACTTTTAAACGAAAATGGCAAAGCGCCCTTATCTTCCCATTCCCTGACCATAGACGGCGACATCCATTCCAGCATTGACCGAGCATACGCAAGAGTTCTGGTTCCCACTCTCGATACAAAGAGTAGCGGATCGTGCATTCTGCGTTCAGTCCACATTGCATCTAATAAATGGCAAAGTTCCAGAGCACGAGCACTTGTAGATGTGGGTAAAATAACATCACCGCCGCGATTCAAGGTTCTGTTAATGGCTGCCATAAGCATCTCCTCGCGTCCTTTGACGGCCATTCCTGTTCGTGCACCGCATACCAGAGCTGTCGGTCGTCCTAGTTGATCGGGAGCAGTTAAAAGTGTTGATGAAGTCAAATGGCGCTCTACCGCGTGGTTCCAATCAACCGCATAAACAACATCTTCCTGTCCATAGTTTAACCGCCAGAGGGTGCCACCGAGCGAGTGACCAGCATTATGAGCTGTGATCCGAAGTGAGCTCAGTTTTGCCGAAAGAGCAACTTGCTGAAGGTATTTTATGGAGTGGATTTTGTCGAATATTGCGTCTATGTCGGATATACGGATCGTAGAGTCACTGTAAGTCGATCCAGGTGTGGTTGAAGCGAACCAGGCTGTAGTATAAGCATCGATTGTAGCCACACGACCCATGTTTATCACTGGTAATGTGGCATATACTGGGATAGAATCGAATCCTGGGAATTTCTTGCATGCGTAAGCGAAGGCTCCGAGATGAGATATTGTCGCGTGTGTGAGTAGAATCAAATCAATCGTCGGTGTCAACCTGGACCAGAATCAGCTCGAGCTCTTTCTTCCCTCTCCTTCAAGATCCTTGTTCTTGTCTTCCTTGACGGAGTTTATAAATCGTAAAAAATCCTACATACCTTTCCAATTCCTCCAACATCGACTCCGTCATCTGATCATCCCATCCAACATCAATCAACACTCTCACATTCGAATCAAACGTCAACAACGACTGCAACGCCAACGTCCGACTACCTGATCCAGACTCTCCTATTAACGGTACAAACGTAAACATCCCTCTCTTCACTTCGCTTTGCTGAGTTCGCTGTGTATTAATGCGTGAGGTTTAACGAGCGTGGAGGTTGGAATATACTTTGTTCAGTGTCTAGTTCGCATGCACGTGGCACTAGACATCAAAAATATAAGCACGTAAATAATGCTTTTTTTGCTATATCGATTCAAAGTCGTAGATATATATAATACAGCTGGTGGAGGGAGCCTGAATGCTTGCGATGATGCGATGAATCACTTGATAAAATTACAATTGATCCTGTTCCCTTACTTTTTTGCTCGCAGCGGCTCGCGTCTTCTAAACTGAAGCAGTCTTCGAAAACGATGTTTCAACCTTTCTGATTTATTCTATATATTCTCCGCAATATCTTTAGCAGAAAACAAAATCATATTCCTGCCCTATTTCTAATTAGATTACACCAAGAGAAAGGATATAGAATACTGGGTCAAATGACTGCTCAAATCATCGAACTATTATCAGAAACTGAAGCACGTCATTCACCATTACACAACTACTCATATAAAAACAGTTATAATCTACATCATACGCTACAAATATATCTGTCTTATCAAAGAGTCAAGAGTCTGAACTGTTTTCTGTCCGCTGTTTCCGCACCAAAAGTCTGACTACAAAGCACCTAAACTCCCCATTTCATTTTCTTCACATCCGGAAGTTTAGCTGGCGAAAACGACAAGAGATCCTATGGATACAGATTAGCAATATTTCCATCCTATTCATAAACACTCATCTTACCGATTCATCTTCCTCTTCTCGAGCCCGTTTTAACATCGGCGGTTGAGATATTGGCTTGTTGTTTATAATAGTCGGCTCAACATCGCTAAGTTTGATCGGGCTGAATCCCATCGGACTGCTCGATAATTGCATTATTGTCTTTGGCAACGTCCGTCTCCGAGCAGGACCAAGTGTCGACACAGGTTTAATAACCAATTGTCTTGACAAAGATTTTGGAGTAGCGCGCGGTTTATCGTCAATCCGCAAAGCTGCCGCCAGCTCTTCGTCTTCGTCATGATTCACCGGCGCTGGCGTATGACCAGGAAATAAAGGCAATCGAGATGGCGACGGCGTTGCGGATGCTATTTCGCGAGGTGTCTTCAATCCAGTAGGCGTATATATAGCGGGTGAAATACCCTTAATCGGACTCGGGCTTTGCGCAACTGGTGTGCGTACTTTAGTGAAAGAAGCATCTGCTTTGATCGGACTAAGTTTGCTGTAAAAAGATGCTGCAGTTTCGGAACCTGGGCCTGATTCTATGGGAAATTTCCTAGAGGAAGCTTTATTGGTGATCTCAGACAGCATGCTCCAGGTAAACCGCGAAGGCGTCGCATCCTCGGTTACCAACGCTGGCTTGGACTCTCTCGCAGGAGAGTTGTGTACCGGAGTCGATTTAACATGCTGCTTTACCTCATCAATCGTATCCGCTTCTAAAGGAACAGGCGATCTGGGCTCTTCCGACAGCGGCGCAGCTGCTTGCTTGACAGACGAGAGCTGGTCATCAACAATCACAGTTACTTGCTTCTCTGGCTTCGATGGCACAGCAACAGTTGCCTTAGGCTTTATCGATGGAATATGCGATGGCCCTGGAATACGAGACTTTGACAGTCCTGCAAGTGTTCGTCGTTGAGGGATCTGAGGCTTCTTAAGAGTCTTACTGACTTTCTGAACGACCGAACTTTGGTGCTCTTGTTGCTTATTTGTCTCCGCATTCAGTTCCTCAGTACCAGGGAGATTTGCCTGCGTCTCAGATTGTGGCTCGGTGGATGCAAATTGGTGTTTGAAATTGGCGCCAGCAGTTTTTTTAAGGTCACTAAGAAGTTTTTTCGGACTGCTGCCATCGTTCTTCCCCATGAGTTGATTCCACTCATCCATTGTTTGAATAGCTTCCTCCCAGTTCTTTGTCATTTCAGCCAGCTGCTTATTGAGCCTTTCAATATCGTGGTCGCGCTGCGCTACCTCATCAAGAGACACATATTTGGGTTCATGTAGTAATTCACGCAATTGCTCAAGACTGTTATTCACTTCGATCGATAGCTCCGGGAATGATGTCGGGATGTACTCTAGTACGCTTTCAAACTCGGCATCGCTTACTGCCTTCTCACCAGTGAAAATGTTGAGCATCAATGCCGTTTCGCGGATGAGAGCAATCAAGCGGGCATTCTCATCTGTAAGCTCTTGCATCAAATCTGGAATTACACTTGACGCATTTTCGCGAAATATAGAAGCTGACTCTGCATTTTCACTAAAATGAGGCACGCTTAATGTGCTTTCCGATGACCAGTGTGACGAAGAAAAGCTTCCGGTTGCTACAGAGACTTGTTTGACTCGCCGAACGTCAAATCCTGCCTTCTCTTTCATGCGGAGCATCTGTTGATCGCGCTTTCTCCGCTCAATCGCATCTTGGGCTCTAATCTGCTGCAAGGAAGCTTTCTGTCGCGCAATATCTTCATGTAATCCTTTGTTCTGAATCTCAAGTGTCTTGATTGTTGTTTTCAACGAACTTGAAGCGGAGTAAGAATCTGAGTCGACAAACTTACAGTACATTTACTTACTCTCTCTGAACTGTCACCATGTTAACCTGTCGTTCAAGCGACTCTAACTGTGTCTCTAGCTGTGTCTATGATTGTTGTTAGCGATCTGAAAATGAAACTGAGCTGAAGAATACATACGATAGTTTTCTTTGTTCTGGTCTCGGAGGCCTTCTGTTCTCTTAGCGAGTTCACCAGGTTTTCTCTCTGCTCTGCGTCTTTCTACAATAAACAAGTTAGAAAGCCTTGATACACTAAAAACGTACATATAATTATAACATACCTCGCTCTTTTGCACTATCGAATACACAAAGTTGATAATGCTGCGCGCGTCGCTACCTTCATGAAAGCTCAAACTCTCCTTCCCATCAATCAAGCCCTTCGAGACCAACATGGTATTAAGCCTGCGCGAGGCACTTTTAAGATCCGTCTCAGAGTCCATTTTGTTTGATATCTCAGAATATACTGGCGTCAATGGTGTGCTGTGTAGCTGCTAACTTATGGGAGTTTTGTTGTTCTGTTGTGAGCGCGTTGAGTTTGTTTACATTTTGATCCGGGTAACTGAAGTATAATATCAACAATTCTGACCTGTCTGTATCTGATATATCTGACAATTACAGTGAAAGAGAACTGCTTTTTTAATGCTAAAATGGGCCATTGACATAGCCTGTTATCTACCGTAGATATTCAATAGTTCTGATGTTAGAATCTGGCAATGCTTTTCTCCTGCAAAACCTGATATCTGCAATCCTCGCCGCAAGCAGCATCTTTCGTGACAATTGTTAAAAATTTCAACTTCTTTCTTTCATTTCGATTTATTGTAAATATAAAATTTTATAGAAGATAAATAGAAGCAAAATGGATGATAATCGTTCATTCGACACACGGTGACGTCAGTCACGTGAACGACAATCACGTGAACAATCTGAGGCAAAAATATTCCAGAGAAGACGAATTCATCTTCAACAGATCTTTATTGAATACTTTCCAAATCAATTATTCACAAAATGGCCAAGCCTTCCTCCAAACCCAGTGTTTTGTCCTATTTGGCCCGCGACGATGTTTGGCCTATCGTGAAGAACGTCGCTCTTTTTGGTGTATGTTCATTTGCTTGCTGATTGTTGGCTTTTATTGAGTACTTGTTGGAGTGGATGCTGATATTATTGAATTGTGTTTAGGTCGGTGTTCTCGTCTTCAGAAGCATTGAGTCCAACAAGCTCTTGGCTTAAACCAGCAGCTTCGAAGATTGTCAGTATGGCGGACAAAGAGTGCGCCATCGAAAATGAGATAAGAAAAGAGAACTTTGGGAAACTACAGTGTTCAGATGCGAAGAGTTAGCAGGATACTGCAATGTTATTAAACTATTGTGATTCTATTTCTACTGCTCAGAAATATTCGAATACTGCTGGAACTCAATGGAACGGAATGGTGCGGATATTTGGTTGAATTTTTAATTACTGTACATATATATATAGCTCTTTGCGTAAAATACAAATGACTACTCAAAAATTTTGGACCGCCAACTATTCATCGTCGCTGTCTTCCTCTTCACTTTCTTCTTCAGCAGTCGTCAGCCATTCAATCCATCTAGGTACTAATTCTCCAACCTTAACCATATCAGCGTCCTCTTTGCTCTGCGGTTCTTTATACCACCAGCGCATGATACAGTTTTCTTCGACTATATCTTGATCATAGAGGTTGTTTATAGCATGTAGCAAGATAGCAGAACCCTGCATTCTTCTGGTACAATCACGTTGGATAAGAAGCAAAAGATCAATCTGGTCGGCTTCGTCAAACACCTGTCGTCTAAACAATTTAGCCCAGCGATTCAAAACCGACTCGACAGCCTCACGTGTCTTCATCGCATTGCTGTTGATCAGATTTGAAATACGACCCAGAAGAGCCGTGATAGTAGCAGCACGAACTTCATGGAATGGAGCGTTTTTGGCCATGCGCAAAGTACCGAGTTCAAGAGCTGCGATATCAATATCGTGGTCCTCAGCCATGGCGCGCTCAACACTAGACTGAGCTTCGCGCAAAAAGGTCTCTTCGTCAGAGTCTTCCGAGGCAGCAGTGTTATTACTAGCAGTACTGATTCTGCGTCTGCGCACTTTGCGCACAGCAGCACCATCGACAGAGCTGGTGAATGATACATCGGACAGGTTCATAGATGCCATATTGTAAATTAATCCAGAAGAGTTGACAATTTCTTCGTAGTCGTCATCTTCTTCAACCTCAGATTCATCCTCATAGATAAATCCAACACCGTCAGGACCAACTGCAGTATGATCAGTGCTGGTACTTCTCTCCTCTTCGCTCGTAGATATTGTCAGTCTCTTGTTACCGTCAACAGTAATTCCCTTTCCGATCTTTACATTGTACGAGATGATGGCACCAGGAGCAACATGACTCGATTCACCAACGACGACACCATCGCCGATAATGGCACAGTCGATGACAGCATTATCTCCAATCGTGACATCATCCCAGATATAAGCACCCGTAATCTTCGCATTCTTGCCGATCTTGCAGCGACGACCAATAACACTTCCAGTAACTACAGCACCATCTTCAACAACCGTTCGCGCACCAATAACGGTAGAACTGTTGATACGACATGATCGTGCGAGAACCACGTCGTCTTCCTTGTAAATATGTCCGCGCTGGTACTGGAATGTTTGATCTGCGAGCAAGTTGCTATCAGGAGTGATGGGGTAAGTGTATCGCGAAATGACATCTTTACTGACGGCATCATACGTCTGCAGAGATCGCACACGCGCAGCGTAGTGATCCGTAACAACATGAGCAAAGATAGTCTTGCCCAACAAATCCGAAGTCAAGATACCATGCACGAAATCTTTGCGAATATGATTGTAATCGAAATTCTCGGTAAACAAGGCTGGGACATCAGGAGAGCAAATATCGATGTGGCAGTCGATAAAATCGTTTCGGATAGCAAGGTCGGCGTGTTTACTGAAAACTTCTGGTTCCAGCGAAATCTGCTTCATGTGCTTGCGAGTCTTGATTTCCTCGTAGTGTAGACACTGATTTGTCTCTTCATCCAAAACGAAGATTGCAGATTCTGCGCGTGCTCGTGTCCGGTGAAGAGGACTGGCCTCGCGCAGTACCATCGTCATGATTGCATTCTTGTCCTTTGCGCGACGTTGCCGATGCTCAGCGAGCACTTTATCAAACGGAACGTTGCATACGATATCACCGCTAACAAGCAAAAAGTCCGAGGTAATCAGTCCTTTGGCGTCGAGATCTCGCATGGCATCACCAACTGACATGGACTCCGGGCTCAGAACTGTCTCGATTGTGAAGGGAGAGGACGGACTGCTCCATCGTGAATTTCTAAGCAGATAAATGTTAGATCAACCAACAGACCATAAACCAAATCAAAGTGCTACCTACGCGATATATTCGTGAATCTGGTCCGCGTGGACACACGACACGACTATGACTTCGCTTACACCAGCAAGAGCAAGAAACTCGAAGGTGTACTCGATCAGCGGGGTGTTGCAAAGCGAAAGCAGACACTATTAAACAACACAATCAGTACTCAGCTATCTTCAATCAGCTCAATAATTCTTACGCGAGGCTTCTCAAGAGTCAGAGGTCTGAATCGGGTTTGGTATGAATCACTGAGAACGATGGCTTGCAAGCGCTATATCAACAGTTAGCGAAGAATTCCATTCAATAAGCTGCCTCACAAAGCAGCTACCTCTTTTTCTTCCTCGTCATGATGATTCATGAGAGAAAACTAGCAAACTTGCTCAAGAAGTGCAATGGAGTTATCCTACAAAGGAATTCAAGACGTACTTCTTCCTGTTCAGTATCCTCGTTCACGGCCGCATTTGAGGCTCCGCTTTTCTTCTTTCCTGCCGGCGTCTGACCGCCTTTTTTGGGGCCCATCTTAACTGAATAATGCTAGCACTGAAGAGCTACCAGAGTCCGCCAATTGTGTGAACTATCAGGATCCTTGTCTGTTTTCTGAATTTGGAGTCAAATAGCTGGACTTTAGGAAAAATTAACCGTTTGACGATGTGGTTCAAGATTTGAGCCGGTTGGAGTTGTTGCGAACCGGTTGGAGGTGAATTAGAACCGAACCATTATGAAGTAGACCGAATGTGTTGTATTCTCTCTTGACGCCGGATTTATTTACTGTTTATTATTAAGTAAATGTATTTCATCAGAGTACTGAATAAAGCGTGATTATTTAGGGGTATTTTATTGTAGGCGTGGTGGCAGTATGCCAAAGTCTGAGTACTTCAACAAGAGCAAGATATGGATATATTTTGACATCTGGAATAAGAAAGCTCAAAAAGAATGCAGAATGTCTGATTCAAAATTTATTCTCAAATGCTTTTGATTGAGAAATATCACGCCTTTTCAGCTGTGAATAACCTGGTTGACAGACAATAACTGTGGACTGCAGGGTCTTCAGCCCTCGCAAACACTTTAACAGACCACACTCGGAACTCCACGCAGGACACTCTTGATAATTCAACAAATTCTTTATCTACAATCACAAAAAGGAGAAAAAAAGAACATCTACAAACAGATAAGTACGATCTAAGCGAGTCGCTTACGGCGCAGATCATTATCTAGATAGCTGCTAAATCGGCCTACCAGAGGCCAGGGATTACTTGCATTAACTAACTAAACATAAAACTAGACAGTATTCGCCGCCACCCAAAATATATGATCAAACTAGCACTGAATAATGAATAAAATAGAGACCGGCTCTAAACCATTCAATAAAGTGGAGATCTGTGTACTATTGAGCCGGTCCTTACGAGAAATATCGACAGAGCTTCCCGCTCTGTCATGACTACTAATACGCAAACTGGGTGAAATAACTTAGAGTCCGCCACCAGATCGCTCAACAATCACTCCATGAACTTCTGGAGTCTGGTTAAGACTCTTGTTATTTGATCGTCCAGCGCTGGGATGTTCGTGCCATCTGCGCATGTAGTCCACTGTCACCGGCTTGGGGCCTTGAGAGACCGTAGGCGTGACGAGAGTGAAGCGCTTGTAGGCAGGCTGCTTCTCAGGCTTGACGTAGTAGTAATAAGTCGCGACGCCGAGTAGCACGCCGAGCGATGCTGCTAGCATGAATCGGTTGTTTGAGCGTCTTGAATGATACAACATCCCAGTTAGCCAGAGGTTCTCAAAGGACTGACAAGGGGAGCAAACACTGACCTGACTGCGTTATGGTTGGGCTTCGGAGCACCAGAAGGAGAATGAGGAGCGTCCATTGCACAAAGTATGAGATAAGAAGGAGTATTTCAGGTTATAAAGGTATTTCAGGTATCGATAAGTAAGTGCTGATAGCAGGTGAACTAAACAGAAGAGCAGACTGTGAGCGGTCAAGGGTCCCTAAATATCTCTCCTTTTTCCCAGCCAAACACATTTCCAAATATTATCTATTTCAAATCTCACTCGTGATCATCAACCGCATTCCTCTTCGAGCTCGCTGCGTTGAGGATCGAAAGGCTCGTCGTTAGATCGCAGCTTCCGGTCCCCGCTGACCACGCGCTCCCCACGAGAAAAGTGTGACGTCACACTATTACGTAAAAAATTACATAACAATTACGAGTCTCGTTCAGATGCTCACTTAACTTACTACTTACTCAACACATGGCTTATGACGATGTAGCAAACCTACTATGTATTGAATGCTCAAATGCCAAAGACTCTGCCGCATATCGTTCGCTTTGGCGGACTCCTCTATCAAAACATAACCCATGGACATCACAAATACATACATATAAGCACAAATCACAAACATGCACTATACACCCTGCGACCGCTGTTTCCCATTTCCCCAATTTTATCGTTTATAGCTAATACAAAAATGACATACGAATAACGTTATATACAGCCCAATACGCTTTAAAAAATCGAAACTAAAAATCGCAAGTTGTTCTCATCTGTATCCTCCTCCAATCGGGGCTAGCCGTGGAGGCTTCCTCACCCACAGAGCATCTCCAAATTTGACTTCTTTGAAGAAAGGGTGCGCTTTAATCTGGGCAATAGTCAAGCGCTTCGCAGGATCAAGCAGTAGAAGCTTGCTCACCAAATCCTTGACCTGGCCTGGAAATCCTACAGGAAACTGATATTCTAGCTTGATAATCTTCTGGAATGTCTGGTACTCATTACTTGCCTTAAAAGGCGGTCGTCCACTCAGAAGCTGGAAGAGAATGCAACCGAAAGCCCACAAGTCAGAGGACTTGCATGCTGCCTTGTCGTTCAACAGCTCAGGCGATACGTATTCGGCAGTACCAACAAACGAACTTGCTCGCTCTTCTTCCATCGTAGTCTCATGTACCGGGACTTCAACTTCGCCATCCTCGTTAGCTGTAGGCTTCGGAAGGTCGAGCAATTTTGCGGTTCCAAAGTCAGTTACTTTAATGCGCATCTGCGCGTCTAACAGGATACTAGATACGTTGTCAGTATAATGAACTTTAATATATGTAAAATAGCTCAGTACTTTTCAGGTTTTAGATCTCTATGAATAATTCCTCGTGAATGCATATACTCGATTGCGTCAAGAAGTTGCGCACTATAGTACTGAGCACACTCAATATTGAGCGTTCCAAGCTAAAATATACAATTAGCAGTTACTAATCAAAAAGTGAAAGGGTAAATATCACATACTCTCTTTAAAATTGAGAATAATTCGCCATTTGGCGCGAGGTCAAGCACGAAGTATAGACTTCGTTCATCTTGAAACGTATAGTATAATCTGACGATTCCAGGATGCTCGCCCAATCGATTAAGTGTATTCTTCTCGACGTTGACGTATTTGACCTTCTTCTCCTTGATTATATGCCGTTTATCGAGGATTTTGATAGCATACTCGCGTAAAGTCTGACGGTCTGTCGCAGCAACCACAGTAGAGAATGAACCTTCACCAAGAACCCTGCCAAACGAGAAATCTTTGACGCCTTTCTTGATCGTCTTGATGATTATATTGCCGTTTGCATCTGAATCTCGCTGGATATGCACCGCAGCACCTCGCTCTGCCCAGTCATCGGATACCGCGCGATCCTTCGAAGTCAGATACGGCGGATGCAAAGGCGAGGCTGATCCGGTCGCTGTGGTAGTAGTCGGCGACGCCGGCGTGCTCTGAGATTGCTGGCTTAGCATGTGCGCCCTGTATGAAGGCAAAGACTGTAATGTTGGCAGACCAGCTACAGTCTTGACAGAGTCGAGAGCGTACGGCACTCTTCGGTTGCTGGCGGCTCCGTTGCTCACAGGCGAGACGAGCGATGGCTGGCTGAATGCTGCTGATTGAATAACTGGAGTCGTATGAGTAGGAGCTGCAACAATCAAAGGAGAAGATTGCGACCGCATTGATCGTGGCCGCTCGCTTTGGGTCATTGGTGGTGATGTGAGAGGAGAGGACTGTTGTGGTCTTTGACGCTGCACCTGACTTGGTTGTTGATGCTGTTGTTGCTGTGGCTGTAGCTGTAGATGCTGCTGTTGTTGTTGCTGTTGCTGTTGCTGTTGCTGTTGCTGTTGCTGTTGCTGTTGCTGTTGCTGCTGCTGTTGCTGTTGAAGTTGTTGTTGCTGCTGCTGTTGAAGTTGTTGTTGATGCTGCTGTTGAAGTTGCTGTTGATGCTGCTGCTGCTGTCTCTGCTTCTGAACAATGGCTGAACTCGCAGCGACCGAAGCTCCATTAGAAGAAGCGCTCATAGGAGCAGAGACGATGATGGGAGCATTGGAGGTCGAGGCCGAAGCCTGATAGAGGGCAGCCGCGGCCGCCGTCGCAGCAGATTTCTTTTGTGCGGGCGTGGTAGTCGATTCATAAGCGGGCTTCAAGTCTTTCTTCCTGCCAGATCGGAAGCGCGAATGGTATTCATCCTGCGATTGGTCTTGGTGATGATTGTGATGTTGATGCGGTTGCGCGAACGGCTGCTCCTGCGGCGAGGTCGGGAATTGCTGCTGCTGCTGCTGCTGCTGCTGCTGCTTAGACGACAGCTTCAGCTTGCCAAAGAAAGTAGATAGTTTTTCGGGCATGTTTGATGGGCATGTGGAGTGATGAGTAGAGCGCTTTGGAGGAGGAGGAGGAGATACTTCGCGCTGAAACGAGGAATAGGTACTCCCCAGGGCTCGAGAACTTGACAGTGCCGGGGTAGATTGGTCTCGATCAATAATTCGAGCTACGATAGCGCAACACCGCGTAAAAGGCAGTTAATAGTGTCGATATTTAAGAATTAAACATAGTAAAAGATATATAAATTAGTTATTGGCTCAAATAGAAGAATATTCAGCGACCAGGATTCGCTCGTTCTTCTCTATAAAATCACACAAATATACCTTCACATTTATTAAACGCCGCATCTTATTCTTACCCGAAAGGGACGCTCACAGTCAAGCCGCGCAGATCATCAGCCAGCCAGCTTCGAGAAGCCCTGCCAGAGTCCGATATCTTCGAGCAAGGAAGAGTGCAGGTAACTGAGCAGCATCCTCTGTTCTCTAATGAGCAAAAATGATAGCGCATAAAGCGACTGCTCTTATCATTAATCCCCGTGACTATCAAGTCCCATCATACGACCCCGTTCATCGCCAGAAACTGCAGCCCAACCTAGTTGATCCGTCTCTTGCCTCGACAAAAGATCCGATATCCGCGCCTCCATTACAGCTTTACAATCCAGATGGATCAATCAACCACATCAATCACTACTATTTCTACCACAATCTTACGTTTTATGACAAATTAGATGGGTCGCATCGTGAGATGTTTGACGAGCAAGGCTATGAAATCCCGCATTATCACCACCCTGTTTCGTCTGTCAATCTCGAGAGTATAGCAAGATTCGGGCAGTATGGAGTGCATACTCGAAGAAATGAGGCGTTTCAGAGTATCATGCGTGACGATGCGCTTCATGCTTCTGGCTTGTCGATTCCTAAGAGACGGACAAATCATCCTAGACCTGAACCAACTTCAATACAGTCGCCTGCACCGGTACCTGTGATTGTGGGAAGACCAACCTTCGATCCCTATTATGAGTCTATGAATCGTTCAATTGGCGAAGCGGAAGAAAACAGTCTTGATAACTCGACCGATGAAAGAAACAGCGGTATCATGCGCCGCTATTTTAGCTTCAACTGGCGTTCAATTTTATACCCGATTCGACGTTTCTCGTGGCAACATCACTCAGATGAATCCCACGGCTCTTTATCCCGCGTGGAAGAGCTTTCTAGGATTGAATCTCGAATCGAGTCGCCTCAGACTATCACCCGCGCTAGCAGTCGCGCACCGTACGAATACGACACCAACGACTTCCCAGGAACAGCGACATTGTCAGTCTTGGACGAGTTGCTAGAACGTTACGCTATAAACGAGCCACAAGTTGTCAACGACGAACATGGACAGAACAGAGTTGTGCGGAATCTGACTCCTCAAGTACATGATTTGCATCAGGCTTCTATTGTAGCCGGCTACGCCAGGCGCTCGATGCGCGACTGTTGAATGATTATACCTTTCTGTATTATATTATACCCTCTTTTATACTCTTGACAAATCCTACAATGAAAGTAGCCCTGTATTATGAATATCACTCACGTAAGGGCATGCTCATCTGGATGCGTATATCTTAGCAAATGAAATCAATACAAATATATAAATAACTAACCGCTTGATAGGCCATATTGATAGCCTTCATGTTGTTAACGCTGTCCTCGTTAGGATATAATTTATCCTCTATGCCAAATTAGTAACGAGCTAATTCAATAGAAAACCAGTAGAAATATCATACTTTTGCCGTCTACAATGGCGTCGTGGAATGCGATGAGTTGGAATTCAAATGTATTCCATGTCTCATAACCTGGCACGTACGTTTGAAAGCTCTTTCTGTTGCCGGTCTTCAAATCCTTGACGGTAGCTCTATGATAATAGTTGGCAAACATTGGCAACCAATAAGTGATTTCTTTTTTGGTGCCGATGACTTTAAAGTATGGAACTATTCCAGCGTTGAGCCATTTTCGCATAGGTTGCCGCATTACACATGTGACTACTGCTTTCTTCTTAGGATTTGAAGCGAAGGAGTATTCAATTTTTGAAAACATGTCGATTCTCGGATCTTTTTCATAGGGGATGAAGTCCAAGGCTTTTGCACTGATCGGTACTTCGTTAACGAAGTAACGCATCCATGAGATTGGGTAGCAACCCATATCCATTAAACTGCCACCGCCAGAAGCAAAATTCATACGAATGTTCCCTTCATCTAAGCGGAATAGTCAATGATGATTCATAGCCAACTACTTCACCAAAACTGTCTGTGTCGCTGATAATGTCATGAACGATCTTAGAACCGGGATAGGAATACCAGTGGAAAGCTTCAGCGACGAGTATCTTGCTTCTCGCGTACTCGAAGAGCTTGACCGCTTGATCCGCATCCATTACCGCCGGTTTTTCGACCAGCACTGGTTTTCCTGCGTCGATACATTTGATTGCCCATTCATAATGCAGACCGATAGGCATTGGAACATAGACTGCATGCACTCCAGGATCGGCGATCAACTCCTCGTAAGTCTCGTGAGTTTTGAAAATCCCATGCTTTTTCGCATACTCTTTTGCGCGAGCAGGATTTCTAGCAGCAACAGAGTACACAAAGATTTTGTCTGGCATGAGTTTTGCGAGTTTGATCACGGAAATGTGTGCAATTGCTGACGCTCCGAGGAGACCCAGGTGCAGCGGCGTAACGTTCGACGAGGCTGTAGGGATCGTGGGGTAGAGGATCTTGTAGACGCGCGTAAGGGTCGCCATCAGTCCCGCTAGAGGCTGTGTTTCTTCCATGATGTTGCTGTAGCTTATTCGTGATATCTAAAAAAGTTTCAGCTGTAGTCTTGTTGCCTCTCTTTTATGTCTGACGATCGGTTCGGTCATACTTAAGCGTGCGTACTATGTCTCTGCTAATCGCAGCCGCGCCGTAGCCAGCTTGGCACCCATCTTTACCGAAACTTTAAAGTCGGAGACTTTCATAGGCAGCTGTGTTAATGAAGTGCCGTTGGGGTGTATGAGCAATTTGTATTTTGATATAATTATTATAGAATAAATATGGTTGTATTTATGATAATAGGAGCAACGAAAGGTGAAGCAGAGAAGTTGGAAATGTCAGGGCGCGACTGGTACTGTGTTCACGGTACAGTCAGCGTGAAGCTCCCGAACGGAGGTAGACTGAGCATGATCTTGGCCTTCGAGAACAATACGATTACAGCGTGGATATGATATTTGAGTAGCGGTGGGATTCGGGATGCGACAGCGATATTTGCAACTTTTTTTACAGTGTAGCAAGGTGGTCCAAGGGCACGGCGAATTACTGGTGCCGTCTTGCGCGAAGGGGCACAGAGACCTAGAAGAATTGATGCACAAACCCATGATATATTAGTACACTGAGAAACTGTTCTGTTTTGTAACTGTTGCAGTTTTGTAAATATCAATTGAGATTAATATTAAGTGATATACATTATTACACTAAGCTAAATATGATTTCAATTACCCGCTGAGATTTCTATTACACCCCAGTATCACCACTATATATTCTACACTGAAACAGTACAACTCTAGGCTATCATTCTCGCTAGGGCATATTCATCTATTTCAGTCATTAGCACAAGAAAATTCAATAACCAGACGAATAATAAAACACTTACCGCTAGATAAGCCATATCAATGACCTTCATGTTGTTAATACTGTCCTCGTTAGAGTATAGTTTATCAGCTATGAAAAGTTAGTTCACAGCTACATCAAAAGCAAGAGAGAAAATCATACTATTTCCAGATTTCAGAGCATCATGGAATGCTTCATACTGAAACTCATAAGTATTCCAAATCTCACGACCAGGCGCAAACGCCTAAAAATTTTCAACTTCTCCAGTCTTCAAATCCTTGACGCTGATCTTATGATAGAAGTTGCCATACATTGGGATTAAGTATGTGACTTCTTTCTTTGTGCCGGCAATTGTTGCAAATGGAAGAAGTCCAACTTTGTATCAATTAGATAGACCAGGGTTCATTCCGCAGGTGACGATCGCTTTCTTGTTAGGATTCGAAGCGGAGGAGTACTCGATTCTTGAATAGTCATCAATTCTAAGATCATCTTTGTACGGAAGAAAGTCAAGAGCTTTGGCACTGATTGGCTCTTCGTTGACAAAATATCGCATCCACGAAATCGGGTAAGAGCCCATATCAGGAATACTGCCACCTCCTAGGGAGAAGTTTGTGCGGATATTCCCCTCAAGTTTACCGAGAGACAACGTCATTGATCCTTCGTATTTGACAATCTCACCAAAATTCTCCTTATCGCTTACGATATCATGAACAATCTTTGCCCCAGGATAGAAAAACCAGTGAAACGCCTCGGTGACGAGTACGTTCTTGCTCTTCACGTGCTCGAATAACTTGGCCGCTTGCGCTGCATTTGCGGTTGACGGCTTCTCGAGTAAGACCGGCTTTCCGGCGTCAGTACAATTTGATCGCCCATTCATAATGCAAACTGTTCGGCGCAGGAAGATAAATAGCATGCACTTCAGGATCGGCAACCAGTTCCTCGTAGGTGTCGTGAGTTCTGACAAACCCGTGCTTCTTTGCGTAGGCCTTTGCTCGCGCTGGGTCACGAGCTGCAACAGAGTACAGTCTGAATTTGTCCGGCATGAGCTTAGCTGGTCTGAGAATGGCAATAGGCACAATAGCTGCTGCACCTAGAATACCCAGATTTAGAGGAGTAGCTGTGGCCGAAGCTTCGGGATAGTTGGGATACATGATCCTGTAGATCCGCAGGAGGGTCTTGAAGAAACACAGTCGGGCGCGTATTGGCAGGACGTGCAGAAGGCATGTCTGTGAAGTGGTTCTGAATGCTGTCTGAAGACAATATGAGAGATGATTAGACTACATTTTCTTACCTTCCACAGACTTTTATAAGCTCATGGAAGAACTCTGGTGATGACAGTCTGCAGTTGGATAGTGGCCGCAGTCGACCAGTTCGAGCCCAAACGCTAACCCCCAAACGGCGCATCTGTTCGGAAACAAAGTAATTTGTTTTCTTGAACATAGTTAAACAACCAGCTTTTGAAAGCTTTAGAAAATAAATATTAACATATTGAATACATATTAAAACATAGATGCAGAAGCTGGACTATTAATATTCTTCTTATTCGCTCCACAATCCCCTTTTTCCCTTCTATTTACCCATTCTTTCTACACCAGACACGAGCTTGCGCCGAGTCCGATGCGGCGTGCTGATTCAGCGTCGGCAGCTGTGCAATGAGCCCTGGATTACTTCCACCATTGCGGAGATTATTTTACCACTGCTTGAAGGGCTTGAAGGAGTGGTATAATGGGAAGGACATTGTGAGCAGAAATGAAACTAAATCAGTAATACCAGTGCGTAGTGGAAAGAGTATTATTTTAGCAGCACTGTCTAGACCACCGGCAGGTCTAGTGCTCCTCGACAGTACCAGCAGCGAGAACATCGCACATTTTTCTCTCATATTCTGCTTACGATAAACTGATATTAGTCAATCATACCAAGCTCATGAAATTTACCGTCTAATACTGTTTATTTCATCAATTTTATGCTCTATCCCACCGCTCCAACTAATATCCTACAACCCACCGCTTGCGAAACTCACTCGCGCAAGGGCATATTCATCTGCATTTACATTAATTAGCATATAACAAAATTCAAAAACTAATAGAAATTCTTACCGCTTGATAAGCCATGTCGATAGCTTTCATATTTTTGACGCTATCCTCGTTAGAAAATAACTCGTCGGCTGCAAACTAGTCAGTACTCCGCTCTGTAGATAACAATAATAGAAATCATACTCTTCCCATCAACTACGGCATGATAGAACGCTTCTAGTTGAAATTCATACGTGTTCCAAGTCTCACGACCAGGTACATACGCCTGAAAGTTTTCTACCTTCCCAGTCTTTAAATCCTTAACAGCGATGTTATGATATACATTACCATACATTGGGAGGGTATAGGTGACTTCTTTCTTTGTACCAGTGATTTTCGCAAATGGTAAAAGACCAACTCTAAACCATTGTAGAAAAGGAGGACGCATACCGCATGTGATGATTGCTTTCTTCTCCGGATTAGATGCGAACGAATACTCAATCTTTGCAAAATAATCGATCTTGGGATCCTTATAATATGTGATACAGTCAAGAGCTTTCGCGCTTATAGGCTCTTCATTGACAAAGTATCGCATCCAAGAGATCGGATAACATCCCATATCCATAATCCCTCCTCCAGCGAGAGAAAAGCTTGACCGGATATTGTTGTTGATTCCCCGTATACGCGACGTCAGGGATCCTTCATATCCCACAATTTCACCAAAACTTTCCTCATCGCTGACAATTTCGTGTACTTTTTTCGCTGCAGGATAGAAATACCAGTGAAAAGCTTCGGCAACAAGAACGTTCTTGCTCCGCGAGTACTCGAACAACTTGATCGATTGGTCCGCGTTTGAGGCCGATGGCTTCTCGAGCAAGACCGGTTTTCCTGCATCAATACATTTAACTGCCCATTCGTAATGTAAACCGTTGGGCGTGGGAATATATACAGCATGCACTTCTGGATCGGAAATCAGATCCTCGTAGGTATCGTGTGTCCTAAAAATCCCGTGTTTCTTCGCATACTCTTTTGCCCGAGCGGGATCTCTAGCCGCAACAGAGTACAATCTAAACTTATTCGGCATGAGCTTTGCTGGACGGATCGCTGCAGCAGGAGCAATTGCTGCCGCGCCTAGGATACCCAGATTCAGAGGAGTAGCGGTTGATGATGCCGTGGGAAAGGTGGGGAAGATGATATTGTATAGTCGCGAGATTGACTCCATCAGGCTTGCTGATTTGTTTGCCATTTTAAAGTACTCTCAGTAAGCTGAACTATTATCTTAATAGAATCACAGCAATAGATTGCCAAAGTCCAAGATGGATGAAAGCACAGCAGTTATCGTCGCTGTATCGTGATTAGATTGAGTTTGCAGTCTAAACTCCGGCATGTTTCCCAAGACACAAAACCCTTGTTTTTGCTGACACTTTTTTCGGTTAGCTTTGACGGAGAAAACACAATCAAGAGCGACTTATTCTCACACAACATCCAGTCGTCCTCGGAGATACTGCTAACTGAAAAGACAGGAATTGTGGAGAGAATGGCGCCCACGAGCCACGACGAGCAGGAGTCTTTGGATGCAGATGACACAGGACGGTTACATTCTCATAGGAGTTCTATTTCAGCCGAGGTAGGCGATGCTGAGCATTTCTCGTCGTCGTCCTCGACAAGGAATCAACACCCGTTCAGCTTCAACGCGCCTAGTATCGTGACCGCGACTCCAATTCCTCAGCAGCAGCAACAACAGCAACATGAGAATTTATCGGCTGTAGCGGCGGCCGCTGCAATTGTGATAGGCAGCTCAGGTGTGCAAACAGACTCGGTCTTGGCGAGCTACCAACAGCAGCAGTCAGTGGTAGAACCGACCAGTCAGTCGTCGATAGGACTACAACAAGCGACTCCCTTCTCTTCCTCCTCGTCAGACGTGCAAGCAACGACGGCTGACACATCAACCTCCTCAGTCAAGAATATCCAGACATTATTCTGCGCAAGATGCCACTTAAACCGCCCCTACGCCGACTTCTTCGGACCGGCGCATCCAGAGACAACAAAGAAGAACTGCGTCTCATGCCGCACAAAGATGAATCTCTACAAACGTGCGGTGGAGCGGGACCGTAATCGTGGGCGTGAGTATGCTGATGTGCCGGATTCGCATAGGATAGGGTCGATTGGATTGCTTAAAGAGTTGATGACCGGGGATATGTTTTCTGTACCGGTGCGCGAGCAGCACCAGCCATTAACAACCGACGACAGCAACAGTGAAGAAAGAGAAGCAGCACATGCACAGTTCAAGTACTTCATCCTCCCCGAAGCAGTATTCGTCGACAAGACTATCGGCGAGTGGTTCTCTGGCTCACAAGAGGAACCCAACGAAGTCTACCGTTTCATCGTTAAGTCAATCATGGAAATCACCGGATATTCGTTTCAAAGACACGGGCGGTATACATACACACGAAACTCAGGTGGATGGTCGTCTCGTTATAAATGCGGGCAAGGTATACAGAATGCGTCGCGACATGTCAAAATGTCGGGTCCGAAAGCGCGTAATGTCGTCCCGCGCACATATTACCGCTGCGACGGCGTACTCACAATGAGCGGTACAATCTCAGGACTTCGAATATCCTACGATCATTTACACATACACACAGGCCGTTCGCGAAAGCCATCGGCGAAAAAAGGCGATCCTGTATTCCCCGAGGACATCCCTACGAATGTACGCATGCTACGAGATGTCGCACCGATTTTTGTCGATCAGCTTGAGCAGACTGGTGCGATTCCAAATTTACCTCCGCCAGGATTTACAGGATTTGATCACCCGGGTTTTATTGATCGACGGAAGTTGATGATGCTGTTTTTTGGGACGTCAATGTGTAAGAATAATCGGCCGCTGCAGGATTTCCTGATGGCTGAAACTGAGAAACTTGCGCGGATACTTAAACTCGTTCACGAGCCACTGGCAGATCCTCAACAACAACAGACCCCTACGGAATTTTTGGATAATCAACAACAGCAAAATATGAACTCTGGGGAGTTAGAGTTGGGAGGAGAACTTCAGGACCCTGGCAGCGACCGACATATGGATGATATAGAGAACGAGCTCGAGGGACTTGAAGTTGTAGCGCAGTTTAATGAATTCATCACGTAGGGGGTAATATGTAATATGGATATGTAACATAGGTATTTATTGAACATAGTTGGTGAATTGAGAAGTAAGGCGACAATGCTTGAATAAGGTAAGCTGTGTCCCCAGTCGCGCGGCTTAAAAAGCTGTCCTCCGATAATCAGATATCCAATTTCTACTCTACACTGCGTTTTGCATTTCGCAGCCCGGATATCATAAGCCAGTTCACAGCTTAACCTCTCAATCTAATTTCCATCATTATTCTTATGAAGGGTCTTCCAAAATGGCAATCACATCCAACGAAATAGCACCCGCCGAGGAAGAAATCATCGTAACCCGAGCTGAACGGCAACAATGCTGGGACGCCCGCGACAACTTCTTCAACTGTCTAAGCAAACAGGATGTGAAAAGCATGAGATCTCAAGCTGCACAGGAAAAGATCGCAAAGTGTGCTGAGTTTGGAAATGCGATGAAGCGGTTTTGCCGACCGAAGTGGGTATGCTCTTCTTCTTTCACTGGATTTAAAGGTACAGAGTTAACGGTTTATTAGGTTGAACATTTTATTGCACGTCGTGAAAAGGAATTGGAGGCGGCAGAATATAAAAAACGAATGTCACAGTTGTACGACCCGAACGATGTGAAGACACCTGATATCGGACGATGATTTTTGGGACGTGTATAAGACGATGAAGATTTGTAAATAGTACGTGGGAGACATGATATCGATAGAATGCAAAAGAATCATAAGTTATTTTATCTCTACTTTTGAATGCATTATGAGGAGACGCACTAGCTGTGCGGTTCAATGAAGTCAATGGAATACAAAATACTTTTAATTGCATGAATTAGACATAAACAACAGATTTCATAATTATGCAAGAATCTCCTTCAAAGCCTTCACAACACCATCACCAACCTCGGAAGTTGAAGCAGAACCACCAAGATCACCTGTCCGGAGATCGTAGCCACCAATTTCCTTCGCGTCGAGAACCTTTCTGACAGCAGCCTCGACGGCGAGACCCTCTTCCTTCATATTGAGCGAGAGCTTGAGCATCATGGCAACGGAGAGGATGGCTGCAATCGGGTTGACCTTGCCTTCAGGTAAGTCGGGGGCGGAGCCGTGGCATGGCTCATAGAGCCCAAGAGCCTCGGAGCCGTCGGGGAGGGAGGCGAGCGAGGCCGAAGGCGGGAGACCGAGGGATCCCGGGATGACGGAGGCTTCGTCTGAGATAATATCGCCAAACATGTTCGAGGTAACAATGACACCGTTAAGCGCGGTGGGGGACTTTACGAGAATCATGGCGGCGGAGTCGATAAGCTGGTGCTGGAGTGTGAGCTGGGGGAACTCCTCCTTGATAACCCGCTCAGTAGTCTTACGCCAGAGACGCGACGAAGCAAGAACATTAGCCTTGTCAAGCGACCAAATAGGCAATGGAGGCTCAGACTGCAACGCGATGAAGGCAGCCATACGGGTAATACGCTCGACCTCAGCGACAGAGTATATCTCGGTGTCAGAGGCGACGCCGGATCCAGTGTCCTCGCTGCGCTCTCCAAAGTAGATTCCACCAACGAGCTCACGAACGACAACAAAATCAGTTCCACGAGCAACTTCTTCCTTGAGAGGACTGTACTTGACAAGAGACTCGGATGCGAAGCTGCAAGGTCGGAGATTGGCGTAAAGGTTGAGCTCTTTACGGATTTTCAGCAGACCTTGCTCAGGTCGCACTGCACCAGTTCCCCACTTTGGTCCACCGACAGCACCAAGCAAGATAGCATTCGCGCTCTTCGCGGCCTCAAGAGTCTTGTCAGGAAGAGGCTCGCCAGTGGCATCGATAGCAGCACCGCCAATCAAGTGCTCCTCGTACTCGATCTTGGTATCCGGACGCAGCGACACGATAGTATCAAGCACCTTACGCGCCTCAGCGACAACCTCTTTGCCAACATGATCTCCGGGAAGCAAAACAACTTTCTTGACAGCCATTGTGTACGTGTGTAAGATGGAAATGATATTAGATGAGACGAAGAGAAGTTGAGGAAGCTGGGGAAGATGTTGGACTTATTCGTCACGTAAGGTTTTTCCTGTGCGCCGATGTCGCTGCGGCGTGAGCGACATCGGCCAATTGAATCCCTCACTATATAATCCTTCGATTAATAGCACAATTATAGAAGCAGTATTCAACAGATTAAAAGGACTAGGTCATTTGGGCTGATGTTGCAGTTTATAATAGTACTAGCAGTTGGGGTGGATGGGAAGTCGGGGTGTCGGCATCATGACATCAGATACTCCACAAGATGATCTGCACTCTTCAGAATCTATAGCAATAAGTGCCCAACACATTTCCCAGTGACTTTCTGATCCAGTGTTAGCCGTGATATATAGTAGATATACGGAGACTTTGAGGAAGAATCGAAATAACCTTGTCTTCCTGGCTGTATACATTTCAGAGAAGCTGATCAGGCACACTGCATAAACAAGCTGCTGCAATCTATTACAACTTTCTTTGTGGTAAAGTAGTTGACAAGCACTCGAATAGCAATTTAACAAGGAATACTCTGCGAATTTTGGAAACCGAATGTTTTACAAGAAAGAAGGGCAAAAATCAGATATACCTGCCATCTCTGATCTTGGCCATACATTGCACCGATGTCAAAATCTGTTGAATGTTTCCAATGCAAACGAAATCAATGGTGAAGAGACTGGTTTTGATTAGTTGCAGCTATTGTAATAGTCTTTTGTTAATTCAAAGAATAGTCTCTCTTGAGAATCTGCAGTATCAGGCAACGAAACGATTTGACAAAGCGTACTAGATGATTGGAGACCAAATATTACTACGTTGCCAAAATGTCTTCAAAGAAAACCGTGCTACTAACAATTAGCATATTGACTGGAAACTGGTGCGTCGTTGATGGAGGATCTCTGTAATTGCGATGTTTGCCAGCAGTGACTTACGATATCTCTCTTTCTTCCTTTCGTTTCCTGTTCCTGATCTATATTTCTGCATTTTTCGGCTATTACATCAATCTAGAAAAGAAGGTTTCTGTTATACAGTTAGTCTAATTCTTCCTCTATTCTCTATTCCTCTGCTTTTATCAGCATTGCACAACTCCTGCACTACACTATCAGACTGATATACTATTCCAAAAGAAGACTCCCTCAACGTTATATTCGTCTGATCTTTAACTTGACTAACCATAACTGATCCAGACAATCTAGTTACCAAAAAAACTATGGTTTCTCGGAGATGCTGAATGTTGCGTAGATGTGGAGTGCACGTACGTGCATTCGCGTAGTTTGACCGATGAGGAAAGATGTGGCGGACAGAAGAGCTGTGACTCTCTGGTTTTTTTCATAAGTTTATGCTTGATACGCTCATTAGTTTAGCAGGAGAATACACTGTAATTCATTGTCTTTATTAATGCTGGCTCGTATTCTTCCTGCTGTTTATCAGCCGTCGGGAAGTTCCGAAACGGTTTGGTCTGCGTACGCTTCGTGAAGCGGTGAAAATGTGGAGACTTATGAAGTGTTATATGTAAAACAACGAAGTAGTAAATGGATGCTCGAAAATCCTACAAACGGCCTGGTTTTAAAGAATATACGAAAATATCTAATAACTTTAGAATACATAAGATACTCTTTTACTTGGCTATCAAGTGCAATGAGAACAAAGCGGCTGGAGGACTAGTACCACGACCAAAGCCAACTAGTTCCACAATACCGCGTCTCTTCGCTGTAAGTATCCGCTTAAACTGTGCGCGATTTTGACGAGCGAAACATTAAGCCACAAAACTATGATCTTGCGCTTGGTTATGACTAAACTAGATAGATTAGACTTAAGAGTGCAAAGTTGATCCAGCAGCAGCATCGACGGCCACAATCAAAGAGCTGGAGTTAAACACAGGCTGCCAAAAGGCAGTGTCACGAAAACAACCGACAACTGTGTCAGTTGACCCAATCTGCCAGTCCACGCGTACTAACTCAACAAGCACCAAGTTCTACTATTCGACCCACTCTTCATTTCACAATCTTCTTTCATCTTCTTCCCCCCCCGACATCCCCTTTCATCCAGTCATCCCACAAAAAAGCACACGCACATACTATAAAGCCTTAATTAGCCTTACTTTTACACCTTAAATACTTAACCCCGATAAAGTTACCCTTTAAACTTTAATTGCTTGCAATTAGTATTTAAGGTTTGACTTGGCTTTGTTTAGGGTTAAGTCATTAAGTTTGGTGAGTCAGAACGCTCAATAGAAGCAACGTGCTGAATAAGACAGCTTTATGCTACAGTTATGTTACAGTTATGGCTGCGAATATGGCAACTTAAAATAAACAGACAAATCATAAAAAATTAAGAATTAAAAACAAAGAAAAACTTCGCGTCGAGCCAGCTCACTTGTGGTGGGAAACGGTGTAGAAACTGTGTAGGTATGTCGACAGTTAATATAGGACCCTGGAGCCAGGAGTAACTGCTTACTGCTATAATTAGCAGTAATATACCGCTATCTTTCTTCAAACAAATGCGTTTTGCGTATTTGATTAGTTGGTATCAGATATATTGAAACAACTCGCGCTCATCTGGTTGGGCAATGCAGGAGCAATCACAGAACAGCCAGTGAAGAGTGACGGAATAACCGAGTAAAGGAGGTATCCGAGCCAGTTTTGCGGCCACGCCCCTACTTCTATCCAGGACGCAGCGCGGCGAACCCAGACGAAAGCGGGAATTAATTCGTCAAATTACAGCGTATGCGCATGATGTATCCACCAGAGCAAGACACCAGGAAGGTAAGTGTGTGAACGTGCGTGGACGAGAGCGTTGGCAGATCTATTATACGAGCTTAACGTGGGAGTTCAGAGACAGAGACAGCAGACCTGCGCTGCGACAAACTATGCGCGCATCTACATAAACATAAAAACTGATCTGCTTACTCAGTCACATGCTCTCTAACTCTCCATGAACAACGCAGAACGTGGTAAGAAGATCAGCAGGGCTGTGCTTGTGCCTGTAATCAACTCTAATCACTTCACCTTAAAGCCAAGACTGCGATGAGCCTAAACAGAGACAATCACTCCAGCAAGTGACTGCTGTCTGTGTTCGGAATCTATGCAAGAACCAAGCTCGAGAACGCAGCATAATAAACCAGAGGGCTGCGTCTCTTCACATCCGCCGCCGTTTCAACAAAAGCTGCCTCGGTGCCAGTTCCAGTGTTGGCTGTTCTCTGTGCTCATCCAGTATCTCATTAGCGGCTTCCCATCTCAAAGCAGCTCGAATCCCTGCGCATGCGCCTGACCTTAAACTCGCTTGGTCAGCAGTTCTTCGGTACTAGTTTACGTCCTAATCATCACTTGTCTACTCCTGAGCTAATGTTCGCAACTCTCAAACTACACATATAGAGCAGACAGTAGCTATACAACTTATTTTCATTATAATGTACTAAACGCTAAAAATACAAAGAAAGACGCCAAATTCCATTACCACTATCAGTAACAGTACACACACAAAAGTAAAAAAGAAAAAAAACTCGACATACGCTCTGTCGATAGAATATACACAAGCGCCAGTTCATTCCAAAAAAAAAAAACAAATCCTTCCCGTCCATAGGTAAACTACCTCCATAGCAAAACAATCCTCATAAACATTAACTTATATACAAAACACAAGGTATCTTGCTCCTGTAGACAAAAAACAGACACAAGCTATCTTGCTCCACCAATATGTAGTAAAAAAGAATACGCTTTAAATGACAAAGCTCTTATTCAACTCCTTCAACGCCCTCATATCTTCGCCCCATGACACCTTCTCAGCCGGAATATCCTGAACTGCATGTCCCTCGGAGTCACGCATTAAAATCGGACCCAGAGTCAATGGAGACTCACCCGCGTGCGAAGGAGATGGTGCGTGGGGAAGTGAAACTGGAGACGCGGTGCCAGATGCCATCAGTCGGGGCACTTGCAATTGCTGCTGCGATTGTTGTTGCTGCTGCTGCTGTGGAGGATACTGATAAGCAGCAGCAGGCAAAGGCGACACGCGTGGCAAATGCTGGTCTTGATACTGCGAAGGATAGCCCGGAGTCGAAGGATGATACTGCTGCTGCTGCATCGGCGAGACAGATTGAATACTGTAGTTTGGCGGCGTCGCAGCCGGGCTAGGAGGCCATCTGTGATGCTGGCCAGGCTGCGGCTGGAGTTGCGACTGTGGTTGTTGAGGAGAGGGTTGATGGTGTTGCTCGATGAGAGGCGAGCGCTGTTGTTGCGGGGCCATCATCATTGATGGGCGTTGTAAAGCCATCGGCTGCTGCTGAGGGTGTGGTGCATAGTACGACGACTGGTGCTGCTGCATCTGGGCCATTTGCATTTGCGGGATCTGCATCTGAAGTTGCTGATGTTGAAGCATTGGACTGTGGTGATATGGCGATTGCTGTGGTTGCTGAGGTGGTGCTTGCGGTTGATGGATCATCATGGGTTGTGGCGCAAGTCGCTGGGCTAGCTGTTGTTGTTGCTGCTGCTGCTGAGGTGGCAGTTGCTGTTGTTGGCGATGAGGGTTGCCAAGTGGAAGCGGTCCACCAGCCGGATCAGGTTCCGCCGAAGTGGCATCAGGATACATACCCTTGGGGATTCTGATGAATTTGAGTGCGGGATCCTGAGACGGCCTCACGAGATCGTTGCCAGACTGAACGTGAAGGCGGGAGTAGTACGAAATCAAGTGAAGCTTCAGGTGAGATGAAGTTTGGATCGAAAAGGACTGCTTCATGAGTCCATCGGGCTTGTACCTATATCCATCTGGACCGCCGCCAGAAGACCCGCTAGAACCACCACTGTTACCGCCAGCATTAGACTCGCGGTCAGAACCATCGTCAAAGTCGTCGCGCATATTGTCAGGCGGTGATGCAATGAGTGGTCCGCCATAGGTGCCGCCTCCGCGCTTTCCTTCCA
Organism: [Lipomyces] yamanashiensis; assembly: GCA_030572775.1. Lineage (NCBI taxonomy): Eukaryota > Fungi > Ascomycota > Lipomycetes > Lipomycetales > Lipomycetaceae > Myxozyma > [Lipomyces] yamanashiensis. The sequence continues at coordinate 757,275 of JAJMBS010000001.1, forward strand.
TTTCTCTGTAAGTCAAGAACGAGCCGGAGACGCGGGACGCGGACCACGATTTGCCGTCAGTCCAGCGCTGCATGCCGGCTTCGCGCTCGTCCCAGATGAAAACGGAGCCAGAACGGATGGCAAGACGCTCCTTTTCAGAGAGACGACGCTGTACGCGCGGGAGGATGCCAAGACGGCAGGCCTCGAAGAGGATGATTGCGTCGAGAGGAGAGCGGACATAGCCGTAGTATGTCTCCATTGAGGACATGACTGTGTGTGTTGAGGGGGTGGAGTGGAGTGGTGAGAGGTGAGGTGAGGTGAGATGAGATGAGGTCAGGGGACGAAGAGCGGGGGCAAATCGCTGTAGCAGACTGATGATGGCTGTGAATGTGTATCACTAAGCACTGCTGGAGCACGAAAGGATGAGAGTGTTGCTAAATAAAGCTCACTGCGCTGACAGTAGAGGGAATAGCAGACACAGCGCAGGAAACAGGGAGGAGGAGAGGCAGAAGAATCACAGGAAGGAGAGGAAGGACGAGGTAGCAAAGTGCTCATAAGGACGCAAACCCTGTCCAGGATTAGAATGAAAGCGAGAGCAAAAGAACACAAGCGCGCGTCTTTGCCTTGCTCGCAGCCGAACCTTAATTGAACGATGACATCGAAACAAAACCCTAACATAGAACCTTATAGTGCGCCACGCGTCCGTCAAACTTTAAAATAGGGCGTTGAGGTACCTTGTTTTTAGCTTACAATTTAAAGGGGCTTGTAGGAAGTTTAAATAGGGTTTATGGGGTTTAGGCTGAAACGGGCGTGGGAGGATAACACTACCGAATAGGAAGAGGGATTTTAAATTACAGTAGGATGAGCTAGGAGTGTATTGTATCGCGAATAGTGTTGGATAGATCGCATTTTACAGCAAGTATTAGCACATATGAATAATAATTACAAAGAACAGCGAAAACTTAACACAAGAATTCATACGTACGGCAGATTCGCGGTATTATTTCCGCCAAGTAGCCGTCTCAGGGGTCCCATCGAGTTCAGGTCGGGGAACTGACCTCTTTAGAGCAGGTGCGTTAACTGGCAGTTAGTGAACTGGCTAACTATAACCCCAGCTATAGTTTAGCTAACACAAGATGGAGTTTCACTAAAGTTGCGTAGTCAACGCTAAGTTAACCGTAATCCAACTAAAATTGCGTCGAGCTGGCTCGCAACTTTAAACGCGATTGATTACTTGCAGTGGAACCTGTTTGCATGGATAATGAGCCATCGCTGTATTAATGTCATAAATAAGACCACTGAAATCTTTACAACGCACTAATATCATTCTACAATCCACGGTAGCTACAGAATCTCTCTGTGGGTGTAGTACCACAGGGAAAGGACTCAGCTAACTAAAGGCAACGGAAGCAGGGACCGGTTTCTGGGCAAAACCCTGTTTTAATTTTTCTCCGTTATCTTGCTGTTTCTTTCCTTTCTTTAGTTGCTGGTTTGGCTTTGACGAGTCCGGTTCAAGCTCGAGATCATCGACTCTGTTCGTTGACTTTGTCCGAGTTTGTCGGAAAAATCCTGTGTTTGCCTCTGCTCTTTATTCTGTCAGATTTCTGTCAAAGGTTTCTGTCAGATGACGACTGCATTTGCCTGCTCTTGTTTATTGTTTGTTCTTCTTTGCTTGCGACTGCGACAGAAAGATTCTGCAGAGAGCAGCAGCAGCAAGAGTGTCTATGGCGACAACAGCGCACAGCGACCGCGAAAAAGCAGCGCTGAAGCTCAAACACAAACCAGAGAAGACAAAGACAGGTGCCGGTCGAGGTCTGCATCTCGTTAACAAACGGGTCTGTTTCTCCTAGTTGTTATTATTACCAACATTTAATCAGCAGAAAACTACAGAACAGCTTGTTTGTTAATTACCGCATCCCGACAGTCCAGGACTCTGTAAATTGCTTGTTTGATCAGATATCCCACAGCCAAGATCGTGCGGCCTGAAGCCAAGTCGGGCCGGCCTGAGTCGGTATACTCTATGAACGCCTGTTCTCGAGGCAGTCAGTTCGCTCTGAGTCGAAAAAAACCCTCAGCGATCAGGCTGTGGAATAAAGGTGTAGGCGTGAATTGAATTCGATATGATAATCTGGCTGCTAGCAGGGCAGGGTATTAGCAGTTGTATATTGTATTCTACAGAGCCATATCAAAACTATATAAACCACAACGGCTAAATGATAAAAAATGCGTTTGCAATGCAAATCAACAGCATCCCACACAACTACACAAACAAATACGCAACCAAGGCACGACCCAACGACGGCGTAGAACCGAGACACACTCTCTCGGATAGGATAAGCTTATAGTGGATAACCAAGTAAGTACCTTACATCACCTTGCCCTCGAAGAACAAGAGAATGAAGCAGCAGCCACCGGGCATTTTGTTCGGGTTCGGCGGCGGCCGGCAGAAGGGCAATGCCCGGAATGAAAAGGTTATTTGGGCTTTGCTCAGTCAAGCCAGGACCAAGAAGGCAAGGACGAGGAAGCTGCGATGTATTGTAGCTGTATGCAGTTGCATTAGTGCAATTAGATGATGGATTGTGTTATAATTGACTAGCGTAGATCTAAAGCACAATCACTGTAGTTACAGAGTATTATCTATTGAGTATAGGCAGCAGCGAAACAACTGCAGCTGGTTTGATGTGGCTGGATGAACCGTAGAACATAGTCTCCTACACCACAGATTCTCCAATAGTCCAGCCTGCGACGACGTCTTCGCATACCAACTCCGTGCCATTGACTACAGAAGGAACACTTCGACAGACAGAGCATCACCAGATGCTCTGATGCCCCTCCTCAGCGCACTCTAGACTCTTGCGGAATAGACAGCTGCCCCGTGCCTGTCTTAGTCTCGTCTCTCTCTTTTTATGGTTAACGTTCTTGTGGTTTTAGCTTCTCAGCTCTCGAAATGCAGACGGCGCTTTTTTCGCCGAACCTCCGAGCTCTGGTCTGCATACTCACGACTGCTTTCAGAATGCAGCATGCGTATGGGAATAAAGACTGCGTATTTAGTGGATAATGGACTACGTCTTCCTGAAAATGCAGAGTATTCTAGACCGCTACGTATCCAGACTGAATATCGTCATGACCTGAAAATGACCCTCTGGCTGTCAGTGTCTGTTTTTCTGCCTCTAATAAGAATTCCGGCTAGCTCGCCGTGATTCAGCTGAGCACAGTTGCGCGAGATATCTGATCCAAAGCCTCAGGTAATCTGATGGAGATGACCCTCGTCGACATCCTGCTGCTCAGCTCTCCTCTGTCACAACTACACATATATACACATCACAGCCGCCTAGACACATCACCGCAACTTCACGACACCTGGCACTCACTTGTCTCGACTCTTGCTCGCCTTATCCCTATCTTGTCCTGGTCTTGTCTGCTGTTTAGTGTCAGTTCAGTTCCTTGGCTAGTGTCGTATCGCTGCTCGCCTCGCCAAGCACAGAGCCAAGAAAGCCGCGATGCATCGGTGCGACCGCCGAACTGCCGCCGACTCGGGCCGAGCCCTTATTCGGCGTTGTGTTGTTGTCGACAGTAATAGTAATTCTAGTGACAACGATAGTGATTGTGTTATTATTATTGTGCTCTTACTGTTGCTACTATTGCTGTTAATACTGTTATTATTACCGCTGTGCTGCAGTAGTTATGGACTGAGCAGACTGTGTGGTCGTTCACTGAACCAGACAGGGGTCGGTGCGCTTTTCCGCCTCTGCAGATTTGCTGGCTCTAACCCGTTCCTGCTCCGTTAAGAATACCTGAACCTGCTCGTACTCAGACTACTTACTAATTGCTTGCATTCTCAGCTACTTTTACAAACCACCTCTTGACTCCAAAAGCACACCTCTTATTCAGCTGGATAATAAAAGGTAGAAGCTGTATTTGCACTTAGTGGTTTATTGTACAATCATTTCTAGCATTTCCAGACCCTGATCTGCATATTCCTTACTTTAAATACCTGTTCTAACTTGATCATATTGCTGTTTTGGTTCTTCATGCCACATCATCCTGTGTTTCTGGCTGCTTTCGAACGGCTGCTCCTGCTCATCATGCACCTTCAAACTATACAACTCACACACATCCTCCACACCATACGCCTTTTCAAGTCTCGTACCGCGGGATAAATCTCGCGAAAGAAACGAGACGAGAGCGATATACCCTGCTGGACAACAAACGCTAAGAACCGAAACAATCTTCTCTTGTTGCTGGCTCGTTCGCAGGTTCTTGTTTTCCTATTTCGCCGAGACTCTAAAGAGCTCAAGCTGACGATTGTGAAAGGATGTCAGAGAAGAGAGATCAAAGCTACGACCGTGCCTGTCATTTGGCTAGTTTCATTCTTTGTCGAATAGAATGTTGGTGATGATGTCAGTGAGGGGAGAAGGAGTATGTGGGATCAGCATCATGAAGAGTAGGAGCAAACTGTAGAGTGGTCTACTGAAATGCATGGTCTGCTATGATATGATTCTATAAGAATACAAATTGGCTATATTCATCAACTGTGATCTGCTTGGTCTACTATAAGTACATTTGATGAGTGTAGATAGTTGTATGACATTCTACTGCCAGAAGTAATTTCGGCGATGTCTGAGCCTTTCAAAGCCATTGGTCATGGCACTGTAATCACGATAATCATGAATCCGTGGAGTGCTATAGTACTTATAATGAGCAATTTTAAAAAGCAATTATAAAGACGTAGTGTAATTGAGATGAATTGCAAGTGCTTGCTTATGTGGACATCAGTGACGTATCGACAGACCGAAGCGACGCCAGCAGCGAGCGGCAACGCAGCAACAGCGCAACGGTTGCGACTGTTGTTATCTGATCAATCAGAATCACATCGAACTATGATGACATCTAATCTCCAAGATAAGTTTATGCAGAACTTTAGATTTTTAATTTCTCCCCCCCCCGAAGAATAAAAGAGGCGGAATCAGAATGGGTAATCAGATGGTGGCGGGATACCTTTCAAGGTACGCCCGGTCTGCATTCCTCAGCCATCTGCTGTTGTTGACCCCTGCTGGTGAAGTGGTTGTGAGTCTGGTTTGCTGTTTTACTGATGCTTCTGTATCTGATCCTGTGATATTCTGCTATCGTATCCAACCACAACCGCAATCTACCTTCCCTGACCTCTTCTCAAAGTCCTTCGGACTTATTAACAACCAGCAGCACCAGCAACACAACGTTCATTAGTTCATTGCTCACCCAAACCCAAGCCAAGAACAGCCAAGACTTTTCCAAAACGCACAAAACTCGTTTTCAGTTCGCACGCTTTTTTTAGCCGTTGTCGCTCGTCTTGTCTCGTTTCTCGTGTGTTTTGCTTAATCTCGCTGCTTCTCGCTACTTTTGGTTCGGTTCAGAGCGAAATACTCTAGTCTTTTGCTCATCTTTGAGCAAGTAATTCGTCACTTCCTCGGTCTTGGGTTTAGAGTTCAGGCTGTGATGATATTGCTGCTTGTGTGCAGTTGGGAGACCGGCAAGTTCCAGGGTGCAGTCGGGCCGGCCTGGCTCATCGCTTGATCCTCTTGATCTCTGGATCCTTGTGATAGTGTAGTCATAGGCAGCTAGATCCTAGCCGTAGAGACTTAAGTAACTATCCAGACCGCCTAATGCAGTCAAGAACCAGCTAAAGGACAGCTGTTCAAGAGAAGCCGTAGAAGCTAGAGAGCAACCGGGTGGAAAACGTTACATGGGTTGTAGATCCAGACCCTTCTCGCCTCTCTCTCCAGTACGTACAGACAGAATACGGACTGTGTCAACTCTTGGCTTTTCCACTTTTCCATCCACTACGGTCGCTATATTTCCGCAACAGGACCAACATCTTCAGCAGCAGAAGCAGCAGCAGCAACAGCAGGTTCATACCGTACAAAGAAAGTCATGAGACACTAAACTCTCAGGAAACAAGATATATACCGAACAGGCCAACATCAAATAGACTACAATCTAGATTCATTTATATATCCTCCCTCCCTCCCACAAATGCCAAAAAACCACCCAGAGTCTGTCCATCATTTAGACACATTCCGTCAAATCAAACGCACGCAAAACTGTTTTACAGCAGCGTAAGCAGCAGCCCAACACATATGAAGATTCCGGATGCCGGCACCGACAGCTGCTAGCCAGCCCTAACTCGTATTTAAAATTGGGTAACCAATTGATCATTCCCTATTTTGTAACCTGCGCAAAAGAATACCCTCCCGCTCTTATTCGAAGCCAAGAACAGCCCCTGGTGTAGAGCTTGCCTTCTCTAAGAGCCCAGACTCAACCATAACACCCTCGTTACATTTCTTGTTCTTCGTTAAGCTATTCAGTTCCTACTCTAATCCACGAATATCAGCCCAGTAAGCATACACTAGTGCGTGCCTTAAGAGAAACAAAGATATCCTTAAACAAGGAATCAGAGTTAGCCAAGTCTTGATTTATATCCGATTTCGTCCAATAGTGAGGATCGAAAGCGTAAACAAATAGGAGCACTCACAGAATAAACAGCATGTAAAGCTATATCCCCAAAAGTGGAGAAACTCGCCTTGCAGATGTCTAGACTTCTCCGATGTGGATGTAGGCACTATCTGATCTGGATGAATGCAGGTATACCCCACTCACATGAGTACATCCCTTGCTATATTTTCTTGCCAAAAGTAACCACGCTATCTCCTGAACCAGGCAAGGTACACCCATCCAAAGCTTGAACGCATAATTAAATAGACGCCGCCGTGAGACCTAATTCCTTCCGCATTAGGGGGGGGCACAATTCTTGGCTGGCCTAGGTCATGCGGTGCAGTGCAGTGTACAGTGAGGTCGAGCCACCAGAAGAGAACGTGTTGCAACGTAGTCAGCATCTGCTTTCCAGCAAACGAAATCCACCCAATAAACAAGACAGACAAAGAGTGCATTCAGGAACTAGGCAGCAATAGCTTGGATCAGCACTTTGTGTGCGTTGTCATTGTTCGAATTAGAGCCACTCTCTTTCTCTATGGAATGTGCCACTAGCTTATCAGATCAAATTACCGAAGCCATGCTTTCCGCATTCTTTGTTGCACTTTCTCGGTTTCAAGATTGAACAGCACTTGAACAAGTACATTGCGAAAATTGAATATGTCGAGTCCGGTACTAATATCAAGAGCTGACAAATGTATTTAGCGAATCTTGTCTACTTTTCAGTATCATGACATCGAATATAATAATGAATCCAATCTATTTCGTTTTTCTTGTATTTCATCTTGCTCGTCCTCGTCCTCGTTTCCATCTCGAGAGTCATTTTCATCGGTTTCGCGGTCAGAGGATGCTTCAGCATAATGCTTTTCGACAAATTCTCTCTCTTTGCTCAGCAAATGCAGTAGAGCGTCCAGGCTTTGTTTCTTTCGCTGAATTGTACTTGCAACCTCGTTTTCTTCTTCCCTTTCCTCTTCCTTCTTGTTGCTTTCAGAGACTTCGCCAGCGTAGAAATCTTGCTTTGACTGCGAATTCCTTTCGTCATCCTTCTTCGTAGCTACACGTCTCCTCTTCATTCGCGCAACTTCAGCCGTCTCAGTCTCGAGCATCTTCTCTAACTTATCGCCTTTTGCAAATCTCTCCAGTACGTCTATATTCTCATGCAACTGCGATTTCGTTGTGTGTGATTTTATGTTTCGCCGAGAGTCTTGATTTTGAGAATCGGTCTGTAGTGTTTCAATCCTGGACAGAGCAGAATCGACATCTCTCTCCGGCATCACGATTCCGATAACTTTACGTCGGAATTTGTCTTGTACTGTAGACCGTCTGCTCATCTTCTGAACTGAAGAGTGTGAAGATAACTCACGAGCTGCTTTATCCAGTAATGATAATGTCAGATCGTCTGAAGAAGTCCATTCCTCATCTCCTTTCAACACCTCCTTCTTTCTCCTTGTAGTCTTTCTCTTTTGTGTGTTCTCATATTCAGTCCTAATTCCATCAGATAATAGATCAACAGACGGCAAGCCCGTAGGATTTCGCGTTGTCAATGCTGTACTAAGTAATCTCGAAGGTGTAGATATTTTATGTATCTGTCGCGACTGAGCGAATACGCCAAAGTAGTTGCGCTTAGTAGATCCAACGTGCGACGACTCCATATCTCTACTCGCTCTTCGCCATATGGTATCTTCCCTCTGGACTCTCAATTGGTACCCCAATCAACAACTTAAGCAAACGCGTGCACAAAACGCGTCTCATATCCCAATCCTTCCTACCCTAACCTTCTATTTTGAAACCTTAAACCTGCTAACAAACAAGTGAAGGTCACCCGGCCTTTCGATTGGATTGTTCTCCGCTCTGGAAAAAAAAACGCTGCAGCAGAGAGAGAGGTGAGGGACTTACCCTCCTTCAAAACAGAGAACCACCAAACGCGTCTCTCACAGGCTGGTTTTTGAAGCTGTTTGGAGTATCTGCAGAAAGTATTATTGTTTGAGATTTTCTTGGTTGAGAAAGAGAAAGGAAATTGCTGTATAGCAGTTCTAGGCATTTGCTACGTCGGTGGCAAAATCTATTGTCTGCTTGCTTAAGGTGTTCTTAAAGAGATCAGGAATTGGCTGCCAATCCTTGATCAAACAGTTGATTACAAAGGATATTACCTTGACATATCTTCAGCATATTCTTTGCAGAGCAGAGTGAATCGGCACTAAACCTCTCACAATCAACTCATCACATTGATACTACAAACGCACGTTTATTACAATGGATGCGATCGATAACTTCAACGCGGCGTCGGCTTTCAACACGAATACTCCAACGCGAGAGTCCGATATCCGGTCTTCAAAACGGAGTCGGAAAGCCGCTGTCGCGTCTACCACTTCAGCAGCAGCAGCAGCAGCCACTATAAATGAGTCTGCGGCTGGCAATAATGAACATGAAGGCAGAGACGAGCAAGATGATGAGCATGAAGGATTCAACACAAACCAGTTTCTCACATATGGACCTGGCGATGTTCTTGACCCGCAGTTGGCTAGTATAAGCGTCAAAGGCGAACAGCAACGCTCAAGTTCCGGTTCAAAATCCCGCTCTCGTCCTTCCTCCAACACCACATCTAACAACAACAATGCGAATGGCGAGAACAGCGGACACAGCCAAGATGACAATGCAAACAGATTCGCGGGACTGCCTGGCGTGCTAGAGCAGCTTACAAGTTCGTATCGCACAGGCGATCCTACTGCTGTTTCACTTGCGCTTGCGGCGGCGGCGGCAGCTGCGGCAGGAAGTGCCATGACCGACCAAGAAGCGCATGATGCTGTGGCGGCTGCCACGGCAGCTGTCACTGCATCTTTAGCGGCTACGAGAAGTGCGGGTGCGGATGCTGGTGCGTCGACAGGTGTTCAGGCTTCTGTTCGCGATGAAACGATCGGTGAAGGCGCTGGCAAGAAGCGCAAGCGAGGACAGGCGGCAGACACACTTGCCAAGTCCAGACACCATCAACTGAACAGCAGGGGCGAGATCTATGACCACGACGCTCAACCAACCACCCAACAGCAATCCCAAGACCAGAATCAAACAACTCAAGCTCTTTCACTCGGTACCGTCAACGGCGGCTCGTTCACCGCCGAAGAAACCATGGCTCTCAAGATGTTTATGCGCAAATACGCTCGCGAGCACGATCTTGATCAGGAAGGTCTTTGTCGGCGCGTGTGGGCTAACGAGCGCAAGAAGGATAATTTTTGGGACGCGGTGACGAATGCTTTACCGCACCGAACGCGCGCTTCGGTGTATAAACACGTGCGACGTAAGTATCACCCGTATGAGCAGCGAGGTAAGTGGACTCCTGAAGAAGACGAGCAGCTGCGCCAGCTGTCGGATGAATTTGGCGCGCAGTGGAAAGTCATTGGAAAACATATCGGTCGGATGCCAGAGGACTGTCGCGACCGATGGCGTAACTACGTCAAATGCGGCACAAGTCGCGGCCAAAACAAGTGGAGTCTCGACGAAGAATCAAAATTAATTGATATCGTTAACGATATCCGTTATTCTCAGCCCAACGCAGAAATAAATTGGACGGTAGTATCTGAGAAGATGGGTGGGATCCGGTCGAGAATTCAGTGTCGGTATAAGTGGAAGAAGTTGACGAGAACTGGTGGATCTTTGGATATGGTTGGTCTAGGTCAGGAGTAGTGTATTTATAGTGATAATAACGTGTTATAAGTAATTTACATCCGAATGTAGATAAACGTATACTGATGCTTAAGTGTAATAGTAAGACCATTCAGGGGCGAGTTTGAAAACTCAAAAACACCAGCCTTGACTAACAACTTTTCAACTTTCCGAACACAACCAGGCCATGAGCACCCATTAACAATGGCAAGTCGACGAATAGTTTCCCGGTATTTGAGGCTAGGCGGTGTTAGATCTTTATTGGGTTTGCCTATTTCAGCTTCAATTCGTCCTTGTGGGTGGGGTCTTACACATACACCCACGGTGTACCGAGCATTCTCGTATGTCCCTTCAGTTCTCCCAAACACAATCGCGAATATCCACGAGCGAGTCTCGAAAGGCGAACTAGCCAGTGGCGACACAGTTACAGTCTATGGATGGGTGCGCAGTGTGCGCAAGCAGAAACGAGTCAGTTTTGCGAGAATTGCAGATGGAAGTAGTAGTCGTGAGATCCAGCTTTTCATTTCCAGACCTGATTACGCCTCTGAGTATGTATCCCCAGGTTTTTTCTTGTTACATGGTTGTATGTTAACACGTGTATAACAGACTGCGGACCGGAAATTCAGTCAAAGTTGTGGGAGAACTAGCAATCACACCAGACCGGGAGGATCCCTTCGAACTCGTCGTCTCTCAACACGTCCACGGCATCGACCTCTCTAACAAAAACGAAGAATTTCCCCTACAAAAAAAATTCATGTCTCAAGAAACTTTGCGTCGCGAATATCCTGCGCAGCGGTTTCGCACGCGCGCTGTGGCGAGCACGATGCGTCTGCGCTCAGCTGCCACGGCCGCGCTCAGCAGGTTCTTTGTCGCGAACGATTTCACCCAGACACACCCGCCGCTGATCACCTCTTCGGATTGTGAAGGTGCGGGAGAGGTGTTTACTCTTGTTGCGTCCGATAAGAATGAGAGCTTTTTTGGTGATAAAGCTTATCTTACTGTTTCGACACAGCTTCATCTCGAAGCGCTTATGATGGGTCTTTCAAGAGTGTGGACGCTTACCCCGGCTTTTCGCGCTGAAGAAAGTACTACGAGCCGACATTTAAGTGAGTTTTGGATGCTTGAGGCCGAAGCCGCGTTTGCCGAAGAACTTGAACAAATTATGAGTTTAGTCGAAGACATGATTCGGTCTGCGGTGGCGACGATGAAGAGAGGTGGCATGTTAGACGAAATTGTGGACCTTAAACGCATGTTTGAGGCCCAAAAACTGGCAATGAAGGAAGGTGAAAATGAGGAAGAGACTATCACAGCAGATATGGTTATCAAGCGGTGGAACACTCTCATTGGTTCTGACAAACCTTGGAAACGTATCACCTACGCCGATGCCATCAAGATCCTGAAAGCTGCTGCGGAGTCCGGTGAGGCAGACTTTGTACATGAAGTAATCGACGGCGAGAACCTGAAATCCGAGCACGAGAAATGGTTAGCAACGAACTACGCCGATGGTCCTATTTTCGTCACAAACTATTCTGCCTCCCTCAAACCATTTTACATGCTCCCCACTGTTGCCGATCAAGGCGCAACAGTCCAATGCTTCGATCTCCTCCTGCCCGACATTGGCGAACTAGTCGGCGGCAGTCTTCGTGAACACGACTACGCACGCCTCGAGTCGGCTATCGAAAGACTCGATCTCGACAAAGAATCATTAAAATGGTATCTCGACCTACGAAAATGGGGTACGGTGCCGCATGGTGGATTTGGAATGGGATTTGAACGGTTGATTTGTTATTTAGGTGGTGTGTATAATATTAGAGAGGCGATTGCGTTTCCTCGCTGGATCGACCATTGTGCTGCTTAGATTGCGCTAGTTTGCTACATAGAGTGCGCTAGCCAGCCTTTGAAATTTACTTGAATATGTCTTGAAATCAGATTGTATATATTATAGACTTTTGAAATAGCTGTTAATCAACGCTAATTATTTTATGAACTCGATACTGCGACAGAATATCCGAAGAACAAATCAGAGAGAGCACAGGGTATCCGTAAGACTAATCAACTCATAGACTCAATAGGAATTTGGTATTTGAAGTCAGAGACAGCGCAGAGCAAAAAAAAGGACTCAAAAACGCATTTCCGAAATAACACCATCTATAATCATCGAAAATGCAATGATATTGCAAACATTCCAAACAAACGATCTCATCAAACTCAGCCTAAAATTCTAAATTAGCTAATTATGACCAATAAATAGTATACTCACGCTGTGAAAATAAAACCTCTCTGAAGAAATACAGATGTATAGTGTGTTGAATACGATTCTGAGTAAAGCGTAGGCAACGACGTAGAGATTCTGTCTATAGAATGATAACGAGGACATATTCATGACCAACTAGTTCGCGATGAGGTTCATTGATTGCTGTTTAAAAGGTGCCTGTGTATGAAAGAACTTACTACTGCGCCAACGAATAAGGGAAAGCATTCATGTCCGTTTTTATGTGCGCCTTGACATTTAAGTGCGAGGATCTGGATATGTCTAGGTACACCTTTCTTCTCGAGATCTGCATCGATGTTATCAGTATTTCAAGCGGTAATTTCATCAGCAATAGTGTAAAAAAGACAATACCCATAAAGTTCAATCTAGGCAGGGTATTACAAAATGGAGCGCCGTAATAGCAGATCAAGAGCAGTGAGAAAGTATGTGGAAGAAGACCGATAACCCAGACAACAGCGATCGCTAGCGGCGAGAGATTGAAACAAAGCATGGCGTGCTCTGCTTTCCAAAACAAATCCTCGCATACCCAGCTTGTGTGTGCAGTGCTCAGAAATGTAGAAAAGTCCATATTACTTCAGAAACTGGATAAAAACGAGATATAGACGATATAAACCAAAGAAGGATCCAAAGGAGCAACAGACGAGCGGGCGCGACGAGTAGTCAGGATCAGTATCAACTCGTATACAGAATACTCCACAACTACTCAACAACAAACGCAAATAGCTCTCTTTCTTGTGTACGCGCTTGCAGAATATACTACAGATATGAGTGACTTCAAACCAGGACGCGTCTCCTCAGAAATGTAAACAACATCACGTGATCCACTTCTCGTTACGGCAAGTGCGCAGCTCAGCCGAGCCCATCCTGCTTTATCCACCCACTCACAAATAAGCGCGAAAACTCCAGTTGCCGTGTGCGGCCTATGACGGATCAAATAAACAGCGTCGAATTTGGCTCGGCAGGTGCCGAATCACTGCGAATAATGAAAAATGGAAGAAGGTCAAGGCTTTTTAAGTTGTGCTATCTGTTCGCTAGACACCATGAACGAACTGCCCAGACAGAGGTGGATTTTGGTGTTTCTTTTTGTTAATGATGCATTTGTTGGTGAGATTGGTTGTAGAATATGCAGAGTATTAGAATATTACAGAAACTGTGTCTTTTCAATCAATTCAGCGGAAATTAAGAAACACGAGGAATTCAGCTGGAACACATTTGCTTGTAAATCACTTGAGTTGCAGTGGAATGAATGCAGCATTCAACAGCAACACATCTATTCGCTGGTAACAACACCCTCTTCAGCAGCATCTCTTCACAAGCACAATAAATATTCTACACAATCAGCTACTTATCTAAGCAATTGTCACCTTGTCAAACCTGAACTGGCTCGTCGTCCTCGTCGTACTCGCGTGTTTGCTTTCGCAGACTCTCACCTTCCTTACCTACTTTAGATCTTTGTGCCTCCCTCCCCGCCTCCTCTTCACCATTCCAGCCCTTTCTTTCGCTGTGCTATATATACTCTCAATCTGCATCTTTACTCACGACCGTTCTTATTCCCGAAACGTTTTTTCTCTTTGCCCGAGGATCGCATTTATCTCGAATATTGACCTCTATTATTAGCTCTCTCCTACCTCTGTCATATCCACATTGCCCTACACACAATAAACTGGCCCATTCTGCCCTGTCATGTGCATTAGATCAGAATATTGTCTCTAACTTTATTGGTTTGAACTTGAACTTGCATTGAGTATCTACTTGTATCTATATTCCAGCCCGCGCTAGTTCAGCCGTACGTACCCACGCACTACAATCACCACACTACCCAAGCAACTGAAGCATCTCTGACCAACAAATATTTATGGAAATGGATTTACCGGAAACAATATTTAAGGAAGCGGATGTATTTCCAATTTAGACCCGCATCTGTGTATTCGCGCTCGTCTAGTAAACTCAGTTGAAAACAAATGAAAATGCCAGAATCATAATATAAATCTTCTTATAGATTTTGTCAAGCAACGAGGAATTAAAGAGCTACAGCCAATAGTCACGTTAACAATCAAAGACTTGTTTGCTATTGCTAAGTACACTAAAGAGATGCTTTGTACAATTTTTATGTGTCATTTCATTATTCTCAAAAAAACCAACAATGCATCTACATTCCACCCTGAATCCACCCTTTTTTTCTAATTATCAAAAATCTACCCAAATCTACTCTTTAAAACCCATCCGTATGCATTCTTTTTTCTAGTATCTACATCACAACACATTCACTCTCCTTCGACGGGCGCGGGATTCCCATCTCTTCAAACGTCTGCGGCGCGAATTTCTTCTTCTTGGTAGGCGCGGAAGAAAACAACTGATCAATCGAATTCCCAGGATTAGCAGTTGAGGTGCTCGTGTTGGTTGAGATTGTGGTGGCGCTGGAGAGAGTAGACATGGCGCTCGAGTGTGAGGCAGTCATTGCGCTGCTTGCTAGTGAACTATGGCGAGATTTGGAGGTTTCGGAAAAATTATCTGATCCATTCATATCCGACACTGCATGTGACGGGCGTGTTACTGAGGATGAGGACGAATAAATCGAGTCCCTGTCACTGAATCCCGAGGATCTGCGAGCCTGGTTCAGAGATCTACTGTCGTACTCTTGATTCGTAAACGGAGCAACAGGTGGCGTGAGCGGAGCCACAGGAGGAGATCCATCATTATGACCAGAATACGGACGCGGGGTCGGCGAAGTACTGTATCGACGTGCAGAGGTTGCATCGGTAGGCGGTGGCAGCGAGTAGAATGATTGTGGAGTAGATGTTCGTCGTGTTGCGCTCGTTCGGGAAAGCGGTCGCAGAGGCGCTGTTGTCGAGTACTGCGAAGGCGGCGACGCCGTGGATGAATAAATATCACTATTAGCCTGATACGACGACTGTGGATGAAGGGTAGAGGATACGGGTGTACCCTCAACAGGAACCACATTTTCATAATCCTGTCGACTCAACGGTGTCGCTGATACGCTACGGTTCTGAGAATACGGGGATGGTTGCCGCGCGTACTCGCTTCGCAAAGGCGACACTGACTTGCGGCGGTCTGCGGCCAACAAATCAGGAGCAACCATGAACGGATTACTTGCTCGCTTTGCCGCGGGATCTAGGGTAGAGTATTCTTGTCGAGAAGGTGCCTGTTCAGGCGACAGATCAGGAGGCGAGATCACCGCAGAAAAAGTATGTGGACCTCGCGGTCCAACTGGCGCACTAGACTGTCGAACGCGACCTCTGTTCTCTGGTGTATTTGACGACGGAACAGTTCCAGGCACAGGCGGCGGCGGCACGTACATATTTCCCCGTTTATTCCGTCGCTGTACAGTCATCGAGCGCTGCACTTTCCGCTTCTCTTCCAGCTTCTCCTCGTGAAATCTCTTTGATAGTTGCAACTGGCTCTTACCCGTCAGTTCTCTCAATCGATCTATACATCCTTGCTCGTTCTTCGCAGCACCCATTGTATACCACCGTTTCGCCTCGTCAAGGTTCTGCGGCACACAAAGACCAATCTCGTTGAAATATCCCATGGCGAAACACGCTTTCGGGTTGCCGCGCTCCGCAGCTCGATGCGCATAATCCACCGCAAGCTCTTCGTTCACGGGGAACTGATAGTCTGCATCACCAGAAAAATACCACGAGCTGAGACCCATATAAGCCGATGGCTCGCCAAGTCGACTAGCCAAAGCGTAGTAGTGAAGCGAGACAGGTGGGTCGTATTCACAGCCTAACTCTCGAGCCTGCCATGCGACGCCTAACCGGACTTGCGCGGCAGAAACGTTCAAGATAGCAGCTCGCTCGAGGAACGTGCGTCCGAGAGCGACATTACCAAATAAACTTGCTTGTGCCCATTGTGGCTCTTCTTCAAGCAAGACTGAACCGTAGATATATGCGGGAACTGCCACGTCATAGTCTGCGTTCTCGGCTGCTAGACGAAGATTATTGATGGCTTGTGATAGATCGACAGGTTGTTTATGAAGGCCGTGTAGATATGTCAATGCCAGTGCCTTTTAAATACTGTTAGCAACAAGTTGTACTAAACAAGATAAATACTTACAAAGCAGCATCCGGCGTCATGTTGCGTTGCACCAGACTCAAATGACTTGACCGCCTCGCTGAAATTTTTCTGCTTCTCATACTATACACCACCATTAGCCTCATCAATGACGCAAGAGAAAAAAAAGGAAAACAGAGCTCACAATCATGCCAATTCTATACAAACCACGCGTAAACCCTCCATCCACAGCAAGCTGGAAATATTCATACGCTTGCGTCGTGTTCAGCTCATAGCCTCTGATTCCCTGTTCGCACCACAATCCCTGGTTATAGTATAATTCAGGGAGTTGCTGGTCCGCTAGCTTTTTTAATAAACTCTCAGCATTTCCAACTAAAACCAGATCTTCGCTCGAAAATAGAGTGCCGGCTGCAATATGAAGTCTGATAACATGCAGAGCCCATCGCAGCTGCGCTTCGTAATCGGTAGATCTTGAGATCTCGTTGTATTCTGTGCGCAAGCTTCGGATTTCCATACCAAAAGACGGTGGAATATTTACACCTTTTGTCGTAATCATTGGGAATCCCTTTTCGGGGATGAAGCCTGTTATAGGTTCGTCGCTGAGAGCGTATGCTAGAGGCGATGGCGAGCGGCGGTTGCTGAGACCGCTAGTGTTGTCGTGCTGTGAAAGTATTGGTGCAGGAGCCAATGTGTTTTGTACGGGTCGGGGTCCGGCAGGGGATGCCGTACGAGCGAACCCACTCTGCAGTAGCTGTTGACTTGCTAGCGACGGTGACGGTGAGGGCGTGCGATGCGGTTGATAATCTAGATCTAGAAGGCCACCTCGTTGACGTGATCGAGAGAGTGGACGGCGAGTAGGTTCTGGAACGTCAATGCTGTTGTAGCCATTGTAGCTGCTCGTCGGGGCTTCGAGGGTTGGTGGAGATGTGAACTGCTGTGGAGACTGAATAGACAAGTTTGCGAAGCCATCAAGCGGCGACTGATCTGGAATCGTCGGGTATCTAGAGACAGCTCAGGATTAGCAGCAGCCCAGCTACTAAATTGCTAGCCGACTCACTGTTTTCCGAAGAAAATATTGGACTCAGGCTCTGGCGCAAACATATTCTCCTCGGAATAGCCTCATTAGACCGTTAGCAAAGCTCCGCCGACTCCAACGCGTAAATTCACCTTGATCATTAGCTGTCGCCGGCTGCTGAAAAGCAGGATAGTAACTCATATTAAAATACAACTAGATATCTCCAAAATATCGCAGATAACTAGTCCTGAACAGTGTAAACGACAAGTGAAGCAAGACCGCAAGTACGTGCAGATTGTGTACGCGTCGAAGATTCTCTAAACACACGATCGCATGATCCGGCCAATGCAATTCTCACGGCACACAGAATATATTCAAAAAGCCCCAAGTAAGCACTTTCGTCGCCAGCAGAGCAGAGTAAAACCAGCAGAGTGCGCTTGTCTGTCGAGACGAGGAACTGAGGTAGTTTTTGAAGTTGCTCGGGGAGCCAAGTGTTGTTGCGTAGGGAGCCGCAGGCAAACTACAGCAAGTCAATCACGCCTGTGCTGTAGCACTGTTTACTAGCTTAGAAGTGATATTAATTAGGGAGAGCGATAAATCAAAGTCAAGTTAAAGTTTGATGATTGGCAAGGCTGAGCCAGTATTTTGATCGGCTGAGACAGTAACACAGCCCTTCGTTGAACAAGAACATGCTTGATTGTGTTTATGATTTATTGATTGCTGTTTATTACATTAAAACATTGTATCTTAAGTACAATAGAAATACTATAATACAATTAATATCAATTAAACAAAAACTCAGGAGCAAGGGAAAGAAAGAGCATTACAGCCGTACACGTATTCCACTCAGTAAGGCTGTGCACATTGTCTTCATATTGTCAGCTGCTTTACTTATTATATCTTACGTAGTTCACGGGTGAGTCGTGCACCCAGGTGAGCCGTGCACTAAATCCCAAAATCTTATGGCCAACAAATTCTATGCAATATCTCAACAACCACAAATGTCATCGCTTTGAAAAGAGAATAGAATTCAGTTAGCTAAATCAGCTATTCAAAAAAATCGATTAAAAAGCGTCCGGGAGATTGCAAAGACCTACGATGTGCCCTTGAGTAGCTTGCTTGATAGACGCCCCGGAAGAAAATCACGACGCGATTGTCTATCCAATTCAAGACGGCTTACTGATTTAGAAGAGGAAATATTAGTTCAGCATATTTTAGACCCGATTTTACGAGGAAAATCTCCAATTCTCAAAGGTGTGGCGGCTTTGGCCAACCACATTCTCGTAGCCAAGGACAAGAGCAAGGTCGGCGCAAACTAGTCAACAGAGTTCATTAAACGCCATCCGGAGCTCAAAACGTGCACGAATCGCAAGTGCGATCTTCAGAGAGCTCAGCAAGAAGATCCGGAGGTCATCCATCAATGGTTCGAGCTCGTACGCAATACTCGAGCTAAGTATGGAATCCAACCTGACGACGAATGGAATTTTGACGAGACCGGCTTCATGATGGGAGCTATTGCATCAATTTTGGTTGTAACGGGTTCAGAAGACGGAATCAACCCAAAGCAGTCCAACCAGGCAATCGAGAGTGGGTTACAGTTGTCCAAGCTGTGAGCGCGCTGAGCTCCACCATCCCACCATACATCATCTTTAAGGGCGTGCATCACATCGAGGGATGGTATCAAGAAAACGATCTGCCTCAAGACTGGCCTATCAGCTTAAGCCCAAATGCTGGACTACCGCCGAGCTTGGATTTGAATGGCTTAAACACTTTGAAAAGCATACAAAAGACAAGACGAAAGCCACTCATCGTCTTCTCTTTATGGATGGCCATGGAAGCCACGAATCACCCCAATTCGAACAATTTTGCTTGGAACATAAGATTATTACTTTAACAATGCCTGCGCATTCATCTCATCTTTTACAGCCTCTTGATGTAGGATGTTTTACGCCTTTGAAGAAGGCCTATGGTCAGCAGATCCAGGGCCTGATCTGCAGCCACATCAATCATATCAGCAAGCTCGAGTTCATTCCGGCATTTCGTAACGCTTTTTTTACATCGATTACATCTTCGAACATTTAAGGTGGTTTTAAAGGCGCTGGATTATATCCATTCAATCCAGACGCTGTCATTTCGAAGCTTGATGTAAGACTTCGTACGCCCGATCTTTCCTCCGACTCTGAAGCGCCCTGGTCGTCGAAAACGCCAAGAAAGTATAGTGAATTTGAATCGCAATGGGATCTCGTCTTTCAAGTTCAACAAAAGCTGTAAGCGCGGGGAAAATTGCGCTCAAAGGAACGCACCTGCTTTTTACGGAGTTCGTGCTGCTGAAGGAAGAATATCGTAAAGACAGCCGCAGAAGCTGCATCCTAGCGAAAGCAACGATCAAGAAGGCGATATTCAGAGAAACGGGACTCTTACGGCTTTAGAGGTATCAATTTCTAATGACTAAAGGGTGCACAGATTGGACAGGAAACAGTTGCTGCGCAGCCTGGAGATGTGGGAACCGCGCCGCGAATAAGACGCTGTGGACACTGCAGAAAGCCTGGTCATCGAATTGAAACCTGTCCAGTACGTTTAGAAGATAGTAGAAATAGCGATTCGGAATTATCTAATTAATTGATCATGGCGTTGTTGAAATATAATGATATAAAGATTTTTGTAGCAGAACGTGCACGACTCACCCGTGAACTACGTTAGCCAATATTGCCATTGAGTTGATGTAGATATGGTATAAAATATATATATTGTTTGATTGTTTATGTAATAGCAATATATGACAATCAAGACAAATAATCTCATTCCAGTTACCGCCTCATGCTATTATCATTTCACTGACTATAATGCATAAGCAGCAAGCATCATCAACATGCACTTAACATCCACATCATTAAAATAGATCCCTTTTTCCTCATTTGCTTATCTGACAAAGAGAAAATCCCATTAAACGATCACCATATTAATAATCACTCAGAGAATTATGATACAAAAAAAATGCATATACTATTAGACAAAACAAAACATCACAGGAAAAACTAAAACTTCCACACCCAAATGAAAAACAAAAATACAAACAAAAAGAAACCAACCCAGGCACGCCAGCCTACGCCAGATCGCTCGGCCATACGCATCATGCGCTTAAATGTTCCCTTTAATCGTACTCTTGTGTCGTCGAATCCGTCTTCCTAAACCGGGTGTTAAATGCTTCTTTGCTTGAACAGGAGAATTAACATACCAAAGACTTCATAAACTGTGATGAATCGCGAACTTCTTCACCAATCTTCACCGTAATCTAAAACAATTGCAAAACACGGTCAGCATCTGTGCCGCTCTTTTGATTGTAATTCATCAAGGGAGTAATCATACATCCTTCAACATGCGCACCCGGGCAGTCAATCCCTCCATCTCATTCTCATTCTGCGATTCAAGACCGGACATAACCGAATCCGAATACTGTCCGCGCGCATTCGGCGTCGCGGTCCGGAAGCCCGGTGAAGTAGGTCTTGACGCGGAACTAGAGTCAAAGCCGTCGAAAAGCTGAGTACGCGCGTCGCGTTGGTGAAGTGAACTACCGTTGAATCTATTCTCAATTCATTGCTTAGTTGGTTATCGCGAGAAGTTGAAATTCGCGGGCTGATTATAGCAGATATGTAAGTGGCATGTGACCGCCATCGCGATATCGTCTCTGGCCCTTCACACACAATATAATGACATACCTTGCTGAACTCATTGTGGAATTTGTACGCCTTGAAGTAATAGCAATCTCAATCTCCTTATCTTATATGCAATAAAACAGGCAGCTGTAGGCGCTTTCTTCCACTGAATTGAGAAATTGTACCTTGTGGAGCTGGAATTCCCAACTTGCTCAAAAGTCTCCAAAATGCAACAACAATCAAGTCAAAGCAAACGATAATTCAAAACAACAATAATCCCAATCCGTCTCAGATTATCAAAAACTACTCCTATTCTTTAAGAAGTAACTACTCGCTCTTCGCTCTATTCTCTTTGGATAACCGTATTTGCCTATGCTCCGTTGATAGCGCTAAACAGATTTGGTGAAGCTACGGCATCGAGTCTTTGCCCGTGACTCTCTTGCCCGGAACTTTAATTAATATGGTGTTCCTCGTTCAGATACCCCCTATCTACGTTTCCTGTTTTTGCTTACAAGTCATGATATAACTTATCAAAATAATCATACAAAATAATTCTTTTTTAGCGCATAAGTTATATAAAAATCAAACACAATAGTTTTACAGTACAGTAGAGTTTATCCGCATAATTCAAACCCACTCTCTCCTTACGAGAAAAAGCCAATCACATCGTTGTCCCACAGCAAGCTTAAGCCTGATCATCACCATGTGTAAGCTCAATGCTGTTCGGGGCGTCGCTGTTAGAGTGAGATACTACAGGCTCGTAACGCACATAGGAAAGTCCAAGAGGTCTATATTCCATTCATATCAGACTCCGCTCACAAACTACTCACTCAAAAGAAAATTAAAAATTACGCACCTGTTTCCGTAGCTGTATCCCGAAAATTTCTGAATAGCTATATCAGCTAGCTCCTGGTTTTCAAATTCAACGACACCAGATCCCTTGGAGCGACCAACAGACTCCAACTGGATCTCGGCGCGCAAGACTTTGCCGATAGTCTGGAAAAGCTCAATCAAATCTTCATTGCTAGTCGACCAAGGCAGCTGAACACTTATTAGCTCCACTCTTTGAGCATCACAAAATAAAATATACATACATTCCGAACGTGGATGGTGTTACTGGGACTACCGTTGCTAGTGGCTCCATCAGTGAACTCATTTGGCGGGGGAGGCGGGTTCTGAGGTCGAGCATACAAACCAGAAGGGTCGCCACGATCACCACCATATCCACCTCTGAACCCGCCTCTGAATCCACCACCAAAGCCACCGCGTCCACCCGCAAATCCACCACGTCCACCGCTGAATCCTCCAATAGGAGGTGGACGCGCATAACGGTCTTCCCGAACAACAATCTGCTGTCCTTGCAAGTCGTATCCGTTGAATCTCTGGATCGCGTTCTGCGCGTCTTCGCGAGATTCGAAAACAACAATACCAGTACCCTTTGACTGGCCGTCCATGGTCTTGCGAACATCAGCGCGAACAACGTTTCCGGCAGCCTTAAAAATATCCTTCAAATCTTGCCACGCAATAGTATACGGTAACTTTTTTAAATCCCAATATTAGCACATCAATCCAAAATCAACCTTCAAAAAAATTAAAAAATCATAAAAAAATTGCCTGCATTACATTTCCGATGAAAAGCTGATTTCCTGCCGATTGTCCTTGGAATCCACTGCCGCCCATACTTGGTGGGCCGTTGTTGAATCCATTAAATCCGCCTCCATTTCGAGGCGGTCCGTTGAAACCTCCTCTATAGCTATCATATCGCGGGGCTCCACGAGGAGGGCGATCATTAGCTTCCCGATCCTAAAAACGCAACCACCATCAAGTATCAGCCAAAAACCATTCTTTCATAGCATTGATTATCGATTAAACAATTTGAGACAAAAGCTGATTGTATCGCATCCAAATAATCGAAATTCCCCCGAATCCCTTTAGAAACAATGATGACAAAATATACCTCACGAATGAAAACATTTCGGCCGTTGAAGTCCTGGCCGGTGAGAGTGTTGATAGCATTCTCTGCATCCTGGCGACTAGCAAATTCGACAATTCCGCATCCCTGAAATACAATTCCCACCTTGTCAGATTTCCATTCCTTTATAAAAACTACTCGTAGACTTCAATCCTAAGTAACCAATACCTTTGAAGCGCCACTGGGGAGAGTAAGCACATCTGCATGTACGACTTCACCAGCTGTATCAGACACTGTCAGCACATATCCGCTACAATAATTAATAACAAAAATGGGAACTCACCCTTGCGCATAAAATCTTTTAATTCAGTCCATCTGACGTTATAGGGCAAATTGCCGACATAGACACGACGATCTTGGTTGGCAGGGTTCGACATGTTTCCGCCTCTTCCTCCAAACGAACGACCGCCGCGAAAGTCGTTACTGCTTCCGTAACGACCACCTCCGATAGGTGAGCGCTGACGGTGGTTGCTGCTTGAGCCTCTGCCGGAGGGAGATGGACTGCGAGATGAGTATCTGCGTACGGGAGAACGAGATCGGTCGCGAGACTATCAGACAGCAGTTAGCTCTGAGTGCTATGCAATTGCAAGAGTACAGTAAATATGACAAGGGGTAGTAGCAAGACGGGCATACATCGTATTGATCTCGGTTGTTGTATCCTCCGTCGTCGTAGTAAGGGCGCTGGTCGTCTGATGAGAACAGGTCAGTCAAAGAACAGTACTACACAAACGAGTATGTGCGGATCAATAGCGATAGGTATCCAAAAATCAATCCGATGTCCGCTTGAGCGCTTCAGTAAATCCCCGATCAGCAATCTGAACAGCCTAGACCCGATCAAGCACTTTGAGATGATGAGATGAGATGCAGGAAGAAGCGATCTGAGGCAGACGAGAGAAGAGACGAGAAGAGACGCAGTCAAGGGCGAACGGAGAAGCAAAGCAAGAAAACGAAGACGAGGGAGCAGTTACCCATTGGTGGAGTGGAAGAACTGTTAAGAGACGGTGAAGAGAGTGGTTAAAAAAGAAAAGGATCCGCAAAGGTACCCGGTCTCGTGTGTAAAGTTGAGATCGGAGTGTGCTTTCTTGCTCGACTGTTCTTATTTCATGCTGACATAACGAGGGGTTTGTGTGATTACAAAGAAAGGGGGCTGGTGATGGTCAGGGGAGAGAGCAGTTTAGTGTGATTATGAGGAGGATCTAAGCTAGAGTGGAACAAGATGCTCATAACCTCAATAAGGTCACATGGTGGAGATTGAGTCAGATTGAGTTGTGTGAAGTCAAAATGAGAGCATGAGTTGAGATGAACAGTCAGGAGGAAGAAGTGTACCTGGCAGGTATTCAGAATTCTAGATATTTGATATTTGCATAAGAGTGTCGAAGTGCTGAATTGTATGTGGTTGTTGAGTAGTTCAGACAATTCTACAGCAGGACAGGTAAGAAATTGAAGATAAAGATGTACAACATCAAGCAACAATAGTATACGATATTGCAAGCTGATTACTAATTAGCGTAGAGATCTCTCTTTACTAGTGTTATTTGCTGAATTTAAATACTTCAATTGGACAGAACGGACGAGAACTGACCGGAGAAAAGCTGAGGAAGGACTGAATATCTGTTGTGCTCGGTGAAGAGGTCTCTGAGTATTGCGTCATCGGAAGAGATGTTCCTCTTTTGGTGCTTCGGAATATCCAGACTGCTTAGACACAGTTGCTTCGAGACAATGGCTCAGAGAAGATAAGCAGTTCTGCAGAATATGAGTGTCTAAAAAACAGCAGTAATATTGTAAAACACTGCAGGTTCCAGCAAAAACTGAGATAAGACGAAGATTATAGCGCTATAGCGCACAGAGGAACTTGCGCCGACAGCGAGAACAGTTCTCCAGCTGTCCGATAATAGTCAAAACATATTCGGAATAACAACATTTTCGAGAGTTTAGTTTAGTTTAGTTATTCTTCGTAGTCGTAGCTGAGCCGTTGAGAGTCGGAGAAAGATTTGTGATATGACACCTACAATAAGTGACACACCATTCTAGTTCTGATACAGCGACAGACAATGATATCAGTTCCTGGAACTCCAGTCGTGTACACTTGTTACTTAACCCAGAAGTAAAAAAACTAGCGAAGCCACATCTGAACAGCCAAAGAAGAAAAAATAAGCGACAAAGAGCAAGAAAAGAGCAAGAAGAGAACGGGAAAGCCTTTGCTGTGCCCTGAATTAGTGCGATGAGCTCGGAAAGTGGACGTTGTTTGGGAACTCTGATCAGGTTACTTGTTTCGCATTTCCCCGGCCAAGAGTTGAATTACTCTTGTATTTCTATTGTGTCTATGTATCTTATTTTATCTTATAACCAGTTTCTTGTATTTATTACTACTCTTCTCTTATACATCTTCTCCGCTGCAAATTCACACAGAGGCGCGGCTGATATGCGCTAGTCCGCATCGGGCAAGATCTCGCCAGCGGGAAAACCGTAATTTGCGAAACTCTAAACTTAGCAATGACGTAACAGCGCCAAGAGCTCATCGCTGTTCTGGTTATGTATTGTGTACAGTGTAGAGTACAATAGTTTGTGAAATAGTTTGTGTGTGTGTATATTTGAGTATATGAGTAATAAATGTATATGTGTGTGCAGTGTATGTAAGAAATAAGTACAAAAAACATATAAAAATTCAAAATCAAAAACAAACACGAAAACAAAACAAACAATGCCCACTGACTTCAAAGAATAGATGGCCGTAGGTGCGCGTGCCGAGCTGTCTGATAGCCTGTCTCGCCTTATTCCTTCCGTCCTTCCAAATATAAATATTATCTCCTCCTTCTCCTCCTCCTCCTCTTCTTCTTCGTCATCCTTCACCCGTTTGCCCGCTATCCACCATGCGCTACAACTACCTCTCAAGCCCAAAGGCAATCCTCATCCTCCGCGCCCTCCAGGTCGCCTTCGCGATCCTCGTTCTCGGACTCGCAGCAAATACCGCCGCTACCGTCTCCTTCGACTCAAACAACTTCCTCATCTTCTGCTCTGTCTGGACCCTGCTCGTCGTTGCCTTCCTCGTCTTCATCCAGCCGCGCTTCTTTCCTTCCCTTCTCGAGATACACACCACCGCATGGATCCCCTTCGTCCTTGATGTAGTCACAAACATCTTCTGGTTCGCAGGCTTCATTGCTCAGGCTGCAAAGTTAGGCTCTATTAGCTGTGGCGTCAATTCTGGCTTCTATGGGACATCCGGCACCTGGTGTCAAACCGCAAAGGCTGCCATTGCCTTTGCTGCCATCAACTGGATCTTCTTTATGTTTACCTCTGTCTATGCTGGTGTTGCTATCTTTGCCGCTGGCAGCATCTACTACAAAGGAGCTTTTGCGCCTGGTGCTGCTACCACCACTACTACCCCCGCTGGCGCACCCGTGGCTGCTGCTGCTACCACTGATGTCGAGAAGGGCATCGAGCAGTCAGATGCACCCGTTCCTGCTGCTGTCCCCGCTGAGACTGCTGCCACAAGCTCAGAGATGGCAGAGGTTCCCGCTGTGGTGCCAGTAGCCGAGCCCACGCCTGCTGTCGCCACCGAGAAGTAATAAAGCTCTCTCGAAACTCGTTTTACTGTATCGCGTTATCGTGCTAGTTTTATATGTTTGATTTGTTTTCTGCTTTCAGTGATTTGAGTGAGCTAGTTTCCTCGTCAGGTGAATATGTATCGTAGATATCCTACTAAATTAATTTAATGTCAGCCAGCAGTGCTGTGAATAACTAAATACAAATTATTAAGCAACAGATACAGTCAAATAATTCAATCACAATGGAATAAGTTAGTCACACTCAAACCGCCCAATCAGCACGGGAACTACCATAATGGGAAACTGTGCCCGAACAGGAAACCTCAAACAAAACAATCCACCAGCAGCCACTCAAACTCTGCTTTTCTTGCCAGACAAGACAATTCCTTTGTGAGTTAGACTCTAGAAGAACACACGGAAAGAATAGCTCGTCTTGACTGTTGTTGTTTCTTGGTCTTGCGGGTAGTTTCGCGGAGAAGCGGGTCATGTTTGTGCTGTTTGTACGCTACGTCGATTGCGTTCTTGGCGAGTTTCTCGAATCTAGAGTGCCATTGCGTATTGCATGCGGATACACAATGTGAGTATCTCTAATATCTCCGTTCTGTATCACTTACTCTGTTGCTAGCATTTGAAGATCACTCTGCTGTCACATACTCCACGCTTTGGCTTTGTACGCTTGACCTGCAACAGGTTACAATTTGCTGATTTCAAGACATTTCTATCCTTAAATCTGGCTTTACTTCTAATATTCCTCTCCTGTTATCCGCTGTCTTAATTGAGAGAAGTGGCTTGAGGCTATCAAGAACTATCCTGAGCACAACGATCCAGAATCAATCCCCCTTACAATTATAGTTATTCTAACTGATCTATCAAGAGTAGTATTAAGCACGAGCTAGAGTATTGTTATTTGTGTGCGAATCTAGATCTTGAGTGCCGTCCTTTGTCTCTTGCGCTTGGCGCTCAGGCTGGCTTAAATTTCGCTGTTTGTAATAACCTAACATAAGACCAGTATTATGACCTTTTGATTTTTCAATTCACCTTTAATACTATGCTTGTTGAAGATAGTTAGTTGGACAGACTATACAGTCAACTGCTTTTGCTGGTGGGATTATGTCTATCTTGCGATTGACATGTTTTTAGCATACCTCAACAACGTACGCGAATACATCTCATTACTATTTTCTTAAAATCTACACATTTAGTCGCGTACTCCTATCATATCTAATATTCAAGGGGTCTTAGTCCCAAATTTGTCCCTGCAATATCAATAAAAGAATTGACATGTATTCGGGCTTGATTTATAATAAGTTACCACTATTTCTCACTGGTTACATAATTTCGGGAAAATCATTAATTTAGTATATAGTTGCATGTGTTCAACAAAGGTATGAATGACGGATCTTGAAAATTAAAAGCTCATGAGGTTTGAATACTGATATTATGAAAACTGTACGCTTGCCTATTTGTCACTTATGATATGGAAAATACAGTGGTGGACAACAGGAATGTCAGGCACTTGAATATCAGATGTAACGCTAATATGATACTGGCAACCTTTGCGAGATAGAAGTGTCGTTTGTACCTAAATGGAATTGACACGTACAGAAGACAATGAACACGAACTAATATTCTAGTCTAGAAATTGCCAGCTTTTCTATCTGTTCCATAACGTCTCTAGTTATGACTTGTTTTGTTTTGTAACATTTCTAGCTGTAAAACTACGGCAATAACTGTATACTTGCATAAGTCAAAACGAATGATAAATCAAGAAGAGACTTATATATCTGAAAGGGTAAAGTCAACGAACGCGTACAACGCGTTTGTACGCGTTAACTGCTCGATATCTTGTGATCGCACGCAACGCTCCGCATCCAAAACACCACCAACTTCCTCCACATCTTTACACGCAGAAACACACCAACTCTCTAATCCCATCTCCCTTTCAAACCCACAATAAACGCAAACAACGCGTCGCACTGTCTATATACGACGCGTCTCCAAATCCCCAAACCGCGCCACATCCAGCACTCACGCTCTGTACGCGCGTTACTGCGCCTCAGATGACGGAAAACTCGGAGTGGAATTGAAGGCGCAGCTAAAGTACTTTTCGAGAAAGAGAACGCGATAAAATAAGGAAGCAGAACGAAAAGGCGTTGTTTAGTTCTGTTTTCTTGTGGATTTATTTAAGATACTGGTATAGCGGTTTAGTTGTTCTGCTGCTGCTGCTTATTTGATAAGCAGGATATTTGCGAGCCTGACATACACTTGCGACTCAGACAGATCATTAGATCAACGCAGGGCATCCACAACATCCCTGATTCCCTCCTTACAATTTCTCATTATCACTATACAGCACTAAAATTCGACTATAACAATGAGTGCGATGGATAAACTCCGCTCGATCCCGGTGATCTTCTCGCTGCGTATAGCACAGTCGGTTTGTAATCTGATTGTGCTTGGACTGACGGCATGGCTCGCGGGGCATTATTACTATCCTGTCTTTGGATTTATGGTGTTCTTGGTATGTTTTTGGCTTCATAGATGATGAAAGCATATGTGTGAGCATATAAGTGAACATAGCTAACGTGGATATAGACAGTAGCAACTTTCCTGGGCTTGCTGTATCAAACAATTACACCCCAGATCCTGCCACGACTGCATAACCCAATCGCAGTCCTTGTTCTCGAAATACTACTCTTCATATTCTGGTTTTGTGGATTCATCTCTATGACCGTTGAATATTTCAACTTCGTCAGGTGTACCGTTTCCTCAGATGACACCGATTCCTCTACTTTACTAGCCGCGGCTACCGCCGTCTGCAACTCCGTCAACTCGCACACCAAAGCCGCGATCTGGTTCTCTCTATTCCAATTCGTCTTATTTTTTGTCACGGCAGTCAACGTTGTGCGCGTGTTTAGGAATTATCGTCGCGATGGCATGGATCTCCAGACCTCGTCAACAGCTCCGCACAGAGTTCCTGGCTCGACTTTCTTCTCATTCGACTCTATAAAAACACGATTTTTCACAAAAAGAGGACGCGTGCAAAACGGCACCACAATGCTTGCAGAAGAAGAAGACGCTTTCTCCGCAAACGACTACGACTCCCGTGTCGATGGCGGGTATAACACAGGCGGCCGCATATATAACCCGTACACTCCAGCCTCCTCGTCAAATCCATTCGCTGATCCGTTTTCAACATCGCAAAGATCACAACCGCAGCAGTATGAAATGAGTGATTACGGCCAGAGCAGAAGTGGTACGCCATATGATGAAGATTCGGATTATGAGCGGGTACCAATGCCTGCGCCGCCTGCCTATCAATCTAATTTACGGTGATGCTCTGAATATAGCTGAATCACGAGTGTGTATATTAATAGACTGATATAAATCAAATCAAATGGTTTAAAAAAAATGAAAACTTATATATATATAACTATGTAGATACATGCAAATAATGATGATACATGGCAGATTACCGGAACTCCTAAAACGCAACGTGAACAATATTTTTCCTACTATTCGTCTCCGTAGTACTCGAACAACTCAGCACTTTCAGATAGCAAACTAAAAGACTAAGCTCTGCCCCGTGCGCGCCATCACGAATCGCAAACCAGCCAAATCTTCTTCTTCAGCAAGTAAAGCCTCAAGCTCGCTGAGGATAATAGCCTGGGTAGGTTCTAATCCGCTATACTCGGTCCCGGTTGCTGCAGGTAGTGTATTTGGAATCGGAAGAGGAGCATCGCCATTACCGGCCGCAGCGGCCAAGATCTGTTCATCGTCTACGAGACCTTTAACGTGGTTTATCACAACCACAAGACCAGATAAGGGACCCAGCGCAACAGAAGATGACAGAGCTGCTGGAACTGATGTCGGCGCGCGCGGAGACCGTTGCTGAGATGTGGATGCTGCGGTCGACGGCGACAACGGCAATACTGAGTCTAACGAGCTCTCCGCTCTCTCGTCTGGTTGGACGGGTGGATAGCTAAGTAAACTTATACGTCTCATGGGCGCAATCGATCCAGACGGAATAACCACGCCATTCACAGCGCCAACTGCGCTCTGAGGAGCGAGCAACGGCGGAGTCAAGACTGAGCCGCTATCCGGAAAGTTCTTCAAGAATACGACAGGTGCAGCGAGCAAGTCATTCATTCGCTGTTGCTGTTGGAGTACCATAGAATCAGAAAGACCCTGTAGAGCAGGTGTCGATGGCGCAGAGGTAGCACTACCACCGCTACCGACGCTACTACTGATACTCACAGCAGACGCGCGACGCGATGAAGCAGGCGAATACTGCTGCATTGTTTTGTGCCGCGAATGATGGTGATAATGTGGATGCGGATGAAGACTGTATGGATGGCTTAACTGCTGTTGCTGCTGTAGATTATGGATGCTCAGTTGCTGTTGGAAACTGAGAGGAACATAGGTTGACGACGCTAGTTTCAAGGTCTCCGGCACACTCGTAAACGGAGACGTGGCACCACCGCCAGGTACAACAACTCCTACCTCTGACGGATCGAATGAAAAGTCATCGAATGAGCTCTCACCTCGTAGCGACGACGGTCGACTGCTTCCGGTACCTGTACCAACATTTCCCGTCGACATTCTCCGTTCTATATCTCTTGCATCGTCATCCATGTCATCCATATTCACATCCTTGACACCCGGCATATCGCATTTAAGCAAACTTGCAAACATCTTCAACTCCTGAATTAAAAACGACGGAGAAAGGTGTCCAAACAACGAATGTTCAGGCTGCACAGACGCATACGAACACTCAATGAATATCGCCGATAACTTGTTTCTCCCGAACTTGCGCGCGGCAGCGACCCATACCGCGCGGTTTCGCGGGTCAATAGAGATTGAATCGGGCTCGACGTCACCAAACATAAGTACTTCTTTGCCGCTTGCGATATCGCGAACAAAAAAAGCTGACGATTCAAATGCTTTAGGTTTATGGCCCAGAGGATGAACACATCCGTGTGACACTGGGAACGCGCGGATTTCAAGTCCGTTCGCAATAGGCTCGTAATGATCCTCGTCGTCGTGCGTATCCTCGACAGGTGAGACGCGGTCAGGAGTATGTTCAGCACGAACGTCGCGCTCATCGTAGGCTGCCTCGTCTTCAATCACGACCTTACTGCGCTCGTCAGTCGGAACGACACACTCCAGCCTCCGCAAAGTGACGAGGCCAATTGGATCCTCTCCTTCGTTTGTCAAGTTCGGCCAGATGACATTATTAAACATGTACTTCAATAAACTATCAATTACGCACGGTAATCCCGCGAGAACTCGCGGATCACTCGCACTAAAACACGAGGAATTTATCACAAATCCAGATAAATGGTCGAGATGGGCATGTGTAACGCACACTGCGGCGACGAGTTCGCGCGCGACGTAGGCTGCATTTGCGATTTTGGTCGAGTATGGGAGAGCACCTGTGCCGATATAGTAGGTTGGCAAAAGTGAAGAGGACAAAGAAGGCTTTGAAAGAGACGAAGAGGCAGTAGCGGCAGCAGAGCTATCGGATCGGATTGCATGTTGGATTCCGGACATGTATGTGCCAGCGTCGATTGCGACAATGGAGTTTTTGCTCCATGGTTGCGAATATGACTTCACTAGATGACCAGAGATGCCAAATTCAAGAGGCCCACCCGATGCTCCCTATATCGGCAGTTAGAATATATCTGAACAGAGAGGATGAGGAGTGCTACATACCAGAATGAGAACTTCAAAGGTGGGCCGGTCAATATCGTCTGGAAATGCCGTTGTAAAGAGGTATGCTGAAAGCTAGGCACAAAACCGAGAAGAAGGAGTCGAGAAGCAGGATTGCTGGGGACAAAGACAGGTCTGTCCGAGGAAAGATATCAGCTCAGGGGAACAGACAAACGAATCACGCCGAGGCCAAGTTGAGGGCAGGCGTGTTCACAGCAATCCGGCAATTAGACAAAGACTGCAAAGAAGAAGATAGTAAAACAGGAATGAAACATACGCTTTAATATGCGGCGGAAAAGAGACAGAAAGGTCCACGGCGGTGGAAGGTGGCTGTTTGGCGGGCAAAGAAAGGGCTGGGAGATCAGAGCGACGACGGGTCGCTTCGAGCAGCAGAGAAGATGGGCTGTAAAAAAAACCAGCTTATCTCAGAACAACAAACACACAAATCCACACAAACAAGCAGTGAAAATAAGCACAACAAACCCAGCAAGCAAAGCCAGCGCGGAAGACACAATGCTCAAACTCGGTGTGCGCCATCATCACCCATCAGTTCCAGTTCGCTGCCTATTCGCTTCGTTCCTGCGTTTATTTTTTCACGTGATCTTCCGCGCTAATTTGGAAAGAGCTAGACTCCGATGACTAGGCTTCTGGAAGGCGGCGGCGATTGGCCAACGCTTTGTTATCGGCAGTTCATTAGTAGCGCCTTATCAGGCTTTCTACGTTGTGCACATTTCTGTTTGTGGTTTGTGTGTGGCAGCTTGTGAGATATTGGCTCTTATTACACGATGTTTGTAATTTGCTGAGAAAAGAGGGAATTCGAGGGAAGGAAGCAACAATCGAGAGCTGGAGTGGATACCTGGGCAAACGCCACAAGCTGGTCTTCGTCTTGCCAGCCCTCGTGTACAATTAGCGTCTGTGGGACTTCGTGTAATTCCAGACTCAAGCAAGGAACAGTCTTGGATTTCATCTATGCTGCTTCTAGAGACATCTTAAGCACAAATACGGCAGCGTTCAGCGAGCTGGCAGCATCGCTAACCGCCCTCTCCGAAAGCCACCGCAGCTTGGGCCGGTCCTAAACGCCGCAGAACACCCTTCAGCTCATCTCTATTAGCTCAATCGTGAATATATATCATTTCTAGCACCCGTTAAATGAACTTTTAATTAAGCCATTCCAATTACAAAAAAGCTACACAAGCACAAGCACAAGGTCTTCAAGCGTTCGCCTCAAACGCCTGCTCAAAATCAGCAATAATGTCATCAATGAACTCTGCTCCAACAGAAACTCGAATCAAATCAGCAGATACCCCGCTCGCAATCTTCTCTTCCTCGCTTAGCTGCTGATGCGTCGTGAAGTACGGCGCAATCACAAGCGTCTTGAGATCACCCACGTTAGCAAGGTTCGACGCCAACTTGAGCGCATCGACAACCTTAGCTCCCGCCTGGGGCCCGCCCTTTGCGCCAAACGAAAGCACGGCGCCGAACCCGTTCTTTAAATACTTCTTTGCCAGCTCGTGCGAGGGATGACTCTCAAGCCCGGGATATGACACCCATGAAACATAGGGTGAGGCCTCGAGGTATCGCGCGAGTGCGAGCGCGTTCGAGACGTGTCTGTCGACGCGCAAGGACAGAGTCTCGAGACCCTGCAACAGCAAAAACGCGGCAAACGGATTGAGAGTAGCACCGGCGTCGCGGAGAACCTCGAGCCGGAGCTGGACTGCAAATGCGTTCTTGTCTCCAAGAGCCTCGGAGAACTTCAAGCCGTGGTAACCAGCCGAGGGCTCTGAATATTGAGGAAATCTCTCGGGGTACTTGGACCATGGGAAGTTTCCAGAGTCAATCACAATACCTGCAATAGTCGTTCCGTGTCCTATACAGAAAGTGTCAGCCCAGAACAGAAGTCATGCAAGTACAGAAATCTAACCTCCAATCCACTTGGTAGCCGAGTGAACAATGATGTCAGCTCCATAATCGATAGGTTTCACCAAATATCCACCAGCGCCAAACGTGTTATCCACAACAAAGGGCACGCCATGCTTATGTGCAACAGCCGCGATCTTTTCAAAATCAGGAATATTGTACTTTGGGTTTCCTATGCTCTCGACGTAGACTGCTTTGGTCTTTGCATCGATAAGCTTGTCGAAATCCTCGGGGTTATCGCCATTAACGAACCGGGTCTCGATTCCTAGACGCTTGAAGTAGACCTTGAACTGGTTGTAAGTGCCGCCGTAGAGACACGAGGTCGACACAATGTTATCACCAGCTTCAGCTAAAGCAGAGATGGTCCTGTATCACTATTAGCACTGCCAATCGATTAATGAGACTCTTTATAGAGACTACTCACATGAATTGAGCAGCTTGGCCAGAACTGGCAGCAATAGCACCAACTCCACCTTCAAGAGTAGCCATTCTGGACTCGAAGACAGCCACGGTGGGGTTGCCAATTCTGGAGTAAATGTTTCCAGCCTCTTCTAATCCAAACAAGCGGGCACCATGAGCAGAGTCATTGAAGACAAAGGACTATACAGCATATTAGTTGAGATTGCGAGAGCGATTGAAAGATAGTGGACGCACAGTCGAGGCGTAGATAGGGACGGCACGCGCGTTGGTGGCCGAGTCCGGTTTCTCTTGTCTGGTATTCGATTAGCGCACACTTTCTACTTGCGAGTGATCCAGCTAAAGAGCATACCCAGCGTGAATCTGGAGAGTATCAAAGTGAGATGGCATTGCTGAAAGCAGTCAGGTCTGTGACGAAGCTGCCCGCTCCGCTTAGACGGCCCTGTGCCCGTTCTTATGTGTGTGACTTTCTAGTCTCTGCTCTGGTAAAAACTCTACGGAAGTGCTCATGACGTTGATTTTCTCCAGTGCGGGTATCTCGTTCTTTGTAACATGCGATATTCTCTTTGACCCAATGGCCCCTCGCTCAGTTCCCCACAGAACGCCTGCCTCGCCAATTCAGTGGCTCCTTCACAGCATAAGCAGTACGTGACCAATGCATTATATCCAGCATTGAACAGTCCTCTCTTCACATCCGTTCGTCCTTCGGACATGGCTTACAAAATTGCGGGGCAGAAACTGGTTTTCTCTGTAGTGTGCTAACTCGAAGCTTTTCAGGGGCAGAGTCATCGCCATTGAGTGACTCGATCGCGCAATCGCGCGTGCGATGATTCATCGTCTCATCTTTTGTCTTTTTTGCAAATTATTTTGAGTCTGCATGAGTCTGAGTGAATCTGCATAAGTGAAGACAACGATGTTGTAGAAGTATTTATAATGAATGCCTAAGTAGATTATAGTCTGCTACAGCACGTGAGTCAACAGATGTAGGTTACCGCAGATAATTGGCTACAACTCTGCTCATTATTCTATATACCACTGCTACAGATCTACTTCTCGAATATCCCTTGCAACACACTGCGAACTTATAATCAGCTGATTCAATACACTCATCACATTAAAACTGTTCACAAATAGCGAAAGTAAACTTAACCTCTTACCGAGCTTATATACAAAGTAAACCTTATTATCCTCTACCTTGCTCCAACCTGTCTGCACCACTAAACTATTCGGATCCTACGATATCTTGAAATTTGTAACAATTTATTCCACAAAACAGAATACACCAACTAGAATCAATACCAGTACTCCAAACAGTATCAAAACCAACTGTAATAACCGCACCCGTCATCGGGCGTAATAATACAATCAATAGTCTCTATAGACAACCACAAACTCCAATTCTCCTTCGAGCAGTATCCTTTCTAATGGCATACACATGCCATATTCCTACACTAGTAAACTCCGTGCTCCTTTGGACTATCCGAAGTACTAAACAATTTCACTCTCTCAATAGCATGATCCACTTCCTTGATCAACGCACGATATCGTTCCTAGCGTGGCAGCTTCAGGCGTACCATCGTCAATCACCTCCTCTGTCACCATCACCGGCGTATGTTGTCGCTTTCTCGAGCATGTTGTCGCTTTATCGAGTATGTTGTGTCAATCTTGAGGGGTATCTTTGTCGGTTTGGTTGGATTAAACGTAATAATCGCCGCACCTTCTTCCATAACTACAGAAGTATTATTCTCAGAACGGGTATCCTGACCTTTAGATTTCGGGTATTTAGCAGAAGCGCCTTTACTCTCAAAAGCGCTCCCCGATTCCGTATTGACTATCAAGTCCTTGCCTTGCAGGGGAACAGAAGACATATCGGCATTAGCAGGCTCCGTAGCTGCAACAACAGCTGGGGTATTAACAAAGCATGCTTCAGCAGGCGCTTTCTCCTGACGACGGAATATCTTCCTCAAAAAGCGAAATCCATCATCTTCCTTCCCAGAAACAGATACCTCCCTATATCTTTTGACAGTATCACAAGTCGCTTTTTCTAGTCTTAATTTCTGCATAAACCGTTGCAGCATACTCTCAGCTTTCTCTTGCGCAACGTGTCCCGGATGAAGGACTGTATGAGAATCCATCAACTCAGGCGGACAGTACACGACGCGATAACCTGTCATCTTCGAGTACAAAACCGGCTGCTTCTTCTCAGAATACACGCGTACACGACAAGGCAGTTTAAATTTCCTGGAGGATGCTTTATCTGCCTTTTCCCTTGCAGCGGCTCTAGAAGCTCGCTCGTAGGGTGACAAATCGCTGTTAGGATAAGCAAAATCACAAACATCCGAAATCCCCGCCAGATCTTGACATGCATCCGGCTTCACAATGATATCAGCCGTAACAAGAGATACTGCGTCATCCCCACAAGTGATGCGCTCGATGTAAGTGGGAGGTGCTGAATGTTCGTCAATGAGAACGTTCGTCGCAACCGGATATGGAGTACTCGGTCTTCTTTTCTTCACAGCAAGTTGAGCTTTGCCAGTTCCAGCTAGCTTCAAAGCAGGCTGAGAATCAAAGGAAATTCTTGGAACAGTATTATCTCTCACAGGCAAGATCGCCGCGGCAGGTTGCGGCATGAGTATTTACGCACGACTGATCTCATCTCTGGCGCGTTTAGAAGCAGGAGACAACGGCGCAACACAATCAGTAGCCTTCTTCGATCCAAAGATGCGGGAAATCAGGACATTCATTCTTTGTTTACAGGCAGCTTTTTTGGCTTTCTTTACGCATTTCTCTTTCTCGAGCTCATACTGAGATTTCTTCTCCTTCACATGTTTCTTTGCTCTGTTGTGTTTGATCCTCTTAGTCTTCGCAGTAGTAATAGTCAAGATGGTAGTGGACAGGGGAGAGTCTGCGGCAGTAGTAGGACTCTTAATCAAACAGGTCTCGCCATTAGCCACTTCTGTGGCCGCGAGCTGAAGCTGACCTACAGCATCTTGATGAGACGGCACCTTCTCCGCAATACCATCTTCAGACTCAGGCACGTCTGCGTCGCATTCAGGAACATAAATGCTCGCTACAGCGGTACAAATCAAATGATACGTACGACTGCAGCCATCGATCCAGGAGGTCATGAACCCTCCTGAACCGTGGGATCGTTTGATATCCATGTCAAGATATCAGACAGAATGATTTCAAGTTTGGAGTAGTTTGCTGGTAGTTGTTGTGGACCGTAACAAGCAAAATACAAATCTGCTAAGACGATGATCAAAATGATAAGCGGTCTGACTCATTATAGAGCTGACGATTTGGAAATGGACTGGGTGTTCGGGTGCTCATTGCTTCAGTGTGGGCGACACTAGAGTTGAGTCAGTTGGGGCGAGCTCATTGCTCTGAAAGCTATTTAGAGTTTTAAAGTTGTTATTAGTAATATATTAAATAAGTATTTATAAATTGGGTTAGGTTGCAAGGCTTCTGAGCAAACTTGAATATCAGCGAGCACTATTGAGTTGATTGATCTTAATCCATCAATCACTAAGTGGGGACATATTTCGAGGGGTGGAAGAAAGAGTTTAGTGGTTTTTGATAGTGCTTCTATAGTGACGTCGGTGCATGATATAAATCTCTTTGTAGGACGCCGAATCAAAATGTCTTCTACCTCAGGTAGTTACACTTACAACCAGCGTGCGACCACCACTGGCGGTGGCCGTACCGGTGGATCATATGAGAGATGGTCACAGGGCGGACGACCAGCAGCTACTCAGTTGAATTACGATACGGAAGAGCAGCAGGGACAACAGCAGAGAAAGACAGGACAT
Source organism: [Lipomyces] yamanashiensis (assembly GCA_030572775.1). Classification (NCBI taxonomy): domain Eukaryota; kingdom Fungi; phylum Ascomycota; class Lipomycetes; order Lipomycetales; family Lipomycetaceae; genus Myxozyma; species [Lipomyces] yamanashiensis. The sequence goes on from JAJMBS010000001.1 coordinate 795,729, forward strand.
CGAAGGACGGTAGATTATGTTGGGAGTGTCGCGAGATGGAGACATCAGCGAGCTGCTCGACCATATACCAGGCAGACAGGAGTTATACGGCCTAGTCGGGGATACCTTATTGACGTATGAGTCCTGCTTTATAGGTGATGGATTTTAGCTAACGTGAATAGATGTACCCGCCTGTGGCATACCCTTATAATCCATTAACAAGCGTTACACCAAAATTCGTGCACACGAGTGTCAATAAAATGCGACACCCGGTCAATCTAGTTCGCTGGACTCCAGAAGGTCGTCGACTACTGAGTGCCAGTAGTAGTGGTGAGTTCACACTCTGGAACGGAATGAGTTTTAATTTCGAGACGATCATGCAAGCGCACGATCAGAGTATCAGAGCAGGAGAGTGGTCGCATAATGACGACTGGTTCTTGTCTGGAGATCAGGAAGGATTAGTGAAGTATTGGCAACCAAATATGAATAATGTCAAGGTGTTAGCGGCACATCGTGAAGCTGTTCGTGATCTCTCGTACGTTTTTGTGCCTATGATGTGTGTACCACAGACTAAATCTGACTCTATTTGATAGCTTCTCGCCAACCGATACAAAATTTGTAACGGCGAGTGACGACAGTACCCTCAAGATCTGGAACTTTAACGAAGGACTAGAAGAACGCTCCCTACAAGGCCACGGATGGGACGTTAAATGTGTCGATTGGCATCCTACGAAAGGCTTGATTGTCAGTGGATCTAAAGATAACTTAGTCAAGCTGTGGGATCCTCGGACAGGAAAATGTCTTACTACTCTACATGGCCATAAAAATACAATCACGCGGGCTAAATTCCAACCGACACGAGGTGACTTACTAGCTACTTCGGCGCGCGATCAGACCTGCCGGATTTTCGATATCAGAATGATGCGCGACGTTGCTGTGCTACGAGGAACGTCAGTCGATGTGACGACCCTTGCCTGGCACCCAATTCACGACTCGATGCTTGCAACGGGTGATTTTGGCGGCGCGGTCTATTTCTACCTTCTTGATGGCTTTCAATCTGGCGCGGCCTCTTCCATGGCGACATCCTCTGCCGAATCTGGATCAGCAAACACGGTCGGCAGTAACAACACAGTAGCTACCTCAGCAAACGTAGGATCTGGAGTCGGTTCAAATGCACGCTCCGTCGAACCGATCCAGACAATCCCCTACGCCCATGAAAGTGCAATCTGGTCAATGGAGTTTCATCCTATGGGCCATATTCTTTGCACAGGATCTAACGACAAATTTTCAAAGTTTTGGTGTAGAGCACGACCAGGCGACGACGCCGTGTTTGAGGATGCGTACCATCTTGGACCGGAATCTGGGACGACCGGAGATAGGCATCCTGCGCATAGTGGGCATTTCTAAGGAAAGGCGTTTTAATAGATTTTGGGTATATCTAGAAAGATGCTAATGTATTTTTATCATTACAACACTAATAACCGAACCCAATCATTTTGTAAGCTGCTATTGGCAGAACACAGCGTAGAGAACAAATAACAAACATAAATAACCCGAATTTACCAAGATAATACAAATGCAAAAATCTAAACAGATTAAACGAGAAGAACTGCGTTTACACAGCCGTCACGATCAGGCTCGTTAGTGACCTGAGCGTATTTACCCCAGACAACCTTTCCACCAGCAGTGACCAATCCTAGTTCACTGACGTTGACTTCGATGATAGTACCCTTGGTCAAGACACCGAGCTGAGTATAAAGGGGATTTTGAGGATTTTTCTTGACCGAGAGGATAGGAAGATGAACGGTGACACCAAGCTCAGGGTGAGTAACGTTTGCCTTCTTTTGACGTAAAGCGGTAGGTCTAATAATACGCTCAAACTTGACAGGTCGACGGGTGAAGCCCTCGCCAACAAAAGTGTGCTTTGTGATCATACGCTTCCAGCTTTTCCGTCTTGTCTTTCCTGATTTGATAACCTTGAACATCTCTTCCTCCGAAATACCACGAACCTTAGGCAATGGGACAGCAAACTTCGCGGCCTTTTCCATTCGCTTTTGCTTAATCGAGGTAGAGAGAGCCTTGGCCTGATTAGTATTTTGACGATCAAGCAAGTACGCAGGCAATCCATCAGGATCATCCGGTGTGCTAGTCTGGTTCGCGACAGTCGATTTCTCGTGCTGCTTGATTTTCTTCTTCATCTCAATCTTCTCTTGATGACGCTTCTTCGCAAACATCTTTGCGCGGAAACCGGTCAAGCGCTGAGCATCTTTCGAGATCCGGTGGGACTCTCTTGCCTCTTTCTTGCGCCTAAACAATGACTAGTTAGATTTCACTCACAAATCGCATAAATAAAAAGTTATGCATACTTTCGCTCCTCATAATCTAACCGCCTTCCATGCTTCTTGATGTGTTCTTCGATATACTCGTTCTGAGGCTATATTATTGAAAATGCTTTGTTAGCCCTCTGCTCCAGCCACTGATTCCAATAAGAGACGCAATCATACCATTCTGTGTTCAGCAAATCAAAATAAAAACTTGAAGCTTAAATACAAGTAATTGTGGAACTCGCCACAAACTATACGGCCTAACGAAAGAGATTCCTAGATCCTGTCCCCAAGGTGAAGCCTGAATGAAGAACAGACAGTACTTCTTACCAGAGCTGTGTCGCCAGACACCAGAGAAATTTTTTTTGGGAGTTTAGAGTTTCTATACTGCATAACTGCATACACATGCAATGGCATACATATGCTATGTTTGTGCATTTAGATAGTATTTAAGTATGACATAAAGATTACATAATTAATATTTAGGGTTTACTGGCTCAACAGTGCTAAGGGTTTCCGTGCTGAACTGTCCGCAGGTGGCCGCGGGCACAGCGGTGGACAAGCAAGACAGGCCTAGCCAGGTTTAGGAATCAGCAACCGGAGAAGAGGAAACAGAAGAGAAAGCGGTTGCTGCGGAAACGGACAGGTTTTTTTTTTCTGCTGAGTTTGTGTGAGTTTTCCGGATTTGTTCTGCCCCACAAACGCCCGCTTAACGCGTGTTTCTTTCCAAAGGCAAACAGCCGGACTGAGTTGACTGATCAGACGATAAGCAAGTTTCTACCTCATTTTGTGATTAGAGAATTGTAAAGCTTTTGTATTGTTACATGTCTAATAAAAATTACAATACAAACCACGCATCCGAAGTAATATATAAGACCATACAGTCTGACAGAACACTTCACGTCTTAAGTCCTTCCCTCTAGACAGAGTACAAATACATGAATAACCTCCCCCCGGGCCCTTCCTTTTGATCCCATCCAGTTTTTTAATCCAGCAAATTAAAACAGTAAAACAAATATAGCAGATTAGCAGAAATATACAATGTACAGATAGAGGAAGATAAGAAATAATACAATAAAGGCATAACGCCTGCAGACCGATCAAACCTATTTAACACCAGCAAAAGAAGCCCAACCAAGACACCACCACCGCTAGCAGCGGCACGCGCGCACACAGCAGATTAATTTTTTAACAGAAAGCAAAGACACAAAACATTAGTTGAGCATCATACCCCGTGTATGGGCGCACTGCAGACACTCGAGAGCGTTGTTGGTGTCTTGCGTGCGCAGAGAGCATCGCCAGCAGACGGTGCGGTTACAGGCATAGCACGAGTACTGATCTGGGTCAGCGGTGTACTCCTCGAGCATTATCGTGTTGTCGCAGTCCTCGCATTCGAGGTCCTCTGTAGGCTGGGTGACGATATACGAGGCGGCAGCGGCAGCCTGCTGTGTCTGGTTCACTTGGAACAGTCGACGAAGTGTCGAGGCTATAAGGAGCCAGATGTTAGAATATCAGATCCCAAAACTAAAAGTCCAAGAAGCAGGAAACCAAAGTACTCGGAAAAAGTAAAAGACATACCATGAATATGACTCTCGATAGGCTTCGCGCTCCGTCTCTTCATAGGGGCACACGCACGCATAGGAGCAGTCTCATATTGGATGCGATCAATATCAACATCTGCCTCTTGCAAAGACCGCTTGCGGGAGAAGACATGGGCCTGCTGCTGCTGTAGTCTCAGAGCCTGTTGTTGCTGTTGCTGTTGTTGCTGCTGCTCGAGCACCATGAACGACATGGCCGATTGGCCATCATAGATATTGTAGTCACCGTATCCATAGGTCGACGCAGCGTATGGGTTGTTGGCGAAGGGCATAGCTGCGGCGTCGTGGAGGGCAGTCTGCGAACCGTAAAACATGATGGACGCGCACGCGACGCGTTGGGCAATGAGCGTGTTGTGTTAGAGAAAGTGACGGACGAGGCGTCAGAAGACAAGCAGAAGGGGAAAGGGGGAGAGACAGGCAGCGCAGAGCAGCGCAGAGCAGAGCAGAGCAGAGTATAGACGAGCAGGCTGAGGGCGAGTAAGGGCCCCGCCGCCATTAAATCTGTCCTCGGCCATGCTCTCAGCTCACTAAAAGCAAGCCCCCCCTCGGGTCTCGAAGAAGAAGGTTTGGGAGTGGATGAGGAAATCCCCGTTTCGGCAATATTCAGCTAGTTGCCGCTTTGGGTATTATTCTGGCCTTGCGAGCCCCTTGCCTGGACGTTCAAACTCTAGCTGGGTCACGTCACAGTGATTCAGTCACATATCACAGTAACCCATTGCCGCGACTGGCTCCGTCCGCATACCGGAGTGGGCCGGAATGATGTCACGTGAATTGGGTTGGGGATACTAATTGAGTGCATGTTAGGTGGACAGTGTGAGCGACTGCGGGTTAGCGCCCACACAGCTCAAGCAGACATCCGGTGGCTGGACAGTGTATGTGTTTTCTCAGCCAGTAAGTGAGTGTGAGTGAGTGCGGGCAGAAAGACAAGTCAGCACTTTGATACGGACGAGTTCGTGACCGATAAATCGGTGTCAGACTCAATTCAGACTTTATCTTTTATCTATTTTTTATCTATTGTTGCACTCCGCTCGGAGGCGTCTGTAAATAATCCAAAAACATCTTCCTTGCTTCCCAGCCAGTCCTGCTGTCGTCCGCACAAAAAGAAGAAGGATTATCCAATAGATCATAAATCATGCACATGCATTCTTCAAATATGCAACCAAATCGGTCCGGTCCTTAGGCTTCTTCAATCCAGCAAATGCCATCTTCGTTCCCGGAATGTACTTCTTTGGATTCTCGAGATAATCCGCCAACGTATCCTCGACCCAAAGCACGCCCGCACGCTTGTTGGCCTCCGTGTATGTGTATCCTTCTGCGTGTCCCGACTGGCGGCCAAACACTCCGTGCAAATTCGGTCCTACTTTATTGGCTCCTCCTGCCTCTGTCTGTGTCATGAAAGAGCACTTCGTTAGTAACCCACGTAGACTCAATAAAACACTGAGCTGATCGGAACATACGGTATGGCATTGTGCACAGCGCGTCTTGAAAAGCGTAGCGCCTTTGGCGGCGTCACCTATTTGTATTCTTCGGTCAGTAAATCTACACTTACAGATTATATTCTTCGAATCGATGCCATACCTGGAGCGTATCCCATTATTGTCTTCTTACTCGATCCTGAAGAAAGTGTCTACCCTTCGATAAAACAGTTGTCATGTTTACATCGCGTCGCGTCCGATAGGTTGAGAACATTCACCGAGTCCAGACTCCTGATCTCGACCGGCCTCTCCAACCATCGGAGACTGTGGCAGAACATTTTGCGATATGAAAGAGAGATATATTTATACAAGCTGTTCCCAAACGCCAATATTTCATCAACAAAAAAAATAACTAATACAAACTAATTCAATGCAGATAAATCCAGCAGAATAATGCTTAACTCTATAATACACGACCTCTCACTTCTTCTCCTCCGGCACACTCGCACTTGCAACTCCATTAGTTGGCGCTTTGCTCGCTGCAGAACCTGAGGTTCCACTCGCTGGGTGCTGTTTTTTCTTGTAGTCAGCAAATGAGAGCTTCTTGACGGGCCGCGGAGGATGAGGAGTCGGTGCGCCAGCGGTAGGCGTCGCTTGCGCAGCCCCGCCAGGAGGTGCCGGTGCAGATGCGCTCAGGGGTGTTCCAGTCGATGGAGATATCGAATTTGCGAATGGTGAATGCACTTGTCCTGGAGTTTGTGATGCCACGATATGCGGCGCCGTGGGTGTCTGTAATGGCATCTGTACGCGTAAAGGAGTTGACTTCGCTGATGCTCCATTCGCATTCGCTGGTGTCGTAGGAGTTCCCATAGGCAGATGCGCAGATGGCTGTGGTCGTTGTGGAGTAGTCATAGGGGGGTGTGTAGGCGGTTGCGAGAGAGATGGTCGCTGCTGCGGACCGGGATTCTCCGATTTCGGTTGCTGTGGTGGTTGCTGTGGTTGTTGAGATGGAGGAGGACGTACAGGCGTAGACGCTCCTGGTGTTGGAGCAGGCGCAGTTTCTGTAGATGCTGGTTTCGATGGCTTTGGCGCTGGATCTCGGGAAGTCGTACTTTCTTCAATCGTATCAGAGAATAGATCAGCCAGATCCGGCCCAGAGCTCTTCGCGGGGGTCTTTTCTTGAATCTTCTCCTTTTTAGGCTGCTCACTTGGTAATTGACTAGGCTTTATCAATGGCGAAACTGACTTAGCAACCAAAGACGGCGATGCGCTGGCTTTTCGTTCGATTCGTTTCTCATCTTTCTTGCCCGAGCTAGCGTTTGTTGCCATACTCCTTTTCCGGCTCGATATTTCTGTATCCGTTGGCGATATAGGTTCACGTGCGGTTATAGTTGTTCCGTGACTCGACACAGAATCAGGAGATAGCATCATATTCTTTGCCCGCTCTTTCTCTTTTGCTCTAAAAAACTTTCTCACCAGCACCAGTTTTGGCGGCAGCCAGTCGATATCATCGTCTGTTGACATTTCACTCTCCGCCCCTTCGTCGTATTCTGATGAATAAGAAGATGAATAATCACGATTTGACGATGTACGATGTTTTGATGAATTGGATTGTCTCTTTTCGTTCTTTGTCGTGCTTTTAATCGACGGGCTCGTCGCAGGCTGCGCCGACCGCTTTCGTTTCCGATTAGTCCCGGGCGGCGACGAAGACACTCGCGATCCGTTCGCAGTCGGCTGATGCTTATCTTCCTGCTCAAGACGTTCGATACGCGCTACCATATCTCGCATCTTGCGTTCCTCGCGTGCAGACATCATGGCTGCGGAGGTTTTGGCAACCGATTGCTTTGACTGGTGTGGAGTGAAAAGATTGGAGAGTGAGAAATTGCTTGACAGCGTCACGTGACAAAAATCTTTGACTCTTATTGCTTGATCCTGCGTGCCAAAGCATTCAGATACGCTGGAGCCACTGGAATATGTGCAGTCAGCTTGAGATCTCTGGATTGTATATGTCTGCTTCTGAGCTGTGAATTGCGCGTAATTTGGGACTTGCTGCGACTGTTACTTGTCATTATCGTGGGTATTGGTTCTACAGTACTTAAACCTAATCCTATATACATTCTGTTCTGTTTCATGTTGTCATGTAGGGGTGGTTAATAGAAAATTTATTGAAATGTCCTGAAGGTATTTCATGCAAAACTATCACAGTTATTATTCAATCATCTAAATAGCTTTGAGAACAACGTCAAACGCAAATCCATCGCCAGTCTTCAGTCTGTAAGGTTCAAACACACCAGGACCGCAAGCTTGCGTGCCAACACCATGCTGCGCGTAATCAGCTCTCACAATCCAATCCTTGCTCTCGGTAACGTCACAAGGATGTCGTGCGCCACATAGTCTAGCAATCTTGTTTGACACTTTGAAACCGAATAGGTGAGACTCTCCAGAGCGTTCAGTCATTGAGATCTCAAGACCGGCTCCGCTCTGAGAGGTAACAGCAACCCAGCGAGTTCCATCGTGATTTCCATTCTCCTGCGGAACCTCGTAAGAGAAATCAAGTTCCGATATCTTCTTTTCAAATATGTCAACCAGGACGCCAAGTCTCTTGTCGGCATACGACTCTCCTGGTCCAAATCCAAACCACTTCGCGACTGCTGCGCCATCGTCAGAAAATGTAGACGGAATCGAGAATTCATAACCAATCCGAGGAATCTCCTTGGGAATCATATTTGGCGCGCGCGCTGTCGGCGTAACTGTAGTTTTGATTTGGACAGTCTTTCTCGAAGCATTCACAATGTAACTCGTATCCACAAAGAACTTCCATGCCAGTACGGGAGTAGTAAACTCGCTCTTTGTCACGAACGAAAACACGCCGTTTGACACAGGCATAGATTTAGTCGAAATCGATCGTAAAATCATATGGTCAAGGCCAAAGTTTTGCCAGTAAGGGAGGTCAACGGGAGTATCATTGCTGATAGGAGCACGCCAAAATGTGAGTGTGTTGCTTTGGCTGGTGAGAAGCTGCCTGCCGTTAACCGTCCAGTTGACAATCTTGGATTGCACTTTATCAAATTCCAGCACAAATCCTTCACCCTCAAGAGTCAAACAGGCAGGAGTGTCAACCGTAGATGCGATAGGAGCAGTCGCACTATCGGCAGATGGCGACAATGGAGGAGAAGGCGGCGGAGGAGGAACCTGTAGAGCTGCTTGGCTCCATGCAATCTGATGTCCCTGATTTGCCCATGGGCAGTCCTCTTTAAGCGAGAAAGTAAGAGTCAACCAAACTTCGCAATCTGCGATAGAATTAGCGGGCAGCTTGAAGCTTGGAAGAGAAGTCTTGACGGTTGCGCCGGCAGGCACGGAAGGGAGTTCAAGGGCACCTTCTGCGATGATTTCCGGCTTAGTTGTGCTGTGGATAAATAGTTAGTACAGCTCAAAATCCTAGTATAGCTCAGAATCCGAAAAATAGCATCTTGATGACTTACGACGAAAGGGGAAATTTAGAAACAACATATTTAGCCTCCAAATGATCCAAAGAAATAAAATCGTAGTAATTCTTAATAGCCAAACTATCACCATCAACGGTTACAGTGACTGGCTCATAAGCCTTCATCATCTCAGCCATTCCAGGAGTGGGAGTATGATCTGAATTCAAAGGGCCGTCCATGATAAAAGTACCGTCGTTAGGGAACTCGCCATAATCACCACCATAAGCCTAGTACTTTTGCTTCTCATCTTTCTCGACCTTGAATCCATGATTTGCCCATTCCCAGACAAATCCACCCTGCATGACAGGAAGCTCGCGGAAGACTTCCATGTACTCTTTCCATCCACCGGGAGCATTACCCATGGAATGCGCAAACTCACACATAATCAGAGGTTTTGTGAAGTTAGATCCAAACTCCTCAGCCATCACGCGTAATCTGTCAGGAGATGTGTACATAACCGAGTACATATCAGCAGATGCGGCCTTCATGTCACCCTCATAGTGAACTGGACGAGTGGGATCGAGTTTGTGCGAAAGCTCGTACATCTTCGCATGGTTTTGCCCGTAGAAGGATTCATTACCAAGAGACCATATGATAATAGAAGGATGGTTTCGATCACGCAAGACCAGTAGCTGAAGACGATCAAGATACGCATCCTCCCATTCTGGGTTGTTAGAGGTAAATTCCGCAGCGCGAGAGAACACGAGCTTCTTACGCTCCTCATAATCCATGAGCTCAGGAATCTCTTCGGGGCGCGCAACCGCATCATAGAAGCCGTGGCATTCAAGATCTGCTTCATCCATGACCCACAAACCAAGTTCATCGCACATAGCGTAAACACGAGGATCATTCGGATAATGCGAAGAGCGTAAAGCATTGACATTGTACGCCTTCATCAGTATAAGATCTCTCTTAATGAAGTCAATTGGAACAGCACGGCCGCGCGTAGGATGATGATCATGTCGGTTTACACCGCGAAACTCAATTGGCTTGCCATTGCAGCAAATCAAACCATTTATGATTTTGATAGTGCGGATGCCGATCTTTTGAGATATAGAGTGTGTGCCAAGAGAGATAGAGAACGGGTACAGGTTGGGCGTCTCTGCAGTCCAAAGCTTAGGATTTTCAACAATAATCGTGGTTTTGTAAGCAGACCCCGAAGCAGATACTGGGATTGAAATAAAATCTAAATCGCCCAGTTTCACCTCAAGAGTAATATCAGTCTTAACGCGAGCTGTAGTAATCTCTACCGACACGGCAGCCGAGGCTAGATCATCAGCGACTTCTGTGACGATATAAAAGTCATTGATATGGCCTGCAGGTGGGAATCCAATCAATGTCACGTCTCTGAAAATGCCTGTTTGCGATCGACCTGTTAACTTGGTTCAATTGAGCATCAATTTGCAAAGGAACACACCTGACAACCACCATTGATCCTGATCTTCAATGTAGGTGCTATCAGCCCATTGATAAACATATACACGCAAAATATTGCCAGACTCTTTTACCCTATCGGTAATGTTGAACTCTGAAGACGATCGTGACACTTTGCTGAATCCAACAAATTCGTCATTCAGGTACACATGGTATGCGCAATCCACACCGTCAAATCTGAGACGAAGTTCAGATCCCAGAGCCCAGTCAGTAGGAACCACAAACTCACGCTCATAAACACCTGTTGGGTTGACAGAAGGAACGTGAGGCGGATCAACCGGGATCGGAAAGACGACATTGGTGTACTGCGGATGGCCATATCCCTGAAGTTGCCAGTTTCCAGGAACAGTAATGGGTATCCACGAGCTGTCCGCGGGCGTATCGGGAGTGGGAACTAGAAGAGGCGAAGTTGCATAAGAGAAGTTCCACTCGCCATTCAGCAAAAGCGAAGTTTCAGGGATCGCGTAGGCCCGCGTAGGCAGCCTGTTGCGGTTCGTAACCTTTGGGTTCTCGATGTCGGAGAGCAGCAGAGCAGTCATGGTGGAATACTAAGCGACACTGAAGGAGCCGTATCCGTATACAAGACACACTCTGCCGCAAGACACACTCTGCCGCAAGACACACTCTGCCGCAAGACACACTCTGCCGCCGAGGAAGTCATTCTACTCATATATATATATAAGTGTCCAGCAGACATATGCCCGCCCTCCTTCGCTTGCGCTTACAGCTCTCCAGATCATTGTCGCGGAGAATGGCCCTCTCACCAACGGAGCCCGCGTCCCGAGTTCCCCGTCGCATCGCGCCCAAGCGACAAGCTGTCAAGTCCCCTAACCCAATCCCGATCAGGAAATACAAGTTCACGACTCTAAAACACGCTGAATACTACTCTGATGTGACTTGCTCGTTCTGAATTATGCTGGAAGTCAGGCTGATGATTGCATTTACGCAGCAGACAATAGGATATGAGTTTTTAAAAAATGCATATAGCAGTACATTAATGAACGAGATGATACATAGAACCTGCAGTTGCGATCAAAAAAATAAAAAAAATCAGATACCACGTACAAACAAAGCAAGAGCGATTGGCAACGCATGATGAAACATGTAATAAAGCAAACGATAGAAAAAAAAAGTAAATAGAAAATACAAAAGACCTTCCGTAGACCGTTGCTACTGCCATCTAGCGGCGAGCGGCATCAAAAATACTTCTCTCTTATAAACAAAATCACTGAAAACCCTGCGCAGATAATGAGCTAGTCGAAAAAGCCTCCTCCGCGACAATGCGCAAGTGATTCGCTAGTGCATTCATATCCCACGCGCTTGTTACTGTTACCGCTTCCTAACTCCCCTCCAACATCTCCTGTCAAAAAAAAATAGATTGATTTGGTGCACAATTTATGCAAAGAGCGTGCCCGTTTGATTATTATATATTCTTGTCGTATTCCCCAAGCTGATCCTCCTGCATATATTTTGTCGCATAACTGTCGTCAAGTTGAGTGCATGGTTTAAATTACACCGGCTTCAACACATCCTTGCGTCGGCAATAGCTAAACTCATTAACTCTCCACGTAAATATTTGGTTGCATACTGTATCGTTCAGAATATTCTTACAAAGAAGGTGTCTTATATTCCTTCTTCTGCACCGCAACGCCCTTCACCGCAGGCGCGTCAACGAACCAAGTAACTTTGCCGCGAGCACCCTCGTTGACGAGAGAGCAAGGTAGGCCCTCCTCAGGAGTCTCAAACACAGACTTGAGGACAGGGGCTTTTGATTCACCAACGGCAACAAACGCAATTCTGTAATAAGCTATCAGTAAACAGCCTAATATATAACAAACTAGTAGCTACCTACCGAAGGGATTGGGTGACAACAGGGAGAGTGAGAGTGATTCTTCTTGGTGGAGGCTTGGGCGAGTCTTCAATTGGCGCAACCCAGGCGATATTCTCCCGTAGTAGCTCATGGCCGGGGAAAAGTGAGCAGGTGTGTCCGTCGGGACCACATCCAAGTAGAAGCAAATCAAAAGCGGGTAATCTGACGGAGTCTATACAGTAAAATATCAGAACCATGATTCAGGATCCTGAAGAGTAAGGGATCATGGAATCTAATTACCTTTGGCAGCAAAACTCTTAATCAATTCTTTCTCGTATGCATCAGCGGCCTCAAGAGAGTCGTCAAGTAGCGAGAAGTCGATTCCATGTACGGTAGGTTGCGGAGTTCCTTCAGGAAGATGGTCCAGAAGTCCGGACTTGAGTAAGCCGTAATTACTATCCGGCGAGTCAAGGGGGACCAATCTTTCATCAGCGAAAAAGACGTGCCTGTTCATTATAAAATATATGCGTTAGTTTGATCGGACTATTGAATGTTGATTGCCAATTGAATGCTTGATGCTCAGTGCGCCTCTCAGAGATACTATTTATGGCGATCGATAAATAATCGCACCTGCAGAGCATAACACCGTAACCAGCAACAGGAATATTCAAATACAATGAAATTCATATATCGAGACCTACCATTTTCCCCATTCGACATCGGGATTGTGCAGAAGTGCTTTATTCAAATTGGACACTAGCGAGCCGCCAGAAAGGCCAATCTTGAATGCGTCATGACGCTGGAGAGCAGCGGTCTGGGCTGAGAGAATGTAATCCGCCAGAGCGGGCGCCATATCGTCGGCGTCATTAAAGACGTAGATAAGAGGAAGTGAAGGCATTGCTGAAGATGGAGAGAAAGCAGAGGACTATCAAGCGAGGACTGCTCAGAGCGCAAAGTAGAGTAGCAGAAAACCTATGAAGTTGTGTGGCCGTTGGATACGCGCAGATCCGCAGAAGTGGGCGGCAGTCAGGCACAGAGGCATGGAGTGTATTAGGGCTTCCAAAAGCAACATTAGTATGTTGCTTAGTGAGTTATTAGGTAATCAATTCGTCATGCGCAGACCCCAAGAGTGTCTACACACTTCTACAAGAACTGCAAATATTCTTGGGTTGGTTGCTTACTGGACGGTCATTGTTGTTTTGATATGGATTTACTTTAGTGTCATGTCATTTGCACACAGTCTTCTGGACCGTGAGCTGAATCGAGGCTCTGCCATACCTCGAATCTATTCCTCAAAGCTGTTCGTAAAGGATTTGGAGCTTACGCATCAGCTTAATGGGTTCGTACATTATTCACGATTACAGCTAGATCTCACGGGTTTCGCTAACATGCTTCTATACACAGACACACAGGATGCATCAATGCGCTATGTTGGTCGTCTGATGGACGACTCCTGGCATCCGGCTCAGATGATACCCATGTGAATGTCTACTCAACAGATCAGCCTTCCTATCGGCTCCAGACGCGCTTCATGACCGGTCATACCAGAAACATCTTCTCAGTCAAATTCATGCCCCATTCTGCAAATGGGACCGTTGTAACGGCTGCTGGCGATTCTGAGGTGCGCGTGTTTGATATCAATAATGGCACGGCGGTGCTGCGGGACGTATTCCGATGTTACCGTGATCGTGTCAAGCGAATCGTGCCTGATGGCGATAGCTCTCATGTATTCCTAACGTGCAGCGAGGATGGTAAGATTTGGTGTATTTTGGCGCTGAAACTTTGCATTCGACTGATTTTTGTGTAAGGTGATATTCGCCAGATTGATCTACGAGCTCCAGAACGGTATCAGTCCTTGGATGATGCTGTGAGTCCTCCTTTGATCTCGTATCGTCCGCAACAAATTTCATTGAATACTCTCACATTATCACCATTACAACCCCAGTATTTGGCTGTCGGTGGCTCTCATCCTTGTCTCTTTCTTCATGACCGTAGATATCTTCCAGAGGATATTCGGCAAAAATGGGGTATGCCAACAGACGCCTCGAAAAGCACCCAATGCGTCAGAAAGTTTGCCCCCAAAGCACGATCCGGTCATCATATCACCGCTTCAAAGTTCTCAACGTCAAAGCCTAATGAATTGCTGGGAAGTTGGTCCGCAGACAGTGTCTATCTGTTTGACATAAACTCGCCAGTACGAGAGGGGTTTGGAAATAGCGACGGAACTCTTCAGTATTCCAGCTCTAAGAAGATTGGCGTGTCTGGAGAACCTGCAATCAATAACCTGTCTAATCAGGAAGAAGTCAGCACTATAGCGAGAAAACGCAGGCATACATCGACAGACGACACTACAGGCAGTGGCACACCAGTCGATGAACCAAGGTCGTCCTCATTTTCATCTTCAGCTCACCATGAGCCATCAGCTTCCAGTAGTCTGCCCATGCGATTTCCGTCTCTCGTTCATCTTCATCGCCTATTTGTGCAGCTTCGGAGTGCATTTTTCAATTTGAATGATTACGAAAGTAGTTTGTCAATCGCCGGATCCTTTATTGAGAAGTTTGAAGAACTTCATCTTCCACGAAGTGAAGAGCAGTTAAAAGTTTATCGCGTTGCTTTTACTATCTTACAGTTTGTACGTCGAGTGCATTCACTTCATAGCAGTGCTAGTCAAGAACGCCACTCCGACGAAGAGCGCGATCCGCAGAGTTTTTTGACCGATTCAGATGAAAGAGAATGGCAGGTCCCGCAATATGGATGGTCTGCAAGGTATGATCTCATCTTTTCTCTGATAGAGCACGCGTTCAAGCCACCGGGAAATCCACGAACTGCTCATCTTCCTAATCCAGAATGGTTCAGACAAGCCGGATACACGACTCGTTCGCTAGTGTACCATCCAATATCGGGGGAAGTGATTGCCTCTGAATATTATATTGCTCGAAAATTGAAGAGCCAGTTGTACAATAATACATTTGCGGATGTGGATAGCCAGTCACAATATTGGATACCTTTTCTTCGGTCGTTGCTAAAGCGCGAGGCTCGGATGATCTCACGAGACACTTTAGTACTTGCTTTTGGTCCCAGATGGGCAGACATTGAATCGGACAATTCAAGTCAAGGCCATCTTATTGACGTTGCAGAACTTACAGGATCTAGTATTTCTGAACGACCGTGGCATGCAGATATTATAGGAGATTCTACCGATTCAGATCTGGCTACGGACCGTAACGATGATCAGCTTAATGCTCTTGATGATGAAGAGCAAATCGGGATTGCACATATCTTAAATAATAATGAAGACGAAGAGGACAATGGAAGCGAAAGCTCTAACGACTCATTTTTCACGAATGACGAGATTGACGACTACGAAATACCTCTTGCAGCCGATACACGGATATCATCCTCATTTGAAGAGCATACAGATGATCATACTCGTGGTTTGACAGGCACTGTCAGTCCTGAGACCTCTTCAATGATTGTAGAAGGACTTGATTTCAGTAGCTCGAACAGAAGTGAAACTTCGGAAATTTATGCTGATAGTAATGATTTCGATAACAGGGAATCAGCTGATGCAGACGAGAGCGATAGCGACTACATAATCGACAGCGACGAGAGCCAATACAATGATGGAGCCAATGAAGACGACGAAGAGAATAACGAAGATGAAGGAGATGACAGTGACGAAGATGATGATGACGATGAAGACGAAGATGTTTCATGGATGGGTTTTGGCTACTCTTCTGGTATGAAGCGTGATCCCAAGAGCGTGGAACCAGATTCTCCGATAGTGTTTCCGATAGCCAGCTACAGAGGCCATTGCAATGTACAGACAGTGAAAGACGTTAATTTTTTTGGCGCAAACGACGAGTACGTGATGTCGGGATCTGATTCCGGGCATTTGTTCATCTGGGATAAGCAAACATCGCGGATTGTCAACATCTTACAGGCAGATACGGAAATTGTCAATGTCATGCAACCTCATCCGCAGATTCCTCAGCTTGCAGTCTCAGGGATTGATAAGACTATCAAGATTTTCAGCCCATATAGTCTTGATTACCGTCCGTCTCACAGCGCAAATTTCCACCGATGGGCATACAACTCGGGCAGATTCAACGATGCTAGTGACTCATTTCAGACTTATCTTGAGTCGTCTCCTAATGACATTGAGATAAAAATGGCAAAAGAACAACAGGCGCAGGAAGAACGCGCAAATTTATCAACCTTTCAGGTCAGCTCCGAGGCAATGGATAGGCAGCGGAATACCTCAAAATCCTCCGTCCGTTCTGATTTCAATAAACTAATCCAAGAGCGGGCATTAGCTCCTCGAAAGTTTCTCGGCCCTACGCGCTGCAAAATTGGTGATGAATATGGGATCATTGCTGCCAACGAAGACAATTCCAGACAAGGCATGGTAGATACTCGGTTTGCAAGGCACTTATTGGCTGATTTAGCTGCTAGGATACGAGAAGGACGGGGTGGGATTTCGGCAGAGGCTTTGGCTGCATGGCAGGATGGAGATGACCCAGCTGCTGAAGGTGACTGTGTTATCTCGTGAGAAGTGGGAGCATGACTCTGAAGATTCAATTTTTGAAAATAGCGTCTCAATTTATTGAGTGTGATATATTATGAGACTTTTGAGTATCGTAACCGATCATTCTATATTATTGTTGTCCTGTAGACAATATTAATTTGTTTCACTCGCTGATCACAATTATTGGCCGTATTACACCCATATACCTATCTCGATTTCTCACATGGTTGATCGAAAAGTAGGTGGTAGCCTGCTCGGTCGATCCCGACGCCGCACACTGGGGCAATGCTATCAGCCAAGTGTATATCAGCTCGTTCATAGTCCTTCGCTTCATAACAATTTCACACCATTACTGTTCTGATGTTTTTATTACAGATAGATATTACGAATATGTTCTTTGTTTGGTATCTGCGCAAGGCCACCGAACTAGAGCGCGGTTTTCATGACTTACTGCTGATCTGAAGACACTGCAGCAACCATATGAACTCGGAGCTGCTGTCCTTATCCATGCATTACTCATTTTACTTTTACGAATATATTGCTTTTAATAATCACCTCAGTGTCTATTTTATCAAAGTAGTCTTTATAGGGGTTTGAGCGGAATGCGGAATCCGCTTGTTGATATCCACTCACTACAATACCAACGCGAGAACAATACTAAGATGCTACGCCGCTTTCCTCGGCGACGGCCACGTGGATTTCTTTTTTTTGACTTATGCTCTAATCATGTACCTACATCTCGATTGGTATTAGAAAGGAGAACTGTTAACTTTGTGGCTGGTCATTGTGAAGGGAGGGAGTACTCGGAATGTGTTCAGAGGTGACCGGCGATGATACTATAGTTATCATATACGTTCAAGAATTGCAACTGGCTGCTACAATAATCGCCAATTTGTTGTCTTTCTCCTAAACAGATACAAAGCTACAAAGACTGCTTATTTATTATCAAAGAAAATCACATATGGCGTGGGCGCTTAATCGACGGGATCGCCCGCTCAGTTTCGGTGTTCACCTATCGAGCTAGTCGATTTTGCCATATCCACCCAATGTAACCTTTTGCATGACAGTTCAAATTGATTAGGAGACCCCATTTACCGGTTTTAACTGTCATTTAAAATAAAATGCTTTTTCTTAAATACCCCGGAATCCTGTCATCCAGCAACAAGAAGGCTTTGAGTACTAGGTGAAGTAGCTCTGGTATGATTCTGTTTATTTGTGTTCGTTGATATTCAATCGCTAAATGCCTTCCGTTTATAATTTGGTTTATAATTTTGAATGATTTGTTGCATTGGAATCCGACTTATCATTCAGGACTGGTCTGTGTCTGCGTATCTGTATGCAATGCAAATTGTGTATTAGTTTCTCTAGACTATCAAGTATCAGCACATGTCTCACCATCACTTCTCCTAATAGTATCCCTTCACGAGGTTTCTGATCTGGTTAGCTCCTTGTGAGAGGATATTCATGTAGAAATAATGTCTATATAAACAGCCCTTCTCACCCCCTCTGATTTTTTCTTTTCCTCATCCCGCTTTTGACCTTCTAAGCTAGCTCACTACCAATCTTCGCAATGGAATCTATCACTATCACCAAGCCTGTCGTCGTCGGTAAGTTTATCTTATGGCCTTATCAATCTTCAATTGGATTATGCTAACCCGCTTTATAGTCGCCGCTGCTGATGCCTCTGCTGGCACCAGCTACATGTGTGTTCTTGCCTAAGTTGACCAGCTAGATGTGATCTAGCTTGCTTCACATGCAGTTCAGCTAATTGTACCATACGCGATGATACATCTTGCATGAGTTGTCTACACGTTGACGACACCAATAGTAAAATGTATTCTTGCTAGGGAAAATGGTGGTTTTAAATTTGCTTGCATGTGATCTTGCTGATCAAGTTTGTTTATTTGCTTTTCAGAAAATTTTTGTGTTGATTGTTTATTGTATGGGTGTATGGTTTACTTCGTATTCTCTACGTCGGATAGTAATTGATCTCACAATCCAAAAACCAAACTACAAGCGTAATATAGATATAGTACGAATGATATGCTCAAAGACAGACTACTATTATAAATTGGCTAATAC
This sequence comes from [Lipomyces] yamanashiensis, assembly GCA_030572775.1. Taxonomy (NCBI): domain Eukaryota; kingdom Fungi; phylum Ascomycota; class Lipomycetes; order Lipomycetales; family Lipomycetaceae; genus Myxozyma; species [Lipomyces] yamanashiensis. The sequence goes on from JAJMBS010000001.1 coordinate 814,384, forward strand.
TCTGCACCCCAACACGCAATCACAAAAAAAACGACATTACAAAATCCAAAACCCATAAAAGCTAACGCCAATCAATAATGTGGATGTAACATAAAACAGCAAAAGTTACAAATTATAGAAAAACACAATCAAGTCAGTTTTGTGCCTCAAAAAACCATGTAAAACCAGCTTCCAAACTTTTTCATTTTCTAAGCCGCAACAGCCATCAGGTGCATTATAACTTGTCCTGAGGACGACCACCTAATGGCTGCTGCACAAGCATCACAACAGCAGTAATATCGTCTGGCTTTCCACCCTTGTATAAAACCTTGACTTGTCTTTGAGCTTCCTTCGCAAATGGACCATCTGTCTTCGGGTCTGTGCTAGCCTTAAATGCAGCACCAACTATTCTTCTTGCTAGGGAGTCAACTCCGGTGTACTGCTTGTCACTGGCATTAGCGTGTATATCGCCAGATCTTCTATCGACTATCCAATTTCCATTCAACACCATTTCTTCGTTAACTATCCGCAGACAATCTTGTGGGGACAGGTTATCAAGAATACCATCGGTGACAAAGACAACGACATCTCCATGTTTTAACTTGTGGGTTGACAGACTGGCATCGCTTGGCTTGTCGTCAAAGTTTTTGCCTCCGCGACGCGCATTCTCGTCGATGATATGTTGAGGAATGATTGCCAGTTGATAAGGCGCATTGAAGAAATGTGTCTGAGGATCAGACATGTAATGTAACTTTCCGTCTCTGAAAATGAAAAATCCAGAATCGCCCAAGTTAGCGGCTTGCAAAGTGCCATTGCTATGAGCCACACCAACGCAAGCTGTAGAACCGCCTGCCTTCACTTTTCCAGAGTCTTTCATTGCGGTGTAGGCTGAATCTAGTAAAACCAATGGAGGAAACGCAAAATCTGAAATAATCTGATTCTCAATAATTGCGCTGCCCGAGTCAGTCACCAATCGGGATGTGAAGTCGGACATTGTTTCGGCCAAAGTATGACTAAAGTCGGTGGCATTGACACCGATCTCGTTCCAACCACCAACACCGTCAATGACACCTAAAGCTACTGAATCTGAATCTCTGATTCTGGCGTAAAAAAAGCTATCTTCTCCGGAATCTGGTCGTCCAGACTTTCTTGGACGAATTTTGCCATTGGCAGACTTGCGAGACTTTGCATGGAAGGACGGACTGATGAGGTAGTTGAATCCGGCGCTGCTGGACGACTTATTGCTTGCACCATTGCCTACACCGGCGGTTCCAATATTTGCTGGAGAACTGTAAGCAGCGGTAGCAGCGCCGGTTGGCGCTGTTAAACTGAGGGCAGCATTCGCAGAGCGCTGGAAAAATCGGACTTGGGTAGGCTGAGAAATGATCTTGTCGATGAATGGGTGCTGTAACCGTCGAAACGCCAACAGAATGGCCGCAGTAATAGTCGGATACGCCGCAAAAAGAAGAGAAAACCGAGTTGGACCTGGCATCGTGCAAGCTGTGGTGGATTATTGCAGCACGAAGGCGGCCACAACAAGCACACTCGTGAACCGACGGGAAAAACCGGACCTCCTAAGGCTCGCTCAGAGTACGTGAAGAGAACACAGAGCAGCGACAACAGTCATTGACCGACCTCTGCGGTTCACAAATGATAGAAAAACGCTGGTCGAAGAGATCTGGCGAGCGCTGGTCGAGTTCGTCTGAGCAGACTCACTTTGCTTGTTTGCGATCGATGGAAAAGGTCCTCAGCAGAGAATTACGCTCTCGGGATTGGGCGAGCGGCGGTGGCGGGTTTGTTAGGAGACTTAAAGCGAGGAAGATTTAAGGTTTTTATTGTCCCAGCGGAGCCGCACAGCGCTTGGGTTTTGGGTGATTACTGGGGGATGGAACTTTAAATTCATAGCGATTTTAGGTGGACAAATCAATTATTGTTATTATGGCTCGCGTGAGCCGCCACTCGCCTCTTTACACCGCTGGAAAGGATTAGCGATCTTATGGACAGAAGCGCGGTCGTTCGGAGTGAGCTGATCTGCAGCACAATCTGAGCACAGAGTGCCGATATAGTGGCTGGTGTGGTGGAGCGGGATACGTAGTTGGTCCGGTGCACTCATGCTGGATCATACTCGCGCTTCTTGAACAGTTCATCTGTTCACCACCTATACTGACGCATTGATTTCAACATTTGCTGTGTTTGCTAGGATTAACATGACTGGCCAATTAAGACAGAGCTAATAACCTCTATCTATTTCAAATGGTCTTTCAGCATAAGGAATCTCATTGGAACAGTGCCGTGTCATGGGTGCTGGCTGTAATACCGTAGATTCGTATTGATTGTGAAATATACTAAAGCAAGTCAGCTACACAAAACATAAAATACACAAGCAATCGGATTACTTACCGATTTTCCTCCTCTCGCACCAACTGTCTCGCCTTCTCTTCCACGAAGCTATCGCAGAAAACCGAGACACCGACGCGCTCCCAGTAGAAGAAGAACATGCAGTCAATAGCCTGACAATTTGTAGTGATTAAAGTCTTCAGTGGCTGCCGGTGCTTCAGCTGCAAAAGGGTAAGAATGATATCCATCAAACCACTAGACGACAAATATGCATCAGCTATAACGTCTGCTCCAGGACAAGAACGCCAGAGGTACTTGGAAACTCCAAAACTAGATATGGCCGTGCCAGATATATCAAGGTACTCCAGGTCGTCGAACCACTTGCCAATACTGGCAAGAATAGAATCATCAATCGTCCAGTTGTGTCCTATTGACAATCTCTTAAGTCCCGGAAACATCGCACCAATGCACGAAATTAGTGAATCACAGCGTGATAAATCCGAAAACCCATATGCTGAAGGATTATCAAAAAGAAGAGGATGCAAGCCACTCCATGCAGCTTTCCAGTTGATCAACTCCGATGTCTCATTGAGATTTAATGATTCCAAAGAGCTATCAAAGCGAGCTAAACAATCAAGTAGTGTATAATCAGCCCGAGAAAATGATATAAGATTGAGGTCTCTTATTGACTTATACTCGTCCACTCGATTTAAGGGAACCTCACGATCATCACTATAAAACCACGCTCCATTTTGGGGATGAATACTAGGAGGCAAATTTGCTAAGAAGCCGTTTACCGTCAGCTTTCGACAGCTCGAGGGTATCGATGGCATGACATACATCCGTGACCTATCTAAATTCAATACTTCAAGCCGCGGCGTAAGTTTCTGAAGATCAAAAAGAAAGGAAAGGGACGTAGAAATATCAAACCCTGCATCAAGATATTGATCATTGGTGTGGCATGTAATCAGATGTAGTTCAATGAGATTTGGAAAAAACCCAACTATAGTGCTTAATTCAATTACACGTATCTGCCATCTTTGATGATCTTGGGTATAAGGAAAATGATTTATGAAGTCTGTTGGACCTCCCATCTTCAAAATCTTCAACTTATCATGAATCCTAGGTCTCATATCCCCTACAGCTCTGTCGAGCGCGTAGGTATAACAGGTATCAAACCGCGTGATTTTGTAAGGATGTATGAACTCTAGCTCTTCGAGATTAGGTAATTTTCCTGCAAGCACAAGTGGAAGAATAGACACAGAATCTTCAAGTTTTACGTGTAGATCTTTAAGATTACTCATAAAGTTATGCGCTATTGCATCCCATATCTCTATATGGCCGAGGGTGCTGCAGAATGATAGTCGAAGAGACTCAAGATTTGCCAGCGGCTTGCTACGACTCAATTGTAGCGGTCTAGCCTTGCTTAACTCGCTGTCAAACGTAACCGTTGTTTCATCACATAGAGATAATAGTTCTGCTACAAATATGCGCCGATCTGCATGTGCCAAGCAGTCTGAAATGTTGAGACTCTTCAACTGGCCCTGAGATCTTTGAATGGCCCTCCAGATGTCACTTCTCCTAATAACCGTCGTGCTATCCGCAAATTCCAGGTTCCTCCATAATAGTGGGGAGCTTTCAAGAGTCGTTTTCCATTCTTTGGATATTCTCATCAATTGGCATAACCTGCGAGTCTCATTATCTCTCAGAATGCTACTGACAACTATTTCAAGCGGTAAGACCTGCAAAGGATCATCCACATGCACATCATGGTGGAGATACGTCGGGAATTTTTTGTGAGGCTTTGAAAGAAGAGATATTGAGACTTTCAATGGTATCAATTGATCTCTTAAGTGCTTGTGACACTCGCTTCCCTGCTTCAGAAGCGCTAGCGCTTTGTCCGGCCTATTCATAGCCAGATGGCATCTCACAGCAATAGAATAGCTCTATATAGTGTTTAGCATCCTAACGGTAAATGAATATTTCGTGGACTGCTAAATACCTGGAAATCTTGAGGACAGAGTGCTAGCAGATCATAAGCATGTCTGAGAGCGTAGTTATATACACCCAGATCAAGAGCAGCTTCAACACATTGAGAGAACACAGTCTTAACCATATAGTTGTCATCTTGGTCAAAGCCCCTTTTTGATAGCTCTCTTTCTCTATTTAACTTCATACCGACAGTATTTGAACAATATTCAAGGAACTATGAGATCAATTTCCTTGTCAATAGCCTATTCGACTTGTCGATTCACAGGTGAGTACTCACTCCATTAAGAAAAGCATATCCAGTTTCAATCATACCAAAAGACAAATATACTGACATCGCCAATTGAAAATAATCTTCTTTGTTCTGAGGTTCGTCACGTCCGAGCAGCTCCATATGCCAATCAGAAGCGGTGTCGTCTTCAAAATTACTCCTAGCACTATGGTACTCCGCTCGGGCTACCATCTGGCGTTCGTCGGGATTTTCGCTATTCATCTTGAAAGAATTTCAGTCCTCTTGTCATTTATATATATATATCTGTTCGTAAACCAAGCGTAATTGCAAGGCAAGATTCAAATATATTTCAATCATAGACTCCATCGTCTATGTTACCATCACGTGATGTGATCTTAAATTGGACGTTCATTAGAACTAGTGTTACGTTAATTAGAACTAGTTTTCTAATTTCCTTTTACAAGATAGATCTCAAGATTTTCAGTAAGAGTGTACGAATCTACAACACCCAGAGGAACGAATGGGAAGCTTCAATGAGGCGCGCCAGCTCTACTCTGAAGCAAGCATCATTCAATCTTCTTGCTAAATCAGTTCTCAATAATTGATTCGAAACGATAACTTATCCGACAAAGATATTCTCTATTTCATTTCTGTAATAAATTTATCCTTCTTGCTTATAATTATGGCCAAAAAAGTGCTTCTTCGTCATGCAAATGCGTATAGTTTTATTGATCATAGAACTTTTGGTCTGTATATTAATCAAAATTCATTATTCGTCTATTCTTTTATGCAAGAATCTAGAATTTCTCAGGCCAAACCTGCTTCACTAAAGTCTTCTTGTTGACTATAATTATACATGTTAGAAAATGTTATCAATCTATCAGCAATATTAATTCTTACCTTTGCCCATTTGGTTTCTGGGAATTTTTTCAATGATCTTCAGCTCCTTAGGAAGCTTGTATCCGGTAAGACGCAATCGCAATTGCGCCTTCAAGTCTGCAAACTCCATGGGCGGGTAGCCGTCAGACATGACCAGAACGGTAGCAACAGATTGTCCCCACTCCAAGCTGGGCAATCCAACAACAGCGCATTCCAGAATGCCTTCCAGTGAAAGAATTTCACGCTCGATTTCCAAAGCTGAGATCTTCTCACCACCTGATTTGATAATATCCATGGACTCGCGTCCCTTAATCCACCATCTACCAGCTCCATCAACGCCAGCGATATCACCGGTCTTGAACCATTTACGTCCACTCTCATCAGTAGAGAACGAGCCGTCGGTAGCTTCTTTCTTTCGCCAGTATTCTTTGAAAATGGTAGGACCCGAAAGCTCAATCTCACCAAGAACTTGATCCTCATCAGACGCTGGCTTGGTTGCGTGCCATTTCTCAGACTCCCAGCCGACGGATTCATACAAAACTTCAAGGGTATCTTTATCCACCAATCTCGCGTAAACTCCAGGCAGAGGCTTGCCTACACTGCCGCTGAAACGCTCCTCTTCTTTAAGAGGCTGACTCAAGGCCATACCAACCTCAGTCATACCATATCTCTCAAGGAGCTGGGGATGGCCTCCGGAAAGCTCGGCCCATCCATTGCGAAGAGGATCCGGGAGGGCAGCAGATCCGCACATGGCCAGATGCAAGCTCTTGGGGATTGCAGCGGTGACCTCGGCCTGCTTCTCGGGTGTAAATGTGCGATACAGAGTCGAGAGACGAGAGTAAACAGTAGGCACAGCAGTATAAATAGTGATTGCTGGAGCAGTCTCATCCTCATGAGCAAGTAGGCTGAGAACAGGACCGGCAGCGAAGGGAAATTGAAAAAAAACAGTGCCTCCAACAAGCAAAGGAACAAGCAAAGCATTGAGAATTCCATGAATGTGATGGAGGGGAAGAGTATGCAGCAATGTATCGGAATCCTTGATCTCCCACGCCTTGATCAGAGACTGCGCTTGAGCCGTCAGAGTAGCATTGGGGATGACTACGCCCTTCGGGTTTCCAGATGTACCGGAGGTGTATAATATGATACCACTAGAGTTGATAATTCCAGTAGAATCCTCTTCCACAGTGACTTCCTGAGATTCCGGGAGCACGACGTCTTCGCAGATAACAAACTCGCGCTCGCCAACCAAGGGAGTCAATTTCTCCTTGAATCTCTCTGTAGCGACAATTGCACAGCAGTCCGAGTCGTTGAGCTGATAGGTGATTTCAGGTGCAGTGTGCGAAGGACACAAAGGAACAGCAATTGTCTCCGGAAGCGACACGGCAGCGAGAAGGCACACGACAAACTGATAGCTGTTTTCTCCCATAATGGCAATGCGTTTGCCAGTAGCAGCGGCATCTCCGAGCTTAGTCAGAACCGATCTCCATCGGGCAATGTCCTTTAGCATTGATCCATAGTCGAATGACTTTCTCGAGCTGTTGTGAATAATAGCTGTCTTGGTGGAGGGGTGCGCCGCGATGGCTTTGACCACGGGGAGCGCAGGAAGCGATGCCATAGTTCTAATCAAACAATGCTGAATATTATTATTTCTCTGACTGTATGCTGTACCGGCAGTTTGCGAGAATCTCGTTGCCAGGCAATTGAGGTGAACGAAGGACGGATGAATGCGAGGCCAACTGCGGGGAATAGTGCCGCCGAGAGCCATCAACGAATCGCAGAAGGATACCTACCGAGTCACTAAATTTCTACCAAAGTCACCGCCAGGCCTAAGCGTTTAGCTCAAGAATGGTGTCTTCTTGGTGGAGTTATTACGCTTTGTGGCGCACTTACCCCTTATCGCCGCAATCGTGGTCGGCGGGATGGTCGTTAAATGGAAATATAACGTAATGTATGATTAATCTATTTACTATTTTCCAAATCGAGATTAAACATAAGTCTGACCTCGAACAGTTGCACAGCTTTTTTTAAGTAACTGCGAGCAATCAAAACATTTCATTTCGATTAAATGATTGGTAAAATTGCCAAACCAGGTCTTCTTGAGAACTCCACTGGTTCCCAGCACTGCGCAGTATCTTACAGATCACCTCGTCTTGACCCAATCTACAAGATCTGCATCCGCGGGTAATAGCTCTTCTTTTGCAAATGCAATCAAAAATTGAATGACTTTTTGTAATACAAAGTTGCTAATATTATTAGTTTTATGTTGTAGTAGATTTATCGCGTGGTAAGAATCTGTCGCATTGTAGCTACACATGATCTACCAAGTCAGTAGCGAAGGCTCAACCTATCCAGTGTAGACTTCTGTCACTTTATCATTATCATTCAGTTTGATATTGAGTCTGTATAGCTTTTATCCGTTAATTGAGCATAGGATTAAGGAAGTCGATAAATATCTGTCTTTTATGAGGTAGCAGGTATAACCCTCACCTGGACGCAATACATGTGTTGAGCTCGGTAGTCGATCCTCAGGCCATTGTCTGGCGTAAAATTAGGTGCATACTCAATCTAATCAACAGATCTTGATTAAACAAAGATATTGGCAGCAAAAGAATAGCACGTACAGCTTTTGAAGGATGTCCGGAAGCCGTGCGTCGTTTCCCTTTCAGTTTCTTCTTCCACTCGTGCCCGAATGGATATTTATGAATCAAAAAATTAATCCCAAAGCCAAGTATCATATCTTGCAGCTGCTAAAAAATAGTCTTTGCTTTTGTAAAAAATCTGAGGATATGAGTAGGTGGATTTGATTCAAGTACTAAGGTTCTTCAATCTGTTCAGCTTCATCTAGGCAAGCATTATCTACTCTACGCGCGTATAAAGAATCACTCCATAGAATGCTCTCCAGATACGAAATAAATACTACAATTGGAATTGAGCCATATCAGCAATATCAGCGATATATTATTCAGAGTATGAAAATGGCAGACATATAGGCATTAGGATTGCAAATTACAACAACTCCAGCAACGAACGAAGCTATGGTTTATATAGCCAGGGTATCCGCTCTCGATAACACATTCATTGTTAGTTTGAAATTTAAGCCTACGTAGCACTTTAAAGAAGCTTTCAAATACAGAATTATCAAAGCGGAATGGATACTTGTGAAAATCAAAATTCAGTCTGCCGCGAACTAGGACTTGTCAAGTGCGAATCCCACAGTAGCTGATCTCTTGGGAAGATCTGACACCAAACTGGCTTTACATGGGTACAATTGTCATAAGATATAGAATTTTCTGCAGCTAAAAACAAGATGCCAAGATATGCAATAACAGAATAGCCATAGCATACCGTAGCCGTTGATTGTCCTGAATTTGCAAGCTACTGTTTCAGAATTATCTCTCCCTACTCATCTACTAATAAACTCTTCTCCTCGTTCCTCTCTTGAAATATCATAATAATAGAGTTGACTATTATCATATGTTTGATATTGACTGGTGATTAGTGTGACAGCTTTAAGCTGAGTTGAGCGTCTTATATTCTCATTTGAACGCTTTCAGCTGTGTCTCAGCTTCTACCTGTTTTGCCCTCTACAGTATTTTGTATGGCGTACAATTCGTCAGTTTACAATTAGTTACAACATTTTCGACAACAGTCAAATAATTGAAATAATTTTGAAACCGGTTTACATTAAAATAGCTGCCCGCAGTTATTCTAGCCTCACATAAGAGTTAAAGTTAGGATCACCAGTAACATTTGGCTCCTCTGAGGCCGCAAAGCTGTACGCGCAGCGTCTATCTAGCTTCCATCAAATATTGATTCTGAAATCGCCATGCAGCCCATTGGAATAGCGCTCTGAAGTTTTTTGAAGCGATTCTTAGAATCAAAATCGAACTGATTGGTACAGACACGAAGCGAAGTCAACCAAATTCTCGCTGCACTGACTCGCAAATTAACAGAGTTGGAATCAAACCGATTCTGCTCCATATTAATGCAAAGTCGCAATGCAAAATCGATTTCAATTTTCTAAGACTTTTCTCCCCGACCTCCATGTGACGATTTTTCCGGATTTCCTAGAATTCTCAAGCCAATAGGATCTCCACCAAATACAAGCCAGTATTTCAGTGGATGCCAATCAAGTGAAGGAACACTGAATGCTGATGTTCGAGCAATGGAAGAGACAGTCTCGCCAGTTTCCACGTGTATCTAAAAAAATCAATTAGCTTCATATTTGAGGAGTACTATATCACTCAACTTACAATTTGCACGGGATCTCCAGCTTCCAAGGCGACTGCTAAGAATGCACCATCAAATGTAAAAGACAGTGATCGCACGGGGAAGGCTGATTTGGAAAAAGTGCGTACACAAGCCAAATCTTGCGTGTTCCATATGCTGACCAAAGAATCATTAGAACCCAAAGCCAGGTATGACCCTCTGGGATCAAATTCCATGCATGTGATTCCAGTTCGATGCGCATGCATCACCCACAGAGCTTCCTGCTTAACGTGGCCAGTTTCTGAATCAAACCTATAAAATCTGACCTTTCCTGACGAGTATGCGACAGCCAAAACAGTTCCTGAATATGAAACCACTGCGCATGTGACATCACCTTCATCACTAGCCTTAAACACTCCGTCACTGCCATTTTCACTCACGGCAAATGCGTTTGCGTCCATTATCATCACGCTTCGGCCTCTGCTCCCGCAAATAATGACCCATCGTCCGTCAGGTGTATATCGAACAAGCGACGGAGTGGTCAGTGCTGCTGTTGTTGATCCTTCCGCACTAGATCCGTTGCTTGCTTGTAATCTAGTTCCATTTGAAGCAAAAGCAGGAGCACTGGGATTTAATTTCAAAACTTGAAGAGATTGCTTTGATCGTACATCCCAGAGTCGCACTGTTCCATCCGCAGCAGAGCAAGACACCAGTCGATCAGCGATAGTTGGATCCCACGCAACGCTGTCAACCGTATGAGTATGTCCCTTCAGTTCAGTCGAGTATTTCACATCATATTTATCCGGGTTCCATATTCTTATGAGATTTTGAGCACCAGTACTAGTAGAACCTGCAGCTGCTATTAAGTTCCCCAGTGCATTCCATGCCACATAACGCGCAACCGTATTCTGAGAGGCTCGACTGCTCTCGTGATACTCACGCAATCGCTGACTGCGGAAAAATATTTCTGCAGCATCACGGCTAAGAGATATGTTTGTAAGAGGTGTTGATAGAGCTGTGGATGCCATTTAGCTGGATATATTACAAGACATAATTTGATCTCCTTGCAAGTATCCAGCTCGAGAGCTGTTTGTCTGAGCCGCACATGACGCGGGTTTAGGGTGTCAAAAAAGGCAATAAGGAACAAATTCTGTAACGAACCCAAGTTCTTTTCTGGTAATTGAAACAGTAAGTTAAAATTACTTTTATCTACTTTGATTATATTTAATTGACTAATATCTTAAGGAGATCTTTATTAAAGCAGCTAACAAATGCGCCTAACCTAATTATTTCACACAGCTTAATCAAACAGTAGTCTCCTCCTCGTGGACACCCTCCTTCACCTTTTCAGCGTCAAGTTCGCCCTCCTCGACATTGAATCCAACGGTAGGAACAAAGTTGTGAGAATGCCACGCGTGGGGAACCTTAGCATAGAGCTCATCAATTTCCTCCAAGGAGAGACCCTTGGTCTCGTAAATACAGAAGAAAGTGAAAATGAGGCACAGAGAGCAGCAGCCTCCCCAGATGAAGAAGACCTTGCTACCCAAGTTAGCGTTTCCAGCACCAGAGTCAACCATGTAAGGAGTAGCGTAGCCAATAGCCCAGTTAAGAAGCCAGTTGGAGGCACCAGAGAGAGCAATAGACTTGGCACGAGTGCGAAGAGAGAAGATCTCGCCAATAACGACCCAAGCAACAGGACCCCAGGAGCAGGCAAAGAAAAAGATGTAGATGCAAGTGAAACCGATAAGGATTTTGTTGGCAACCTCGGAAGAGGCACCGACACCGACACCAGCAACAATGAACTGACAGACAAGCATGCCGGCGGCTCCCATAATGAGAAGGTTTCGGCGACCCATCTTCTCGATGAGGTAGAGACCAGGGATGGTAGATCCAACATTAGTAGCAGCAGTGGCCATGGAAATGGTGAAAGAGTTCTTAATACCAGCGGACTGGAAGAAAGTGGTGCCGTAGTAGAAAATGAAGTTGACACCAGTAAGCTGCTGAAGAGCCTGGAGAGCGCAACCAGTGTAAAGTCTGTAGAGCTGGCGGCCCTTCATGGAAAACACATCCTTCCAGCCGGAAGAGCCAATCTGGAGCTCATATTCATGGTTGGCCTGGATCTCAACAAGCTCCTCGGTAACGATATTGGCGTCGAGGTCACAGCCGTGAAGACGGGCGAGAGACTTGCGGGCATCATCCAACTTGCCAATCTTGACGAAGTAGCGGGGCGACTCGGGAAGGAAAGACATACCAGTTGCGAGGATGAAAGCCCAGACAAACTGAAGGCAAATAGGTATTCTGTAAGCCGAGGCATCGGATCTATCCTTAAAGGAGTTGTTCACGACGGAGGCAAGCAAGAGACCGACGGTGATGGCAAATTGATATCCAGAAACGATAGTACCACGGATCCACTTGGGTGAGGCCTCAGACTGGTAGAGAGGGACCAAGGCAGAAATAAGACCAACACCAAGACCGGCGAAGAAACGGCCCGCGGTAAAGAGAGGCAAGTGGGTGGCAGCAGCTTGGAGGGCAATTCCAAAGCAGAAAACAAAGCAAGCAGCAACAATAGCCCTGCGGAATAAGTAAGTCTTGATGGTTCTCAACATGATATCAAATACTAGAACACACACCATTTTCTTCCCATCCAGTCGGCAATTTGACTGACACCGAGAGCACCAAAGAAGGTACCAGCAGAGAGAATAGAGACGATCAAAGAAGTCTGCGAAGACATCAAGTATGGAGTACCATCAGCTTGACGCACAGTAGCAAACTGCTCGAGGAAAGAATCCATGGCAATGATACCCGAAATGGAACCGGTATCATAACCATACAGGATACCACCGAAGCCAACAAAGGCTGCGATCACGATACCAGGAATAGCGCTTCCCTCCTTGGGAGGTTTCTCAATAGTAAGAGCTGATGCACCGATGACAGGAGCCATTTTTAGTTGTGGAAGGGATATTGTATGAGAGAAAGAGGAGGATGGAGTACGGGGAAGGATGCTCTTATATTCTACGAAAAACCATAATAGTGGGGGCATGTTTCTCAAAATATGCGGGGTGGCCATACCATTACTCGTCTGCTGATCAGCAGACAAACAGGTACGAAAGATTACCGGGAGGGTAGTATCCATGCGGTGCAGACTGTGCGGGGAATTTGAATTATTATGCAGGCTCAGCTCGTACCCTCAAAAGGTCGGGAACGTCGCCAAACGCCTGACGCACAATGTAGCTATATTTCCTCATTTGGCAAAATCAACAATGCGCAAGTGAAAAAATTTCGTCAGCTGCATAAGATCATTTTGGTCTTGTGGTGCAGTGAAGTTAAAATTGGACGTAGATATTGCGAATTCGCCGAAGGTTGACTCGGAGACGACTCAAACCGGCCCGGATTCTCTTTGGTCTGTTGCTGAAGAGCGCACCTTTCTGTCGTCAGTATTGACCCCCACACAGCAACTTCTATAGACTGTGATGCTGCTGAGTACTGTCCCCCTGCTCTTGCGGTCCACAGCAGAGCAGCAAAGTTGTGACGAGGTGCCGTGCAGCGAGCTGGAACGGAAGAAAGTTGTTGCTAGCACAAAACCTTAAATAAATGAGAGTGGAGGAAAGTTATTGCGGATCTGAGCAGCTGAGACAAATGCCAAGACAACAGCCAGCGGAGTGCAGCTCAGTGGACAACGGATCGCGCGTTTCAGAGCGGGGCAGACTGGAGTTGATTGATTGATTGATTATATATTTATAGTCTGATAATAAGATTTGGTACTTGCAGACAATATAATTGTCAACGCTGATCCCCATTGTTTGCCGGATTAGTAGTACTGCCGTGAGCGAGTATGGTGTTTCGACAGAGAGCTGGCCATATTAGTGGCAAGTGAACGAAGAAGTTGTTCGCGGTCTGAGTTCAGAGCAGAAATTTTCGGCCATGACTGCCTATTTCGGCCTGAATAATGACAATTTTTGCGTGCAGTTCGAATTTAGGTGTTTCGGTCAAACTTTTTGAGTTCGAGAGTAGTCAAAAATAGGGCTCGAGCTGAGCGTTGGATCTGTTTTGTTTTATTGTTCGCCCCGCTCCGGCCGATGCGACCACCGCTCTCCGCTCCTGTCTGGCTCGCCACTCCAAGGCTGGTGCCATTGTGTGCAATATACTTTCTTGATCGTAGCGTAATCGCCCAAATTGCTGGGCGGAGTTGATTTGCGTGTCTGACACTGAATCTAATTCCCAGGCTGCATTGTCCTGGTTCTTCTGCTTCGCGGATTATCTCTACCGACGTACAGAGCGCACGCGGGGTAGGTACGGCTGCAGTGTGATAAGGAAATTATGTATCTGTATTTTTCGAATAATAGATGTATTCTTGTATTCTGTTGAAGCTGCGCAAATGATGAAAGACTAATGACTACGCGATAACGCTATTCATCTGTCGTTTCGCTGTTGTATTTGTGGTGAGTTGTCATGCAAGTTGTAGCAAGTACAAGAAAATGATTATAAGGTATTCTAGCGGTCTTAAACTAATCTCTAACTATTTTTTGGGCTGATAAAAATGAATATATTAACGCTATCAGATAGGACTGATTAGCAAGATACTGTACTATGCGAATTGGCAATCGAAGACTGGAGCTGATTCGCTATTTACCCCTCACAAGGTCGTATGCGATCTTGGTCTGCATTTGTTACTTGAAACTATGAAAGGATTAGAAAAAGCAATTTATTCGATCTACTTCAGCGTAATATATTTCTTCAGACCTTCGTCAGTTCCCAAGTTCGCGTAAACGAAGCTCGGCCTGATCAAGAACTGAGACTGTTGATCTATATCAGGACAGCATCGCTTCAACGCTGTAATAAACTCATAATATTATTCACTAATTTATCGAGCCACATAATAAGTAAATGCAATATAATAATTGTGAATAAATTGACAATATACTACTAGAAACTCGAATAGTCGAGGTAAGGGTCTCTCCTCTGGATATGTAAGCTCGATGTCATAATGATGTAGTTGCCCTTCAGCAACCGGTCGAACGGCTTCAGATAGCAGATTCACTCGCTCCAGTCTAGCGCACTTCCGGATGATCACACACGCGAAGCAGAAGCTACAATCTTAGATGCTTAGTGCTTATAAGACAGGAACAACTATCTGCACCCGTCAATTGGTTTCTTGTCATCGTCGATATATTTATCACCAGCAATTCTCAGCAGCAACTGCTGAAATGGCAAGCTCAGGAGCGGCCAAATTTGGCGGGGTATCGCTTTCTGATTTGCCCAAATCCCATATATTCACAGACAGGCTTCCTCCAGATCCTAAAGTTCCTACACCAGAACATGCCAGGAATCCGGAAAATCCTGAAGTCTTGTTGCCACGGTTGGTGACTGGTGCAGCTTACACTTTTGTTCGACCCGACAATCATAATTTGGAGAAGGCTAAACTTGTAGCAGTCAGCGAGGCAGCTATGCGAGATCTGGGTTTGAGCATGGATGTGAAGGACACAATAGAATTCAAAGAATTAGTGACTGGAAATCGGATATTTGAGGAACATCATCCTTGGGCTCAGTTGTATGGCGGATATCAATTTGGAGAGTGGGCGGGCCAGCTAGGAGATGGAAGAGCTATGAGTATATTCGAGGGAACAAATCCTAATACAGGAGCGCGTTACGAAGTTCAATTGAAGGTAAGCAGAGTTACATCATGCTGCTATGATCTCAGAATACTTATAGTCAACAACAGGGAGCCGGACGAACTCCTTATTCTCGATTTGCGTACGTCACCTCTTTATTACTCTCACTGATGGTGCTAGAACTGATAGTGAATTTGCAGTGACGGAATGGCCGTGTTACGATCTAGTCTCAGAGAATTTCTTGCCAGTGAAGGTAAGGTTTACGATTTCAATATTGATAATCTAAGCTAACATATGGTTATAGCTTTAAATGCTTTATCGATTCCAACCACTAGAGCTTTATCTCTTTCTTTATTTCCAAATGAAGGAGTACGTCGTGAGGGTATTGAGCCTCGAGCCATTGTCGCACGAATGGCACCCACTTGGATCCGCATTGGAAACTTTGATATTCATCGACGCCGTGGAGATAGGAAGCTTCTCATGGCTCTTGCTGATTACAGTATTGATGAAGTTTTTGGAGGATTCGACAATATTATAAAAGGCGATCTGGCTGCTTTTGAGGCTCTTTCTAGATATGAAATTTTTTACAAAGAAGTCACGCGAAGAGCTGCGGAGACTACAGCTCTGTGGCAGGCATATGGATTTATGAAGTGGGTATTACATGCATTGGATTTTTGGTTCGGAGTATACTGACGTCTTGGACTAGTGGTGTTTTAAATACCGATAACATATCGATTTTTGGATTAAGTCTTGATTTTGGTCCTTTCGCGTTTATGGATGTAAGCTAGTATAGTGCACCTCTTTTGGAAGCCTCAGTACTAACTTGTTCATCTTTAGATCTACGATCCTATGTATACTCCGAATCACGTAAGTTGAAACGCATATAATACATATGTGGATATTTTGCTTACTTATGCTTCCGAATAGGATGACCACAGACTTCGCTACTCATATCGCAATACGCCAACAATCATGTGGTGGAATCTTGTTCGTCTCGGTGAGGACCTGGCAGAGCTTTTCATTGCTGAAGACAAGGAGATGGTTCAGCCGGAGAACTTCATTGAATTTGGAGTTCCTGAAGATAAGATTGAGGCATTTGTTGCCAAAGCTGAGAAAATCATTGAGAATACCGGTGAATACTACAAGTCTACGTTAGAGATGGCTCACTCAGCAGCTTTTGCGAAACGACTTGGCCTGACTACAGTTAAAGACGATGACTCAACAGAGGGAATTGTAGACTCTGCTCTTCAGCTTATGAAAGAGCACGCTTTGGATTTTAATCATTTCTTTAGAAAGCTAGGTCGTGTAAGATTGTTTCCTGGGGAGGATGAAGATGACAGCTGCTTAACGACGAAAGAAGATATTAAGAATTTATTCCTGACACATGATCGCGGATTTGCTGTTCCACATGTTGATGACTCTGCAGAGGCTATCTATACTTGGATCTGTGATAAATACAAGCCCAGGTTAGTTGAGGAAAATGCAACTTGCGATGATGAACGCAAAGCTCGCATGGACAAGGTAAACCCGAACTTTATTTTGCGGACATGGATCATGGACGAGGCAATTGATCAGGTTCAGCGTTATGGTAATTTTAAGTTACTAGAACATGTTCTGTATCTTACACTTAACCCATTTGAAGAAGTCTGGACAACGAAGGACGAAGATGAGGCGAAGTATAATGAAGAACAGAAATTTATTGGCGATGTTCCGCGGCGAATGCAGGCTTTGACATGTAGCTGCAGCTCATAAGATACAACTTAATTTATTATAAATATTTAATAATAAAATATGAACAATTTAAATCTGAATAGATTTATAAATTGGGTAGATATGTGCACGAAGAGTGAGTGCACTATTGCGGTTGTATTTAGTTTCCAGTCAGGGGCTCATGACAACACCGAGCTCATCTGTAGAAATCATCGTTAAACTCCACTTTCAGCGCATAATTCACCATCCACGCCAGCCCCGCAATCATTTTGCTATATCATTACCAGAAATATTTGCATCATCTGAGTCTGTTAACCGGGTTTAGCGTCTCGGACGCAAATTACCTTAAATATGTCGAAGAAAACGAACTTGTCATTTGGTAAGTACAAAGAGATCGCATATCCTGCATCAACCCGCACTCCGTCATACAGTGATCGCGCGATAGAAAGGCTAATTATACGATAGAACGGCAGACTCCTAAATTTTTGCAAATATTAAGGGGCGAGTTGCCATCTGGACCTACGGTTGAATCCAAACTGCAACAAACTGATGCGCTGCAGCAAGGTCGAGATGTCGATAGCGATGACGAAACCACAGTCCCGGAATACATATTCGAAGGAGAGACTATCACGAAGGATGAGTTTGGTCAGATAAAAAATGGCAAGACATTAGCACAGATCAAGTAAGGTCACACAGTTCTACTTTCTGATACCTGCCCCATGAGTTGACGCTTACGTTACGAATGTAGAGAGGAGCGAATATTATTACAAGCAGAAGAAGAACGAGCGATGACTAAAAAGCAGGACAAATCCAAGCAGTCAGCTAATGTATCTGAATTTGGTAGTAGAAAGCGCAAGGTTCTAGTGAAAGCCAAACGAACTGCCAGTGACACAGATGATCAGTCGAGTCAGATCGAAGACAAAGTAGCTAAGAAGTCTACAGACAGCACACAGCCGAAAACCAAGAAGAAGAAAGCTGGAAAACAAAAAAGTACAGTCCAGCTTTCCTTCGGCGATGAAGATGAGTTAACGGACTGAGGTCTGTCATATAACCATGTACATTAAATGTAAATATAGTAATGCTTAGGATTTCGATGCAAGATAACTTTTATTATTCGAATTTGATTCATCCCATCATTATCACTCCATACGTGTATTATACAAAAAAACTGGTCGTAATTTAAGCGGCAGTACCTTTTTTCTTCTTGCCCTTTGCTTTCTTCTTGTCCTTCTTTTTCAGTCCTGAGACACCACCTTTGACCACCTCCGAGTACTTTTTCCAGAACGCATCTAACTTATCAGCCTCAACAATTGTTGTTATCTTGATCTTCTTGGTCTTATCGGCAGTGCCGCTTGATGCTCTGCATATCATGCTGCTTGTCGTAGCAACAGAAGACGGTGTTAGTTCTGAAAGATCAGTGGGACTCGGGTTGTGCTTGTTTTCAACAGGATCAAAGGGCGTCACTATCATCGTGTAAGCAAGTGAAGCAATCGAAAGTCAAAATTTCAATATTTCAGAGCGAAAACACTTACATCTCTTCTGTTGCAAGAAGACTGTGCCAGACTCTGCTTGCTTCTTGAACAGAAGTCCGAGCTGAGTCAGAAACTGTGCCACTGTTAGTCTTTCTGTACTTCCTCATACAAACAAAACAAATATATCAAGTACCTCATCGTTTGGTAGTCGTGATTTGGATGACATTATGTGGTAGTATGAAGCTGTACTCTTGAATACTGCTTTCAAGCCTGACTTACAGAGTATATCTGATTGAGGAGAAACGGACGAAATATATCTATGCTCAATATACATTGCATTTGGGGCTTAAATGCATATCCATTAATAGCTTTATGCAGGGGTCGACGCTGGTGCGGCCGAGCAATGGCAGTTAACAGAATTTTTTTGAATGTCCCAGCGACCTTCTATCGAGCATTGTCTTAACGAAGTAACCACTGTTTGGACTTGTTCTAGAGTATTAGTGAAGAGTCTAGAAACATGTCTCGTCCGTTTAATAGGAGCCACAAGCTTCCCTCGCAGAGAAGCAAACCTAAGGTTCGAGAAGAATCGAACAACGGAGTCACAGCAACAAAATCAGCAAAACCAACAAAGGCAAGCAGCACCAAGAATGTAAAGAGAAGAAAGGTTGAAAAGACAGAAGGGAAGCCAGCAGAATATGATTCATTACTTGAGCGCGACGAAGAGGATATCATGTATTATGCTCGGAAACTGAAAACAAAGAGAGGCAAGCTTCCAAAGGCTGTAGAGGACGATGAGCTTGATGGTATGTTCTATGTATTGACGAGGTTTAACGATAAAAGCTGACGGCTTATAGGATTAACCGATGGTCTTGATTTGGGATTTTTGGATGATATGTTTGGTACGGACAAGTCAAAGAAATCAAAACGCGCATACACAGATTCATCGAGCGATCAAGATAATAGCGATCTTGACGATGACGAAGGAGCCAGCGACGATATGAGCGAGATAGAAAGTGATGAAGATGAAGAGGAAATTGAAGACAGTGAAAATGAGAGTGAATCATCAGAGCAAGAAGCATCAGAGACAAAACCTGATACCGATTCAGCAACGAAGAAACGAGAGAATCCATATCTACCCCCTGTTGCTTCTACAGCTTCTACGAGAGGCAAATATATCCCTCCTTCACTTCGCAAGAAACTTGGAGAGTCGTCCGGCGAATCTGAAGAGGCGAGACTCTTAAGACGACAGTGTCATGGTCTTCTCAACAGACTCTCTGAAGCTAATGTTGCTTCAATAGTCGGCGAATTTCAACAACTTTTCATTAACAATTCTCGACAGGGTGTCACTTCGACTGTTACTTCAATCTTGATCGAAATGACAAGCCAAAGAGCAATTCTTCACGACAATTTTGTGATCGTATACGGCGCCCTAGTTGCAGCTCTATATAAACTGATTGGTGTTGATTTCGGCGCATATTTCATTCAAACTTTGGTAGAGACTTTTGACAAGCATTATGAAGATCCAGATAAGGGTAAAGAATGCTCTAACTTGATGGTTCTGCTAAGTCAGTTGTACTCGTTTCAAGTTGTGGGCTGTACTTTGATTTATGATTTTATTCGAATATTCTTGAGCGACATTTCAGAAGTAAATACCGAGCTTCTGTTGAAGTTGATCACAAGTAAGTTGATTGCCTAATTAATTGTCTGACAGCTACTAACATGTGGCAGATTCTGGTGCTCAGCTGCGTCACGACGATCCCGCTGCATTGAAAGATATCATTAGACTGCTTCAAGAAGCCGTCAAAAAGATCCCTTCGGAGAACTTAAAGTAATATTCTTTGATTCTTGTATCGTAGAATGCCACTAATTGTGTTTTCTATAGTACGCGTACCAAATTTTTGATCGAAACAGTCTCATCCTGGAAGAATAACCGATTAAAATCCTCTTCCTCAGTAGCTAATGAATCCGTTATACGCATGCGAAAGTTTTTAGGAAATATGCAGCAAACCACAGAAGCACTTCGAGTTTCACTAAACGACATCCGCAACGTCGAGACTCGTGGCAAATGGTGGTTGGTTGGTGCTGCCTGGTCAGGTGACGGTACTTCTGGAATCAAGATACGTGATGCTGATCTTTTTGGAAATGATGTTGATATTGCTGCTGTGAAGGATATTTTGGACTCAGCCGAGCCTGATTGGTTGGCACTTGCACGTCAACAGCGTATGAACACCGATATCCGTCGCGCGATCTTTGTCGCTATTATGGGAAGTGAAGATTATGTTGATACCAACGAGCGATTGATGAGCTTGAAGCTGAAACGGATACAAGAACGTGAAGTTCCACGGGTTATTCTGCATTGTTGTGGTAATGAGAAGAATTTCAATCCGTTTTACGCCTATGTGTCTTCTGAATTATGCAAACAACACTCACTGAAGAAAACATTTCAATTCAGTTTATGGGACTACTTCAAAGAGCTTGACGGAGAAATGGATGAAGATGAATATGACGTGGAGGACAGTGATAGCGAAGCTGATGATGATATCAGATTCATTGGACGAGGAGAAGTTGACGGGAAGACACGCATTCGAAAAACGAAGAATTATGCGAGATTCTTTGCTCTTCTTGTTGGCGAAGGTCGCATGGGTCTCGATATTCTCAAAAATGTGAATTTCTTGACGACGACCGAGGAGATGAATGAGTTTTTGCAAATCTTTCTGCTTGCGTTGTTCAGTCACATTCGAGTTCGAACTTCAAGATTGAAGGACAGATTAGCCGGAGAGAAAGCATTGGTTAATCTCATCGTTAAGATTAAAGACAATAACGTACTTTTGAAAGGTATCGAGTATTTCCTGAAATCGAAGATGAGCAGCACCAAGCGATCCAAGAAAACTGGAGAAGAGAAGACAAACGAGATTGCCAAATGGGGGGCTGATATAGTGTGTGATTCAATTAAACGATTGGAGAGATCAAGAGAGTTTTAAGAGCGATCTAGTTTGCATACTCAGTCAATACATATAGCAGTATTTCGAGGACAATTATTCAGCTTTTTAATGAAACGTAAGACAAACAAAAAACTTAAGTAGTACAATTACATGTGCGAGACCTGTCTAACGCTGGAAATAAAACCAGAATACTTTCACCAGATATCCACCCTAACAACGCAATAAAGTACATTCGCATAAAATAATCACGAGTCAAAAAGGGAACAAGTTATCCATTTGCATCTTGCTTCAAAGTATAACGGTCATCAAAGATAAAATAGAATATAGTTGACGCGAAATTTTGTGTTTGAATAATGATTCTCGACAAATGATAGACTATAGAAGATTTCTATCAAAGTCTAGAGAGCGTACATGTTCCTGATCGGTCATGTAACAATCACAAAATTAACCAGTCCTTACTCCATCGCACCAGCATTTGCTTCTAGCAAGTACTCTAAAACGCTCCACCAACCTGAACGCGACAAATGTTAGAGTCTGATGACTGTATTTGGCACAAACATAAACTACTAACCTGCTCCTGAACAACCTCAAGAATATCACCATCCTGCATTCCGAGCTGTAAAAAGAGTTAACTACCTTGTTCATATCGATCGACGGAGTAGTAAGATCGCATCATCCACAAGATTTGTAGTATCTCCAGATCACACTAAACTATTGATCATAGAACTACAGATATCACGACTAACAAGCGCATTCCGTTCACCCTCTAAATCATTGCACAAAAAACAAGAAATACTTACGGCATCTGGGGTATCAGTCTCGTTCACACGCTCTCCATCAAACAAGAATCGCACACTCGCTCTGCTCTTTCCCTGACGATCACAGAAAGTATCCATCAGCTTCTTCAAAGCAGTAGTCTTCCGGATACGGAAAAAGACCTCGTTGTTGTTATCAGTAACCTTGATGTTGAAATGCTCGTTGGCTCCCTGAGCGGCACCTCCCTCTGGCTTAACTGCTGAGGTATCCTCAGCCATTGTGTTCAAGATTTGGAAAAAAAGTAGACTGGAGTTAAAATATATGAACTAGTCAAAGATCGGCAAAGCGAACAATTTCAAAACAGAAGAACTTTGAAGTCACTGTATAGAAACGTGAGAGAATCTTGCAGAGCTAAAGTCGCGTCCCTCTTCGCGAAGGGCTTACAGGAGAGAGTACCCGAACCCTACATAGCACCCTCATATGTTTTTGCGAGCTGCGGTATCAGCCCAGCTTGAGTGGCTTTGCAGTTACAATGGCGATATTGGAAGACCTTGCTACATTTGCGAGGGCAGGTATGGCATGCTTGATTTGCTGAATATAATGTTTGATTGCTAATCGATGGATACAGCTCAACGAAGAGCAGATCAAACTGCCTCCGCGCCCCCGTCTTCATCACAGATTACTGCTATATCTGACTCGTCAGACGACGAGAGTGACACTACAACACCCGAAAACGAGGACAACACTTTAATGCCAGACAAGAAAGATACTCAGAATGCTGCGGGAGATTCTCAAGATTTAGCTGACTCGTCAGCTGTTCCGGTCGAGAGATTCTCGCCAGAAGAAGAAGCTGCTTTACTAGCTGAATCAGATACTCTAAAGATATCTGGAAATTCATTCTTCGGCGATCAGGAATTTGATACTGCTATCGAAAAGTATACCGCTGCGTTGAAAGTATGTCCCAACTATCTCGCCACTCCTCGTTCAGTTCTCTTCAGCAACATATCAGCTTGCTACTCCAAACAGGAAAAGTGGAAGGACTGTGTTGAGTGCTGCACAAAGTCTTTAAAACTCGCTCCGGACTATATGAAACCACTACTTCGTCGGGCTGCTGCCAATGAAAAAATCGGCTCATGGGCTGCCTTACAAGCTGCCATGGAAGATCTAAAGCACGCACAAGAACTACAGCCGACAAGAGATAATATGGTGGCACTGGCACGGCTTGAACCAAAAGTTGCGGAAGCTCAGAAGGCTGAAACAGCGGAAATGATTGCAAAGTTGAAAGATCTGGGTAATGGAATCCTAAAACCGTTTGGTCTTAGCACTGACATGTTCAAAATGCAACCAGATGGTAAAGGTGGGTATAGCATGAATTTTGGGAAATGATAAGAGGAGGTGAATTACAGCTCATTTAATTATCGGCGTTTTGGGAATTTCAATCATCATAGCAGAATAATTTATTGATACATACTTAAATGGCAAAACTATTAGTATCGTAAATTGAAGCAAAATTGCGCGATAAGCAACAGCAATTCGTTTCGATTGAACTTGCGACCGTCGTTGTTCATCGCTAGCCATCAAAATGGAGTATTTATAACCTTTGAAAAGGATTCCTAATTGTAATAGATGTTAATAACCGTCTTATGAAACCCCGCAGAATATTCGTACTAGAACTTTCAATCCAACTAATTCTGAAAATTGCTGTTCTCTTTCAGCGTCGTCACAGAGCACAAAATCAGGTAACCTAGATTTCTTTAAGATCTCTTGTGCAGCATATCCATTTATTCCGGTTGATCTCAAAAAGCGTTCCCACTACACAGCTAGTTAGTATGTAGCACAAATGCATCATATATAATTAAGAAATATTTGTTGCAAACCGTGGTATCAACCCCAGCCACCCCATCGCCCTTTCCGCCAAATTTCTTGAATATGTCTAGGAACCACCTAAGCGCTTCAAACTCATGATCATCGACCGGATTCTTCAACAGGTAGACTCGAATTCCTGACATGCTCGCTATGAACTCTGACAATGCTTTCCAGTCGTTCTTACTTTGCTCAAGAGCTTTTAGCGGAGGAAGTTGTACAGCCGCTAGCAAAGTCTGAACCGTGGTAAACGCTTTTCGTGCATGAATCACAGCTGACCTCGTCCCATCAGGTTTTCTCTGCAGAATAGCCGAAAATGAAAAGTACACAATGGCAACTGATGATGACACTAGAATATCGGGTTGGTCATCGTCGTAATCCCTCTCGATTATAGTCAGACCTTCTGTGAATCGGTCGATATCCTTATATATAGCTCGATTGGCCTGTAAGAAAGATGTGTTGAATATAGCAGTAACTGCAGGCGTAAAAACTACCTTGTTCATAGTTTGACGTGCTCTAGAAAACTCTTGCAATCTCTCAGACTGAGCCATAAGCTTGCGGTTCTCTCGGATAAAACTGGTCTCCAATTCGTAAGTGCTAGACTCTGCGATATCTTGCTCAGAGATGGGTACCAATGTTTGAAAAGAGTATAAATCAAACGGATTGCTAGGTAACGCTCTGAGCCAGTCATTATCTCCAGTGGAAGATACTTCAGCAGGATGACTTTGCAATTCTGCTCTTCGCGAGGATATCAATTCATCAAGAGATATATCTGCAGTCCTCAATGGTTCTGGGCTAGTCTTATGTGTAATGATCGAATACTCAAATGTGCTATCTATCAAATTGTCCGCAGATTCATGTAGGTCCCAGTCCCCTCGTTCCAGGATCTTCTCTAGATTTAGTTTGTATGCAGCATTATCTAGTGCTATCATATCGTCCGACCACTGCTGCAAGTTCAGATCAACCTCTAAAATCTCATCATGCTCAATCAGCACAACAATCAAGCTCTTCAAGTCTTCAATAAATGGTTTCCACTTCAGTTTATTCGTAGTCTTGGTAGTCCAATCTGTAGTCATCGCAGGCTTCTTCCATTCACTCACTTTACTTCTGATCTCTCTCATAGTAAAATAGCCCGTAGCCAGCCGTTGCTTCCTTTCTATGACCGACTCAAGCGTTCTCACAGCGGGAAAAGTCATCCGCAACTGCAGCTCATTTTGAATCAGAGATTCGTTTTCGAAAGTCGATTTAGCTTTGTCGGCGTGATGAGAGAGCTTAGTTTGAAGGAGTTGGTCACGATTGGTATCACGAGATTCGGAGTACTCGGTTGGCTCTGTCTGGGACAGTAGATGAAGGTATCTACGCTTTCTGCTATCTTCAGTATTATCAGGAAATGATGCATCAAGTGAAAGTCCACGGGAAGGCAACATAGGACTTGAGAAATATGGAAGCGCAGTAACTTCTTGGCTGCTGGAAGGTACTGAGCTTACAGGGAGAAAGGTAGGAGGAGTGCTAAACGTTTCTGACATAGATAGCCCTGAGTAAGGACTTAGTGTACTTCGTGACTGGTCGAGTACTAAAGACTCGTAGACTTCTTGTGGTTGCGCCGGTAGAGAGTTAGGAAGAAGCGGCGACGACATCCACGTATACTCTTTCTCTATTGGCGTGAAATCAACTTCAGTTGTCTTTGGGATTATCTGAGTCAATAGGTCCATTGCCGTGGAGCTCATTTGAAATCTTTCTTCGAAGAGCATCGAATCGATTTTTCGCTTTTTACTTCCACTGATTCTTGCATCTCTCATTTCTTGCTCGGAGTGCGTGTTTATCAGCATTTCACCCATGTACACATACGGCGAGACTCGTTCAAGATACCGCTTTGGAGGCAATTCATTTCTTTTGAATATCGTTTCTTCAAGATAAGGTACGGTTATTAGAGTCGACGTTACCGGCGAGAAGATTGAGAGCATAACATAATCAGGCTGTTGAAGTTGTTGTAAACCTGATATTTGATCTTGTTCGATTTGAGAAATATAGTCATAACGACTACGCGACTGATCAATTAGTTCCTCTCTAATTGCATACAAATAGTAATTCGTCTTTAAACTATCTTGTCGATTCGAATCGTCATTCCATATTCTGTCCGAAAGTACTGGCAATGAACACTGATCTGTAACTAGCAACCTGTAGAAACGAGAGAGGTCTGTATGGTCCACCGCCAAGTTGAAATTCCTGGCATATATAAGAATGTCTTGTTCTAGATTATCCGCTTCATCAAACGAATAGTCTACCATTTTGAAAGCTGGAGGAGTTAGAAGAGCAAACGCGAAATAATCCAAGATCTGTGATGCTCATACAGCATCATGAGATCACAAGAGTGTGATTTGTGACCCAATCCGAGATCACAGATCTAGTCACGAATGAGCCGCACTGCAGATTGTGAGCGAATCTGATTATGCTGAGCAAATTCAACGAGCAAATTTAGAAGCGAGACAGAGTCGTGAGATTCCCGTCCAATGACTATGATTATTTTTGCTTAACAATCTAGGGTCTGAAGTGATAGATAAGTAACTCCGTTGAAGTTGTAGGAAGGAATAGATTAATCGCTATGATTTCCGCTGTGAAGACTGGAACGCAGCTTATCGATTAATTAACACATCAGATCAATCAGATAAGATCGATAATCAGTTCTCGATCGAGAGCTGCGTCATAAGTTTGATGCCCTCATCCAAAGAAGACGTACCCTTGTTACGTATCTTGCCTGCAGTTCAAATTGGCAGGATGTATCAAGGAGATGGAATTCGCGATACAAAACCGGGGCAAAGACGACGATGACGTCGCACACAGACGAAATGCACGATATGCAGTGCACGGTCTCGAATGAATGAATGAGCCACATATAGAAGCCTCAAAGGCATGCATACATTGCATTTACTTGTTCGTGCATTTCTAATAGCATGTCTGAGAATATTGAAAGAAATAACGTAGTACAATGATCGTAATACAAACGACTATTTGCTCATACGCTGCTGCTATGAGAATGCTGTCGTGCTGACAAGTAATGTCCAATATGTCCAATAAACGCTCGTATCCTACACCCGTGACGACCATCAACGAACCACACCAACGATCTCATCAGGCATGCCTGTGCATGAATCGTAGATTGTATCATTGTATCAGTGCATTTCTAAGCACAAATTTTATCTTCAATGCGCTGTTTTACATGTGACGTGATCCAAGGGGAAAAAGCGACCTTATCGCATCTTCCAATGATAGATGATGACAAGTGATGGATCCTCACTGTGGTCTAGATTCCTTGCTCTCTTCCCTCTCTCACCATCAGCTCTATTCAACTGCTAAGTAGAGTAGACATACACTAACGGACTGCTGCCAGCATAATTTCCAGGATTATATCTACAGCTCTAAAATTTAGAAAGATAATCCAATAATATTAATGTATTTCTTCCCAAAAAAAAATAAACCCCTGATACCAAGAAATGAAAGAAGCAACTCTATAATCAACTTCATTGTCTCCCACATCCCAAGAAGAAATCATCCACACATATCAAACAAACCAGAATGAAAAAGAAAAAAAATGAATATCCCATGAGACTCCCAGTGATAATTTTAACGCGATCTAATAACAAACTAAAGACACAAGTTTCTTACTAAACCGCTTACCAGCCAAAGTTCTCAGAGTAGAACTCAACGTCGACACCGTTCCACAAAAGAGTGGAGCAGGCGTTACGCGAAGCACGGACAAGAGGCGAAGGACCGCAGACAGCGACGGCACAAGGAGCACCGTTAGCAGCAGCGATCGAGTCCTTGACGTACTGGTCGATGTTGGGACGGCCCTGCTCGGCAGTAACCCAGACCTTGAAGTCAACGTTGTACTTGGGGTCGGTGTCGATCCACGAGACAAAGTCACGCTGGGGGATAACCCAGAAGAAGTCAATCTCCAGGTCGGGCATAGTGCGAGCAAGCTCAACAGCCTCGGGGTAAGAGTAGGCGACACCAGCACCACCAGCAAGAAGGATGACCTTGGAGATGCCATCAAACTTGGGGGGCGAACCGTAAGGTCCGTGGAAGGTAACCTTGTGCTCCTGCTCGTCAGCGAGGAAGAGGGTCTTGGAGAAACCGCTGCGGGCACGGATGATCAAGTCAAGAGTGTCAGCAGTAGGGGGGGAAGCAATGGTGAAAGGATGCGCCTGGAAGGGAGCAAGCTTGTGGACCGAGATATAGACATACTGGCCAGTCTGCCAGTGGATGTCACGGAAGGTCGACTTGAGGTTAAGCTGGAGCTTAACGGTGTTACCGGAGAGAACGGTAGCAGTTCCAACAACGTGCTGTGCGTTCTTGTAGCGGTTGAATCTGTCCCAGAGCCAGATGACGGAGGCAGCAATGCAGTAAGGACGGCAGCGAGAGTAGTGGAAGTACAAGAGAACGATACCGGCGACCAAGAACCAAACGTGGGCGTAGAGGAAGATCTCATAGGCTTTGTTACGGGCAGGGGCGAAAGAGGTGATCAAGATGATCAAGAAAGCAAGACCGGGAAGACCACCACCGACACCGATGCGGGAAGAGCGGGTGACCTGCTCACCGAGAGTACGTCCGTTAAGCGAGTTGGCAATGATGTGGCCGATGGCAGTAACACAGACAACACGTCCGGCGTGACGGTGAAGGATGTTGTATCCCTCATGGGACCAGCCGGTCCACTGGACAAGAAGACCAGTCTTGGAGCCGAGCAAGAACATGATGGGGATGTTGACAACGGAAACAAGTCCGAGACGGTTACCGAAAACCGACGCGGTGTAGAACTCAGCGCGGGTAGCGGTGGAGGCTATGAGAAGAGGATTAGTACGGTTACCATGCCGAATCAAAATACACAGCCTGATGAATAAGACTCCAGTAAACTCTCGAGTTGATTGATATGATATTTGATATTGAAAGCTGATATAAATTTTGCATGCTGTAGATAATGTTGAAATTGAATGGTATTTGTTTGTGTCAAGGCGGAGAGATGTTTACAAGTGGGTCGAGCAGAGTCAGGCTGTGGCGACTTCTATTGAGGGCGACTCACGGTAGAAGGTGTAGAAGCAGTTAAGTCCCATGAAGGCAGCAACGACAAGCATGGTTCCGTTCGCCTCGAGGTAGCGTCCAGGAGGCTGGTAGAGAAGAACCGAACGAACCTTGCGGTACATGAGGTTCAAGCCCTTAGCCGGCGAGACAGCCTGGCCGGAGAGAAGAGGGGTCTTCTCACCGACCTTGCGCTTGGAGAAGTGAAGCTTGTAGAAGTACGAAACGGTAGCGGCAAGGAAGAAAAAGCCAATGATGGCGTTGTAGGTGGGTACGAAGACCCGAGAGAAGGGACGTCCAACGAGCGGTGCCTCAGCCATGGCGAAGATGATTGAGGAAAGGAACGATGTGGAGGAGGAGGAGAAGGAGGAGAAGGAGAAGAAGAAGAAGGATGGGAGTAAGTACGCCAGGCGGTGTGGCACAATCAGAGGGGCACTGTTGCTATCAGGGCTGTCCACCCACACGTGCGATTGCTAATGAGCGGTCTCGACCAGACGAACAACTCTCGGTGCACGCAAACCACCACCAACAACCCTCAACCCACCCCGCTTATCGCGACCAGGCAGGAATGTGCGTCTATCTGAGGACTCTCTGCCTGCTTTACGCTTGTTTACTGTCTATTCTGTGCTATTACTGCTCTACAATCCTGCGCTACTGCCTGCGCTCCTGCTCGCGTCCACACAGTTCCCGCCGCGTCTAGAGCGCGTCAGCGAGAAATATTTTGGACGCAGTGGCGCGCTCACGCTCACATCTCCTGACGCCTCTTGTGACTCACTACGGAATCCGCAACAACATAAGCTGCTGCCCGTGCTGCAAGCTGCTAGACGTGCGAATCTGAGCAGATGGTTGCTCAGAAATATCTTCGGCTGCTATTCCATCTAAATCCGTAGAGGTATGTCTTCACGATAGGCATCCTGCCCGGGATCAGTGTGTTCCTGGATGTAAATACTTCTCTGGGAGATTCGCAGATTAAGCTTTAACGTAGGCGTCGCTTTACTGCATTAGAATTAGCGCGCCTCACAGTCCGTATTCGGGTGTTTTATCAGCTCGGATCTGATTATCAGGTGCTGAATAGCCGCTGGCGGCCCTCCCATTGCGTGTGGATTACGTCTGATCTTGGGCTATCCCTGTCCTTCCGGTTGGCCACCCTGTGTGCTTCTTTGACTTTGTAGGAGGCCTCTGCTTCGACTGATGATCATATTCTTGCAGCTCAATACCCTACACCAACCCTACGGGAGACAGAGGCAGCTCTGACTTAGTGTTTGCATAGCGCGTATCCACTCTGTACGCGCCCAGCATCTCGTGACGCTGCTTGCTAATCTTCTCCCTCGCACCACTCAGCGTCATCTTCAGCTTAGCAACTTGATTATACAGCATACCCGACTCTTAAATCTCCTGTTTAATTGTTACCCGTGCACTTCGGCTTGAAATGCTACGCAGGGGCCGAAAACGCCCACTCAGCCCTAGAAATGCCACGGGCACGATTGCGCTTAGTTTGCCATGCTCAGGCCTTGCTCTCTCTGTAATTGAGCCTAAAAGCTATGAGACCGTCTTTAACGGGCGGGCTTTAAAATAGAACAGTTGCGATATGTATGAGCAAATTACTCAACGATTTTGACTTGCTCCACTTGATGTGGAATTTGCTCTTTTAAACGGTATATCCTCCGGAAATGAAAATCCTTGGCTTCGCAATCATTTTCACCACTGGAACACGATGAAGTGCTGTCTATCTGACACCATTATGCGTCGAGAAATTACTACCTGTGTATTATCTGCCTGTCCTGATATAGTTTCAAACATGCTATCTATACCCCATGTTCTTGGGACTATGAATTTATATGCCACAATTAGCACAACTGCAAAGATCTTTGAAGATCGTGAGAAAAATATCTAACTACCTACTTTGAAATACACATCATACCACATTAGCAAAATTAGATTGCAAATCTCGCCTTGACTATTCTTTGATCGTGCTGAGGACAATATCTTCCACAGATTCGGTTTACTACTTGCTGCGTTATTGATTATATGAATCTATGAGGAAAGCGTGGCCTGCTCCGAACACCATGGAGAGCCGAAGACTAGCCTAAGAACGAGTCAATGAGCTGTAGCCAGGCTAGTTATCAGAAGGTACTGTTAAAAAAAACGCAGTTTAAGAAAGGGAAATTCGTCTGAGCCGTAGCTTTATAGTAAAAGTTACGCTCGACTCTAGAAGAAGTCAATGTTTAAGAAATTGAAATCGCTGTTCACTATCGTGCTCTATATCGTGGCTACAGTGTATTGCTAATCACTCAATAAATTCAAATCTGCAAGAGAAGGCCATGAATAGATCTTCAGAACGATACCATGCAAATGAATGCCAATTGTACAGTGCTACTTAGGTCTCGTCTCCTTTCTGAATTTTTTGTTTTAGTTCCTGTGAGATGTATGATTCGCGACTGCTAATTAGCTTAGAGTCTCTTCATGAGACATTTCTATCAGTGCTAACAAGTCATCCTCTATACACCCCACGAATTAGGCTGCTGGCATGCAAATATACTCGCTCTTGTCTGAGATATCGATATTTGACATATCCACATATGTGCGGCGCGAGGGTCATCCATCAAATCCAGCATAATCTGTTTTCTCGCGTAATACTTGAATATGTATTTCATTATGCTACAGAATTAATAACTTTTCACAAGTACTCATGCTAGCCTGCATATTATGGGATGATCAACTCTTGAGCGTGCCACCAACTAGCGTCGCTGCTTTGATCGACATTGACTGAAGAGGAAGCATGATCCGCGCAACCGCATACTCGTTGTCATTCTGTCCTCTTGAATGGCTTACGTTATACACAATCCATCTTGTAGAATACGAAT
The DNA here is from genome assembly GCA_030572775.1 of [Lipomyces] yamanashiensis. Taxonomy (NCBI): domain Eukaryota; kingdom Fungi; phylum Ascomycota; class Lipomycetes; order Lipomycetales; family Lipomycetaceae; genus Myxozyma; species [Lipomyces] yamanashiensis. Next base: position 846,295 of record JAJMBS010000001.1, read on the forward strand.
ATAACACTAATACTGTACACACTCTCTTTCACTATCTAAAATACCAATTGTGGCGAATAGTTATCGAGGTTTATCGAAATAGATAATTATTCGGACGCACGACACTCATTGTGCGGCGTTGCCACCACCTTCGAGGAACTCCCAACGCATTTTCATTATTCTCCCCGCGACCTCCCAGAGCCCAAAGTTCCTGGTAGTAGTTGCTAATAGCTATTTTTCTGAGATATGAATTATACTGTTAGTAGGCCACTTGAGAGCCGAGGCAATGAAAGCGTTCTCTCGAGTTCGGTGACGTCCGCAGTGTCGGTGCGGTGTAATACACCCGCGTCTTCCTTTCCGCCGTCGCCATCTTCGAATTTACTCCCATTATCACCTGGAGCAGACGACACGCAAGAACTGAGCGTGAAATTGGATCCGGCGCAGTATTTGCCTTCAGAATTGTTCACAGAGATCTTGACGTTTGTGCCGTTCCCGTTCGTGACTACATTGCGCGAAGTTTCGAAGCAGTGGAACGATAAAGTATCAGACTATCTGAATTCCAGCACTGCTGCCTACAGCTATCTTGACTTTACTAGCACAATCACGCCAAATGGTCTACAACATTTTGCCCCTTCAGCTCTAACCTCTGCAAAACTTTCTCAATTGATTCAAAAGTCTCGCGGAAATGTCCATACTATTGTCCTACCGAGAAATTGGTCGTCCGACCATTACCATGAACTTTGGGAGCTTACGCGAATGCTTTTCTGGAGAACATTGATAACATACAGCAACCCTCCCGAAGGAACCGAGCAAGTCACCTCACGCTTGTCGAACTTGCAAGTACTTTCACTTAATGTCTGCGCACACACCGTATTCCAAAGTTGGTCTGCTCAAATTATCTTGCCTGACGTCTCAGTCCTGTATAACCTGACCGACCTTTCCGTCCCTGTCGAGACTGCCGCCCAATTGGTCAAGTTCATGACCCGGAGCGGCCTCAGTGCCCCTTCATCTGCTTCATCGTCTGGTGCGAGCACACCAAACCCAGTCGAGTCGTATTCTCATATTAATTCTTCTACTATGACTGTTTGGTTTCCTAATCTCATCACTCTGGAATTTTACTACGACCTGCATCCGAATTTTCACGTTCGGAATATAATAGGCGGTAACACGCTATTCCCATCCATGTCGGTTCTCCCAAAGCTAAAAGAGTTCCGGATTCTTGGCGCAGGAAAGGAACATAAAGTTGTCGTTCTGCAGAAAGTATTGAGCAAGCTACTAGAATCTATGCCGGTGGTTGAGTGTATTAGATGTACTTCTTGCATGGTATTATCGCAAGCAGCTCATGGATCATTGAAGAAAGATGGATATAAAAAGAGAATTTTTCCCGGACGCAGAAAAAGCAGCTCAGCCAGACGCACAAGTATATCAAGCCGAAGCAAAATACGTCCTTCAAATCCAGTTTTCTTCACGGACAACCATGACGACGAGTTCTTCAGCGCCGAAAATACGAGTGAAGACGAAGAGCTTGAAGATGAAACCACACTAGATTTACGACGGTTATCTCGTCTAAAAATCCTGGATCTTTCTGATAGTATTATTCCTTGTATTCCCCTTCTTCCTAAGGGTATCGAGGAATTGAAGTTAGTAAACTCATGGGTGGGTGATAGTTGGGAGGATATGTAGTTGTTTCAGTTTGATAATGGTAATCGGGGCGGCGTATGAAGGCTTGTTTTCATAACTTGTAATAACGTTTGAGCTGAATTTTTAGCATGGCATAATCACTAAATACTAATGAATATTCTAATATACTAATAATCCTATTAGTTTCAGCAAAAAATGAAAGTCGTATAGCATTCCGAGCATCATCATTACAACATGACCGCCGCTAACCTAATTGGCAGATAAACCACAAAAGAAATTAGATGGAGTCACTCTGTCTTCCAATGAGACGGACTCCTCGTTTAATCTTTGCAACCTCTGTAATACGGATATTACCATAAGCCTTAATTCAGAGCATTAGCATCATAATTTTCACAGAAAGTAAACTATGTTCGTACCTCAATTAACTGCAGCGAAGGACATCTCTCACTCAACATCTCAATCTCTTTATCACCCACGCAATGAACGAATCCAATATCAAGCTGCGATAAAAACTCACAATCAGCAGTCGCAATGAAATGGAACGTAGAATCAGTAAGCGGGTACACAGAGTTCAGGTTAAGAATAACTAATGTCTTTGCAGAATGTTCGATCATAGCTTGCACTCCCTCGTCGCCGATATTTGTGCAACGCATAACGCTCAAGTTGATGAGACCATCGTTAAGTTCCCAGTCCTTGAATAACGACGCGAATGCCTCGTTTGTGAAATTTTCACCAAAGCCTAAAGACAAAGTCTGAAGTCTCTCGCAGTACGGCTTGATACCTTCAAGTAACACTTTGTCTGAAAGAGTCACACATTCATCCAGATTAAGAGTTATAAGCTGAGGACCAACTGATTTCAAAATATCAATGACATTATCATCAGTCAGAGCCTCTTTCATATAACTCAACTCAAGAGAAATCAGCTTTGTAAGATTCAACAGTAGAGGAATATCATCTGCCGTGAGATTGCCAACACGTGAGAAGGCCAGTTCTTCTAAATTAGGACAGTTATCAACAAGTGCTAGCAAAGCACTCCGATCAAATCTGAGTGTGTTTGCAATTGATATCTGTCTAAGCTGAGATCCACGTGTATTAAACAAGTTGATCCAGCACGGGTTTCGAATCAAGAATGCGCCATTGAGCGAAATCGAACGAAGATGCGGCAGTTTTTCGGCATAATAATCGACAGCGCTATCCGTCATTTGGCCACACATAGATAGCGTTAGGTTCTCGAGCTGAGGGCAAAAAGAAGCTATCAGTTTAAAACTATCAGAGCATAAATCTAGAAAATTGTTAATATACTTGGCTCCTAACTACTAGCAAATAATTATCTTACTTGAGCAATCCCAAAATCGTAGACTTTTGACTGCTGGTGTTAGGAACAGCTTGACCGTATTATCCTTCAATGAACGATTTCGTGATAAAATGCGGGCAATTTTGTCCATATTGAACTCGCCAATATCACCTAGCACATCAACGTCGTCAATGTACTTTGCGATAAGCTTGATACACATATCCTGTAACTTCGGAACCATAACGACTTGCTTATCTAGCAAAGCAGCGGCTAAAGACTTCCGCTTCTTTCGAGATGAAATTTGTGTTTTCTTCTGCTGTTTCTCCTCTTGCGCATATTTTGAACCGCATGAGTGGCATAGTAATCCCTCGCCTGATTTAGCAGCCTTGGAATATGCAGTGACTGTGAACCGATTCTGACACTCTGCGCAAAATTCAATCTGACCAGGCTTGGGTCTCGCGATACTATCGAGTATAAACTCATCATCTTCATCTTCCTCGTCGCGTTTTTTCTTCTTTGACTTTTTCTTTTGTCGTGAGGCAGATACCTGCTCTGGAGTGCTGGTGCCTGAACGTCTACTGTTTGTACCGCTGACTGTTACAATTCCGGCTTCTTCAGTGATACCGTTTGCTTCATCCTCTTGTTCACGTTGTGTCTGTTCGTATCTGTTTCGAATTGCAAGTGCATCGATTCCTCGCTCCTATTTAGATGATCGAATTAGCTCGTTTTCTTGAAGTAGAATCTTGTGCCTACAATCCCCGAACAGCACTTTCCGCAACAAATCACTAACCCGTAAGAATTCTGTCAAAGCAGAATTTCTATTCAACAGAGCCCAAAAATCAGTAACAAATCATCTTATAAATCTACTAACTATAAAGAATACATACGGTCCGCGGACACGGGAACCACCTCCATTTCGAGACCTGAGTGAAGCAAGTTAATTTCCGCGGCGCTTGGTAGATCATTAATTGCACTTACATTTTCTATATTATTTTCAGATATATATCAATGAATAAAGATAATCAGTATTCAGAAACACAAAAGCACTGAATATGAATGAAAATCCCTTCAAACGCGCAAAGACGTAGAGTAAACGCAGTACAGATGATTGCCCACTAAGCATACCCAGTTCGGAAACTTGTGGCGGACGGGACACACGTTGGACGCGCGAGATCACGCCCCCTCGGATGCTTTTGTTATCGGTCAGCCTGGGATTAACGCGTCCGCGGTACAAAACTTACGCGTCTTGGTGTTTTGACTGTGATATTTTCAGAGATTTCATTGTCGGAGATTGTGATGGGTTTTATGAATTATTCTGTTTTATTTAACTAGTTTTGCTCTGCTTGAAGCGCGTCATTTCGTCCTTGAATAACAGCATCTCAAGCACTCTGGGCTCTGTCGTTTTTCATTTACTTTTATGTCTGTTGCAAGATTATTCTGTCAATTAAATTCAGTCAACTGCTATAAGAGATCCCCTACAATACTGCTTGCAGTTAATACACTTAGCTGTCTTCATTCAACGCAGTGCCTTCACAAGTCGTAAGCCGGGTAAATCGCGTATAGACCTCGATTCGTCCTCGCCTATCCACCTCGACCACACTAAAGTCATGGACACCAATCACCCAGTCCATTTCCAAATCGCCACCTTTATCATGATCCGGCCCGCTTTCCCTCTCGATCTTCACCCTACGCCACTACCTCCTTGCTTGTTCCTGTCCACAACAGCTACCAGCAATCAAATCTCCTATCAAAAATCATTCAGTCTGATCTCTAGCGATGGAGTTCAGTCGTCCCCAACGTCTGGGAGGTTTTATGACTTCCTGGATCGATGGCTGCAGTCGTACCTATCATTCGATCCGTAACGCTGTGGCCTGCGTTCATGTCCCCGAAGGCGACACCAACGCTAACGAAGTGGCACTCGCATCCGCTTCGAAGGATGTTGTCGACGAGAAAACCGAGTCTTCTCCCCAGGCTGCTGCTACGCAGCCTCTTGCTACGTCGGAAGACGTAGCTACCTGTCAGGCTTCCCTGACCAATCTCGCAAAGGATCTCTTCAATAGCGCGAAGAAACCCAAGTCTCCTTCTCAGCTCGAGAAGAAGAGACGCGCAAAGAAGACCAGAAAAGCTGCTGCTAAGCAGAGAGTCGATTCTTTGCTCGCCCGTATCTTTGGACCCAAGACGGCCACCAGACCGTTGCTCCGGTCTTGAAGCGTTCTAGTGATGACGTTAGCCGTGCTGAAGCACTCATCGCGCTCCCCTCTACCCCGATCTCGCCGGTTGGACCTAATGCCGAGTGCATGGTCTCGTTTGCCCCTCAGTCGCTCGCAAAACCCCCCAGAATTCTCAAGTCTCCATGCTTTGCTTGGAAGAGAAGACCCTGCACACCTTTTCCAGAAGAATTACAGCTCTCCGTCGACGAGCTTATTGCCTTGTCTTCTGCTTATGTCGAGAGCTCTCCTGTCGACGAGATTGCTGCACCCCCGACAGCGACTCTTGCCATTCAAGCTGCTTGTCAAGATCTAACTGGCATCTCGACCGTGCGTGATTTTGCTTATCCAGATGACGGATTAACTCCCTATGAGCGAGCGGCCAAAGCTGCTGCTGAGGAAGATAGCGATGAGGAGTTCCCTCTTCTTGGCAAACCGATCTTGTACTCGAAGGAGACTGGGCAACGCATCTTGTATTGCCCGCCTCAGTTGATCTTTACCCATACCGTGTCATACGAGCACCTTATGGCAGAGCAGAGGCTATCTGCCGTGCTGCGCCGATACTTTGAGAGATTGAGATCGAGAATGACTGTCGACGCAAATCGTGCTGATCCCGAAGTGAAGAAGGTCAAAGCAGGCATGAATTGGAAGAGACTCCTTCATCGCTGCGAGAAACTTTTGGATGATGTGCAGCCCGCGCCGCCTGTCAATACTCAGGCTACAATCACTGCTTCTGAGACAGAGTCTGCTGTTCTGTTTTCTGTACCGATCAAGCCAAAGACATTGGCTGTGAATACCAAGTCTACTGGTGTTCAAGAGAATAAGCCCAAGGCTTTCACATACGCGAGCATAAAGATCAGGATACCCTTGCTGAGAATGCTGGTTCTGTTGCTGTCATGGAGGAAGTTGCGCCGATTGTCGCGCTCAATCCATTCAAGGCCACAAAAATACCCCTTAAGCTCGACACGACATGCAAGAGAAAGCCACTTCAACCTCCTACGCCTGCCGCCGAGGAAACAAAACTCCCCGCCAAAGTGTTGTTGTCTGAGGCTGAACTGGAGGAGCAATATCGCGCGCTGATGAGCGAGCTTGATTATGTTATTGAAAGAGGAAAGTTGCTTAGTACTGCTAAACAGGAGGCCTACTAAGTCGCGTCAACTGTGTAACCTTTTGAAAAGAAGTACTGGAGAGTTGGACACTGTTTTATTGATGGAGCTAGCGTATTGGAGTTCTAGTTCTGGAATTTGGTTTGATATTGTTTTGGTCTGTTGAGACTTGTCATTTTGTATTGCGCTCAGTATTTGGTGCTTTGTGCACTGGAGTGCTTGGTTTTGCTATTGGTGTTATTATTATTATTGTTTGGATTTTGTTTTTGTTGACTGTATTGATGACAGTTGTATATCCCTTTGGTAAATTGAATTCATAAAAATTATAAACGCCCCTGTAGTCCTCAGATCGACAGATGATGTGAAGATGAGCCGGAGGATGGTCACGTGATGCTGGGATAGACAAGTTTTGAGAAACGGTACTTCTGATATCAACGGATCATCGTATTCCTTGGACGTGAGACGTGAGAGAAGAGCAGGCGGTCTTTAATATTAGAAAAATATCAAAACTGATTTTACAATTTGCTTGATAGTGTGAGAGACTAGTACGATGAATGGTGAGTGATCTTGGTGAGAAAAATGTTACAGAGCGATATACTGATACTGTTTGATAGGGAAAGCAGGACCGTCGCTACCCCCGCATATTTTAGCTGCAAGAGAAGCCAAACGGAAACGGTTAGCTGAAGCGAAACTTGCTGCTCAGGGTCAGCCTGTAGAGAGAGCGAAGACAGTGACAGTGGATCAACAGGATGATAAGACAGATGGAGTAGCAGCAAAGAAAGCGCGAATCGATAAGGAAGAATCAAAAGTACCAGAACCAGTAGTGCCAGCACCAGAATCACCAATCGAAAAAGAAGACGACAGCAGCGAATCTAGTGACGATGAAATAGGTCCAATACTACCAAAAGATATCAAGCAGGCAGAAGAAGAGGCGCGACGGCGACTTGCGAACGCAGCGCGGGGGTCGTCGTCATCAACATCATCCTCGGCGCGTACGTCTGGACGCGAGGAGTGGATGCTAGTGCCTCCATCTGAGCAAGATTGGGCGCGATCACAAGCCGATCCAACACAGTTGAAGAACAAGAAATTTTTGTCGGTTAAGGCAGCGGCTGCGACTGGATCAAAGACAGCGGATGGTAGCTGGATGGAGACTGAGGCTGAGCAAAAGAAGCGGATGGGCGAGGAAATGCTGGGGTTGCGACCCAAGTCGTCGCATGGTGGCTCTATTGGGCCTGAACGGCCACCGATTGTTCGAGATCCAGAGATGGAAAGAAAGGTGAAGGAGTATAACGAGAAGAACAGAGGCAAGTCCCTGGTCGAGCAACATCAAGAGAAAATGGGTGCGAAGGGCAGCGAGCCTGACGATCCGAGTAAGCGAGCTTTTGACTACGAGAAGGATATTGCTAGTGGAGGTAGGATTATGAGTGCGTCGAATATTAGTGAGATGTCTAAATGGACAGGCGGTATTGATTCACGATTTAGCCAGGGCAAGTTTTTATGAGATTGAATTGATCATTGAATATAAGTGTAAGAGTATAATATGAGACATAGAGACAGATGAGTGTGCCTAAGATGTATAATGGGTGGGCAGATGAGATGATTTCAATAAGATGAGTCGGAGAAAACTTTCGAGGCATTAACAGAAGTGTAGGTACAAGTGAACAGTCGGGTGAACAGTGCGATATCGGCGCAGTGAGCAGGAAAGCGGCGAAGAAAAGGTCCAGGCGGACAAGTCCGCAGGCTAGATGTTTGCGGATGTTTACGAAAAGACAATTAGGGAGCTGTTTAGCAGGGTTTTTCAGGCGAAGCTGGAACCTGAAGACGCAATGGCACGGGAAATAGGGTTTTCCTGCCTAATGTGGAGCGTGCAGCAGCGGGCGAGGAGTTGAGTGTTTTCTGCAGGATGAGAGCAGTTGGTTTGCTGCTGCTTTGCTGAGCAACTGAGAAGATGCTCTTAAGCTGTTCAGGCTGTTCAACAGCAAGGCATCATCAACACTAGATTCCAGTGGCGTAGTGTTTGCGGGGCAGAGCCGACTCAGCTGCGAATGTGAAGGCAGTTTTGGTGGCTTGCGGCTGCTCAACCCCCCTAAACCACTCAAACGCCCTAGTCAAGTTAACCCCCCTAATTGTGTCCCATTGAGAACCCTTCGGACCGGATCGTACCATGCACACGCGCAATAAATAAATACTGCCCTGGTCCCCCGTTCTGAGACTCTCTTCCTCTCTCATGCTCACATACACCTCCCTACATAACTATCATGACCTACGGACTGCTGCACCACCGCGACGACTCGTACGCGCGCTTCGGCCTCTACGAAGTGTATAACTCCCGCTACAACCCTGATCCCCGCCCTTCATCGGTCCCCGCCTTCTCCTACCGCCTCAAGCAAGCCGATCTCCAGAAGATGCGCCGCAAGTCCCAGGAGGACGCTGAGCGCAGGCTCAACGCAGAACTTGAGCGCCGCGGACGCCAGCTTGCTGAGCAGGAAGAGGCCGTCACCGACAGCGAGAGCGTGATCTCTAACGAGTCGTCTGACTCGGCATCGACCGCTGCGGACCTGGGCGCGATGCTCGCGGCTCAGCACACAAAGAAGCGACGGTCTTCCTCGGTCTCAGCCGGCAGCTTCTACTCGCGGACTATGTTTGTCTAGAGTGATTCTCTTTGTATATTTATGTCGTCGTCTTCATATTTTTATGACCTTACGATTTTTTCTTGATTTTTTGGTGTATAATCTTGGAGTGCATGGGGGGGAGAACAAAGAGGTTGAGGTCGATCGATCTCTGTGTTCTTGGTGGGCACTCTCACCGTCGGCGTCTTGGTCTTTTCTTCTTTTCTACACTGTATTGTCCTATACATTGCTATAATACTTGCATCTTAATCTATATCATATCTTACTATTTCCTCTTCTCTCTTCGTCACGTTCCTGCCTGAATCGACGCCCCATGACGTAGCCCCGTGCCGCAGCCCCTACTTCTAATCGTAGAAGCTTGTGCTTAGTCTGCATCGTGTGCCTGAGCCGTACTCCTCCAAGCCTCGTTTCTATTGAGATCCTCTTGTTTTTTTGATCCCTGTAAGCAGCTTGTAGTTCTCAGAGTACTCTCATCTACATCACAACACCCCCTCGTAGCCTCCAAACACTCTCGCTTTCTCTGTCCAGTATTCACAACATCTCATCCATCCAAGCCGGGTAAGTTTTAAGGAGGGTAACAGTCGATCACCACCGAGTTTTGAGGTACCTATCTCATCTTATTTACACGGCACCACCCAAGCTCGAGCTGCCCCCGGCAACGCCTCCTCCTCTCTTCTCTTCAAATCATCATCATTCTTTGCCCTCAGGCGGTCCCTTCTTGATCTTGCATCGTCTTTCTTCTGCTCTCGTGCTTCTCCGCCGCGACAATGATGAAATCTAAGCGGAGTGCCTCTGAGACCGTTCTCCAGCGTGTCTATGACGAGGCCTACCGTAACTTCGTCGACGCAATGTACGAGGACGCCCAAGGCAATGGCGAGGCCGCCCTCGAAGGCTGGCTCAACACCCTGGCGCGGATTGAAGACGACCATTCGAAAATCATCGCCAGTCCACAGATCTCGTCGCAGGAGATCACGCTCTACGCTCGTATTGTCGACATCGAACGTCAGTCTAAAGATCGGGTCTACACCTACGCGCAATCCTTCTCCGGCAACTCACTTTCCCCCGACGAGCTCAAGATGGTCTACGAGCAACTTCGTGCCGAGAAACGTCGACAGATTCAGGAACAACGCGCTCTCGAAGAGGCCGCTAAGCAGTTGCCTCAGCGTTCCGGCCATCGCAAGACCAGCCGATCAGAACCTGTACGCTCCGTCTCTGGCGGTTCTACAACAACACTGAGCAATCTGCCTCCTCAAACTCAACCACCAATTATTCGAGCGCCGAGTCCCATCAAAAAGGCAATGCGTATGACTCTTCGTGGGCCCCGCCACTCAAAGAAAGAGAGCCAGACTACAACCAACATTATCAAGCCCAGCAAGACCAAGCCAAGCCCAATTCCGGCTGCTACGGCTGCAACCGTCGCCTGGTCGGCCTCGTCAACAAATAATTCGCCACCTAGCTTTGCGACTCCTCAACCTCAACCTCCTCGTCGCAGCGCCGAAAATAGTCGCTATGACGTAAGTGCGCGCACGGGTGACGATGATGCTCTCATAAAGACTATGTTTAAGAATTTTTCATCTACTTCACTGTCTTCGATCCCACCAGCGACTTCAAATGGGAATAATTCGGCCGATGCGTCTTCTACGGCGCTGCATGTTCCTCATGAGCAGCGTCGAAACGTTTCAACGTCGCCTACTTCTGCAGAGGTGGACGCCCCATATACCTCTGCTCCTCCTTCACGAATTCAGACTCCTGATATAGTTTCCACCATACCTGAGCCGACTAGACCAGCTAGCATGCTCATTCCGTCAAACGATTTTGGTAGGAGTCAAGTGTCTCAGATGAGCCCGCCCTCGCCGGGACCTCAAGAGCCTGTACCTGTACCCGTGTCTGCACCTGTACCTGCGCCCGCCCCTGCTTCGGCTCCTGCAGCTGCACCTACACAGTCGAGCCAAGGCGGGCTTCTGACTCTCAAGCAGTCTGAGTCTTTCATTGGATCAGTATTTGGAAGTCTGAAACCCCAGCTGTCGCCTAAATCTGACAAGAGAATACAACAACAGCAGGAGCAGCCTCCACCTCCCCCGCAACCACTTAAGGCAGTTGAGTCGCTATATTCATCTTCTTCGGTATGGTCACCTATAGTGGCAGGCGGCAATCCAACTGATGCGTCGGCTTCTCGATATCATCCTTTTGGTCCCCGAGCACCGACAGAAGCTCCATCACAGCCACCACCACCACCTCCTCCTCCTCCGACTGTGCGCCAAGGTTCGGTGCTTAGAAAACCAGTTCCAGAAGGTTTCTCTGCTTCTAGTTCTGTCATTGGCGAACAGACACTATCGATCAGCAGTCTGCCATTTGGAACCCAGCCTCCGCCATCATTGTCGCCTCCTCCACCTCCTCCACCACCTCCAAGACCTGCGAACTATGCGACGCAGCCTCTGATTCCAACTATATCTCAAGCTCCTCCACCGCCTCCTGTGTCGCCTAAATATCCTGTTCCCCCACCTTTTGATTATTCGTCGATGCCATCAACTCCAAAGGACAAGCCAGAGCGTACAATTGAAGATCTCCTTGAATCAAAGGAGCCGGTTGAAGCTGAAGAGCCTGTAGAGACCACGAGCGAACCAGAAGAGACTCCTGTGATTCGAGAGCCGAGTCCGGCGCCGTCGACCAACCAGACAACGACGCCAGCGCCGACTACAGCACAGACTATGCCGACCGAGTCTCTTTCGCTTCCGCCTTCGACATTTCCTTACTTGCCACATAGCTCGAAGCCTAATGGAGTTACAAATAAAATGATGCCGGGTCGAAACTCGCCGATGACTTCTGCTGCTCAACGAAAGACTCAGGCGCAGCAACGTCCAACGCGCGCCAACGGAGGCACAAACTCGTTGACTTCGGTCTCTACACAATCTAAAGAATCGCTGAAAGAGAAGAGATCGCATCAGCCGTACGGTCTTACTGCGCCTTCAAGTACTCGTCGTTTGATGTCGCCCACGCGCTCATCGGCGGCGAAGCAGAAGCCTCCTATTCATGCTCCTTCGCCTCAGAGGCCGACTGAGCAGCCGACACTTGTCCCCGCTACGACGGTCGCGCCAGCGAGTACGACGCCTAACGACCATCTTCCGCCTTTAATGCCAGATACACCAGATCCTGAACACCAAGAGTGGAACAACCGTGTCAATGAAGCGCTAAAGACCATAACTGGTGTCGATGAAGGTGCGGCACGGCAGATTCTAAACGAAATCGTCGTTATGGGCGATGAAGTACATTGGGAGGATATTGCTGGTCTTGAGCAGGCAAAGACTAGTTTGAAAGAGACTGTGGTATACCCGTTTTTGCGTCCTGATTTGTTCAGGGGGTTGCGTGAACCTGCGCGTGGTATGCTTCTTTTTGGACCGCCAGGAACCGGTAAAACAATGCTGGCTAGAGCGGTAGCTACCGAGTCGCAGAGTACATTTTTCTCAATCTCAGCATCCTCGTTGACGTCGAAGTATCTCGGTGAAAGTGAAAAGCTTGTGAGAGCGCTGTTTGCTCTTGCGCGAGCTCTTGCGCCATCGATTATCTTTGTTGATGAGATCGATTCGCTATTGTCCAGTCGGAGTGATACAGGCGAGCACGAAGCTTCGCGCCGAATCAAAACCGAGTTCCTTGTGAAATGGAGTGACCTTGCACACGCTGCCGCTGGCAAGGATAGAGATGATAATGCGCAACGAGTGCTTGTTCTCGCTGCTACGAATCTGCCGTGGGCTATTGATGAGGCTGCAAGACGACGATTTGTGCGGCGGCAGTATATCCCACTTCCTGAGCGTGAAACTAGAAAGAAGCATCTTCAGACACTGCTAGAGTATCAAATTCATGGCCTCAGTGAGGAAGATATTGATAAACTTGTTGATATGACCGATGGTGTGCATATTTTTACTTTTTACATTATTTATGTTTACTGACGTGCGTGCAGGTTTCTCTGGTTCAGATATCACTGCGCTGGCAAAAGATGCGGCAATGGGCCCTCTCCGCGCTCTAGGCGAAGCTCTTCTATCGACCCCTCGCGACCAAATCAGGGCCGTCACAGTAGCCGATTTCGAAGCAAGTTTGAAGACAATCAGACCTAGTGTTTCAACAGAAGGATTACAAGCTTTTGAAGATTGGGCTATGAAGTACGGTAGTTCAGGCGCATAAGAATCATGTGCTGATGTGTATAGTTACGTGAGATCATTTTTCACTTTTTTTTTTTCGTTTTTACGTTTGGTATGCCGATTTTGATTTGAAGAATAAGATTATGATTTTGCTTGTGTCTTTTTTTCTCCTTTTTGTGTTGTATAGCTATGGAAGGAAGTATGTCTTTTTTTTTGTCTGGTCTTGGTTTGCAGATTTCTTTCAGATAGCGGTGCATTTTTTTATACATATTCTCTTTTCTTCATTTGAGTGTGCATAGTTTAAAAGAAGTGTGGAATTTTAGTTTTTCTTTGTATTCTATGAAAGTCTTGATGTGTGAATTAAATAAACCACTTTATATTCGTGTATATATCTCTAAGCTGCTATACTCATCTCACTTTCTTAACTAGCGAATCGGAAATCAAGACGGCGGCTTCCTTCATCTTTAGTGGTATGTGGGTATACCTCTCGTTCATACTGCGACATTGCATTCCACACACGATCTCTTTGTGCGTTTCTGTAGGTGTAGTAGACCTTTACAAGGGCGTAGATGACGATATTCATACAAGCGATACCGATTAACGCTGTATTACCGCGTTTATACAACGGCGCATCGTCTGCTCTGTATATATACGACGATATGATTCCGCTGAGCTGAGCAAACATGTTATACAAAGCTGCCGAGAGAGTTCGTGTGCGCACGGAGTTAGAATTGCGAGATGTCCATCCGACTTGGATCGCGTGGGTTGAAGGGTGTCCTAAGAGTACGGTCGTAACGGCGTATTTTGCCCAGCGGTTAGACGATTCGTCGAAGAGCCGGAGTGGGATTAAAGTCGCGAGGGTCCAAACTTGAGCAAATAAGCCAAAAAGACTGCGGTTGCCAAACCGTTGCGCGGCATAGGTTACCGCGAGTAACGTCACGAGTCCAAAGATTTGCTCTGGTAAGACGAGTAACGTCGTCTCGAGCGTCGAGAATCCAATCGTGCGCAGCGTCAGCGTGAGGTAAGTACTCACCGATGACGAGCTCAGTTGAAAAGTAAGTCCAAGGATGTATATCGGCCATAGATCGATATCAGTAGCGGATTTCCGAAGCATGCCCCAGTCAAGAGCTTGCCGGTTATGCATACCTCCTTTAGACGGGTCATCGCGAAGCACGCGATTAACGATGATTTTCTCTTCGCGTTCGCTAAACCATCCGTTTTTACCGCGAAAGAACGATGCGGTAGCAGTTGGCGACGGCGGGAGAAGCACAAATGAAACCAAACCGACAATGATTGTAATACATCCTTCAATCAGAAATAACCATCGCCAGCCTTCGCGACCTAGTACATCTCGCATATGAAGAATTCCAAATGCCAGAAACGCGGCGATGATATCAGATAAAGTCATTGCAGCCCAGAAATAGGCTAATCTGACAGGAAGCTCGAGGCTGGTATAGAAATACGAGAGATAAAGACAAATATCTGCAATGAACCCGCCTTCCCACGCACCGAGAAGTGCGCGTGTAATGTAAAAGCCAGTTTCGTTCTTAAGCCAAAATTGGGATATCGCGACAAGACTCCAGCCCGTCATCTAGTAATGTTAGCTTAGTGCATCTAGAAAGAGTAGGAAGACTTACTTGGATTGGAATCCAAACATCTGGGCCAAGTTTCTTGCTCACTAATTGCGATGGGACTTCACAAATCAAGAAAAACACTTTAAAAATTGTATTTCCGTTGTTGTATACTATTCAACTGCGTCAGTACTGTTCTCTACTCTTCAAAAGTAAAAGCATACCATTCGTAGTAAACCCCAAATCAGTAAGGAAATTATCGGCTACCGCCTGCTGGATATTACTGCGATCCAACTCCAACGACATAAACATAACCGCGCACCACAGCATAATCCTCCAATCAATCTTCCTCACAACTTCCACCTCTTCTCTCCATGACCACCTAAATTTTGGATCATAACGGTGAAGGTTTTCGTATTGTTCAATCGGACGTGAGTATTCGGCTTTTTCAGGATCGTCAAAGACAGATGGTTGCGTCGCGACAGTGTCGAGGGAACTATCCGTCTTTCGACGTATATTCCAAAAATAATAACGCTTAGGTGCGTGATCTGCTAACTCAGGCCAGTCAGTTGGTATATTGAGCTTAGCTGTGGTACCGCCGTATACGCTATCAGAGTCTGATACAGAGACGGCGTCGACCGCGGTAGTTTTTTCGGTTGTAGCGTGTTTGGGATCGATGGTGCCGCTGTCTGCGGAGGTAGAAGATCGTCTGGAAAAAACCATTGCTGCTTGTGCTGATGAAAGAAAATGGGTATCATGGCCTGGATATTTGTAGTTGGATGAACTGCAAATTTTTTCAGATATATAAATGACGATAGCATAGCAAATAATCGCGAATCGCATTCGTAAACAAATTCCGTGATCGCCGTGAGACAACCTTTTTTCTTTCCACTCACAAACAAAGATATTATACAGTAACTTAGAGCATTTAAGGCTAAAACATGAGACAGAAAGGAGTTCAGCGCAAGAAGGACGACTCATGTCGCAATCACTGTGACGGTTAGTGGGTATCTTTTACGCAACATATAGCATAGTCGAAACGAGCAATATCATGGTATATCGTCATTCTCCAAGCATTTCTCATATCATAGCAGAATAGTAAACTTATCGGTCCAATTCGTTGGGTACAGATAGATCTGTTTCTATGAACACACTTTTTAAGACGTGACGCTGAACACCTGAGGCGTGATCAATCAAACGAACACCCCTTCCATCCGTATTCGTCTCACCTAAACTCACCACCCCGCCTTCTATCTCGCGCACAATGCCCATTCAGCGTCAAAAAAAAACAATTTTCGTAACAAAAGAGATGTATCAGCTGTTATCGACGAAGTCTGTGCTTTTGATTCCAGCTCCCGAGCTTCGTTGATATGCTTGATAAGGTTTGATGGTGAGAGCTATCTAAAAGACAGTTTTTTTCATAGCTTCGAAGTTTTGCTAATTTCGTAACTCGATTGCGTGTTTTTGGGTCACGGGTTCGGTATTTGAAAGATTTTTAGTTGATAAAATAGTATATTTATATCTAAGACAGGAATATAACTTGATACGGAATCGAATAAGCACGATTAATCAACGAAATTTTCAACACAAAAACAAAATCATCAGAAATAAGCAGGCGGCATAACCTAATGTGCAAATCTAAAATCTAATCTCTTATTCCCCTCATCCTTCGTAGTCCTCAAATACTGCTCTCTTTTTTCAGCAGTCATGGCATCCCACACCGCCTGTCTTTTCCGGTTACGATAGATATAGTACGCTTTCACGAGCAAAAACACCGACATGTTCATAATAGCAATGCCAATCAGACTAGTATTACCTCGCTTATACTCCGGTTTATCGTCGTCGCGGTAGATATAAGACGAGATGATCCCGCTAAGTTGCGCAAACATGTTGTAAAGCGCTGCTGAAAGCGTTCGAGTTCTCACTGAATTTGAGTTTCGTGAAGTCCAGCCGACTTGGATGGCGTGCGTAGAAGGCGAACTAAGCAAGAAGGTGGTGACGACATATTGCGCCCAGCGATTTGTCGAGGCAGTGAATGTGCGGATCGGGATTAGGAGCGCGAGAGCCCATATCTGGGCGCCGAACCCCAGAAGAGAGCGCTCGTCGTATATCTGAGAAATATAGGTTACGCCGAGTAATGTGCACAAGTGCATGAATTGCTTGGGAAGGACCATGAGATTGGTCTGGAAAGTGTCAAAGCCGATTGAGCGGAGCGTCAACGTGAGATAGGTATCAACCGTACTCGTACTCATGTCGAACACCAATCCAACAATGTATATCGGCCAGAGATCGTAGTCGAGCAAAGATTTTTTGAGCATCGACCAGCTAAGTGCCTGACGATTATGCATGCCTCCTTTAGACGGGTCATCTCGCAGCACGCGGTTGACGATAATCGTCTCCTCGCGCTCCGTGAACCATCCATTCCTCCCGCGAAGACGCGAGGCAGTACTCGTCGGCGACGGTGGCATGAGCACAAACGACACAATACCGATAACGACGGTCATGCATCCCTCGATTAAAAACATCCAGCGCCAGCCTTCGACACCGTTGACACCTCGCATGCGGAGAATTCCAAAAGCCAGAAACGCCGCAAGGATTTGAGAAACTGTCATCGCACACCAAAAGTACGCAAGTCGAACGGGCAGTTCGATCGATGTGTAGAAATACGACAAGTACAGGCAGATGTCAGCAATGAAACCGCCTTCCCAGGCGCCCAGAAGAGCACGTGTAATGTAGAACCCAGCCTCATCTTTAACCCAGTACTGAGAGAGAGCGACAATACTCCAACTGATCATCTGCATTATCGTCAGTATCAACACAAAAAAGCAAAGGTGGGGAAACTAACCTGAATTGGAATCCAGACGTCCGGTCCAAGTTTCTTGCTTACTAGCTGAGACGGCACCTCGCAGAGCAAAAAGCAAACCTTGAAAATGACATTTCCATTGTTATAAACTGCAAGACAATTAGTAGGTATATGTATGGTAATAACACAGTGCACGTACTGTTTGTATTGAATCCTAGATCCTGCAGCATATTATCAGATACAGCTTGTTGGATATTTCCACGATCAAGCTGGAGTGCCATAAACATAATCGCACACCACAACATAATCCTGAAATCGATTTTGCGAACAACATCACGCTCTTCGCGCCAGCTCCAGCGCGCTTTCGTGTCAACGCGATGAATACTCTCGTACTCGGGGATAGGATAGTGCTGGAGTGCCTTGTCCGGGTCGTCAAATACAGAGGGTTGGGTGGCTACCTCGTCGAGCTCAGGATCATCGGTTTTCTTTCTAGACCAGAAAAAATACCTCTTGGGAGCATGAGCAGCTAGCGGAGGCCAGTCTGCAGGGATATTGAGTTTTGCGGAGACACCACCGTATATGCTATCATAGTCTGCAGACGAAGAAGTCTCGTAGCCGCTGGCATACTTTTCGAGTACGTTTATCTCTCTTTTCTCGGCGAATGAGGACACAGATGGGGTTCTAGATTGCGACATGATTGTGCACTTGTAGAGGCGATGCAGAGGATGATCTTGAGTCAAGTCATTCCCCGGAAAACAGTGCTCTTTATCAAGTTATAAAACGCCGAAAAGATGGTGCAAGACTTGGAATCGCTGCATCCTTGTCAAATATTGCATCATCATGAGTTTGTGTAGCAGCAGATGATTGCCAAGGATGTTGTGGTATAAAATTCAAGTCAAAGTATAGGTGTATAATGACCGAAAGAGTGAATGAATTGCCAAGTCGTCTGGTAGGAATTCAGTGAGAAGTTCAGTGTACTGTCATAGGCTCAGAAAAGAATTATATTCAGCACATGTGCACCGTTATCGCGAACTTTGTATGTTGATTAAAGTCGTCAGCAAGACAGAGTCAGTGCCCGCAGATCTCCGGGTTCGGGCGCGAGTGCAAAAGCCACTGGTGTCTTGATAACGTTAAATGATGTGGAGTGGTGATAGGGAGAAGTGATAGGAGTCGACGCAGCCTGGCTTACTGCATTCATGACGCAGATGATAGTGAGATGGTATATATTCAGCATAAATTCATGATATCTACACTATAAACAGATTATAACACAGAATAGACTAACAAATAAAGATGTGTGAATAGTAAACAGCAAGCTGATTGACCAAGGACACTCATTGATACGCGTCTTTGGAGCGCGATTGCGCAATTGCTTGGACAAGATGCACTCAGCCTGCTGACATTTTAAGGCGTTTGTATGTGTAACTCAGTCGGAGCTGTGGAATTGTATTGAACTGTGATCTATGCTTTACGCTGAGAAGCAGCAAAGAATAGAATTATACAATCATAAGAAGACTAATAATAACAATAGTTTATTTATAGACGTTTAACGTAAAGAAGAGACAGCTACGAAACAGCACTTGATTCAATAAATTTGTCAGCTATTACTAATGAACCTGGAGAGCATTAAAGTGTGGATGACTTGGTGGCTTTTGGCTTGCAGACGCCTCCGCCGCAATTAAAACGGCTGTGATGGAATTGAATGATGTTGCAGTGTAGTTGTGAATGTAGAGACTGTTCTATAAAGAATGACAGAATAAGTAAAACAGAATAAAATAGGAAATCAAAGTACAGAGATCAGCAATCAAAGCACAGAGATCAGCAATCAAAGTACAGAGATCAGAAGTCCAAAAGCATTCTCAAGAATTCTCATGCACCTGGCACTCTTCCGACGCCAATTAATCACTAAAACAATTCCTCTGTTTTACTGGAACAATAAGCCAATGCTGCTTTGAACAAGCTTGATGCTGCTAAAAAGGCTCGCGACGGACGATTCTAATCCGAGAAGATCAAGCGAGGACTTGTTCAAACCCAAACGTGCGCAGTCAATGTGCTCGTTAGCAGACTCCGGGCAAATCAAATCAACTCAGCGTAGTCAACAGCCAACAACCAGCACATCAATACTTACTGTGTAATATGTACAATATAAGCAAGATAGTCCAATATTAGTGAATATCATCGCCTGCTAATCCAATCACTGTTCACCAAAACAGTTAAGCGAACAACGTCGCCACTCTCTTTAATCAACGGGAACTCTAATTTTTTGCTTTTGTTTCTTTCTTTGCGCTTGACTCACTCCGCTTCGAATCTTTTGAAACCGGCCTGTTCCTCTTCTTCTTGTTGTTGTTGTGTTGGCTGGCCGTGGATGTATACTCTATCATAACAATCTCACTCACATTCGAGCTCACAGAGCACTCAGAGATCTTTACCCCTCAGCAACTAAGTGATGGAGGTCAATTCCGACCTGGAGAAATCGCTTCTAGGCACAGATGCTCGTCTCTCCGACACAGACGACTACGACGATTCGAAATTAGACAGCGCAGACACAAGCATCGTCAAAGACCTGCACGAAAAAGAGATTGTAGAGCGCTCGACTACGGTCTTTGGATGGTTTCAACGGGCAGCACTGAGATGTCGCATGGAAGTGCGCGGCATCGAACGGGTGCCTGAGGACGAGCGCACTGATGGATCCGTGTTTTATCCTGGTTATTTCTGGTTTGCAGTCAACATGGTCTTGCCTGCGGTGTCGATCGGCGCGTTGGGCGTGTCGGTCTACGGACTCACTTTCTGGGATTCGACCCTCACCATCATCTTCTTCACTTTTCTCGGAGGCTTTCCTATGGCGTTTTACTCAACTTTCGGCCCTAAATTTGGACTACGCCAGATGGTCCTCGGTCGTATCTGGTTCGGCAACCATCTCGTAGCTCGGTTCTTTGCAATCCTCAACGCAATTGCCAGTGTTGGCTGGAACACCGTCAACATGATTGTGGCTGCTTCACTCTTATACTCTGTCTCGGGCGCGATCCCACCCTGGGGAGGCATGTTGATTGTTGCTGGAGGTACTGCCAGTTTGACCTTATTTGGATATAAAACTGTTCATATTTACGAGCGATGGGCGTGGGTGCCTACTTTTGCTGTCTTCCTCATGGTAAATATCCTTTTTCCAGGTATTAAGCAGATGTTGACTCTCTATAGATAATTGCATGCCTTGCTAAAACTCATACCTTCACACCAGGCCACTTAGCTTCAGGTCGAGCCGAAGCAGGTGGCGTGCTCTCCTTCGGCGCTTCTATCTTTGGCTCTATTGCTGCCTGGGCAACCTACGCAGCCGATCACACAGTCTATCTCCGATCATCAGTTAGCTCCAAGAAGCTCTTTATTTCGGTTTACTTTGGAGTTTCTATCCCGCTTATCTTTACAGGGATCTTGGGTGCTGCGTTGATGTCCGCGACAGTAAACACCCCGGATTTTTCACAAGCATATGCTGACGACGGCCTAGGCGGTCTGCTTTACATGCTCATCGTGACTTACGGTAACTTGGGCGCTTTTGGTCAGTTTTGCATGGTTCTCGTCGCTCTTTCTACTATCGGCGTCGGCTGCGCAAATGTCTACTCAATCGCATTTTCAATGCAAGCTATCTCACACTACTTTGCCATCGTGCCCCGCGTCGCCTGGACTATGATCGGCATCGTGGCGTCGTTTGGCTTAGCCATGGGCGCTTATTACAATTTCGAAGATTTCATGGAAAATTTCATGAATATAACCGCTTACTGGCTCAGTATCTACGAATCAATATCCCTCTGCGAACACTTCTTCTTTCGTCATCGCTCTTACGACTCTATCCTTCATCCCGATGGAACTCTCAATTTACAGAATACATTACCACCAGGCTGGGCTTCTCTTTTCGCTTTTGCATGCGGAGTTGCAGGGATCGTAGTCGGAATGGATCAACAGTGGTGGACAGGTCCGATCGCAAAACTTGCCGGTGCAGATCTAGGATTCGAGCTGGCGGCAGCGTTTACTGTGATTGGATATTTAGCTACAAGACCTGTTGAAAAGAAGATCTATGGTCGATAACAGCGTGTGTGTATGATCTATAAATGATCTAGTGTCTAGTATAGAATCATTTAGAGTAATACTATGAATGATATACAACAAGCAATGATTGCAAAAATGTTACCAAATCCTATCCGTAATGTACCCAATTAGCAAAATCAAAATCTCATCTTAAAAACAATACAAAATTAGGAAAAAATCATCTCGTTAGGCAATAACGCCCAACACCCACCCACAATCGCCAACACTATTCCAGCGATAATAGCAAAAACATCAAACACCAATTCCGGTTTACTAATCGTATGATCATTTCGTCCGAGATGGACATGTCCGCCAGGAGATATGTAATTGTTGTTTTTATTCCGTCCACTACCAGGTCCAAAGATCTTGAGGTAGAAAGCAAGGGGCAAGACGATACATATAGTGAACCCTAAAGCGGATCCGACTAACGCCATAATCCTATCAAACGAAGGAAAAACGATTGCAATTAAGGTGATGAGAAGGTTGACAGAGATAATGATGATGCCGCGGGCGAGTTCGGGGGATCTCAGTTTGTGATAAAGGCGTGCCAATGGATGGCGACGTACTGAGGAACGGATGAGGTCGAATTCGAGGTCGCCTTCGGCGTCGAGAGGACCGTCTGGTTGCAGTTCGAGCGGGGCAGGAGAGTTGCTGACACCAAGGAGAACTTCGATAGTCGTAATAATCGGTCGCGCGTTAAGAGGCGTTTTCGAGAGCGGGATAAATGCAATAAACACAATAATCGCAATCGAAAGACCACGTGGGAAGCCCTTTGTCTCGATAATAGTATTCGTGATCTCCTCTGTGACGAATTCATCGCCAAACATTAGCAAACCAATTATTCCCATCGCCATGTCGACGAAGAAAGTGAAGATGTACGAGATATTCAGGCAGCGCTTGAATTTGTATGGATGTCGCATGTCGCGGTAGACGTTAGGAAACACAGAGTGTCCGCACCAGGGCGCCATAAGAAGTCCAAGAGATAGTGGTACGGCTTTCCAGTTGGATGGGAGGATATTTGAGGGCATGGGGTGCCATAGAGTACCAGGCTGTTCTGTCTTGATAAGGCCATCGACAAAGACAATGACAAGAATCGAGAAAGTCGACAGAATTCCAAGAATACTACTGAAAGAAAGGATAGAAAGAGGAAGAAATGAAAGCGGTGCGAGGAGGAAAAATGCAAGAATTTTGAGCTCGGTCTTGGATAAAGCCCAGGGCATGAGTGTATAGATTGAATCGGCGAAGAGGACGACGAGGGCGATACATGATCCGAGCAGCTCGAGAGAAAAGAGCAGCGAAGTGAGCAATCGCGCGCGTGCGCCAAAGGCAGCATACGCGATATCGGCGTAGGTTACCAGCGATGGATCAGTGTCGAGGCAGCGCGCGAGCACCTTGGCTGTGTACAAGGTTATAGTAGCGGCGATACACATGAACATTATGCCGATGAGCCATCCCGCGTAGGAGATTGCAAGCGGAAGCGAGAGCAAGCCGATTCCGATCAAGACATTAACCGAGTTGAAGACCGTCTGGGGCGCAGTGGAACGGCCGGGCACAACCAGAACGCGGCCCTTGGACTGGTCGAGCACGACGCGCTGACCGCCGCCGATGAGCTGGTCTGCCTGCGGAGGCGCCAGTTTCCTGCGCGGCTCTGCGGCAGGCGCTGCATGATGCGGTGGCAGCGACGAGCCAGAAATGATTGGCGTCAGCCTAGTCGAGAACTCCGACAGTCCTGGGCTCGCAAAGAGCGCGTCGTCTTCTTCGTCATCAGAGTACTCGATCGCGTCGTCGTTGTCGTTGTCGGCCAGGTACGAGTGCGCCGCATTGGGGCCACTATCATCATCAGCAGAGGGCTGCTCTGTTGATTCGCGGAAGAGCAGCGGGATGGACTCGCGCAGCGCAGCAGTTGGCCGCAGCGAGCTAGATCCGTACAAGCTGAGCGGAGCAGGTTGTGAGGCGAGCGCAGAGGGAGCGTCGAAGACGAGGAAGGACTGGGCGCGAGTGTAGGACGACGCGAACCGATCGAGAGAGTTGACGCCTCCTGCGAAGCGCAGGCTCTGCGATAGAGACCCGCGGCGGGCCTGGCTGGGCGGCGGCGCGGCGACCGGGGGCGAGCTAGGTTCGTCTGGCATTGCGGGAGGTGTGTGAGCAGCACAGAAGCAGAAGAAGAGGAGGCAGGGCAGCCGGGCATTAAAAGGCAGCAGAGAGGAAAAACATGTGCTGCTGGTGACGGCTGCCCAGGCGCGCACTAACAAACTGAGGCGCAACTGAGTTTTGCGCGGACCAGGCACACTGGAACTCAATCAGCAGAACGAGGCCCGTTTGTGCTTACACGCACTACTCCGCGAGCAGCAGTGTTCGCTGTTTGTTATTTGCTGAAACGGGTTTGTTGATGCTGTTTGCTGTTTGACGATTTAGTAAGACGACGACCTGGATCCCTGCTGATTACAGACACCACCTACCTTCTGCTCCTGCTCGACTGTTGTTCTCCGCGTTAGGCCAGCAGCCATGAAAAATCTTGCCCGCCGTGGTCAGTGTGTGTGTGCCTCGTCGATGAGTCGCCGGGCCCCTGAAAAATCTTTTTTTTTTCTTTTCCTTGTTTTTCACCCTTTTTCTTCCTGCCAGGGTGATGATTATCCAATCTCCACTTATCAGCTGCGGGGATTTCTTTGGAATTCAGTCATTTTCTCATTCAGAGTAGTTTTGTATTGGTATATACCATTCTCTATTTGTACTGCTAAATGTCGTTCTCTCACGTACACTCGCCCAGCGCAGTATATCCATGCTCACGTGCCGTCTTCGCTTCATCGCGGAGTCGCGTCCAGTGCGGCGCCTTCTGCTCTGCTGATCAACGGACCACAATCCACAGACGAGCAAACTAGAAAATCTTTTCATTTCAGTGTACTACTCTGCGCGTTATTGTGCTGTAGACTGCCGGATCTAGCAGTGACTCTGCACTGTTCGTCCGTTCACCGCCACACTTTCTCTTTCGTTCACTCCCTGTTCCGTCGCTATTCTGTGCAAATTGATTCTGCTTTTGCACGGCGTACTCCTCCTACTGCTTGAATTGCCGAGAAAATATACCCGAAACTAATCCTCATCCTTGAAAAACTCTTCGGGCGTGTAAAACCTGACGCCGAGATTCTTCGCAAAATCTTTATCCACAGACGAATGATCTCCCTTCCTCCCCGCCGCATCGCCAACAAAGTACGAGTTGTCTTTATCGAGCGCAATCGTAACTCTCTCGCTAGAAGACTGCTGCAGATGACGTGCATGCGCGTCGCGAACGAGATCCCACATTCCGACCTGCGGTTTGCGATATCCGTCTTTTCCTGTAGCTGCTATGATGTAGAACGGCATTACATGGTCTTTTGTAAGGCATTTAGATAAAGCAGCTAGTTTACTTTTAAATTGCCATAGCCGTGTTTTCGTCTGGTCTTTGGGTGCTTTCTTTGGATTCAGAGCAATCCCATTTTGATTCGAAAATATCACAATTATCTTCTCGTTGGCACCATTCGAGGGTGCAGTAGATGCCAAAAATGCTTTGAACTTGTCAATCGTTTTGTCCTCACTGAATTGGAATTTCCAGTCCTTGTCGTCGCGAGCGAATGCGAATCCGGACTTTGTGACAATCACGGTTCCGTCAAGGTCAAAGCCAGCGACCGCTACTTTTACTGTTCTTTCTGTCTGTGATTCTTCCTTTTCTGCACTGCCAATGACGAGCTTTGACTTGGAATGCATATAAGATCCAAATAAAACCGAAGACGCGTGTGTACTCCAAGTAATCTCACTCGCGCCTCGCAGCACCGACGCCGCTGTATTTTCAACCGTATCCTGCTCTTCAAAAACAATCCCACTCGCTTTCTCAGTTGTCCTTGTCAGTGTCGTGGTTTGACTGATCTGATTCTCGATTTCAGTGTTGGCAGTGGTTGGATCAGAAGATAGCTTCCGTTTCTTATGAGTTGCCATCTGGTCACTTGGTTCATCCTCATCTCTCTTCTTTGCTTTAGAGCTCGAAGCAGTAAACTTGCTTAAATTAGATTGTCGCATCACTCTCCAGTAATTTTTATACCTAATTGAATATATCCCTACTCGTGAAATCCTGCCAAACATCAGCTCCAAATCAATCTACACGAGCAGGTAACGCTCATCATGACGCGTAGTACGAATCCCTCGTGCTTACTTCTTTATGAATCCCTGTCCTTGTATATCCAAAGCTGATGATACCTCCGTATGCACACTCAGACGAGAATTAGCACACGATAGATGGCGTACTATTGTTTCTTCTCGAAGCAGGTCATGAGGTCTGTCGTGTTGCGAAACGAGGCTGTGCTTGAAAATGCAGACTTCCGAAGGCGCTTTTATCGGAGTCATCAGGCAGCAATGCTGACGATGGCAAATGCACGATGATGGTGATGATGGCACGGCTGAGGTATGGTAGTGATGTTTACGATGGTAAGAACAGTATTAGATTCTAGAATAGAATAATTACATGTAATAGAGAAGGGAAATGACTAGTATTGATAGAATATGTACAAGCGTGTATGAATAAAATGAGTAAAATAAGCCAGATATGTTCTACTAGAGCTGCAGTTCTAATAAAGCACTTGAATCACGAATTATCACAGCAGGTGTATCTAAGTCAGAATCTCTGAGAGTAGTTTTCTCAAAGTAACAAACTCTTGATACAGCCACAAGTCGTCTAAAGAAGCACAAATAATCGCATCGCATAGATCACATCTCTTGTCCCAAATGCACTTAAACCAATCGATCAGCTAGCTAGTAACTGATAACATAGCAGCTGCTTACAACCCCCGGGAGAGCTCCTGGCAAGCCTTCAGCTGTTGAAGGTACCAGTCGCAAATCTGCATGTTTCCCTGGTTATCGTCCAAGCACTTTGTGAAGTTACGAGCATCGACCTCGCATGTGCGGGGACCGTTGTACTGCTGCTGGTCGTAGGAGGACTGCTGGGCGTACTGAGCGGGAGCGGCGGGTTGCTGTTGCTCAGCAGGGGCGGACGAACCGCCGCCGAAGATGCCACCGAGGGCACCGGTGATGGCGTGGCCGGCGGCTGAACCGATTGCGACACCAGCCGCGGTGGAGGCCATCTATTCACAATGTTAGCATGTACCGCTGAAGAAAGAACTGTGAAGAAGACGTACCTGTCCGAAGAGAGAGGGCTGCTGCGGTTGCGGGTGGTGCGGGGCTGGGGGAGGCGGTGCCTGATGAACAGCCGGGGCGGTGGACATCTGGCGACGAGGAGCGGGCGCAGGAGCCGAGCGACGAGAAGACGAGCGAGGCATTGTTGTGTGGATATGGGAGAAGTGGTGATGTGGTGATGGGAAGAAGTGAAGAGGAGCGATGGCGGTGAATAAAAGCTCAGCGGCGATTCGAAGGAAAACGTGCCAGAACACGCCCGAACGAAACTGAAAGAAACCCTGAGCCCTTGTCGGATCTCTGACTAGTCATCTGATGACAAATAGATTATATAATTTATTTATTATGTCATTAATATAATCACGTGTTAATATTACCCTGCTTTGAGAACAGTGACGTCAGATCGTGCTCATCAGTCACGTCAGCGTGATAGTGAGCCAGTCAACAAGACTTCTCAACAAGAAACGCACTCTGATGCACTCAATTACGTCGCCAATGGTTACAAGATCCCGTTTTAGGAAACCTGATCGATCATTTACGCAAAAAAACTTCCAGTAAAAGTTTTCATTGAGTGCTTTTATGTGAAAAAGACTCAGTCGTACTCAAAGCTGTGTATCATACGTATACAGTAATAATGATCGGATAGATCTAAATACTCATCTACGTTTCAATACTTAGACATAACAATTAGATTAGCATACAATTATTTCAATCTGATAGTCACAATCCCATTCTCTACCTCTCATTTGTCAACCCATTTCTCAACAAACAAGTAAAGCCCCAAGACGCAACCCGTCAGAAAGACATGAACAAAAAAAAACCGCATTTGCACTTTGCATTACCCTCACAACTTAAATATCAAGCAAATTAGTTAACTCAAGAGAGATCAAATGTACAAAAATAGATAAACAAATTAAACAAATTAATAAATCAAAACCGAATCGAAATAATGGATAGTTCCAAACAAGGTATTATTGACCAACTTCGTTCATGCTGTTAAATATTATTCTTCTTGCTGGTATCTGCTTGTTGCTAAAACGAGCACTACTCACTCTCATATCAAGCACATAATCACAATCAATATAATCAAAACTAGCACAACATCTCAAGACATTGAATTTCATCGCGCGCTATATCGTACTCAACTTTCTCAAACACAAAACACACTCACACATAATCACTTTTGACGCATAAATGCATTGCCTAATAGTTATCACGGTGAGTGTGGTGCTCGCCAAAGACGTAGCTCGACTCCTCGGGAACAGTGGTGTCGTGTTGTTGGACGTGCTCGGAGGGAAGGCTCGTGCCGTAGTTTGTGCCGTCGACAGTCGATTGGTGCATAACCGGCTCCTGGCTTTCATGGTCAATCATCTCGTCTTCAGGATATCTGTCTCTGCGACGACGGAAGAAGCCACCGCGCGGCTTCTCGCCCTCATTCATTGGCATAGGCTCGTCCGAGAGATCTCCGAGACCGCGGTTTTTCTTGCGGCTCGAACAGCAGGCGATCGTGAAACCAATCGACGCGAGCAAATTGCAGGCGACAGCAGTCCAAGCGAAAGCGAAGAGCTTGACGCCGAGAGACGAGCTCATGCCGGCGTCGTTGAAGGTGTTGCGGGCCTTGACGTAGAGGGCGGTCGCGAGTGCGGCGGCGACAATGGAGGTGATAAGGCCAAGGAGAGTCCACAGCGACGAGAGGGCGGCACCGAAACGCGAGCAGAGAGCGAGCTGTAGGAGAAGATTTAGTTTCCATAGTATGGAGCAGAAAATTCAAACGATTCAAAATGCAAAAAATGCAGAAAAAGCAACTCAAAAGTACAAGATAAAGAAGTACATACGATTCCCGTGATGAAGCCAAAGCCAGTGAATCCGGTAGCGATGAAGAAGAAGGCATAGGCGAAACGCGAGAGGTAGTAGTAAGTGCTGTGCGAAGAGATGAAGTCGGACGGGATGTTAGAGGTGGTGCCGAAATTGGATGCCGGATCGAAGGCGTAGGCAGGCTTGTTGCTGCCGCAGTCAGTGTTGACGTTGTTGGAGACACTGCAGAAGTTCCATAGGGTCCATCTGGTGGTTGCAGGAGCGCCGGAGATGGAGGAAGTGTCGGTTTGCATGTAGTAGGTGAGGTTGAGGGGGGTGTGATCTACGGTACCGGCGAGCATGATGAAGATCAACAGGAGGGTTGCTCTTGAGAGGGAGAGGTTAGCATGGACGGCGAGAAAGAAGGAAACCAGGAGATAAGTACCCAGCGGTGAAAATGAGGGGGAAGAATGTGAAGATGAAGCGAGGGGCGGCCATGGTGGTGAGGATGGGGAGGAAGAGGACTGGGAAGAGAGGAAGAAGGGAAAGAAGGGAGTGAGGAAGAAGAAGAAGGCGCTGGGAAGAAGGATCGAAGGCGGCGAGTTTGACTGCGCGGACAGGGAGGGCTTAAAAGGGCTACAGTGAGATCTTCAGCCACGAGAATTGTTGCACTGCTGTGCTGGTGTTCTTACTGGATTGTACTGTTAATATGCTATTGTTATACTATTGTTATTACTATTCTATTATAACTACACTATCTACACACAATACAATATAATACAATCCAGCTCGTTGCTGTGACAACGGCCAGGCACATCTCAGCGATGATGCGCAGACGCACTGTGACATCACCGCAAACAGAAAATCCTGGCGCCGTGCACTTATCACTGGCGCTAACCTGTTTCCGGAAGTTATTTGGAAGTTTATTTAGTATTTGTTTTATATTAGGCACAGTACTGTGGCACGCTCATACTACTGTGCGTGCTTATATCGCACACTGTTTAAACGCAGATCCTTTGTTTACTTTAGTCCGGCCTCGTCGTACCCAAAAGCCCTCGTCGTACCTTCCTCTGCTATTCCTTCTAATTACACACCTTATGGTTTTGTCCTTGGCAGAGATTTTGGTAAGATTAAAGGCTCCAGTCTGGACTTTTTATTAGTTGTTTGGTCTGTGTATTCTACTCTGCTTCTGCTTGTTTGCGTTGTGCTTGCTGTTCTATTCTACACACAATCCACTGATCATTAGTACATCAATACACCAATACATTAATACATCAATGCTCTACTACTACACACTTCTAATGACATCCACTACCTGTAAAATATATCGTAGTGCCCCGGCCGGTACAACAGGTCGATCTTCATCATGTGCTCCTCATCCGTCGCCGATGTCATCGTCATAGGCACAAACGAATGCACAACTGCCTCCTCGCCCGCACTCCGGTCCATGTACACAACCCCCAGCTCCGCTTTGTTTATCGCATTCACGAGCGCACTCAGCGCAAGATGATCTGCTTCAACTGCGAACGCTTCGATCTGCCGGTTGCAAAACTCGTCTATTGTCGTGCCTTCGCCGTCGTCGATAAATGGCATGTACTCCTCCGCATGTGTCTTCACATACGCGGCAGCGAGTAGTCTAAAGTGCACAATAATCGCAGATGATACCTCCATGTTATTGAACTCGGCCACTAGTTCCTCCTCTGTCAGACTCGCCAGCCTATTAAACAACCCTTCGGTCTCCTCTATAAAATCAATATACCCGTTCTCACTGTATCCTGCCTGTTCGAGCAACGTCGTTAACGACATTATATAATTCTTCAAATCCTCAATCTTTTCTGCGCTATATCTTATCGCGATTTCAAAAAATCTAAACGCAAATGCTAAATGGCACAACAATCAGTCTTCCTGCCTTATCCTCTCGTATTCGAATTGCTTACCTCGCCATGCGCAGTTTCCGTCTCCTCGTACTTGTCGATATCGAGCATTGACTCCCCCAAGTGCCTATTCCCAGTTAATACTTATAGCACATATTTTGTCGGAGTAGTAGATTGTCATACTTTGATCTTCCCGCGAAATGACTGGTCAACATATTCATCGAGTAAAGCATTAATCGGTTTCAACTCTCCCACTAACTGCGTCTATCCTATCGTCAGTAAATCAACATAATCATAAATTATCATAAAAAAATGTGAAAATACCTTAGATGCCTCGTAATCTTTTATCTCCTGCGTAAGTCGCAAAATCGTTGCGTCGTCCAACTCGTCCGGTCCATAATCTGACACCGGCGCCGTACTTGTTTCGTTCCCAATCGTGTTATCTTCCATATGTACACTGAATCTATCTGTACAATGTGTATTCCTCTTATAAATACACACCTATGCTATTAAATGCAGGTATATTGGATCAATTATTGCTGGATGTATAAAACCCCGTGTGCTGTAAATGACGCGATGCAATTCAGAGA
Source organism: [Lipomyces] yamanashiensis (assembly GCA_030572775.1). NCBI lineage: Eukaryota > Fungi > Ascomycota > Lipomycetes > Lipomycetales > Lipomycetaceae > Myxozyma > [Lipomyces] yamanashiensis. The sequence continues at coordinate 877,148 of JAJMBS010000001.1, forward strand.
CCCAAGTTCGAGGTTAAACTGGGGAAACCAGAATTAGCATACGGGTATGCCCAATTACGGAAATATTTACGTGTCCACGTATGCATATTTTGCGGTAAAGATTAATGAAATGAAATTGGGATATAAAAGATTTTCAATATTTTTAGTATTGCAAAGTAACTCATTTACAGGTCTCGTAGATATCCAGAACGATGCTTAGGAGTGAACGACTATGATTGCGATTCCCTATGGACAGCTCTGAATGCAAATATCTCCTCTATCCTGATCAAGTATAGGAATTGATGATTATATCAATGATTTCATGCAAGATCATCTGCAAATAACCCAAATTGATCGTATATATGTGTGCTATAAATGGCCACTGTAGTACATTCAATTACTTGCAACTCGTGATACTCATGTCAATACATTCAATATAAAACTCCTATCCAAACAATAGTTCTCAAAATGCACAAAAAACACCTAAAACTGATTTCCTCGCCGCCGCTAAACACCACTCTTCAGCTCTATCCGAAGTTTCCCACAAGAAAAATAGTACATACCTCGAGATATCTAGCCTTGGCTAGTTTTAAAAGCGCGGTGCCTATTAACCCGCCTGCGACGACAATAAAGAAAATTACCACGACTTCGTCTTTAACAGACTCACGTTCTAATCAAAAGACGTGAGTTAGCATTCCCTCGCGCACACGTCGCTCGTCACGATCCGAGCAATCAACTAAATGCAATTCAAAACAAGACATACGGTAACAAGTCGTGCTAACATTATCTTCCTGTGCGTCTTTACATATCGGTAGATTATAATCTAAACAAAACTTGCGGGTACAATCTGAACATCCGGAAGTCGAATCGTCTGGCATGCGCACTAATGTTGAGTTATCAAAGCAGGTGCACTTGCAATACGCTGAGCTCGCCGCTGCTACTGAATTCAGAAGTACTGTGATTAGAAATAATACTAATAACGAATACATTGCTGGCGGTGTATGAAATCGAGCCATGTTGCTGCTGTGGTGCTGTGGATATCTTCAAACGGGAAGAGAGGACGCGACGAGAGATGTCGAACATCCCCTGATTTTGAAATTAGCTCGGACTGCAGCAGCTGTGAAGACGGGTTGTTTATGTATGTAACTAGTCTATGTAATTGCAATTAATTCATAAATCATAAATAAAATATTAGTATAATTTGAAACGTAGAAATAGTTCGCAGTGCTATTTTGACCGCCTTGAAGACGGTTGCGCGCAAAGAGCACCCAGTTAGAATCTAAATCCGCTCTTCTCTCCTCTCTGCATCCCCAACTGCAGAACCACGACACGATCAGGAATCATATTTCTTCTAAGCTACTTCATAGCTGAATATTACGGTACCTTGATGCTATGCGACTGTCTGCATCATACGTTACGCATTAAACGGCGTCGCGATGTAACTGGACGCCAAATCTACTGCGACGAAGCAGCGACCAGCGAAGGCAGCGATGATGCCAAAGACGCCAAAGACGCGTCATTATCAGTCGTCAGTCTGGTCGAGACTGAACAGGAAGGTGATGTTAAAGATTCGAAACGACATAAAAGGACCCATCATCGTCCGCTTAGCGACAGATGCCATCGTATCCCGTCGTATCTCATGCACTCGCTCTCGTCTTCACACGGTTGCAAAAGTAGCAGCAGTTCCAACAGCAGCGGCAGCAAAGGCTCAAGTAAGAACAGCAGCAACGCTGACTCTGATGCCTCCGCATTCTCGTTACCTCCACCGCTGTCGTCTGAAGATTTCAGCTTGTTGCAGTACTCCCACCGCGCAACGCAACATCAGTATCCACCGTCACTCTGTATCAAACAGCCCTCGTCAACGCTCTCACGTCGTCTGACTACAATCAATTGTCCGACGCGTCTTATCCGCGTCGGCGCTGGAACATTTAACTCGGCAATCATAATGAGAAAAGCACAAATCACGCCTATTGCAGCCCATTTTCGCAATCTTCCGCCCGTACCTGAATCCCTCTACAAACTACTTCACGCGCAAGATCTGGATGGGTTAGAGTATATCAGGATTTATATTTCGCTGGTGCAGCAAATCACTGAGATTGAAACATTTCGCAACGAACGCGCGAAAACGGCAATATACCCCCATCTCAGCTACAAAGCCTACATGTACAACCGCTATCACTGGCGCGAACGACAACTCGCGTTATTCCCGACTTCGGTATTTGGATACTTTGACGAAGAGGAGTTAGATGAGGAGGAATATTACCGCAAGAGTTCGTGCGTGAGACCGGGACCGGGTACAGTCAGGTATTCCTCGTACACCGGTTTCGCTGCTCCGAATGGATTACGATTCGAAGGCGGCTGTGGCACATTTGGCGATTACATGCGCTACTTCTGCAACCGGCTCATCATGAACGAAAACGACGATACAACTGATCGATCCCAGGGTTACACACTCAGCAAACGAGGACTCCCATATGTCGTGCCAGACGAGGAGATTGACGCGGTACTCCGTGACAGGTGCGCCGGCGCGTTTCTTCGCAGTATGGCGATTATGGAACTTCGCAGTCCTGCTTATTACTTACACGGAGTTGATTATGGTGCAAACGGGTGGACCCCGTCTACAGCTTTACGATGGCATGGAGGCGGTTCTAGTAGACTAAATTTGGACCCCGTCGACGGACACCGAAAGAACAACTTTGGACGCATCAATGGCACAGGACGGGCCTGGCCATCAGGCCGTCGCGAACCTGGTCGTCGAAAGGTCAGTTTTACTGCGGATAGGAATTACATCTGGCGTCGCCGCGCCGAGATGATTTTATGTCCAGAGATGGCGATTGAAGAGGAAGATGAAGACGAAGCTGCGAAACCGAGTGAGAAAGATGAAAATAGCACATTTCGTGATAAGAAAACTGTTTCAAAACAAAACAAAAGGGGTATAGATTGGGATACCAAGAGCGATAAGACAGTAACTGAGAAGTTTGGCGAATTCCTCGAAACCGCACTTGAACTCCAACTTGACGGACTGTTTTAGATTGCTAAGATTATACCCTTTCTGAAAGATCTGTTTATTCTCAACTCCTGTGATTATACTTGGAACTCGAAGTTGATTGTAATATAGTTATATCGAATGCAGATGCTGAAAAGCGTTTTTATATCATATTTTTATTGCAGATCATGATGATCCTAGTCAGTTTTAGCGAATAACTACAGCTCTACAAGAGGGATAATAATACTTCTCATAAGCTCGAAGGTCTGCGATATAGTAAATATTATAATTGTACTGTATCCGTGTTTTGCTATCACCTGTTTCGGGTCTATTTTCGAAAAAGGTCTAGATGTTGTCGCGCAAGGGAAATGAAAAGGACGCCCAGCAGAAGATCATATGTAACAAGCCTAGCCAGGATGATCGGCTAAACAAAGATCAGCTGCGTCTTACTATCACGCTCTTACAGAATCTACCATAGCTTCCTGACTTTTAAAAACCAAAAACAACAAGCCAAGATCAATCATAGACGATAAATACAATGCGACACCCAAGGGCGTTCATCCATCGTGGCCTTAAAACCCCCATTTTGCTCTCTAAGGCTAGACTGGCGCCGCATATTGTGAGGCTTTTAGAGACGTTTGGGGCGAAATAGGAAATGGGCGCCACCTGGGAAGTGGATGAGAGGAGCGTGCGCGAGATGAGGATAGTGTGTTGAGATGATGGAGGAAGAAGATGAGATGTGTGTGTATGCTGTATGTGTGTGTGTATGTATGTATCTAAGAGAGGCGAGTGGAGGGGGAAAGCTGTTCAGCGACGCAGCGGAGTGTGCGCTGTGATCATGATTCATTGATTGAATAGGCAGTGTTGTTAGTTGCATGGATTTGCTGCTCAGTAAATGCTGTGTTTGTGTATTGTTCTGTGAATTATTCTGTGAATTGTGCAGATATCCAGTAGTTGGTCTACTATCTTATCGCTATCATAACTTCTACTCTCCCTCCACCACCTCCTCCTCCCACCCACCCACCCTTCTCTCCCTGCTCTCTCCTCTCTCATATCTCCTCTCAATACACTCTCCTCTCCTCTGCATCCTCCATCCATCGCCTGGTCTCCGCTAAGCTCAGAACTATGCTCAAACGGCGCCGGTCTGGCCAGCCGCAGTGACCCGCAGCGACCCTCTCTATGGTCCAGAGCTCGCTAAATTCCCCCAACTCCTCCGCAACAGTGCGTACTCATCCGTGCAGTTTTAATACTCTTGCGCGGCGCGATCCGCTCTATAAGCTTGTCCTCCGTCGTTCGCGACGCCGCCGTTCAGCTCGTCTCCTCTTCGTCCTCGTCCTACTCTTCTCCGTCCCAGACTGCGCTCTTTTCTGCTCTGTCTACCCAAGTCTTCTTAATCTCCTGCTTTTATCCAGTTCCGCTGCTTCCTGGCGCTGTCTGACTGCTTCATCTCTGCTTCACTCAAACGCACGTGAGCCAGCCGCACTGCTGTCAACCCGGGCAATTCTTCATCAGATTAATCCGTCTTCACGAAAACACTCTGTTTCTGAACACCTAGTGCGCCTAGAATACACTCAGATATACTCAGATACATGCTGCTATCAGGAAACGCGCAGTTGCAGCGCACCTCGTTGCTGGATGTGCTTGAAAACGACCTCGTCCTGCGCGAACTGACACCCTGCCTAGACCTCGCCGCCCTCAGCGCGCTCTCTGCTTCCTGCCGAACAGCACGAGAACTGCTCAGCCAGCCCGGCGCAGTGCACTATCTTGACCTCACCTCATGCTCATTACACGCTATTTCTCGAGTGCTGTTTGTTCCGCCGATGAAGTCGAGCTTGCGCGTATTGTTTCTCGATAACTGCTCAGTAGACGACACATTACTCGCGTCGCTATTCCTCGACTTTCGGCTGCGACATCTCAGTCTTCGCTCGTCATACGGATGGTCTTTAGAGCAGCTCTGTGAGATTCTACAGCGCTACTACATTAACCCTCTGCCAGTCTGCGCTGCGTCTCTTGTCGCTCAGGAGGCTGCCGCCGCTGTCTCCGCCGGAGACGCTCTTAAGCATGCCCTGCAGCTCTCGTCTTCACAGGCACACTCCCTCGCCTCTTTCTCCGCGACGCCCAACCTAACTCCCTCATCCCTGTTATTTGCCTCTGGTCCGGCCACAGACTACGGCATGCCCGACGCCGCCGCCGACGAGCTCTACCAATCCTTCAACAACCCTGCCATTGACCATGCCTCCGCCAGAAACCCTCCGCAGTGTTGCACTCCCATGTGCGTCCGTCGCCCGACTATCAAATCCATCGCACTTCTCGGCGGACCGACGTTTCCCACCGATGCTCTCTCGACTACAGCGCCTATTTTCCAGGTCATGGCGCGCGAAGCGCATATCGAAACCGATCTCGTTCCGTGCGAGGCAGAGCACCACGCAGACGCAATGCAGTCTATGGGCGGATGGTTCTTAGCTGATTACAGAACTCGAAGTCCGTGTCAGAGTTGTGGGGATTCGGCATTGCGGCTTTGTTTATTGTGTACTACGTTAAGAACATGCAGGTCGTGCAAAAAATCGTGGTGTACGAAATGTGATCCTAATTGCATTAATGCTAGATTAGACTGCTATGACTGCGGTCCTACCTGTGATGGTGAGTACCTGTATTGTTAAGTAGTTGAGAGAAAGTACTGATTGTTTAGAATGCCGCTCCGGAATCTCCAATTTCTGCAAGTTTTGCAAAGCGAAATATTGCCGCAAGCATCAGGAAGGCTCCACCGAGTTATACTGTGACTGGTGCAGCTCACGTGGTGGTCGCAACCGTCACTATTTTTAGTCGCTTACTAGTCGCGAATTTATTACATTTAAAGAGATCTTAGTCGACGATTTATCGCAGCGGTATTTAGAATGTTTAAGAACCTAGATTTCTGATTGATTCGAGAGAGAGATATTTTAGATTATTAAAGAAGACTAGAGTGTTAATCCCCAGTTACATACACTTAGCCGGCTGATTGTACGTATACTATGATGATAAAACGGAGTTTACTGAGTGTTTAGAGAACTGGAGTTATCATTTGTTTTGTGTGTTTGTGTAATCTGGTTCGATACCTTGTTTGATTGATTTATAGCTGGACGGTTAGGATATGGATAGGCGAAAGGTCACGAGTAATAGCTAATATTATAGTCAATACAATCCCTCACTCATACTCAGGTAGTTCGTAGAGGCAGTTTCATACTGAGGTAGTCTAAAGAGACAGTTCTGGTGATGACTACACTGAACTGAGGGAGTAAAGTGGAGTTGGGATCGGCAGCTGGCGTATTCGAACTCTGCCGGTCAGCACTATTCTATTTTTGCACTCTTGCTGCTGTATCTATACCATGTCTACTTGTATATACGTATTATATCTCTAATACATTGCTTCTATATTATACACTGCCATTTATATAACGCATTATTCCCATCCTACTGCTCTGCGAGTCGACTGCGATGCTGTTCCTTCCTAATCAGGCAATTGACTATTTTGGATTTGAAACGACGAACCCCAAAACCTAAACTCCAAGCCAAAGTCGCGTCCAAAGCAGCAACAGTGGCTCCAGACAAAACAACACTGTTTCTGCTGTTTGTGAGTGTTGATCCCCCTACGGCGCCTGTTTTTTTTTTGTCTTTGGGGACTTGAAGCAGGATTCAGTGCTTTCAGTTGGAGCTGCGCAGGGCATTTTTGCACACAAACGCACAATGCAGGCTCCGCAGCAGTCACCGGTTCGTGGGAACGGAGGGGCGCGCTCGGTGTCGTCCGCGGCAGTGCTGCAGACATCTCATCGGAAACAATTTCAGCAGCAGCAAGTTGATTCGAGTAATAACAACATCAGCCAGCTGGATTTGAACACCAGCGATGAGAGAAGACGCAGTGACGCGGACGGGTCGCAGCAGCTCTACAGCTCGAGCACACTGAATAGACCCCGGCCAGGCCTCTCTCACCGCACGATATCCGGTCTCAACACACTTCAGCCTCAGGCCTCGCCAACACTCGAGTCCGAATCAGACAGCGGCTACAGATCAGAAGACAGACCAGCTTCTGCTCGCAGGATTTTTGCTGCTGCTGCGCAACCCGGATCTATCAAGAAACATGTCGACGCGTCGGCGGCTGCTGGAAGCAACGCCATGACGGTCGAGACTGAGACAGTCGCCACAGTCGCTTCTGTTGCTGTTGGTTCTTCGGCTCAGGGAAGTGTGCGAGGTAGCAAGAGTGCCGTATGTATCTATTATTGTTTATTTGTTATGTGCAGAGTCTGATCTGAATAGAACCCCAAAAGCTCAATCAAAGGCAAAAAGAAGAAACCCCGTCCGCTCAACATCCAAGGCTCCTCTCGCGCCGACATCTTCGCCGCCAAAGTCGCCTCGGCAGTTGACGACAATGATTCTGACGACTCTGATGAGACTTTTGTCTACGAATCTAACTCGCGGGATCCGAATCAACCTGCGCGGTTCAAACCATCGCGCTCGCCTTCGATAGTATCGGTTTCTGGCACCGGTGGATTTCGCAACATTCTTGATTCGCCTCGGGCCATGAACCATGCTGGCGCTGCGCAATCAATCAAGAGTATAGACCCGCGCTCTCTCAACAGCATATACAGCTCCACAAAATCGATAATGAACCCACCCGGCTCGCCTCGCGGATTCGCGAACCGCGGTGCTCATTCGGCAATCGGCCACGACGGCTACGCGCACTCTATGAACGACGAAGAAGCAGACGCCGGTGCCGAGGGCGATGACGACGACTTTGACGACGACGAATCCGCTCCTCTAACCGGATCTCGCCGTTGGAGAAGTGAGCAGGTTGGTGGCAGTGGGAGCGCGCGACGACGACGAAGGTCGCGGAGTGCGGCTAGACAGATGCGGAGAAGTATGCTCTCTACTTTTGCAATCATTATTGCTTTGATTATTGGATTTTCTTTGGGCGTTGTTTACGTTACTAGCTGATTGTACTACCGTTGCTGCTAGTAGCGTTTTGCGAAGAACATATTGGCGTTTTGTCTGTTTTTGAGCTTCAAATGAGTTGTTTATCGTTTGAGATTTGCATGGTGTTGGGAAGATTGTAACACTAGTTTATATATAATATACTATCATCTATATCGCCTTGATGTATCACGAGGATACTACCTATGGGTAGTAAATGCCCAGTATATAGCCCCATGAGATTTTGTCCATGTGATCAGTGTATAAGAGTACGCAAACTCACTTCACATTACCATCAACGTCGTCCACTTTCCGTGTAGCCCACCACATTTCCACACAGCACCTCAACTATTACCACTGAATACTCCCTTCCCGATGAGCAAAAAAATTGCAGCACCTGTGATTCCAGCGTGGTCTCCCACCGCAGTACTAATCAGGCCCAAACCGGCTTGGCGTATATAGATCGGACGGGTTATCGCATTTTGCGTGTTGGTGTGGCCGCAACTGAGAATTCGAGAGTGCGATGGTGGTTATATAGTTGGGAAGGGGAGGTTAACTTGCGCAGTCCAGAGAGCCCGTTGGAGTGCGAAAACTGTTTTATTATATTACTTGAAGTTCTAATGGTTTTATTTTTATTTTTTCTGTATTCTTATGTGTCATTTCAGCCAATGTAATCTTTGGATAATGACCGGTCTGCAACCAATATCAAGCCGTCCTTGGGAGTTCAAAAGCTCTGCGGCTCTGATATTCACTCCTCCAGAAATTCACACATCCCAGATCCACCAAACCAGATCTCTATTGTACGAAATAAATGAATAGCAGACGGCAATATGAGTCGAAATCCGCGGATCGTGCCGTATCGCGATTGCGCTGAGCTCGAGCAGCTTTATAACTGGTTTTATGAGTTTGAGGAAAAAGATAATCGTCAACGCGCGTTGTCTCTTGTATGTCGCCTACGGCGAGCACAGAAGGAATGAATATGTACTAATCAAGACAATAGGCAAAAGCATACACGATTCGCGGACAAGTTCCTTACGGTATAGAATGCACGGCATATCTCACTTCAAGTGCGCTTCTCTCCTCCAACCCTGTCGCCGACTCCTTCGCAAAGAGGTTATCCCACGCGACGGCAATTACACGATTCGTGAACGGATTTTTGGATGTACAGCAAACTGCGCAGTTTGCGATGCCATTGACTGCTTTAGCGGTGAAAGTGGGAATGCCGACTTCGTTTGTAGAAATACGACATGCGTGTACACATGAAGGATTACCTAGTCTGAGAGAGTTATCGAGAGCGGTTGAAGAGGCGCTGGTGTGGGTGAGAGACCGGTATTGGATTCCTGAATTGCAAAGATTAAAAGAAAGTGAAGGTAGCGGGTCTGCTAAGATTCTAGAATGGTTGCAAAAATATGCAGAGACCTGTGTCGTTGACGAGGATGACGATGACGACGACGAGGTTGATGTTGAGTTTGAGTTGAGCAAAAGCTCGTTCGGAACACCTCTTTACTCTGCTAAGAGCAAAGCTGCCGAAGCAGCGAATTACTGGCAGGCAATAAACACGCTTGCTCGGTTAGAGCAGCTTGAGCCGGAAATATTCCAATCCGAGTTCACAGAATTCGTTTTCTCTCACTTTCAAACAAAGAAGAGCAAACGTGCGCCGTCTCTACCATCGACGCTGAAGAGCATACACCATTTCTCACCACTTCTACAGCGTCTTCAGAGTTCTCTCGCTATAGCTTTTATCTCACATTGTCTCGAAATCCTCGTTTCTGGATACAAAGCGCAAAACGAGCCAGATAAAGTGTTTTATCCATCTCTTGTTCAGAAATCTCTACCAACGCAAGATGTATCAATCATCTCACTACAACCTGAAGTATTCGCCTATACCCCGAATACCTCGCTCCGAATCACGCATTCTAAAAACTGGATCCGTCATATCCTCTCACCACCACCCTCACGATCTCGAAAATCTAAGCACTCGAAATCGTCTACTACAACAACAACGACACAGGCTTTTGCGGGTATTCCATTCAGCGCAATTTCCTCGCGTTGCGCCGAATTAAGTTCACCGACCCCAACACTTTTAGATATTCTTAAACTTGCTTGGAAATCGTCAACTTCTACTAGGAGTAAAACGACAGATGATTTACAGTTTTTTAGAATGTATAGCGAGCAAGTTAATATGCTCTACGGAAAGGGGGCGGATAAGAATACTTCGATTATCATTGATGAATCTGAATTGACCACCGCAGAGGATCCACCTACGAAGCAGGAGAGCTCAACTGCTCAGGAAAACACCAAGATTGTTGACGACAGTAGCAATATTCCAGTCGAGTCGTGGAGTTTATTTCCAGGAGAATGGACTCCTCGACCACTTGGTGTACTATAATCATTTGAATAAATCGTTACTATTAAAACAGTGGATTAGAATATGTATATATACAAAAAGTATCAAACCGCCCGCGCAATAGACCACCAGCCAAATAAACAAGATTAATGACTAATGAAATGAAAATAAACTAAAAATGAAAACTAAAGCCCAAGATCAAACAATTGCAAATAAGCAAAGAAGTCCAGAACATGTCTCTAACCATCTATGATCCAAATATCTCATCACACACCTTGGCCAACAACAACATTGCTTCTGCAACACAAGAATTTTTTATTTTGTAATCTGCTTAACCTTGCAAGTCCAGCCAGCAGTACCCTGATCAAGCAAAGGCAAAGACGCACCCAAACACCAACCCAACTCATTACCCTTCAACTTCTTTGCGATCTTAACCTCCCGGTCAAGAGGGATATCGTATCCAGCATGCAACATCGCAACCATGAAGTTGAGGTCGAGACACCATTCGGGTCTGTCGCCTAGCTCTTCGAGAGCACCGGGGATGGCGGAGAAACCGTCCCAGCCAGCTTGGCCCTTGCAGACCTTGCCGGTAAGATCTCTCAGCTCCTCAAGCGAGAAAGAGTGAGGCATACCGAGCGGGTAGGTACGGTCGTAGAAGTAAGAGAAAATGTAGATCTCCTCCTTTGAAAAAGTGCGCGAAAGCGAAGGCTGGTGAACACCATTGAAAGAGCAAGGCGGAGTCGCGCACTCGGCGTCCTTCTGGAGGATCTGCTCAGTGAGGTAGCGGCACTGGGAGGCCGATGGCTCAGTAGGACCGGTCATGTTGACCTTGACGAGTGTACCCTCGGTAAGCTCGACCTCGACCTCGCGGATCATCTTGGGAGGAAGGCATGGGTTGACGACAGTCTTGGGGACGACTTCCTTGTTAGCCTTGATAGCATTCTTGAGTACAGTTGCGTGCACTTTCTTGCGCGCCTCCATCAAACCATATCCGAGATGCGAATGCTGGTAAAGTGTGAAATGACGACCGCCAAAGTTGAGATCATACTTGTGATCGCCCGCAGTCATCTGCTCAGGAACACCAGCAGCCGAGACAGGGAAAGTAGGCTCGAACACGATCTGGGTCGAACCTCCACCAAGATCAAAGACGGCGGCGGTGGGTGTGTCTTCTTTTGTGCCGATGTTACCGAGGAGGTAGTTTGTCGTGATCCAGGCGTAGACACCTTCGTCCTTACCGTCCATGATCGAGACACCGTCGCCCTCGACAACGGGGAAGGGGTACTTGGTCTCGAGATGCTTGCGAACAGCGCCAAGGATAGTCTCACTGCGCGCAGGTCCGAGCAGACGGAGTCCAGCGGTAGCTTTAACAGCGACAGGAGTGCACGCCTTAATGTTCTCAGGAACCTCTTTCATAGCGACAGCGAGCAGCGGGTCAAGCGACTCGGCAGCTCCCTGCGGGTTATCAGGATACGACGACAGACCGGGCTGGGTCATCTCAAACACCTCGCGCACGAGCTCAGGCATTTCCTGGCAATTGTGGAATTCGTAGACGTGGATACGAGAACCGGTTGAGCCGGCATCGATCATGAGGGCGTACTGGGTCACGGGCTTCTTGCCATCGTGGGAGCGCGAGCATGTGCCAGGAGCGCCGGCCACGACGGGGGCAGACGAGCCTTTGAGAGAGGAGAGGGGGTGTTCTAGATAAGAACACTCAGTTAGCAACAGTACACATATATCTTGATAGTTGATTCAACAGAAATTGCAAAGAGACCTACGTTCGACAAATTTTGACACATTCGAAGGCGGCGCAAGATACAGTAGGAAACCGATGACAACAAGGACGCCGAAGATGACAGTCTTTCCCAGTCTCGAGCGTAGCGCCTGGCCAAACGAGACGCTGCCGCGGTATCTGTCAGGGCCCTTCTCGAGCAGCCCCGAGCTATAGGGAGTCGGGGTGCTCATGCCAGAGGACGGAGACTCGTCAGGACCGGGGCGGAAGGAGAGGAAGGAGAAGATGGTTGGGCGGCGACGAAAGCCGCCGTCTGTGTCTTGCTGCGACGGCGGAAAAGACATGGCCGTGGACCTCGCGAGAACCAGTTTGACTGCGGTGAAGAGGAGGGCGTGGAGGAAAAGAGCAAGGCTGGGACGTGAGGATACAATGCACGAGCAGCGGTTTTGGAGGAGCAGTGGCTGCACGAGCAACGGGCGCAGAAGAAGGTTGTGAGCAAAGGGATATGTTAGGCGCCGAACTGTGCCGCCACTGTGCAGCACTGGCGGGTTGACCGTTGTGCTGTAGCGGCGATAGTGTAATAGTAGTGCTGGAATAGTAAATATTACTATAGTTAATTGGCATATACAGTCTATGATTTGTATTATCTCCGAGAAATTGCATTCAGGAAGTACTATTATCTTACAAATTATCTTATTAATCAATGACTAAGATTAGCCCATAAAGTTACTAAACAATGCGTGAGCCACGCGTGACCAGGGTTCGGGCACCGCGCTAAATGACCAACGACGCGTCTTCGCCCTTCTCAGATCTGAGCGACGCTCTGTTTTGTACACAAATATCGCCACCCGCGACGCGTCTTGTGCTTGCTTACTCTACACCGGTATTCACACACATATCTTCGATTCTTTAACAAGAACCATAAAGAGTACCAGGTCAATCATCTACTCTTCAGAACATAAATGGCATCCCCCGTTCCTCTTTCGAGCGGCAAGTTGCGCGACATCATGCGCACCCGCGCAACAGACATCGTCCCAGTGACCGTGCAAATCCTGCAAAGAAAAGCCATCGGCGGTGAAAACGGTACTCCTAAGCGATTGCGGTTTGTTATTTCGGATGGTGTCCATTATATGCAAGTCATGCTTCAAGTCAGCTTGACGGACAAGGTCCTGCAGATGGGTGTTGATCGAGGACATATCATTGCCATTAAAGATTACGTTGTCAGCACTGTTTCTGCTAAACAGCGAAAGTATGTGTTATTTTAGTTTAATGACGAATTTTCGAACAACTAGAGTAACATATCATCTAGCGTTCTGATTATCAGCGACTTTGATTTCCTCTCGCAGTACGGTGCTTGCGATAAGATCGGCTCACCCTCGCAGCTGCCAGTCGAGTTCACCGAAGTTTCAGCGGCCGCAGATCCATCTAGCAAGACCTCTTTCTACGGAGAGACAAAACCTACTGTTGCGAGTATCCCGCCAGCTGCTCCTGCTATAGCCGCGGTCATTCCCAAGTATGTCATTTCCACTTCAAGGCTGCCATCTCTCTCAACTAACACTTTTCTAAAGACCCCCTTCTGGCAAATCATCGATTCAAGTGAACACGATCAGTGAACTTTCACCCTACCAAAACAAATGGACTATCAAAGCTCGCGTCGCCTCAAAATCCGCCATCCGCGAGTATCACAACCAGCGAGGAGCTGGTAAACTGTTCAACGTGAACTTTATCGACGAGACTAGCGAGATCCGCGCGACGGGATTTAACAAGGCTGTTGACAGCTTTTACGATTTGTTTGTTATAGGACAGATTTACTATATTTCGGGATGTAGAGTGACGATTGCCAAGAAGCAGTTCTCGAACCTAGCGAACGACTATGAGCTCATGTTTGAGGATTCGTCTACTGTCGAGCTGTGCGAGGACTCTGGAAGTGCAGCTGAGATCCCACAGGTCCGATTCAACTTTATCGAGTCTCTAGGAAAAGTTTCCGCTGTCGAGAAAGATGCTGTGATTGACTTAGTCGCGGTAGTGAAGGAAGTGCGCGATTCGCAGCAAATCACTGCGAAAGCCTCTGGTCGTCCGTTTGATAAACGCGACGTGGTTGTCGTGGATGAGAGTAATTACGCGCTTGTACTGACGGCGTGGGGTGCGACTGCAATTGATTTTCCGGCAAAGGTAGGCGATGTTATCGCTGCCAAGGGTGCTAAAGTCAACGACTTTAACGGACGGTCGCTGTCCCTTCTTCAGAGCTCGACAATGACGGTCAACCCTGATATTCCCGAAGCCCACCGACTCCAGGGATGGTACGGATCAGCCGGCCAGTCTGCTGATTTCATGTCGATGCAGAGCATTGCCGGAAGCAAGATGGCGAGACCTGAGATATTCAAGACAATGCAGCAGGTTAAGGATGAGCAGCTTGGTATGAATGACCAGGCTGATTACTTTTTTGTCAAGGGCACAGTCGCGAACTTTGCTACCGACACGTTTTCTTACCCCGCCTGTCCCAAAGAAGGCTGTAACAAAAAAGTCATTGACGAAGGCGGTTCCTGGCGCTGCGAGAAATGTAACGCAACCTACCCCGAACCAGAATACCGCTACGTCCTCCGCTTCAATGTGACCGACCACACCGGCCAACTCTGGCTTTCCGCATTCGACGACATCGGTCGTATCCTGATGGGCAAAACCGCCGGCGAATTGCACGCCCTTCGTGACTCTGACAGCAACGAATTCGTGAAAGAAGTCGAGAAACGGTGCGCGATGATGTATAATTTTGAAGTTCGTAGCACGCTTGATACTTATAATGGTACCTCACGCGCTAGGCATAGAGCTGAGAAGGCTATACCGATGAATTTCAACGAGGAGAGCAAGTCTCTGATCAAGGCTATCAAGGAGTTGAGGGTGTAATCTCTGGCTCATAATCAGTTGCTTATTTTTATGCTATTTTGCGTTTATGCTCGGATATTTAATTTTTCTCTAGAAAGAAATAACCATTACTGCGATATATGATGAAATTTTGGCTCATATTAACTAACATAAATGCATTATCAGGAGTCCACACTGCTGATATTAAAGAAGGAAAAAACCCAAATGACTAACAACGATGGAAAAAAAAACATAAATCTAATATTAAATAAGGAAAAAATTACAGATCCGCCCGAGTGATATCAGGTCCACTGTACGGCTTCTCTTGCAACAAAGTCTTACGTCCCGAGAACGGTTCACAAGTCGCGCGACCAGACTCCGGGCCAGGCTTAGGTACAACACCGCTCTGGATGGACTGTAAGATGCTGACAACACCGTCAGCGGTTAAGTCTTCGTAAAAATCGTCGTTGATGGCAATCATTGGCGCGTTGACGCAGGCACCGAGGCATTCGACTTCGGAGATTGTGAAGAGCTTGTCCTTTGTGGTCTCGCCAGGGTTGATTCCGAGGTGTTTAGTGATAGCGTGCATGATCGAGTCCGAGTTGCAGAGCTGGCAGGGAGTAGTCGTGCAGACCTGGAGATGGTACTTACCCATAGGAGTGCGGTTGTACATTGTGTAAAAAGTAGCGACCTCGTAGACGCGCATAGGAGGCATGTTGAGCATCTTTGCGACATAGTTCATGACAGAGATCGAGGTGAAGCCGAGCTGGCGCTGACCGAGGTCCAACAGAGGCATGACGGCACCTTTTTTGTACTGAGCAGGGTATTTGGCTATTATCGACTTTGCGATTTCCTGGTTCTCAGCTGTAAATTCGAACGGGATTGACGGGTTGTTTTCTGGTGTGTTGCGGTGCTTTTCATGTTAACAATAATCCAGACAACGGCAGACACAGCTGAATTATGAATTGGGTAGGTATGACTTACGACAGAGAGGGCATGCGACGCTCGCCGGGAGACAATCTGCTGGCGACTCCGCACCAGAGCCGCGATATCTTGCCGGAAGCCTCCGACCATTCTTCTAGTGAAAAGAGAAACCATTGTTGTGCTGTGTGTGTATGTGTATATGAAAGACTGTAGATGTGTGCTGTGCACTGTCGTGATCTAGTCCAAGAGTTAGTTGGTGACTTCAACACGGTGAAAGCCCAGGATTCTTCTCCACAACTCACCCAAACCAAAAAGAAACACTCTATCAAAGTATTTCCTTTCGATTATTCCGCTTCCTAACGCGACTCAGAACCGTTTACGCAGTGAATTCTTGCTGTTTGTTGTCCTGGAAAACCTATCAAGAAGGAACGCACAGAGAGGGCTTCGTCGTAGTCTGCGTGGGATCCTTTGAATTCGCGGGCCGTGGTTGGGTCCGGGAAAGCATCATCATCTTTGTTCTTATTGGCCAGATAAGTGTGCAAAATGTATACAGCTAAGGTGTAACTGTGCAACTATGGGTGCATAAGCAGCTTACGCAGTTAAGTACAAATACGTAATAAATTACTAATAAATGTCAAGTAGCTGATCCAGAAGCCATTTGATCTTAACCACGTTTGCTCTTTTCATGTAATCTTTGCGTTAACCGTCTATAAATATTTATTATTAAGCCATTTCATCTGTCAATATCTTCTCCTGAAGATTCAATCGCGCAATAAACTCCTTATCACCGCCCTCTAGCTGCTCGTCAAATAGCCAAAGTGAATATAAATACTCCAGTGCATCTTGAATCGCGATAAGCGGAGTAGAAGTCTCGCTTGCTCCAGCAGCTTGTTCCTGCTCAGGCGCGTCATATCGATTCAGAATGTTATCTTCAAGAGTCGACAGATCGTCCCAGACCATTTCGTCGTCATGGTCAGGAAACTGAGGCACGTTAATAATATAGCGGATCGAATTGTGAAGCTCTAAACGGCGGTGATTTCTCGCCTGAAAGTTGCAAATCGATTATCTCGTCAGACGTAGTCGTAAGCTCTGGATTCAGTGCTATTTTTGAAACATAGCTTGAATATATCGACTTCAAGATCCAACATCCAGGCTTGAGTTCCCCATCGCACAGCAGTCAATACATTCATCGTAAAAATTGGATCAACTCCTTTGTCATATTAAGCCATAATATAATTCGTTCAACGTCTTCTCCATTAATCTTTCCATGCACGAACGATACCATTCTTTAGTGGCTAATTTAGAATCGTCGAGGAGCCCGAGAGATATATCATATGAGTATTTTGAAGTGTGAGAGATTCAACAGCCGTATGAGCAGAGAATTTATCCATTAAAAGCGCGACCTTGCGTCCTTCCACTCGCTTATCGAAACATTCCAGCCATTCTTGAAATTTCTTCGGACCCATCCACGAACAGTAATTTGATCGCCAGATACAGTTGAAATTCTCAATTTGAATGCCATTAGAGACACAAGCATATGGGTTTCTCGCACCGCAAACAAAAAGAGGAGGCAATCTTTCCGAGGCATCAGAGTTACAGCATAAAAGAGAAGTGAGTCTGCTATCGCGTTGCTCCTGCGCTGAAAGAGACTTCATAGTAAGTTATATCAGGAATCATCTTCCAATATAAACATGACCACAAACAAATATACCCCGAGGCTCAAAAGCGACAAGCTCTGGCGTAATAGGTCCTTGCTCCTCCGCCCTCGCTTTCAATCTGATATCTCTTCTCTCCTAAAACCGTCGTAGCCAGCCGCCACTAAATTGCGGGATATCCTGGCCCGAATACAAAAGCGGCCAGTATTATCTTGCCTTTTGCCAGATCTCCTCTTGTGAAATTATCTTCACTTGCTCTTCTGATTGAAACCAGTCATATATAGCTTGTTCTAATTGCGGCCAATTCTCAGACCGTCGTCGAGTATCATTCGCAAGATGTGGTTCTAAGGTATCAAGGTATTTATAATGCGCGTACAAAATTCTCGAGAACAAATAAATATCTATTGGCTGCCCATATTTCCGCTGAAGCCAGGCTTGAACTGCTAACCGCGATATCTCCATATGTCGCCTATGGTATGTACGCATAGCAATTTTCTGACCATTCGTGATCGCCTTGCGCGTTTTCTTCGGCGCAGGAGTTTCTTCCATCTTGTCTTCTAATACTCCAGATTTCTATCGCTGACGTTGCGGTGGATGTAATCTGTGGTGTATGTATCGGGGGATTGCGCACCTCCGTTAGTATGTAGACTCGAAGGTGGATGCGTTGCCCAGATACTTAATCAGGAAATATAGTCATGTGACGTGCTTATAACGAATCCGTCTCTGTACAACTAAAGTATTCTGCTTTGATTATTGTCTGTGGGCGAATAAATGTGTTTATAATAGCTATTTATTAATATATTTTATGACTAATTCTTTATTTATACATTTGCAGCGATATCTTGGTAGCAGGACGAGAAGAAGGAGGAGCACAGCAGGAGCAAGAACAGTAACGGAAGCGAAAGCAAGAGCAATAATAGGAGTGAAAGAAGATGTAGAACAAGCGGAAGAAGAAGTAGAAAAAGCAAAGAAAGAATAAAATAGAAAGCAGGAGCAGGAGTGACGGAAAGAGGAACAGGATCAGGAGAGCGGCAGTCGCGAAAGCTGATGCTGCGCAACTGAAGACGGGACAAACAAGAGCTAATTTTTTTGCCATTTGATGAAACTGTGAGCCCTATTCTAAATAAATGGATGACTTGGAAACTTGGTAAAGTATACCTCTCTTCCGTCGACGCGCCGAAACATTGGGTCTCGGTTGTGGGATTCTAGATTTCACAAAGAAATGGTTTGCTGGAACCCACGTCACTGGAACCGATTGTGCAATAGTTATGCGCTGGAGCACTCTGCAGAGAAAGCTTTTCAAAATTGATTGATGACGGTGCAGTTGTCATTCGTGGCGGATCATCCATCTCCATCTGTTCTTCAAGCGACTCTTCAGTAAATAGCAAAGAAGTTTGTCTCTCGTGATACTTCTTCACTGGACACTGGCGACAAAAACGACGGCGATTGTTCCAAAGATTTTTCCGCGTCAGTATTCTGCGCTTGCATTCTCTGCAAGCTTTGCAATTGCTGCACTCTCGAATATCCTGGTAACGGAGGCCCCATTTCTCGAAGTAATTGTCAGTGTTCGTGAGAATCAGAGAATTCAAGCAATTGTCCCTTTGCGAGCTTTTTCTGGATCATATGTGGACATGGAATCCCGATTGTCCTGAAGAAGACACCTGTGCAAGGTTTTAGCGGACATCCATTTGTGAGTAACTTGCCCCACTCTTTCACTTCGTTAGTGCAGCGTGAGATATGAAGCGATGCACAATTTGCAAACCGGTATAGAGCCTTTGAAAAGTTTCTCGCCCGCTTGCTCAAAGTACGTCTCAATCTGGGTCTGCAGCCTCATCTCCAGGACATTTTTCAGCTTATTAATCATTTTCGAGATATCAAATTGCGGGGTGCGCCAATATGGCTTCATGGCACTGAAAAGAGCATCCATATGTGAATCTTTTATATCTCGGCCAAAATGAGTGTATTGATCCGTCCAGGCTTTGACGAGCCTGTTTTGTGTGGTTTGAGCCAGATTGAACAGACGTATACGGCTCCAGCACTGGAAAACTCCTGAATAGATACAGCGATCTCGGTTTACTGCTGAGGTTGCTCTTTGGCTAGTAGTTTTCTTCTCATGCTCTCCACAGTCCGCCGTGATCCGAGTATTACAACATCAGCGATTAATGCTGCAATAATCTTTTATAGTAGTACAGCTGCGTGCCATTGATACTATAATCATAATCTGCTTGTGCTATGAAGTAAAGTGTCACATGCGGAAACGAACAGCAGCCGGATCATGGCTATGCACACAATATTTGTGTTCACGATGTTTGAGCTGGCAAGTTACGTCTTTGCGCGACGTCGCAACGACAGAATATTTGCATCCCGTACGTTTAGTTAATCCCTTTCGCTGTCGGCCTGTCACAGGAACAGGTGGGCGGTAACAGTTGCAGACAAGATACGTTCTCTTTGTCCCGTGTTTGTTCTTCGATCGCCCTGCACTGACCAATTCGCATCCATTTTGCACACCCCAAGCATCATAGTATAATAAAATTAAACAAACAAACAAACAAACAAACCTCTAAACTTAGCAGTTCATCCTTAGAGGTATATACGCTTTCAGGGGTGTTAGACGCCACGGTATTGGTATTGGTATTGGTAGTCGGGTTAGCAACTGTTGACGCGTCGCTGTTTGTTGTTGTTTATGTTATATTTTTATAGACGCGTCGCCACTCTCTGATGTGTTCGGAGTGCAGCTAGGAAACAAATACTGTATTATGTACAACAGTTAGGTATTTGACGCATGATTATGACTAATAGTAATAGTTCTGATCTCTGCGCCATGTATAGAACATAATTTTGCTATCACTATTTATATTCATCTTTGATTACAATTGACAAAGATACTGTTGTTGTGCAATTGTGCTGAAAAGAAGCTCGAGTCCTTGCTCACTCTTACCTCGAGCAGACTACTCAACACCCGGTAACTATACAATTCAATACTCAAACACGCCCATTGCAACTAATAATTAGCAATAACCTCAAGTTCTCCATAAATAAAAATGCAATTGAGTAAGTTGCACCTTGTTGGTCCTCGATTTACATGTTTTGCGGGGTCGGATTTAGGACCTTGCTGGTTGTCTAGTAGACATTTAAGATCTGCTGCATTTCAGCAATCGCGTTTGTTTTATCTACCTCGAAACACACAATCAAGTTTAATAACTTTATTTGACTAATGAAAGAAAATCAAGCTCGCATTCTTTTTTTCCGTTCTTTTCACAAATAACAATCCAAAAGTGTCCAGCACCGCTCTTCAACGATGATGCAGCACAGCAGCAACCACCTACAAACAACACACTAGCAGAAATAACTACATAAGCACCGGCTTGAAAGTAGTTTACTTGCTGCAGTCGAGAACGTATCGGCCAGCGATCTCACCCTTCTCCATGAGCTCGTAGACGCTAGCGAGCTCGGACAAGCCAACAATCTTGATAGGAGACTCGACAAGACCACGAGAGAAGAAGTCAATGGCCTCGGTGGTGTCGGCACGGTTTCCGACGTAAGATCCCTTGATGGTGATGGACTTGACCACTGTGGAGAAGATCTCAGAGCGGATGTAGGCGTTAGCGGGGAGACCGACGGCAACGACGGTTCCACGCGGGCGGACGTATCTGCAAGACATCTCGAAGGGCTTCTCGGCGACGGCGACGTTGATGACAGCGTGGGGACCACCGTCGGTGACCTTGATAATATCCGAGATGAGATCAGCAGTCTTAGCGAAGTCAATGAAGACCTCAGCGCCGAGTTCCTGGGTCATCTTGGACTTGGCGTCACCGGTGTCAATACCGATGACACGGAGACCCATGGCCTTAGCATACTGGATGCAAAGGGTTCCGAGGCCACCACCGGCACCGGTGATGGCGAGCCACTGGCCAGGCTTGACACCAGATTCCTTGATGGCCTTATAGACGGTGATACCAGCGCAGAGAATGGGGGCGATCTTAGCGAGGTCAGTGCCGGCGGGAATAGGTGCAGCGTGGATGGCCTTAGCGACGGCGTACTCCTGGAAGGAACCGTCGACGGTGTAACCGGAGAGAAGAGCAGAAGCGCAGTTGGGCTCGAAACCGTTGTTGCAGAACTCGCAGGAAAGGCAGGATCCGTTGAGCCACTTGATTCCAGCGTAGTCACCGAGCTCGAAGTTGGTGACTTGGTTACCCTTGGCGACGACGACACCAGCACCTTCGTGACCACCGACGAGAGGAAGCTTAGTGTCGAGAGGCCAGTCACCCTTCCAGGCGTGGAGGTCGGTGTGGCAGACGCCGGAGTACTTGACATTGATGAGGATCTCGTCGGGGCCGGGGGTAGGGACGGGGATTTCCTTGTAGGTGAGGGGTCCGCCGGGCTTGTCGAAGACCTAGAAGTGAGTGTGAGAATGAGAATGAGAGAAGAGGCGGGAGAAGCGGAAGAGGAAGACGTACGACGGCGTGCTGAGTCTTAGGGATGGCGACCATAGTGAATAGAGTAGCGAAGAGAGTAGCGAAGAGAGTAGCGAAGAGAGTAGCGAAGAGAGTAGTGAAGATGCGGTGATGAGGGTGATGAGAAGAGAGGGCTGAAGGCAGGTTTATATAAGAGCGAACAGCGTCGGTGAAGGAAGGCGGGCAAATGGGAAGGAGGGGCAATGGAGGAGGGAGGTGGTGTGGTCAAGTATGAGGACCGGTTAATGCACTACGTCAGTGGCAATCAGGCGCATAAGCCGTTGGAAAAGAAGATGAATGAGAGTGGATAAGATGAGGATGTAGTATTATTGTATATATAATCAATTGAGCAGTCTATATGATAGATAGATGGGATTCTTCTACACAAAATACACACCCTACTTGCCCTCGGTTTCCGCTCTGATCTGCATCACATCTTTCTTTCTCTTCGGCGTCATCTCAGATGCCATCAATCCGTGCGGCTCATCCTCAGCCAAAACCCGAGCGGGGGCTAAAAACCCTATTTCTGTGACTTAATTAATCTAGCGCGGGGCATTTAAGTCTTAACCTTATTTGCACTCCCTTCGCCCGTAATCAGAGTTGTACGCCTACTGCTAGTGTATACTGCTATATTAGGGTAATGCTATAGTAATATTATAGTGTAGTAGTGTACTATGGTAATAGTATAGAGAGTAGTAATAACATAAAGAGTAGTAATAACATAAAGAGTAGTAATAGCATAAAGAGTAGTAATAGCATAAAGAGTAATAGTAACAATGCGATATCACACTAGCTCAGAGATAGTATAGTGTAGTTCGTAGTTGGCCTGCTCGCAGCACTGCTCTAGCCTACTACACTCTACTCTCACTGTACTCTCTCTTTCGCTCTCCACTCGCATTTCCCCACACAATTCATCAGCGAGCGGGGAAAAAACAGTAAACAAACAAACAGCAACGGAAAAAGGGAAACTAACAACCAGATCAGATCAGAACACTTTTCCTTTTGTTCACGCGCTCAGTTTTGATTATCGCCGACGCCGCCCTTTGTGCGTTAATCCCCGATGCTCTTTACCCCCCCTGCTCGCTTCACTTGTCTGTCCTGCTCATTGATCCGATTGTGGAGTAATCCTACTATTATATTATCCTGTCATATTCTGTTCTGCTTTATATCCTATTTCAATTACATTCTGGTAACATAATAATGTATATTCATGACCACTCTAAGCATCATCAGGCTCACAACCATTGCACATTATAATACTCCTACCTAAATCGTATGTATATTAATTAACCGAGCTTACTAACTACTCTATATAAGTTAACTCTATCTCATCTACCCGATTCAAGATCTGCACTCACCACTAAGCCGATATATCCTCATTCTTAGGGCATACAACAGTAATCTGGACTACATCACAACTCAATTGCTGTATCAACCTGTCCTGCTCTTTCTTACCATACTGCAATGACCTGGACCAGTATACTTCTTAGCTGTATTATATCACTTACAATACAGAAATCTAGTATCGTCACTGCCATATTCAACTATGTCAGCCATCAGATGTCATCATTTCACTGCAGTCTAGACAGTCAATCACGCTCAGTTGTCATTCTGCTCGTCTGACATACTTCAATATTATACCTCCATCCTATCCTATTTACACTATCAATTTAATTCGTCACCCTCATTAACTATCAATTTAATACATCACTCTCATTAACTATCTCCCACTCAATCCCTACTAAATCACTTCTCAATCAATCTGCTTCACTACCACCTATGGACAATAGTGGACCATAATGGACAATAATAGACCAATATGTGCAATAATGTACAATAGCATATTCTATCTATGACTCTTACCACAGCTCATGCCAAGAGTACCATGATAACTCAGCACTACTCATGAATATAATTTACATCACTCTGTCAATACCCCTCTATCATGTTGGCTCTACTACTCATGGCCATAATGTACAATCACTCGATAGTCATCATTACTCGTGGACATAATGTACAACTAATATATTCAATAATCTATTCCATCTTCTCTCACAACTCATCATGACCATGTCCCTTCCCAGGACTCACAACTAAATACTCAATATACAAATCTCCATACTTGCCCGGCACCTGATATCGAGGCATACCCCGGCCCTTGATCATCTGCTTCTCCCGGTTCTGCACCGTCTCGCCCGCCTTCCTCGACACCGTCACATTCCCTCCATCCAAAAATTCAATCTCTCGTCGCCATCCTCCCCTGAGCGCCTCCCGCGCACTAAGCACCTCCACCCGGAACATATCAACCCCTCGTCGTCTAAATCCAAGGTTGCCCTCGCTAGACTCGTTTATCTCGACGTAGAGGTCGCCAGCTTCCCAATCCGGATCTTCATCGGCCTCGTTCTCAAATACCGCGCGCGCGCCCTTGGGTGTTCCGCGCTCAACGTCAAGCGTGTGTGTTCGAGTCTCCTTCACGACCCGTTCACCTTTGCAAACAGGACATAAATGGCTCACAATACTTCCCGCACCCTTACAGCTGTCACACGGAACCTGCACTGTTTGGAACATTCCCGGTCCTAACTGTCGACGTACGACTCGCATTCCCCGACCACCACAGGCGCTACACTGGTGTCGCTCTCCATCTTCTGATCCCGAACCACCGCATCCTTCGCAAATCGTCTGCACTGGAACACTGATCTCTATCTGCTTGCCCATGTACACGTCTTTCAAACTAACCTCGATCCGAGTCTCCATATTAGGCCCCCGTCTCGCGCCGCGGAAATGCCCCTGACCACCAAAGAAGCGTGAAAACAAATCAAACGGATCGCCTCCGTGCTGGCCACCTGGACCACCGCCTTGCGCTTGTCTTTTGAGTCCTTCTTCACCGTAGCGGTCAAAGATGTCGCGTTTTTCTTTGTCTTGGAGGACTTCATACGCCTCTGCAATCTCCACAAACTTCTGCTCAGCCTCTTTGCTGCCTCTGCTATTGTTAGTATGTTATAGACACGTAGACGTATAGAGATCACATACGGGTTCTTGTCTGGATGGTACTTCTTACTCAATTGTCGATACGCAGACTTGATTTGTTTCTCCGTCGCATCTTTTTGCACTCCAAGAATCTATACTCGTAAGCTCCTACTCACAATCGCGTATTAGAACAAACCAAAGACATACCTTGTAGTAATCTTGGCCGGCGCAGACTAATGTCGCGAGCACCATCACCACGCAAATCGCAATACATCGTGAAACCAACATATCGGGTGTTCCTTGTCTTGTTGTTCTTGATCTTTTTCTTGAACTAGGATAGTTGAGTAGGCTATAGTATCAACTCAAGCAGCCATATACTGTGGTAATCTCCTCGTATTTGCTGTGTCTTGGTATTATAAATGACTATACACGTCAATTAGCATTCTCTGGTCTGCAATCAATCCCCTGATCAGTCTCCTGGAAGTATTTAACTGAAAATAAACAGTATTTCAAGCACATCAAAGCACTCAGCAGATGCTCGTTTGCCTCCTCCATTCACACTTAAATCCAACGACTTCAAGATCCACTTACCTCTATAATCCACGTTTCTCAATATCCAAACAATCAATAAATCCAATTCTAATCTTCTTCTCAACCGCTCTTATATCCACAGCACTAAAACACCAAGAATACTTTCCACAGACGTGTAAACGTTCAGAAGTCAAGAGAGTCTCCAACTTCCTCAAGAGCGCGTAATTTAAGCTTTTTCTGCGACGTGGCTTTTTAGAGCGTCGATGCTCGTAGTTTAATTGCAAACAAGCTTTCTTTGCTTCAGATGACTGACTGTCTATACAACTACTGTTTTCTATGTTTTCTATGGTTACTATTCATTAGATAAAATAGTATAGTATACAATCATATTTACTCATAACTCAATAAGCAAAAGTACAGAACATTAGCAGAGACCAGTCAACACACTAAGTCCTTAGATAAATAAAATACATTCAAAACTACATACAACTAACCGATTAATTAGTAAATCCTCGTCCGCGTTTGATGATAGCATCACTATATAGTCTAAATATCTTAATGTTAGCGGGATACAGTTGCGCGTTAGTAATTTGGTGAACACATACCCAAATCCTTTGCCGGTTCCACGCGTCGCCTGAGCAAGCTTGATGGGTTCCTTAACACGAGCTTGGCTACTCGGAATAATTTGGGCTCTGATAACCCGTCCTATATCATCGTCAGCTGTCACTGTCACTCTTACACTCATACTTAAAAAGGTAGTCTAACCATCAGCCAAAGCATTATCAATCTGTATGACAAATCCGTCCGCGTCAGCTCGAGTATGAAACAAAGCCTCAGTACAAACAGTCGAATCATTCTCCACAAATGTTCTAAAAATCTCAATCTGTGCACCGAGAGATTGCAAGAATGCACCCATATCGGCATCCGTTGTTCCCGGCGCGAGGTTCCAGATCTTGACAACGGTTTTGCTGGTACCTCCTTTAATGTCGAATTTTCGTTCTGCCGTGGTGGTGGTGCCTGATGTAGTGGGAGTTGTAGTTTGAGTAGGAGAAGTCGTTTGCGGTTTGGCTGATTTTGGGAATTTGACCGCCTGTGGTTGCTGCTGTGGTTGTTGCAGTTTCATTTTTGACCGATCACCTTGTAACGCAGCAAAGAGAGGGTTACTAGATAACTGCTTTGCAATTGCCTCTTTCCTTTTATCTGCAGGAGTCAATTTTCCACTGCTGTTTGTACTTTTCGCACCGTTTGGCTGGACAGGCGGTGTCACGGAGGCCTTTCCGATTCGCATCGCAAACGTATTAGCCACCAACGCGCCTGGTTTTGTGAGATGTGAATTTTTCGGCTGCTGTTGTTGTGGTCGCGGTTGCTGGCGTTGCTGTTGTGGTTGTGGTTTCGTGTCGTTTTTGTTGCCGCCGAATACATTATTTCGTAATCTATACATATCGTGTCGCCATTCTCCTGCGGGGGCATGTGCCACCATTCCCTAGCACTTGTTAACATCTTCACAATTTTTTAAAGTAAATTGTTATAGCAAAATAGAAAGACATACACCTCGACCTCGTCCTCCACGTCCTCCCCTAGCTCCCCCTCTCATGTGTTGACCCCCTGTTGATGAGCCATCTAGATGCACACTCAGTGTTAGCAGGGCCACAAATTAACTTCAACTTGCTGTACATAAATACACACAAAAGAAGCAATAAAAGTGTACATACCAGGACCATCAATGTCCATGGAACTCATTTCCTGGATATCTCGTTTGTCGGCAAAGAAACTGAGATAAACAGACCCAATAAACGATCCAATAAAAACGATGCAGTAATAATCAAAATACTAACAATATAACGATTCAGCTGCACAATACAATATAAAGCAATACAAAACTGGCTTGTCTAAATAGAGCAGCAGTAACTCTTCCTGTCTTCCCTTTGCGCTGTACGGTTCCTCCTCTTCTTGCCAAGTCGTGCTCCAGGTTCCAGCCTAGTCATGTGACTATAATCACATGACGTGATTACATGATTACTCAGAGTGTAATTCTGACTAGTTTTTACATAACTCAACAAGGTTTAAGTTAAGTCACGTGTATTTCCTAATCAAGGCACGCCGCACTTTTACAAAGCGTGACTGATCATTGACTTTAGTTAACAAAGAGATTGATGATAAAGGCAGTGCGTTCCTTTAAAAGACAAATACAAATGAATGAATAAGAATTATAAACAAACAAAACAGTTCTGGTGTCTTCTGTTCATTCTCACAGACTTCTATAAAGCAGCACATCCCCATCCTGTTCATGAAATCCATCTTCTTTTTCCTCATCCTCCCTCTGATTCTGGCAACAACGCTCTTGAATTACCCCGACCTCCTACACTCTATTAAACACTCTCTGTCCGCAGCCACAACGACTCTTTCTTCCCACTTCTCTACTTCCTCAGATATCACCACAACCTCCTCCAACAACAACGACATGGCCCTTTCACAAATCCTCAAGCCCCGTTCCCTCGCCAAAGTCTTCCTCGCCATTGAGCAGGCTGAAGGTCAGGGTGCAAAGGTTCGCCGATCAGTCGGCACCGCCAAACTGCGCAACTTCTCTCCTTTCCTCTTGCTCGACCACTTCTCCGTCGGTCCGAAAGCTGGCTTCCCGGACCATCCTCACCGCGGCCAGGAAACCATCACATATCTTCTACACGGTCAGGTCGACCACGAGGACTTCACCGGTTCGGCTGGCACGATCGATGAGGGTGACTTGCAGTTCATGACCGCCGGCAAGGGCATTATGCACGCAGAGATGCCGCGTCCGCAAAAGGATGGCTCGAATGTCGTAGGTCTCCAGCTCTGGGTCGACCTACCCGAACCTCTCAAGAGCGTCGAGCCTCGCTACCGTGACCTGCGCAAGAACGAGATCCCGACCGTCAACCCTACCGACAAGGTCGAGATCAAGGTCATCTCAGGCGAGTCCTACGGCACTACAAGCGTGCAAGATCTTGCCTACACTCCCGTCTGGATGCTCGACATGACCATCCAGCCCGGTGGATTCGTCTCACAGCACCTCCCTACCGACTTCAATGCCTTCGCCTACGTTCTCGAAGGCGATTTGATGGTCGGCACCGATAAAGTCAAGCAATTCAACAACGCAGTCTTCAACCGCGACGGTGACGGCGTCGAATTCTCTGTCCCTGAAGAATTCGAAAAGGCAGCCCGGGTAGTCCTTATCGGCGGCCAAGTTCTTGAGCAGGAAGTTGTCCAGTACGGACCTTTCGTTGCTGTCTCGAAGGATAAGATTTACGAGGCGGTTATGGATTTCCAGTCTGCTTCTAACGGATTCGAGCGTGCTCGTGGATGGGAGAGTAAGATCGCAAAGATGATCCGATCATAATCTTTCCTGGTGAATTATTTCTGTGAATTATTTCTGTGAATTATTGAAACGTTATTATAGAGATTTATCTATGCATATGATATTTAAATTTCTGGTGTTGGCTGATTTTGCTTTTTAAATAAATAACATATAAACCATTCTCTGCTTTCCATATATTTGTATTTAACTGAATGTTCTTATTTGAATGAACTTGATTCCTTTGTTATTTAGATGTAGATCCCATCAAAACTATAATCACATGATATTTTCCGCCATTACACCCTACCTCATCTTCTCACTCTTTCTATACACTCTCCACAGACAAGACAAAGATGTCAAAATTACCGTCTAGTTTAGACGTTTACGACGAGGAAGGGTATGTTTATAAACCATTTTTATGAATAGAGATAACTGATCTTTTGTACAGTCAGATTGAACAGTTGACGCCGCTCAAGAAGATTTGGTATAAATGCAAAGAGCAACCGCTCGTTCCAATCGGTACCTCTTTACTCATAATCGCAATCAAGAACCTTGACTAACAGACAAAACTTGTGAAATAGGAGTCGTGGCGACAATCTGGGCTCTGTCTAAATCCGCAATCTCAGTTCGCAATGGAAACTCCCGACTAGCCAATAAATATTTCACTGCGCGAGTAGTTCTTCAGGGATTTACTATCGCTGCTTTGGTTGGTGGATCTATGTATATTGGAACGAAAGATGGAAAGACCCAGGCTGAGAAAGATGCCGAGAAAGCTGCTCGGAGAAAGGTTGTATATTACGCGTGTTATTAGTCAATGAGAAGAAGCTGCTGACCTTCTTTTTAGCAATTATGGCTTGAAGAACTTGAGCGACAAGCGGGTGGTAAGAAATAAAACGAGTGAAAAGTATAGTGTTTATACATCTAATGTAATATAATATCTTGGTGGCATTTGGGTCTCTCTCTCCTACATATTATATCTTTTCTACTCTTGTATATATACTTTGACATCAAAATGAATTACATTCTTAACTTCTTAGCAACAAAAGATTCCTGCACAGCTTCTCTTATCGCACCTCGTGATAAACACCAATCGACATGTTGATTGAGAGCAAGCGCCTCTCCTGAGACCATGTTGCCGCATATCGGACATGAAACTTGATCCCCAGATTCTTCTTCAGCAGTGCGATTTTGTGCAAGTTCAGAGTCTGGGATATTGACTGGCCCTGGACTCCTGCTTCTTTTCCTATCCTGTTCACCTGCGTCAATAGTTCGGTTTGCCGCCGAATGTGCCTTTGACCAACTCCTGTATTCAGTAGCTTCTTCATTAATATTTTCGTCATTATCATTAGCATCCGCATCTCCCTGTGAATGAATCATAAACTCCAAATCATCCAATTCCTCATCTCCCATCGCGCCAGATTCCAGCTCTGTTTCAAGTTTAGTCGAAGAATGATGCGGTACACCCGAATTCTGTCCTGCTTTCTTCGCACCTTTCAAGAACGACTTTAACGGTCCTTCATAATTCAAATCCACCAAATCAGTAAGTCGTAACCCAATCAACCGGATCGTAATCGGCATCTCTTTCTCCAACATCTGTACTCCAAATTTATACAAATCCTCAGCTGAGTTAATCGCTTTTGCCATTGGTTTTTGTCGAGAAAGTGATTCGTAAGTATGTTTCTTCAGTTTAAGACTTAACTTCCGTCCGGCTAGATTATGGCGCTTACAATCTCGTTCAAGATCTTGTGAGACTTGCCATAGTTTTTCCTTGATTTCAGAAATAGTCGAAAGATCACGGAAAGTGGTTTCGCAGCTAACTGACTTGCGTTCGTATTCTTCAATCGGGCGGACGACTGTTGATCCTAAACCGAGGTAGCAATTCAGAAGGAAGGTTATGTTAATCTCGCTGAAAAGCTGGAACAGTGTTAGCTCTTTCATAAAGGGAGATAAGTGGGAGTATACCTCATGAAGTAGAGAAGCCTTTTCGTAGATATCTCCGCAGGTGCTAACATCAAGCGCTTTCAGTTGTCGATCGAGCACATATCCAACTCCAGTTACCTAATCCCGTTAGCGCGCACCACATCAATTAAAAGTATTCACACGCACTTTTCTGACTGGAAGAGTAGACATGAATTCCATTACTTTGTGTCTGTCGTTTGCTACCACGAACTGACCATTCGGTTTATTCATATTCGAAGCAATTTTCGCAATTCTCGAGTCTAAAATCAAATTAGGATTCATCCAAAGTGTCTCGCGTATAAGCGTACGTACTCGGTCCGATCCCAGCACTAACTGTGATCTTTGTTTCTGCAGCTACACGGTCTCGCATTTCTTGGACTACTTCTTCGCTGGATTTACCCACACGTTTACAGTACTCTGTGATATTTAGATATGCTTCGTCTAAAGTCATCGCGCCTAATTACACGTTAGTCACAGTCACCATCACAAGAACAACAATGCGTACATAGTTTAGGATCGTATTCCATTAAAATCTCCTTTATCGAATTCGACTTTGCAATATACTTCGGAAAATTTAACGGCAGCACAATTAACTGCGGACATATCTTCTTCCCGACAAACTCTGCCATTGCGGAGCGTACTCCGAATTTTCGCGCCTCGTAGTTACATGTGCAGAGAACGCCTTTGCCGACTGCGAAGGGCTTTTCTTTGAGTTCGGGGAAGTCTAGTTCTTCGACACTGGCGTAAAATGCATCACCTGGACTGGTGTTAATACCTCGTCACATTCTGATAGTGAATTCTGTACTCACAATCGACGTGGACGATTGTCTGGTCAAGAACTCTTGAATCTTCCAGTTTCTTTATCATAGAGTCTACAAGAATCCGAGCGGCGACGAGATTCTGTTTGCCGACTTTCTCGGCTTGCTTCAGCGTTGCTTCGACTTTCTTCGTCAACTACTCAGCTGGATTAGCACAATCTCTGAACACAGATACATAAAACCAACCTCTTTCTCTTTTCGTCGCTGATTTTCAAAATATTTACTACCAGCAGAAGCACGATAGATAATTTCACTAACAGCAGCCTGATCGACTCCATCCTGTCCGGATTTCTGCAACGACGGTCCCAGCAACCGATGATGCAGTTCTCCTTCCCCACTATCCTCCCTTTTCGCTAACACGCTGCTACTGGACAATGTGCGTACATGCTCATCAAATCCAGAACCGCTGGAAATAGTACGTGTTCGACCCGGTAGCTCTAGTTGCACTGAGGTTGTCCGTGATCGTGGTCGCGGCGGAGATAGAGGTGGCCACCTGTGTTTATCGCTGTCCTTGTCAACAGAAGCGACAGTGCCCAAGTCGCTCATTTCAGTTCAACTTCTCAAACACTGTCACCGCATAATAACAATCCACACACTCAATATCGATATCACTGACTTCGTGTTCTGTCTGGTTGTTTTCATCCCCGTTTCTAAACGCGCCTCACGCGCGCGTCACTGGCGGAAAATTAAAGTTACCCGGCAAAAGGCCACTTGAACACTTCCTCGCAGGGAAAGAAAGGGCCTATTGCTCCCAATTTTTCTTCCTTCGATCTAAAAGCCCCCCAGACAGTGGAAAAACTCCAGAGTGTAGTAGATCTGGCTGCGATTTATTAGCGGAGAGGATATAGGAGAGGCAGTAATTTATCTGAAAAGCAGGGGACGAGAAATATTACCATTGTCTCTTCGTTAAATTTGTTTCGTGATTTTTGGGCTTGTTGAGCTATAACGCGTGGTTCAGAATGGCTGCTACTCCTGAAGAGACAGTAGCGCAGCTAAAAGCCGAGCTAGCGCATAAAAATGAGGTTTGTACATTCTTGAATCTGCATGAATTGTGAGGGTAGCTAATCATGGAACAAACAGGTCCTGCAAGCTTATGAAAAAGGTTACGCTGTGTTGAATCGACATTACACATGCGCTGTATGCGATAATCTGATGTTCGAGCCGTGTGTCATTACCTGTGGCCATTCTTTCTGTTACTCTGTACGTACTGTGAATTTCCTGTGAATTTAATAGGAGTGCTGGTTGCTGACGAATCGAATAGTGCCTTACCGAGTGGTTTAAGAGAAAAAAGACATGTCCGTCATGTCGCACAAAAGTTACGCTGAAACCAACAATTTCAATCCAGGTACGTAGTGTTCTTTCCCAAACGTGTTCAAGACTGACTGTTTCCAATACACAGATCAAAGAAAGCGTCTCGCTACTGATCGAGAAAAGCGAGATGTTTGATCCAATGGAAGACCACGACGACGTCCGCAAACGTCAAAAGGAAGAAAACGAACTCGTCGCAACCCACAAAAAAGACCGTGGAGATATCTTCCCCGATATGTTTGAAGCACCGGCTGTCGATGTTTTTTTCGACGACGAAGATGGCGTGCGGAGGTGTGTTCGGTGTCATTGGGAGGTAAGTCGTATAGCGAGCGATTCAGAGCGGGAGATCGTGAGCTGACATGTGGCTGGATATAGGTTGTTGGTAACTTTTGTATGAATTGTGAACGAGAAGTCGTTTCTGTATCTGGAGACGAAAGCGGTTCCGGACACAGCAGTTACGACTCCGAAGTCGAGCGCGAATTTAACCGCGCCTTCGGCTTCCATTACACCGGCAACAGCGACCTTGACGAGGAGGATGAAGACGAGCCAAGCTGGTTTTCTGAAGATGACGATGAGAATAGAAGAGGGATGTCTAGACGCGCTGATGTTGATATTACAGCGGCGGATTTCTTGGCAATGCATGAAGGACGGCGTGTGCAGTATTTGGATTTGGATGATGATGATTCGCAAGATGGGTTATTAGACGATGAAGATGACGATGCTAATGGCATTCGTCGGGGATACCATGGTACTTTTTTTCCTGTTTTTTTTTTCTATGAGGCTTGTTTTTATTGACATGAATTACAGATCCATACGACGACCTCTCCGAAAACGAAGACGATCGCAACTTCATCGACGACCGCGCCGCCGACCAACTCAGCGAACATGACTCCGACTCCGACACCTCCAATAGTAACAATCCACTCGAACCCTATTTTGTCGACAACGACGACAATGCTGCTACTGACGACGGCAATGGACGAAGAGGCGTGAATGGAAGCGGTTCTCGCGGATCAGTAGCGCGGAATGCGGGGAATCGGAGACAGAGACCGCTTGTTCGAACTAGACGGAGAGTTGAGGTTGTGATAGACAGCAGCAGCGACGAGGAGCATCACAATGATAGCGGCAGCGGCAGCAATAGTGATGGTGCCAGCGACAAGAGCGGCGATAGCGACGATGATAGCGGAACTGCTACAGGCAATGTCGTTGATAGTGACAACGACAGCGACAATGGCAGTGGTAATGGCAGTGATGATTCTGAAAACGACGACGACGGCAACATTAATAGCTGCGACGATTCTGAGAATGATGATAATGACGACGACGGCGACAACGACGATGACACCTCAACTACCCCCATAACAACCACCCAGCCAAATCTCAAACGACCTCGAGAGATCGATTCCGACTCCGACCCCGAACCATTAACAAGTCAACGCGAAGTTCGCAGACGACATCTTGAACATCTCCACAGTCTTCGAAAACGGCGTTGATATTCACACTATTTTTCTTTGTGGTGTTGAGATAGACAAAAAGTAGTACTTTCCTTTTTCCTTCATTTATCTGTACATAATTCGCATTCGATTCTTTTTTTCTTTGGCTACTGAAAGTCAAAAGCGTGGGTTCGAAGAGCATACAAGCATGTATTTGGTGTTTATGGGTTTATTAATATAGTTTCTTTGATTTCAATTACAATTGCTATACATTATACGACGAGCTTGACTGTTATGATGAATTCTTATATTAAGATAATATAACGTAAAGATTCGAACATTCCATTAAGCGGATACATCGAAATACAAATAAAATGAAAGAGATTAAAAGTTAAATACCAAGAAAAGCCGAAGATTAAACACAAGAGAAAATATAAGATAAAATAAACCTGAACCCCATGCCAACAGCCTCTTTTTCTTCTAATGATGTTAAGTCACATCCACAATTGATGCAAAAAAAAAAATAGAAAGAGTAGAGACCATATTGGCCATATCAAAAAAAATCATATTAAAAGAGAGACGCGGATTGTTTTTGCCTATGTAAAATTGTAAAATAAGACATGATGATGGATTTGAGATGAAGATGTTATGATACAGTCGATTAGGAGCTGAGTAAACTGATACAGAAGTGTAGTTTCTCGCTCCATTGATTTTGTTTGTCGCATTAGCTTTCGTCGACAGTTGGTGTCGTAGATGTAAAGTACTTGACGATTTGTGATCCAGAAAAGACCGGGTTGAGAACAATACATGACAAGAAGAACTCGAGTCCGCGACGTCGCTCTTCGAGGAATGCTGGCCGAAATTTTGCTAGATCGACTCGTTAGAATGGGTAATGAAAAATGATGCAGGTAAGCATACATATTAGGCTTTTGGGAGGGAGACCGGGGATAGCTGCTCGGAAATGTGGATATTCTCGTAGTAGTGCTTGTTGTAGTGCGCAGAATTCAGAATATCTGTTATCGTTAGGATTTGTTATTAGTGCCATGGGGCAATGTAAAAGCATACCGTTTCCGAAACCGAATAGATTGTCCCTATGCACAAATCAGTAACTATTCACAAGGTAAAGTATGAATACATACTTCAATAGTATCCACAACACATAACCAGGTCACATAAGCGCCAGCCTTACCCGCGCCAGCAACTACCGAATAATCGCCAACCCACGCAGAGCGCGCCCAGATTTTTCCGTTTTCTCCGTCATCGTCCATAGAGTGGTCTACTAATGTGATTGGAAGCGGATCGACCTGTGCGAGATCATGTGGATCGCCTGGAGATCCTTCAATACCTGGAGGGACGGGACTTAGTAGAGGTGGGATATCGTCCTAAATCAATGCCGAGCTATAGTCAGAACGAGAGTCAAAATATAAACAATAGTAGCGACTAACCGATCCGGCCGAAGACATGAAAGATGCTGATGAGGACATGGAAGGGGCAATAGATGACTCCGATATCGAGGCAGTGCTTTTGATCGTGAATGCTGCCTGCAGGCTCTCGAGTAGCTGATCGCTGTTATTCTTGTTGAAGGTTTTGGCAAACGAAGTGCTGATGGTATTGTTGAAGTTCTCAATATTCTTGTTAAACGTCTCCATATTCTTGTTAAACGTGTCGACATTAAACACATCGCGCAGCTTCGACGCCGCTGTCTCGTTCGTGGAATTATTCAAAGCCATGGTCGACGTGCCCGGAAGCGATATCACTTCCATATCTCGTAGGACGGGTCTCGGATGAGACTCAGATTGCTATCCGCACTAATTCTGCAGACGATAAGCGCCCAGTTCAAGCAGACACGAAGCTGAAGTGACGAGCAAAGTGCTGCTCTAGAAGATCGCCAAACAAGGTGCTGAGCGCAGAGTTGGGTGACTTCTGTTTTTGGCTGTGCGGTGGGGAATATATGGACACTTGACTGGCTTAGTTTGGATGGTGGTGTGCAACGGCCGCAGTGGCGGGACTTGACTGGGCTATCCGAGCTGGCTTGCCGAGCACGAATACGACGCCTGTCTTTAGCAGCGAGTGCTGTGGACTATGTGCTGTTTTGTATTCACTAATTTGTTAAAGGATTATAATAGAGAATGTCTGCGGTTTTTAATTTAGTATATTTTTGTTTTTTTTTGTGTGTTGTCGTGTTGCACTTAGATCTGGCCTCGGGTCCTTTGGCTTCTAGAACCGAGTCCTCCTCTTTGGGAAGTCTGCTCTGCTCACCATATTCTATAAGTCTGGCAGACTACAGCAATTTATATTATAAATACTCTTCAAACAATCTTGTCATTAGAATCATCGGCTTCATATTGCCTGCTAATTTAAATATAAATATGTACTCATACATGCCCAACCAATTTCATCTAGAATGGCAAACAACCTTCTCTATAACTATACTTATTCGGCAACATCCCCACACATCTCCCAGCCACCCTTCAAGTTCTCCTTCCACAGCGAGATCTTGTTGTTGCCGCAGCTAACAGCAAGAACGTTACCCGACAATGACCAGCTCACGCTCCAGACGGTGTCCGGGAATGGCTCGGCGGTTAGCACAGTTTTCTTCCATGGCTCGTCAGTCCGCTCTTGAGTCCATATAATGACTGTCCGGTCCTCAGACGCACTGGCAAGGTACGACTTTGGCAGAACAGACGGAGCCCATGCGAGGTCGCGGATCCAGTCGCTGTGACCCTCGAGTGCAGTCTCTTGAGTGTAGGTATTTGTAGCCGCATCGTCATGCCAGATCTTGATAAGTGAGTCCGAACCCGCACTAGCAAATCGTCTCGTCGTACCGCTGTTAGTAGACCAAACGGCCGAGTACACTGCGCCAGAATGCGCAGGCACGCTCACCGCGCTCGTGTTCCCGTCATCGTTAAACTCAACGACAGAAACACTTCCATCCGACGACCCACAAACCAAAACAGCACCAAGATCAGGCGGCGCCCATTGCACGCTGTTTACAGACTCGCTGTGCGCGGCATGAGTCGCAATGTTACTCCATGTCTTTGTCGCGACGTCTTCGCGCCAGATGATCACTTTGCCATCAAATGAGCTCGAGGCGAGGATCACACCAAACTTCGGATGAGCCCAGCTTACTTTCCACACCGGTCCTTCGTGTCTATAGTACAGATTAAAACGCATGCACAAAAGATCAAGTAGCAGAGGAACGTATACCCTGATAAAGTAGCGACCAGCTTATGTGATTCTCCTTCAATCTCAAAAATCTTGACAGTTGCATCAGACGAGCATGTAGCTAGTCGTTTTCC
The DNA here is from genome assembly GCA_030572775.1 of [Lipomyces] yamanashiensis. Lineage (NCBI taxonomy): Eukaryota > Fungi > Ascomycota > Lipomycetes > Lipomycetales > Lipomycetaceae > Myxozyma > [Lipomyces] yamanashiensis. Next base: position 914,668 of record JAJMBS010000001.1, read on the forward strand.
ATAGTAATCCAACACAGCGTCATGCTATAAAACAATAGTGTCAGAACAATACCTAAAAAGAAACAAAACCAGCGTCGAGCTCAGATATTATCATATCAAAGCATGTTGCACAGTTGATTAAGTGGTATCCATACGATAGCATTATCATGCAAACTACCGATTGCAGCCTATATTCAAAAAACACAGGTTAGCATCACGCAATTGATCACAGATTGCCGAGCAAAACACAGATATGAGGGATACGAGGATTAAAAGCAGGCAGATCAAGCCAAGTCACTAGACCCGGCACTCCGCCAGCCATTGCCACGTATCCGCATCATTGATCTTATCACATATTTATTAAATCAAAGAGATATCCATACCATTATGTTTATACACCTCTGCAAATCGCAAAATTAAAACGAAAAGGACTGTGTTAAATGTATGATTTGATTGTATTGTAGGGGTCCAACTATCGCTGTATAAACTACACCTGGCACCGGGCAAGTTATGCACTAAACATTCTACAGATAAAGCGTACACATATTACTAAAATATTACTAACTTTTTATTCACCAGATCATGTCTTTCATATACTTTTATTGTATGAATAATAGGAATCGTGATAAATTATTCATTATTAGTAATAATATTCTGAGAATTAAAACTAAATTACTTCATTGCACCAACACTTGAGAGCGGATCACTTCCACTGTAACTCTCCAGGCGCCAATACAAAGTATCCCACCTCCGGAATCTCATAAAGACCAGTAGTGGCTCCATCAAAACCAGCAGAATGACGGTGTTATCCCACCAATTCAACTCAATCTTTGTGTAACCAAGCGTGCCAAAGACGACGATAAAAGAGAACGCAGTACCGGCAGTTAATGCCGAAGTGATGATGAAGTCGTACTTTGTCCACCATGCGAGGTAGCGAGACTTCACATAGCTCATGAAGAACCAGTTAAAAATAACACTGGGGATGAGGTAGATGATATTGTAGCCAAATCCTCAGAAGTTGTTGATTCCAGACATCATGACGACAGGATGAATATAGCGCATGTGCTTAGGGAACGCAGTGAGGAATCCAAGAATCGCGCCAACCAGGAAACAGTACTAGAGACCAGGGTAGAGAGTGTCGAGCACACGGTCCGGACCAACAGCACCAAACATCGTCATCAAGTTGAACATACTGCCTTCGTTCGAGCAGAAAAGTGGTCAGCCTGGGATGACGTGCAAAGCCCATCAATCGACTTCATAAGCGCTATAACAGCACCATTCCTAACAAGCACATTAACCATAGTCGAAACAAGCTGATCACGGAAGACAGCACACGGCGGCAGTTTCACGTAATGACCAAGCTTAAGATCAGACACTAACATCTCAGATTGCTCGTGGTTGTTGTATCCGTTGAAACGTGCCATGAATACACCAACGAAATCCGCCAATAATAACCTTCAGATCGTTCGTCCAACACAAGCTGATATCCAGAAACAGAGAAAACGATAGCCTATAAGATAAGAAACGCAGCCGAAATAAAGAAGGCAACAAAAATCATCCACACAGCGACGTTAACGGGGTACACCCCGAACCAGATGATTTCCAAGCACGAGAGAGATAATCAGGATGATCAGATACCACCAGCTCAAAACTTCAGGGTATACATGCATCATACGCGACATCGGGTCATTAAAGTCATCAATATCTCTAGCCCCTTTGCTCTTGATATTGACATTCATACTCTTGAGTGTCTCCCAAAGGAACTTCCAGTCTCAAAGGAAAACAACGACAAACGAGACAGTGTACTGGCAAAACGCAGCACCTTGTGTGAGCAAACTTCCAGCTGTGTAATAGGCAGGCGAGTACGCTCTGTAATTTGCCTCATCAAGCAGATTGTTTGTCAACACACGCGAGACGTCGAAAGCTGATCCATCATTGGCACGTAGAGACGACGAGTTAATCGGCATGTAACCGGTAAGTTTGTAGTTGCTCCAGTAGAGCACAATCATAAGTAAGCCTCCAAAGGTAGCGCCAAAGAAGAAGTTCATCTGTGAGAAGAAAGGAATGTCAATGGGTGTCGAGTAGTTGATAACCGCCCAGTCAAAGATCGTGATAGGGTTGAACCAGGCATTAAGAGACGAACCAGTGATGATTGCGAGCTTGAGATTGTTAGGAGCAATCCAGGTCATCCAGTCGAAAGTCGAAAGCGCAGTTGAAAAGATAATCCGGGGTTAAGTAATAAATCAAAGAGGCAATAAGAAGAATACAAAGCAATCTATAACGCGAGATTGATCAGCCGTTAATAAACTCCTTTTGCTCGAGAAGCATCAATGTCTTGCTAAGCATGAGAGTCGGCATGATACTAGGCCATACCATCTTTCTCACTGTAGACCAAGACACGGCGCAGGACACTAGCTATTCCAAAGCCAAAGTACGAGGTCAAGACGTTCATCAAGAACATGAAACCATAGTCAATCCATTTTTGGTCAAAGTAAGTGTCGAGACTGAGCACAAGGGTGCTGTTGATAATGTTGGAGAATCCATCGCCGCTGTTGACCATGATTGTAGCAAATTGTAACTCCATGGACAGGGATTAAGCGAAACACGTCTTCCGTAAAGCGAGAAGCCCCAGCCAGGAAACACTTTGGCCAAGAACTTTCCGCATGGGAACATAAGAATCTGCAAAACCGGAGTTCCAATAGAGAGCGAGGGCTGACGAGGTTGGAAAAATTCAACAATGAAACTTCCTATGCCAGGCCAGATAATTCCGAGAAAGTACGCGCGCAACGTCTCGGCATAGGCTTCATGGTCGTCGATTGGACTCATGACAGCGCCCACTTCAGTGTAGGGAGAGTAGAACTTGATGATGGTAGCCTCAATGCAGCCATCAAGCTCAACAGTGTTCTGATCAAGCCCACTGGCTTCAATGCCACAGTTGATGTTCTGGATCTTGGACATAGTTTGCTGGGGAAAGTTATAATTATCTTGATGATACTTCTCCTTAGTCTATAGCAGTGGTAGTAGTAGTAGTATGAACTGAAGGACAGCTTTCAAACGACAAATAGATACTTTGAAATATGTGCTTGAAAGTCAATTTGCCAAGTAGCACCGAGCTGAGGGTTGAAGGCGATTGCTTGCTGGCATTGATGATATTCTGTCTCCAGGTTCGTTTATCCGACATTAACGGGGAATGGTTGATAACAGATCTGTGCCAGTCAGTGGGCATCACAATAGAGGCTAATGAGTCAGAATGGAGAGCGATGATATGACCGACTCAAAGCCTTAGAGCGCAGGAATACCTCCGGCGGCAACTTGGCGACGCCATCAGATGCGTTGATTCACCCACCTAAAAGCTGATGATCAGATGCGGGGGTTATGGGACGGGAAGGGAGGCGGGGCGCTGTTAATCAATGCGATGTCTTCTTTCGCCTTGTTTAGTTCGGTGGTGACGTTGAGTAGGCGTTCCTGGAGGCGTCTCTTAACTTCGTGAGCACGCATCTTGCATTCTTCGTTGAAATTGCCGATCTTCGAGGGGAGTTCTTGGAGCTGTTCAGTTGTGGACGTGGCCGCAGCGTTGGCAATGTCAAGAGCGGCAACTTTGGTCGTGAGGTCAGTGACGGTGGCGCGAAGGCCTTCGTTGGAGCGCTGCGTGGTGGCAATAGATGCCTCGTTCGAGTCGGCGGTGGTCTTGAGGGTGGTGAGGTCCGTCTTAAGTTCGGTGATGGTGGTGGCATTCTTTTCCGACGTTGCCTGGCATGCATTGCGATGAGCCGGGAAGTCATTGCGAAGGGAGGCGTCCAAGCCGAGCCGAGCCTTACGGATTGCCTGGAGAGCTTGATTGGGCTCTTTGGCGTGTTGTCCAGCCTGGTCGAAGAAGGCCGAGAGGACGGCTTCGATGTACGGAGGTGCGGGGGAGGCCGCGGTGTCGGCGCACTGGATAGGCGTCGCGACGGGCGGAGCCAACATGCGATTGCGGAGGGACATACCCGCGAGCGGGTGCTCTGCGGGTTGGTTGTCAGGCATTTCAAGAAAATCAGGAGTTGAAGGACTGCCGGGGTCTGATGACTGGTACACATTGACTATAACTAATATATAAGCAATTAGTCATAAGATAAGATATGATTTTTATAAAGCTTAACTCGCCCTCGTCTTAAAACGCTGTTAAAACCCAGGGAGTGGCAAGTCCACCAGTGTCGCACAATCCGGCTCAAGCGCTGGGGCAGCTTTGGTGGCTGTTTCGGGCCTGTCAAAATCCAGGCCGGGGAAGAACGAGAATCACTCCGCCTGCGCTGCTTCTTCTTCACCACCTTCACCACTTCGAGCTCTCCGCGCTGTCCAGTGCCCTCTTGCGTTCTAGCAGCTTATCAGATCCGAGACCTCCGCAAAGCGCGTCTCTGTTCGAAATCAGCGTCCGCCGCGACTGCGAGATTTACCTGGCGAAACATCTCCCGCAATCTTTCAGGTGCAACAAACACTCTTCAACCGGCGCCCGCCTGCGATATCCCCGTCTGACCTGCTCCCAGGGCAACCTGCGCTGGTGGACTGTTCTACGCTTCGTATCGCACGTGGCCGTTCCTGAGACTTACCTCGCTGAGACCGCAAGTCAGGTGAGTTTTCCGCGATCGCTCGCGGGCTTTGATGGGCGTGAATCCCGAAGACTGACGTTGCGCTCTTTTTGGTGCCAGCACCGCTTTTAGACTTCTCACTCGACCTAAATCCCTCTTGCCCTTCACGTTACTTTACCTCAAATACTCCTCCGCACGCTGTCATGTGGCGGAACCCAACCACCACCACCGTCCGCACCGCGGTCTGCACTCCCTACACCCTCCCCGCCGGCGTGCTCATCGTCCCCTCAGCAACCACCCAAACTTTCTCGACCTCCGCAGTGTACTCCCCGCTATGCAGCAGTACCATGGGTGTTTTCGTCTCCTCCACCGCCAGCAGCTCAGAGCTGTCTGATCCCTTCTACTCCTCCATCATCCCGATCGCCTACTCTGTCACAGGCACAACTGTAATGGCATGGGTCCTCTTTCTCCTCCTTCTCATCACACCCCAACGACGGCCATATTTGCAAAAGCTCGCAACCGTCACCGTTGCAATATCGCTCACGATAGCTCTAGCTGACATCACAAACATCCTCAAGCGACAATACCAGGATGAGTACGAGGACGCCGAAGAGCTTCGCTCTTACATCGTCGAGGGTCTCAGCCTTAAGGTCATGCGTGTCCTTTCCGATATCTTCGTATGGCTCGCGCAAATCCAGACTCTTATCAGACTCTTTCCTCGTCATCGCGAAAAGAAACTCATCAAATGGCTTGGATTCATCCTGGCTATCATCAATACCATCTTCTGGTGCCTCATGTCCTTCCTCCCCGGCCAGGATGACGACGATCTGTCCTTCCGCAGCGCCGTCCCTGCTCTTGCGTATCTCTTTCAAATCATCTTGTCGGTCTTATACGCTGCATTCATCCTATACTTTTCAATCTCGAAACGACGATTCGCATACCACATCAACAATCTCATCCTCGCAATACTCTCTATAGTCGCCATCATGATACCTGTCATCTTCTTCCTCCTCGATATCTCACGCCAGTATATCAACGGCTGGGGTGACTTTGTCCGCTGGGTCGGTGCCGCCGCTGCTAGTGTCGTCGTATGGGAATGGGTAGAACGGATAGAGTATCTTGAGATCAAAGAACAAGAAACCGGAGTTCTTGGTCGCCAGGTTTTTGAAGATGAAATGCTAGAGACCGGCACAAGTCGTGGTGCCCGTGGCTTTGGGAACGGACTCTCCCGTCGACGACGAAGACATGTGGCAGACGAAGAGCGTGACTGGAGAGATGACCATGATGGCAGCGATTACGATGCCCCGAATCGTCGCACTTTGACTAGTATTCTTAGTCGGAGAAGTCGAACTTCTTCTGCCGCGGCTGTTGACAATAACACAGTAACGCAGATCCCAAGCAATGATAGCAGCAACACACCATTCGCACAGTCACGTTTTTCAGAGCCGATGCGACAAACAAGAAGAAATCGCCAACAAGATATCGAAATAGGCAATGATTCAGCTGAAGACTTTAGCGATGACGGTGATGACTCCATTGAAGATGCCGATAATGCCAGCTACGACGACGAAGTTGTCAGATCTGAAATGGAAGCTACAGCGCGGAAAGAAGGTGCGCGCGGTCTTGCTGAACGACTACGCAGACGCGCATATCGACGGCGCAAACGAGAAAGCTGGCAGGAAGAGCATCAGCAAGTTGATTTCTCTGAAAATTCCGGCGAAGGCTTTGTCGCAGGTCTCTATGAGTTGTATGAATCTAGTCGTGCGTTTTTCTTTGGTCGGAGACCGTGGTCGAGAGCCACCACGGGCACAAGTAACACTAGCTACCGTGTGAATGGAGGATCGAGTATCAACATGGAAAATAATCGGGATGGTTCTTCTTCTGCCAACGGGCGGCCGTTGTCCAGTATCGTCGTCACTGAAGAAGTTGATCGTCCGCGCCACATTCATCCACTCAAGCGCGGTCGGTCGCAAACGACATACTCGCCTGCGCCGTCGCCTCAGCCTTCGGGACAAGCTCAGAGTCAAACACAGACCGAATCTCAGTCACAGAGCCGATGTGCGAGCGCGGCAAGTGCCGGCGTATCAACTGCACCTTTACCGCCATCTTCATCGTCGCCTCTACCTGCTCCAAGTGTTACGTTTTGTGATTATGTTGTACGAAGGTCACCTACTGTTGGAGGAGCCGTGCTGAACACGACGCCTACGTCTACAGGTCGAGAAGTGCGCAATTGCAATTTTAATAATGACGACTACGCTGCCTCTGATAGTCAGAGTCAGAATCAAACCGACCGCCATACCGCTAATCATTTTGATAATGCATTTGGCGAAAACGATGACAATTTGTACGACGACTCAGATGAAGAGGAGACCTACGTTGTACACGGAACTTCAACTGATTCGGACGCTATTTACTCGGGCAAATCTATGTATGTGAATGGTCACAGTCCACCGCCGGCATTTGAGCCTGCGCCTGGCTTCGAGTCTGGAGATTACTGGGACGAAAAGGCAACTGTGTCTCCAATAGCCACAACATCAGAAACAACTGCTCACGTACATATCATGCCGACGACCACAGAGCCAGAAGCTGCGAGAATAAGGACGCGTGCCATTCTTGAACCTACAGAGCGTGGAAGCAGACGGGTAGCTCAGAGATTCACTGGAGCGCGCGATTGGACTGTGACAAGCAGGGATGCAGAGAACATGCCTCCTTCTCCGCATCCGCCTAGTACTGACTAGTCATGTTATATGCACAAAGAAATTAGACAGTGAAGGAGAAAATAAAATTAGATGAAGTTGGATTGAGTTTGGATGAAATTTGTAATATCAGGGTTGGATGTTGGTAAAGAAGTATTTGTCTTTGAGAAGAGTTGGAGTTTGGAGTCTATTTTTACTATCTAATACATATTTTTTGATATATACTATTGTACCTGCTGATATTCTCCCATCTTAAATACACATTACTGTGCGCTGTATATACCAAGGGGCTGTATGAGTCGGGTAGGGTGTGCTCCAGTCTAAGGGCTATTACATGCATAATTTTATATTAGTATCAGCTATGTGAGGCTTCGCTAGATTTCCAACACAGTGGCTTCTCTATACCTATTAAAGTAATAAGATATTGCAGTTATTGATATATATCTATAATTGCGTACTATGAAGTTGGTGTATCAGCTTGCTGATAATAGAAGGAACGGCAAGAGGAGTGTACGCAAAGCCGCCTCGATCTTTCGCTTCCTCGCTCTCATCCCCGAGCAAGATGACCAATGTAGTGCGAGAGCTATGGCTATGCGTACTGAGGTTATTACTATTAATGGTCTTTAAGCTAATGGCAGTTAAACTATATCAGCGAATAGATCCAGGATGTTTGTTCTTCATTGATACTCTGTGTCCCTTGAGTGAAGGACAATTGGTTTTGTGGCTATGCAAATCAATCATAGATATACCCATATACCTTTACTAAAGGCCTTTCACTTAATGCTACAGCGTATTAACAATGGTTCAGCACAGTACATTGACGGTAGCAAAATGCGCGAGGGCTAGATACGCGATAGAGGTATACTAGGCATCTTGCTTTCCACAATTTTGATTCTATATCATAGATATTTCTATTGCTAGTGAACTGCACTTTACTATTATTTCTTCATTTGCTAACTGGTTGACATTGTTGTTTGAGTTAAAAGAACTACATCGGTGGTTCTTTCAAGCTCAGCTGTGCCTGACTCTGATACTAGAATTATCGCCCTGAGCGATTATGAGCCAATTTTGTAAGGAAGTCGCAGAAACGCGTAAACGATACTATCAAAGAACTCATTGTTAGAGCTCTCGCGCAAAATATTTAGGTGGATTTAAACACTGGTTCGTCTGATCTTCAGCTCACTTGGCAGAAAACCCACTATGAGCGGGATGACGATTCTTGCCCTGAAATGTTTGATTAATCTTTCTCATCCAGTTGTCGAGATTGCAGATGACTTTGTGATCAAGTACGCGGACGACTCATTACTTTATATTGAGAATACAGTTTTGATCGATGACCTGAAATTGCAGAATTAAATAATGCGGCGGCGAGAAATTGTCGCAGGTCATTTGGAGATTGGCTACACGTCACTGGAGTCAACTGATAGAGATATTTGGACTTAGCTTAGCTGCGAAATTTCCGTTAAAGTCGGCAGCTATATTGGTGGAAGCTGCGTCAATTGACTGTCCCATCGCCATTTTATTGATAGCGCTTACAGATATGTACACCTCCTCTGCAGCCAATCGATCATCTCTACCACTCTTCACCAAATTGACCTCTACGAATGAATTCCATTTCGCGTTTGACAAAGATTCTGCCAAGTACTGGCACAATACCAACAATTCTGACGCCTAGAACTATTACAATAACGATTGTGAGAGTGAATAGTTATGGAGTCCCGTTCTTCTGCTCATATGCCGAACTTCTAGATGGATTTTTGCGGCGCTTGTGTTTTTTTGTTAACGAATATAGGGGATGAATATGGTGATTTGAATTTTGATGGCATATATAAAGAGCAATATACTCGAAACCTCTCAAGTGAGAGACATATTATACAGTAATTCAATGAATGCAATCCACTTGAATTTCAACAGCTCAATGGTTCCATTCAGATTGCTCTCAGAAAACAAGGTAATAGTTTCTCTTCATTTGAAAACACGGCCAAGGGCTCAAAGTGAGCGACTGACTAAAATATCCCATGTTTCTGCCAAGACTGGCATTGCACATCAGCTAGGACTACTTTTTTCGCAGCAGAAAAATGTTCACCATAGTCTAATCTACATTTACAACAGTCAGTCTCGAAAGCTCGGCCTCGCACTGAGGAGTTGGCCCAGGAGTTAAAGTTCTCGCTGCGGCTGGCAAGTGCTATTCTCGGAACTGCACTGCCTCGCATAGTGTCTCTAAGCCTGCATCACGATCTCTGCTTACCCTTCGATAGAACATCTAGAGGTTCTTGACTTTATGCTTCGACTTGAATGCAGTTTTGGAGATGGAGTTAATGCGAGAGCAGTTTTCGAAATTGGTGAATGAGTGCATAGCTGTAGATAAAGTCATGCGGGATGGAAGTGACATTAACAGTTTCTTTCGTAATCGTAGACAATTGTCGATTCCACAGTTGCAATTGAACTAACCATTTTTCGTTGTCGTTGATCTAATTAGCAGAGCAATTGTCAAGGAAGATATGCGTGCTTCTAGGCTTGTGACCCTGAATAAACGAAAAGCCTGCTCGTCGAGGTTGAACGGTCATCCGTACGCCACACTCTAGCGAAGAAGCAGCTGAACCCGCGATGGCCATGAATATCTAGCAGCGATCATGGATCTCCCCAGATCCTATTTTATTCTTCATTATTATCGGCACATCACTCAACTATTACACTTTGTTACACTATGAAATCAGCACTTATCAGCAGCTTGTTATTGGTGTCCTCGCCCCTGACTGTGTCGGCTTCGGTGGCGGATATCCGCGGCACCATGAAACTTGATGATATCTCCCACTACGAGGACTCACATATGCATATGTCAAACGCAAAACGCAAAAAGGACCTGACGGCGCAGTTGTGCAGGTTCTTGACAACCTGTACTTTGCATACTACACAAGCATCACCGTCGAGACTCCTGCGCAGCAGCTTCGCGTCGCGGTTGACACTTGGCTCGTCTGATCTCTGGTTTCATTCTTCGGCAAATAAGTTCTGTAATGAGGGAGCTAATCTATGCAGCCTCTCATGTGTTTTCTACCAATCGGCTTCGTCAACTTACAAAGAGATCGCAGATGGATTTGCTATCAAGTGCGCCGACTTCAACTACGCAGAGGGTCTTCGCTCCGGATAGCAGTTCCCATTGGCGGCATAAAGACTAAAACCCACAGTATGGGTCTCGCTACCTCAAGCAACATTACTACTCCTTACATGGGAATTGGCTACTCAAAGCTGGAGAGTCTGTTGTTCAATATGGCGCGCCTCAGAAGCAGTACAACAATGTTTTCGAGATGCTCGAGCAGAGCGTATATATTAATGTGAAGCTCTTTCCGCACTGGCTCAACGATGAAGAATCTCTCAGCGGCTCGTTTTTGTTTGGCGATGTTGACACCGAGCAGTTCGAAGGCGATCTTGATGCTGTCCCGATTCAGTATGCTTCCGGCACTGAGGAGTTCTCGCGATTTTTGGTGAAGCTGGATGTCTTTGGAACTACCAACATACAGAGTGTTTCGCAGAAATTCAATTCTTCGCTTGATCATGTTGTCATGCTTGACTCGGGAAGCTCGTTTTGCTACGTTTCTCAGTGGATGACCCGCAACTTTGTCGAGGCCACTGGAGCAGTTTTATCGAGAGTGAGAACCTTTCCGTGCAGGACTGCTCGGTTCGCAACTTCGACGCTACCATCGATTCCTACTTCAACGGTGTCACTATCAAGGCTCTTGTGCGCAATTTCTTCACTCCTCTCACCGACGACAACATGGGACGTTTTACCGGAAAATGCGGTCTTAATGTTGACAGTAGCAGCATTTTGGATGGTATGTAAATCTTGGCAGACTCTCTCTTGCGCGCTGCTTACGCCTCTTACGACATGGAAAGTACGAGATCTCTTTGGCGCAAACGGTATACAATTCTGTAAAATCAAATATTGTTGTATACCCGTTTTGGACTCTACGTTGCATTTTTATTCATCCTCATCGTCATTGTCTTCGTTGTTTTCGGTTAGAAAAACGGCGTCTGTTACTCCCTCATCCTCGACTTCCTCAATGACTGCCTCCACTAGCGCGCACCCCAATATTTCTCCTAGGTCAGATCTCCAATTCCATCTGTAGCCTAATCTCGGCAGTTGCGTCTGCAGTTGCGTCTACTGCCAGCTCATCGTCGATCCAGCCATTGACTACTTCAAGATAATCAAGCTCTCATACCACCGTCGCGCCAAATGCTGCTTTGACCACTGTAATCGCCAACCCGAGTGTGGCAATCACCGCTATAACAGCGACCAGTACACAAGCCATTAACTCTGCTTTTGGAGTTGCGTTATCTCCTTCTGAGAAATCATGGACATTGACGTGTTTGTGCTCGGCGCTGTACTTTGTTCTTGGTTACGTTTAGTCTGCGTCTGACATTATGTGAAGATGCATATTTTGTACAATAATAACTACATCTGTAAATATTTCTGTCGAATAACGTATCTGACGGTCTTCCAGAAAGGATGTGAGCAAGTTTATTTATAAAAGAACTGCTGGATCAGACGCGTAGTTTACAAATTACCCAAATAGGAAGTTAGGGCTTGCTTTGCCCTGGCGCCGCTATAAGACTGCCCGTTCACTTCCATCTCTCACTTCCTCCAAGAGCACGCCTACCGGTCGGCCACGGCAGGCAGGAATGCAGGCACTCTGATATGTTTTATATAATTAGCAGGTAAGTAATTTGTGTTCTCTTTGTTTGTGGTTGTCCGTGTCTCGGCGATCTGGATCCATGCTTATGAATGTCTTGTTTCGATTCGAACCTGCGCGCAGGTCTTGTTTTCTTTGTGCTCTTGTCCCAATAACTCTATTATTATAGATTATGGAGTGTATCTCTTAGTATTATTTACTACCTGGTACTAAGCTTTGTTCTTTTTGAGAGCGAAGGCTCTATTGTCCGACACGACACGATCCGATAGGATACGATAGGATACGATATTCAGCGGTATCCATACGGCAGCTGAAACTGATAAGGCGCATCTGCTAATCATTCTATTCTATTGACCACCTGATTACTTCGCCTCTCTCTGTTCTTGATTGAGGACTCTACGAACCGAGTTTAAATGGCATGAAACGATACGTAACAAAATGAAACAACGGCCATGGCTCCAAACGATTTCGACGCGATCAACAACACAACACAGCAACCACTCATCATTTCAACAACACATCAATACGAGTATATCTGCACTCGACAAATATCACATGCCAGAATCTGTGGTCGATTTGAAAACAGACCCGCAAGCATCTTCAGCATTAGCATTTCAAAACGGCCAGTCTGGCTCAAAGATCAACAAACGCCACCCACACTCACACCAATATCTTCATCCACACAGTCCCACACGCAATAACAGCACCACAACAAAGTCATTCATCCACCTCGCCCATCCTCAAGGATCACACACATACCACCAGCCCAATATTCATCACAGATATCAAACACAAAAACGCAGCATCCCTTTCCAGTACAACTCACAGCAACAGAAAACACTTATCAAACTCCCAAGCATAGCCCTTCTTCAGCAACAGTCTCGCCGTTTCAATATCACGAACCAGGTAACTATCAAGGTAGGTATATCCCCCCCCCCCGGAAGGCGTTTGAATTTTGTATTTTCTTTCTGTTTGTAAATCGCCTCATTGGCACGGTTATCGGATTCTCTGTTGGCCGTGCTGATGGGTAGAAGCTGGGGACGTTTGCTTCTAGGTGGACCGAGGGGCACAGCAATTGACAGGTGTATTGGCGGAGCGGTGCTCCTCGGTTGTATGAGCCCTAACCCGATGAGCTGTTGGATTATATAATTAATTCTAATGTATCACGTCATATGTGATCTACACATACGTGCGGGTTAATGCAAAAGGTTATTATTTTGCGGCGTAGGCGGTTTATTTATAGTGTTGATCAAGCATATCAGATGCTGTACTGATTATTTTGACAGCACTGCTTATCCTATGGAGAGAGTAATGAGAACATGTTCCTTAATAAAGGGGCAGTTTGCTTTCCGCATGCTTTCCGCCGTAACTTGGCAGTAAAGATTATGTGAGGATTGCTTCCAAGAAAGCCCAAGAATATCCAGGCTGTGTAATCAAACCTGCTTAGTACGCATTCTATAAATATATAAATCTCCAGCTTTAGGATACTAATTGCTTTAAGAGAAGGTGCTTGAGGTTATACCAAGAGTCAAGACATTGACTGGTTATACTGTGTTGATTTACGTACACAACCGTTCATTGTCCAAGCATCCAAAGTGAAAGCTGTGCAACATTTAAGTGACTAAGGCTGGCGAAAGATCACATGCGCCAACAGCTGAACAGTGTCATGGGACTGGAGTTTATTGGCATAGACTCTGTCAGATATTTCGATTGTAGTCTAGAAGCACTGCTAGTGGGAATATTCTTCAAAGCAGCACAAATATTGTTGTAAATATCACAAGAAAGCATGAGATACTGGACAGATGCATGGAAGGTGCACTGTACTCCTGGGCTGTGCGAAGTGGTACGGTAGCTCATCTATTTAGATTAATTTAAGATATTCTGCCATGTCTGCAAGTCTCAGTAATGCTGGAATACAGAATGAGAAGCTTACGCGTACTGACGCAGAGAGGATTCACAGTGAGGTTGACTTGCCATTTTTTGGGGGGGCGAGGCATTGATCAAATGAGACCAGCAGTTCCCTATCATCAAGTTCCTTCTCGCATTCATCTTCAGCAAACATGTTTAAAGGTATCGAGCGTTTCCAGCGACTTCAATCCGAGCGACGATCACTCTATACGCACTAAAATCCCTCGCACAACGATCAGGCACCGGCTGGCTGAGCACTTGGCGGGGAAGAAAGGGGAAGCACTGGTGGTTGTACGGTGAGTTGTTGTGCATCGCCACAAGTAACAAGCACTAATCTCACACTGATAGCCACACTGATAGCTCACCAGCGCAAAATAACCTGCCCAAGACCCTCTCTGTCCCAATCCGCACAGACTTAGCCGAGCACAGCAGCCACCAAAACAAGTCCAAGCAAAATCTATCCCTAAACGTACGAGCGTAAACAGAGCCTCAAACAAGGTTCAAGAGTGAACTCTATTTCAACTTTAAACCAGCCCAGCGCCAATGTGGCTGTGATGATTCGGGAAAGAAAGCGCGTTAGAAGTCAGAGCCAATGGTGGAGAGAGTTTGCGAGCAAGCCAAGAACGTGCAGAATCCAAATATAAGCAAGCCACTCACTCTTCAAGCATCTTCACATCCTCCTTTTTGCCATCCCTATCCCAGTCCTGCTCTTCGCTGTGTGCAGGAGGACAGTTCAGGCAGCGAAACAGCTTGTTAACTAGCAGATCAACAGCTCGCTTCACGAGTTTCGAAGTACCTGCTGACGCAACACTTAAACCACGCACAGCATGAAGGCCGCAGTCCTCTCTAGCCTGCTCCTCTCGCTGGCAGCCGTATCTACGGTCCCTCTCGCAGCTGCTGATGCCGTACCAGGCACCATCAAATTTGACATTGGCCGTGCTAAACGATCTACTGCTTACGAGCCGACAGTTGAGCGAATGCGTCGCAAGCATCGCTTGCACAAGCGAGATAACGTCGACGGCACCGTGCTGCAGACTCTAGATAACGCCTACTATCTATATTACGCCAACGTGACCGTCGGTACTCCAGGACAGAAACTCCGTCTGCAGATTGACACTGGCTCGTCTGACGTCTGGTTCCAGTCGAGCGAGAATGAGGTCTGCCAGGAATCTGACGATCCCTGCGGCGTCACCGGCCTCTTCGAGCCTGACGAGTCGTCCACCTTCTCCGTGATTTCCAATGACTTTTACATCACCTACGGAGACTACTCATATGCCAAAGGTGTTTATGCCTTAGAGACCTTTTCTATTGGCGGCGCCACTGTGAAGAATCTGACGGTCGGTGTCGCCACGGACGCCAACGCGACCGATGGCATCATGGGAATTGGATACCCATCCAATGAGGCTGTCGTTGCCCTCCAGGGGTCATCAGCAGAGTACAATAACTTACCAGATCTTCTTCAGATGGAAGGCTTTATTGCGACCCGCGCATACTCTCTCTGGTTAAACGACGAGTACGCTTCGACTGGCAGCATTTTGTTTGGCGGTATCGACACAGCAAAGTACGCTGGCGAGCTTGTCATTCTACCCATTGATATGTACGAAGACGAGAGTGAACCTTCAGAGTTCTTTATCACTCTTAATGGATTTGGATATACCGATACCGACGGTTCTGTCCACAAGCTTTATGATACACTTGAGACTGCTGTTCTGTTAGACTCGGGTACCTCTTTCTGCTACCTTTCCACCTCTCTGGTTACGGCGTTTGCGCAAATCACAAGCGCTGTCTACAACTCGCAGCTCGGATACTATATTCAGACCTGTGATGTTCTCAACACCAACGCCTCGATCGACTTCTACTTTGACGATCTGTTGATCAACATCCCGTTGCGCAACCTCTTCTCCCCAGCTACTGACACCAACGACGAACCGCTCACCTTCACCAACGGCGATCAGGTCTGTCTTTTTACTGTACTCGATAACAGTGATGTTGGTGTTTCAATCTTGGGAGACTCCTTCTTGCGTGCGGCATATGTCGTCTATGATCTCGACAACAACCAGGTCGGCATGGCCCAGACAAAGTACAACGTCACTGACTCGAACATTATCGCAATTACATCCACCATCCCCGCCTCTTCCACTGGAACTGATACTGCTGTTGCTTCATCTACTGCTTCTGGTATTATTGGTGGTGGTGGCGAGGTTGGATCTATTACTGCCTCTGCTAGTGCTATTGAAGAGAGTGCTGGTGCTTCTGTCACTTCCGGAAGCGCCAAAGCGAGTGCGACTGCAAGTGGTGCTAGTACTGCTGCCGCTAGTAGCGGTGCCACATCTACGAGTGCAAACAGTGCAGGACTGCACATTGCTGTTGACGGAACACTAGCGCTAGTTGTTGCTTTCGTGAGTTTCTTTGCGCTGTAAAGAATCTATGATGTGTCTTTACGAGCGAGAATTGTGATAAAAATGTGTTGCAGCGGGTATTAGCGAATGAATCTGTGATTAAAGTTAAATTGTTTATAATTTGTGTGGATAGTTTACGATGAAGGTGTCAAGGACGGTGTAGGTTTTCTGGGTTGAATTGCAGCTGATTTAAATCTTAATGTATGGCAAGACAAAGGTATTGAATGAATTATGTGCATTTGGGATAATGTAGGTTGCAGCGTAGTTTGAACACTGCAGTGTACCAGTCTATGAGTCGTAGGCAGAGAACTGCTGCGAGTAATTTACGAGATTAATTAAAGCAAGGTCATATTGGGACATATACCAGCATTGCCGGCATTGCCGGCATATGAACAAAGTGCTTCGCACGACTGATTGTGTGTTTTCCATGTCAGCATACAACAGATACAAAAAACACAATAATGTAACAGATACCAAGCAACCAGACAGATTATATCTTGATTGAACTCAGTCGCTAAAAGTATAGTTCCAGCCGCGCACACGGAAAAATAGAGAGAAGCGAATTCAAGTCGACGATATACAAGATGAGTATATTGAATTAATCTTTTTTATTGGAACATTGATACATAGGCAAATTATTCAGTTGTTTGATACTCAGATAGCAAGCTAAACGCTGGTATAAGAAAACTTGGTGAAGAGCGTACAAGTAGATAATGAAAGTCTAAGATAGATTTAAAGTTGGTGATTTGAGTTGAGTAAGCGATTGAAAAGTGCACTTGCACTGTTCACGTTTGAGAGTGGAAAGTAGACAGTGAAGATGACAGTGTGTGTATTTATGAGTAAAATGTAGAAACAGACAGATCTTGCTATGTTCGACAGAGAATACAGTATCAGAAATAGATCAAAGGCAGAAGCAGATGCAGAGTACGGAAAGCTCGAGTGTCCACGAGTTGACCGTTACCGTTAATCTCGCGAGTAAACTGAGAAGATGAAACTCCACTTGGCGGTCAACGCTTTCTCCGCTTATGATCTCGTGTAGGAAGCTGGCTTTGGTTGTTGATTGGGTGAAGAGTTGGGTTGGGGGCTGGAACTGGGTGTGATCGATGGATGCGATTTTGGTAGCGATTGAAATGTTCGTTTCGAGTGTTGCTGGCTGGTAGGTATCTGTCGACCAAAGACTGATGAAAGTTCTAGCAGGAGCAGAGTAAGTTATATGAGTAGATTTGACGCATATTAAAGTCACTTCTTTGTATGTTGGGTTATTCCAGTCGCTTAGCGGTCGCAGCTGAGAATGCATTCATGGCCATTCGCGGCTGTTCTCAACAGCTACGCCGTATTGGGCTCTACTGTGGAGACCAGAAGGCGCTGAGTAAATGCTAAGGAGAGAACAGTGCAAGAATATCATGCCATTTTGGCGCCTTGTGCGGCCAATATAACGGTTGAAGAACGGAGTGCCGTGTTGAAAATGAGTAGATTCAGCTGCTGTTGTCGTCGCCCTGTACGGCACAGAGATGTTGAAACTTTGGCCGTTGGGGGAAGTGTGCGGATAAGCGCGGATCAGTATATACACTTTCCACTCAGTCAGCTGAGTCGCTTAGGCCGTGAGAATTGCCGTGAAGAGTGCCGTTTTGACGAGAGCTTAGACAAAATGAGAATCAGAATATAGATGAAGTGATGAACAGTGATAATGTAGAATGCAGGGCATAGTTGAAGAGATCTGGTATAAAGCTGCTCGCTTGACTACTCTCATACTCTCATGAGCGTGTCTGAGGCCGCCTCCATTCTCAGTCTGTATAGATGAAACGACTAAACAGAACAGCAATTGCCATTCCAGTCTCTATAATATTAGCAACACATATAATAAACGAATTCAAATTCCAACAGCATCCAACACTGAACACAGCCTTCGCCCGCGCTGGATCTTCGCCAGCTTTGCAAGGCTCACGTTGAATTCCCGTTTCTTCGCCGTGCACTCAACAACTCAAACCGCCGTCATCGGCTCCAAACTCTGACCACTGCCCCACATCTCCAGTCCTCATCCCTCCCTCCTCTCTTTCCCACACTTACAAACAATCAAACCAATGCCGTCTGCCGTCTGCCGTCTGCCGTCTGCCGCGTCTTCTTTCCGCTGTCTCTCTGACGCCGCTAACGTGGTCTGATTTTAAACGTTTAAGAATTGCCGCAGTCGGTGCGGCGGTGAAGCAGCGAGCCATTCTTGTTTTAGTGGCGATAGCAAGTTTGTGTTTGGCTGTGTAGTAGATGTGTTTGCTGTTCATAATGTTGTTGTTGTTATGAAATAGAATGTACTGGGGACTTGAATGTTTGTATGAATATGAATGCAATTTTGATTGCGAGTCTGTGTTCAAGACAAAGCAAGAAAGACTGTTGATACTATATCGCTGTCTTTCAGCTAAGCAAATGTTTGATCATATCTCATAAACCACTGCGCTCGTAACACTGCAAAGCTGATATTTCTAATAACTACAATTTTTTAGTCAGATCCTATCCGGATACCAAGTACTTTACTGCCTCCTAATGACAGCTGATGGCAGTTATTGCGTATTTAGTATTCATAACTTCTATTCTTATATATACACTACTTGTACACAAGCGCAACACCCTCATCAGAGGCCGTGATCAACGTACTTCCATCCGCAGTCATTGCAAATCCCAACACACCGCTCGAATGACCCGTTCCCTTCCACTGCTCCTCACCCGTGCGCACATCAATCCTTCGCACGCAGCCGTCCATTGACGAACACACCAGCACAGTCGAGTTTGGCATGAACTCGACCTTCGTGACAGCATCTCCAATCTCGAGTGTGCGTCTGACTCTCCATGATCCAGTGTCAAAAAGGCAGACAACACCAGCAACAAGACCCACAGCAAGAATGCCAACCGCTTCGCACCATGCCATACCCTCGACTGACTGATCTGCTTCAGGCATGTCATTCTTTCCTGTCGCGCCAAGAACATCAACTGTCGCGATAATCGATCCGGTTTTTGTGCCAACAATAGCAACCTTTCCATCAGCAGAGCCAACAGCGATTGATGTGCCAGATGGATGCAAGCTGACGTTAATCCAAGGAGCTTCGTAGTGAAACTGTACTGGTTCAAGCTTGTAGTTTTGCACTCCTGACGGCACTGACCATGAAATCAAAAGTCCGTCATCTGAAACCGTCACAAGGTTGATCTCCTCCTCGTCTCCTTCGGCAGCTGCCTGCGAAGGTGGCACAAACACACCAGCAGTGCAGACGCTAGAGTGTCCGTAAAGCGTGCATAGCACCTCGAGCTTGGGAGTCAGAGCGTATACCCACGCTGAACCGTCATTAGCTCCAAAGGCAAACAACGGCTGCGAAGGATGAAAGCTCACCCACGTAACTTCCTCGACCTCCTCGACTGCGTCCCAGAATTCCCATTTTTGCCCCCGCGAGCGCGAACGCCAAATCCGTACGCGACCGTCCATGCCACCGGTAACGAGCCATTCACCATCGGGCGAGAAACCACCAGTGACAAGTGAGTCGGTGTGTCCTGACAGCGTTGTTACAAGCTTTGGCGGGACAGAGTGTGATGTCCAGATATAGCCAGTGTCATCACCACCGCCGGTGACGACTAACGGCAGCTTTGGGTGCACGCCAACCAGAAAGATCGAATCGGTGTGCTTGTCAAAGTAGGTCGTTGAGTTATTTGACATATCTATTTCGTCAACAATCTCGCCTGGTATTCCTTCATCGTCTTCATCCTGTGCCTGATCATCCATATCATCATCGTCGAGGTCCGACATTGGCGCGTCTCCGCCGTCTTGCTCCTCGTCCTCTACGACGTCAAACGCAGAGGCCGGATCCAAGTAAGCCTCTTCCTCGTTGTCGGCTTCCATACTGGCTCCCGGTTGCTCGTGCGGGTCCATTGCTAATGTGGTTTATGTGTTGTGTTGTTGTTTGACTTCTGGGTTATCAAAAGAAAAAATCAATAACGACGAACTTAATAAATAAGATGAGCCGCAGACGAGTGCTTCGTAAGCAGTTGCGTCATTTCATTATTCTGTTCTGTTCCGTTTTCTTCTGCTTTGTTCTGAATGTTTGGATATTGGGAGTTGTGTTGTTTAGTGTAATGTTCTGTGGCTTATGAAGTAGGGAAGAGTTGTTTGTATTGTGCTTAAAAGGGCTGTTACGTAGTGTCTGATTGAAGAAGTGAAGATTTCAGTACTGTTCTCGTTTCGATTATCACTTCTCACAGCTTTTCTGATCCACTAAGTAAATCACTATCATTTTAATAATAAATTAAAACTAACAGTTCTTATTAAAATAGCAGTCTCTAATAGACAAGAATCAGCTTCATGAAGCCATTTGCTACGTCAGGGGTGCGTTACCCAGACCCTGACTACGCAAACCACCACTCGATTCCTCTTCCTCAGCTTGCTCCACAGAATCACGCTCTCGCCTTCCTTTCTCTAGAAAAATTTCATTGACAATCGATAGAAACAGAGCTCAAAGATGACGTCGTACCCGGTTGGCACCTCGGTAGCGATCCAGCCACTTCTCGAGAAGCTGTCGTCCGAGGACTCGGACTATCGCTTTATGTCGCTCTCTGACTTGCACGGAATCCTCTCCAACAAAGCGGTCTCGCTTGCCAATGACTCGAATACCACGACTAATCGCATAATTGATGGTATTTTAAAGAGTCTGGGTGATAATAATGCTGAAGTGCAGAATCTGGCAGTGAAATGGTATGTTTTCCGTTCCTTGAGATAGTTGATCTAGCTCCTAACCTCTCATCCAGCTTGGCTCCTCTGGTATCTCGCATCAGCGAATCTCAACTGACAAATATTCTCAACCGTCTCTCAGCAGTTGCTCCTTCAGAATCTGACCGCTCACTCAATAGCACCGCGCTGCGTACAATCATCAACAATGTACCCGCGACTGCCAGCACCGGCAAGCTCTTCGTCGCGCGCTTGCTACATACCCTCCTGCCAAACCTGCGCAACTCAACCGAATCTGTTGATGTTCTCGTTGATCTTGTTAATCGGTTTGGTACTTCCTTGACTAGTGCGCAAGTCAACGATACGCAAGATGCGCTCATCGGCGTCTTTGAAAACGCAAAGGGCCTCGTCAGGAAGCGCTCCGTGTCCGCCCTCGGCGCTTTATCTCTCCATATGTCATCCCAGCAATGGGACACCATGATGACATATCTCACCACCTCATTCTCGAGCTCGGTGCCAGCTGATCGTCTACGCATACTCGTTCTTGTTTGTGGTACGCTCTGTCGTGCAGATCGTACGCGCCTTGGACCATACCTGCCTAGCTTAGTACCGAGCGTGATCAAGGCTCTTGAAATCCAAGATGACGACGTGCGCGAGGCATCTCTTAGTGCGCTTGATACTTTCGTTAATTTGTGTCCATTACAGATGGCACAGTTTATGGGCGAGGTTATTTCTACTGGAACTAGATTTATCAAGTACGATCCAAACTACGCGTCGGAAGAAGATGCCGACGATATGATGGTAGACGACGAAGACGAGAATGACTTTGACGATGATGAGGATGATGAGGACGAAGAAGACGATTTTGATGAATTTTCAGACGACGACGATGTCAGCTGGAAGTTGCGTCGTGGAGCAGCAAAACTATTTGCTTCTCTGATTCCTAATTTGACTCCAGATATGTTGGCATCATACTACTCGTCGATTGCGCCTTTGCTAGTCTCGCGCTTTACCGAGCGTGAAGAGACAGTCCGTGTTGAAGTCATCAACGCGTTTGCGATCCTTGTCACGAAGACAGCACACTACAAGAAGCAGCAAGCACGCTCGTCGTCTAAGAACCCTTCTCTTCCACTTAAGCGTCGCATGTCTGACAATGTTGATATGATGATTGACGATTCGGAGTCTGGCCCACGTGTAAAGCTATCAAAGCTATCTGGTCGCGTATTCAAGCTTCTTGCCCGACATCTGCAAAAGACACCAAGTTTGAGCACAAAGCAGGCTTGTTTGACTGTTGCCAACGAACTTATGACGACTCTCACTAGTTTGCCAGTCGAGTTTGGCACATTTGTTCCTGCGCTTGAGCAGTCTATGACGCAGGCTGCTTTGCGCATGAGCGCAATCAAAGTTATTGATACCGCTGCTATTTCCCATGGTTCGCGTGGTATCGATGGATTAGAAGAGTACCTTTCAAAACTAGTCTCTATGGTGTTGGCTGCTGCCGACGATAAGTTCTACAAGATTTCGTCTGAGGCTCTCGCTGCTGCCGATGCTCTTGCCAAGACACTTGCGCTCCGTGACAGAAGCAACAGTCCTGCCGCTGCCCAGTGTCTCTATCAGATTCACGACGTTGCTGTGCAGAAAGCTGCCGCAGCTGATGTTGATTTGATTGTTCGTGAGAATGCGCTTAAGATTCTTGTGTGCATGATGACACTTGCGTATGATACACTCAGCCCGGCTGAGTTTGCTACCGATGCTGAGATTCTATTGGAAAGACTAAAGAACGAGACGACGCGTCAGGTTGCTATTTTTGCTATCGAGAAAATTGCCGAGGCTCCGAGTATCGAGAGCAGCACTGGTGCGCTGAGTGACGCCTGGGTGACCAATGTCGCCAGTGAGCTTGTAGCGTTGTTACGCAAGGCAGATCGTGAGCTTCGGACGTCGTCGCTTGCTGCACTGCGTGTTGTGGTTGACAAGTTCTCGACTAAGATCTCACCAGAGACACATGTCGTTATTGTGGCTATTTTACTCGGCGTGTTAAATGAGGATAATTTGCAGTTTCTTGCACCGTCGCTTGCAGTTCTGACTACACTTACTCCAATTGTTGGTTCCGATTTACAGGTTTCTATTTGTGAATCTGCTGTGTCACTCGTTTCGAAGCAGGTTTCTACCTCTGCGGTTAAGTCACTGCTAGCTCTTTTCGATGCGCTGGCAAAGTGCGGTCATGCTGGATCGTTGCTGAGCAGTCTTGAAGCAAGTGAGCAGACTACGACGACTCTTGGTGCTAAAGCTGTCGCTGTGGTGATTGTTAGTGGTGGATTGGGAGACGAGCAAGTCCCACGGCTCAAGGCCAGTGGATATGATGAGACTGAAAGCGACTCGTTGCGAGGTGCGCTCATGGTTCTTGGCGAGATTGCTGCTGTGATGGGCGATAGCGCACCTGCCGACATTGTTCCAGTTGACATGTTGTTTGCACGATTTGGCGATGCGCGCGATGAGGTGCGCGTCACTGCTGCGCAGACGCTTGGTGTAGTCGCGGCGCGACATGTGTCTGAATACATGCCTCTTATCCTTGAACGGCTCACTCAGACTAGTGAGATTAGTGAGGAGCGTTTGCTCGTCATTGCACTGAACGAGGTCACGATTTTCTGCGGCGCGGCTGCTGTTGACGATGAGGCTGCTCTCGGATTAAGCAGCAGCAATGCGAACAAAGCGAGTGTTCTCGCGCCATATGCTGCCGAGATGTGGAACTTGTTATTCGGCCTGGACAAGTCTAACGATGGAGTCAAGGTCGTTGTTGGCGAGTGCGTTGGCCGACTCGCGCTCGTCTCGCCGACAAAGTTCATTCCAGACTTGCAGACGCGTCTTGCGAGCGACGATGCCGGTGCGCGCAGTGTCGTGATTTCTGCTGTGCGGTATATCCTCAGTCAACCTCAATCTTTTCCTGACCAGTTCGAGCTCATTCCCAAGGTCTCTGAGCACTTGCGCTTACTCGTGTCGGATTTTTTTGCATTGCTCGAGGACTCTGATATTGACAATCGTCGACTCGTTGTCACTGCAGTCTCCTCTGTCGCGCGGAATTATCCTAGTTTCCTTGGTACGCATTTGACGTCTGTTCTTGAATTGTTGTTTATGAATACGTACCCGCGACCTGAACTTATTCGTGAAGTCCAAATGGGTCCGTTTAAGCATAAAGTCGACGACGGTCTTGACGTGCGTAAAGCCGCTTATGAGTCCGTTTATGCGATCTTATTAGCCTTTTTCGATCCTGAATCCGTTACCGAGACTGGAGAAGTCAAGATTGAGAATAAAGAGGCTGTGCTAGAGAAGATGATTGAGCGGGCGATTGATGGGTTGAAGGATGATCATGATATTAAGGTTATTAGTTGTGTTATTATTGGCAAAATTGCACAGGTTGATTGTAGTGTTATTGCTGCTAGTATGTTTTTTTTCCGTTTATTTTGATTTATTTTATACTGATGATTTTAGATCTCGACACGCTCGCAAAGGAGTTTACTACATGCTTGACGATCAAGTTGAAAGAAACGACAATCAAACAAGAAATCGAGCGTACCGGCGAACTTCAACGTCGCGCCGGCGCCACTACTCGCTCTATCGTTTCCGCGCTCCAGGATAGTCCAGACACAGCTGGATCTGATAATTTTGCGTGGGAGAAGTATGTGAAGGAAGTGTATGTTGCGAATAGTAATGCGGTTGATGAGCAGGGTGTTGGTGCTGTTGTTGCTAGTGGTGCCCGGCGGTGAGAGAGATGTATAGACTTGTTAAATAAAAGTTGTGTATTTTTAAAAATATATTGAGGTATTTCTATGCACTTTCAGCAGACAAAAAGGGCCGTGTATATCAGTAAATCTGGGTGAGTTTGGATAAATCCGTGCATTTAGTCGGAGTGTGTGGGTGCGCCGCAGCGCATTTCGTCCGCGTTCTGAATAATCAGAAAGAAGACAACAGAGTCAAGAATTAATCACCTCACATTTCGTTTACAGCAATCACAGGAACGATATCAATAATGATTTTCGGCTCATCGTTAACAGCCTCGATTCGTGCGGTAGTTTCGACGAGACGAAGTGTCCCTGTTGCTGCGGGTACGGTTTTTAAAGTGTTCGCGACACAGGTTGGTGTTCGGCAATGGTACTCTGTCATCAGCCACAACAACAAGAATGCGATTCTGGGATTTAGAAGTGGTGAGAAAGTGGTGAAGAGAGCGAATTTTGAATTTGGAAAGAGATTTGAGAGTAGTGCTGCTGCTGGTGGATACACCCCGCCAAAGCAGTATGTTTACAAAGACGTGAGTGTTCAAGTATATCTATCAATCTGGGGCTAGATTCTGACTATAATGTCCAGATCAAACGAATGAGCGAGAATCCTACGACTGATACGATCCTGGTTGATGTTCGTGAACCAATCGAGTTAGCACAAGAAGGCCAGATTCCAACCGCGATCAATATCCCCTACAAATCCTCGCCCGAAGCACTTTCGCTGAGCGAAGCGGAGTTTGAAGAGAAATTCGGTTTTGAAAAACCATCGAAAGATAAAGAACTTGTGTTTTATTGCTTGGGTGGTGTGAGATGTAATTATGCGCAGCAGTTGGCTGGTGAGTTTGGATACGACAAGAGAGGAAATTATGCTGGTTCGTGGGAGGACTGGGTTGCTAATGAGAGCAAGTAATAGCTCGTAGCAAGTACTTCGTGTCATTTAATATAACATTCATTATCGTGCATTTATACACTATATTACCCTGTGTGACGTATATCGTAGATCTCTTCATAAAAAAAAATCATTCCTGAGCAGGCCGAGGAAACGGAATCTTCTTTCGTTCTTTTGAAATGTTCTTCTTGCGACGACGTTGGATCGCGCGACTGACATCTGATT
Organism: [Lipomyces] yamanashiensis; assembly: GCA_030572775.1. Taxonomy (NCBI): domain Eukaryota; kingdom Fungi; phylum Ascomycota; class Lipomycetes; order Lipomycetales; family Lipomycetaceae; genus Myxozyma; species [Lipomyces] yamanashiensis. Next base: position 940,489 of record JAJMBS010000001.1, read on the forward strand.
TCTTCATCTCGTTGAATTTCTGGGTCAAAACCAGTTTCTTTTTGTCGGCTGTAGAAGTGTTTGTTAGCAATAATACAGCTCCATTGTTGAAGAAACCAACTCACCTTGTTTCATAAAAAATGGCTTCTTTCCCTGCTTCACGAGATCTTTCTCCTTCCGCTCAGCTTCCTTAATCACCTTCTTCTCAAAATCTTTCTTCTTTGCCGCTTTCAACTTCGACTCAAGACTCTGACTCTCTTTCTTCAACTTCTCAACCTCAACCGGATCTCGAGTCTTCCCAATCCTCTCTTTAAGTTCGTCAATCTCTTTCTCGCGATACTCATTCAAAAATGCATAATTCTTTCGAAACTGTGTGTCATCAAATTTACCCGATAAACTCTCAAACCGCGGATCACGACGTAAAATCTTGGGAACTTCGACAATTTCACGAAATCGCGATACAGGTTTCTTTGCTGAGATTTCTTGAGGCGCATGTTTTGATGTGCGTTTCTTGGGTTGTTTCTTCGCTGGTTTCTCTTCTAAACTTATAAACTCATCGTTGGGTTCTTCTTCTTTTTCCTGCTCGTCGTCGTCATCTTCGTCGTTGCTTTCTTCTTCAAAATTGTGCACTGATTTGGCGGTTTTCTCGGTCTTTTGATACTTTAAAGACTTCTTTGACGGATACACATTACTTTTGAATGGCTTGGGTCGTCTGTGTGCTTTTGGAGCACCTCTGTTTGTGGGTTGTTTCGCCATGCTGTGCTGTGTGTAGTGGTGAAGCGGTGAGAGTGAGTTGATCCGCTCAAATTATTCTAACATGGTTTGAGCCTTGGAAGTTTCATTGACTGTTTAGCTCAGCATCTTATTTGGAACAATAGTTCTGTTCTATACTAGATCTACAACTACAAAGACTAGGAACAAAAGATAATAGTAAAAGAATATATTAAAACCCATCTCTTGCTTCAAACGATCGTAAGCACAATCAAATAAGACTCAAAAGATCCATCAGGCTCTTATAAAAATAAAACCAAAAAGCAACTCCTCTCTCCTCGAAAAGAGGAAGAGGAATTTGCGTCAGTCGCCGGCAGTGCAATAGCAACGACACGATGCGCGCAGTCAATAGGCAAGCCCAGCGGACTGCACGCCGGTTATCAAAAATAAGAGTAACATTAAAAGACACAAATAGTGTCGTTTCAGTTGTTACACTGAAAAGAACAGATACTACACTTGATCTAAGCCAAAAGGCAAAGAGAGTTAAAGAAAAAAAAAAAGAAAAGCAGAGCTTTCGGGGACAGGCTATTCTTTTATAGATTCCGAGAGAATAGTAGGGTTAGGTTTAATATTTAACCCTACACTTAGGGCTGATTGTTTACATGATGCTTTTTTGAGATTTTAACAGAAATTGTGAGTAAGGCTGTCGAAGACAATCAATAGTAAATAATTACGCGAGCATTTTTCAATCTCTTTAATAGTTACTCATAAATCCAATGAACATGCAAACAGAAGCTAAAAATAGGCGGAAAGTAGAGGCGACGTGGAAGGCGGCGTCTGCGGCTGTCGAGGCCCTTCGATTTAACTTCGCGGCTCCACTGAGCTCTGGGCATCCATGGCCCGATAAATATCAACACATCCGCAGTAACTAAACAGTTAGGAAAAGCAGTTTAGAAATAGAAGGTATTTGAAAAACTTGAGAATGACTTCGTATCAGACTACAGCTGCTCCAACGAACTATAATGACGCGTTGCCAATCCACTTTGCCAGCGCGCAATCATCGCTCGGCGCAGTAAAGTCAACTGGATCACTGCACAAACAGCTTCTCAACGCACAACAACAACTGACGCAGCCACAACCTACGCAGAGTCTAGTAATTCCGCCCGTGTCAAGAGGTGCGGTGTTTGAGGAGATCAAAGTGAATAGTAGCCAGAAGGAAGTCACAGCTGAAGAAACACTGGCCGCGCTTGAACGTCTCATAGCACTGCCAAACGCTGTAGGTATCCGAATATCGTACACACAAACACTTTTTGACAAGTACATAGTCTCCCGCTCGAGAAATGACACATTACAGCACCAAACTACGGAAATCAATCCCACCAATGTCACAACAGCATTTATTCGAATTCGACGCGATTCTCGAAACAGCGCTCGAACAGCACGACAAAGTGGCGGCGAAGGACAGACTAGTTAAGCTCATGATGATAGAGTCTGGCGTTGCCTCTGCGTGGGGCACTGCATTACGGAAGATCATAGAGGGAGTCGAGTTGTAGAAGTACAGAATTTCAGGAGTCGCGGGCGAGGAGTTAGGGCATTCTTATTGTATTTAATATCCACCATACATAATGTAAATATAATAATGTAAACTAAACATGTGCATAATGTAAGAAATAGTACTTTTATATCAACATAACAAGAACAAAAACTAGCTAAACTAAATCAAAAAAAAAAAATCAATCGTCTTCCTTTTCCGGCACATCAAATGCATCGTTAGGAACATCGTATAGACGAATAACAGGTTTGTTAGGATCCTTAACAATCACATACTTGCCCTCTGGCAAAGCCATGCACATATCGATAATCGACCGCGCAATACCCCATCCATTTGCAACACTAAAGTTCATCTGGTTTGCAAACTCACGCGGCTTGTAGCCCACAACACCCAACACGACGTGCCGGCTCTTATCGCGAGGGTTAGCACGCGACACGAATCCGAGCTTCATCTGCTCGGCACCGGCAAGAATGCTCTGCACAGTCCAACGCGCAAGCTTGCAGCTGTTATTCTTCATCTCGGTGGCGACGACGGCACCGCGCTGGGAAGCGAACTTGGAACGCCAGTCAAGAGCACCGCCGGCACCGGGCGCGCGAGTGTCGAACTCGTTCAAGGCCTTGATGGTGATGAATGAGTCTTCTCCAGAAGCGTTCTTGATCGCACCGTCGACCTCGGTACGCACAATCAGGTTCAAGGGCTCCTCTTCGTCCTGAGCCGAGAGGTTGAACTTGCGGTAACGGTATCCACGCGAACCAAGCGGCTCAGTCTCCTCCTCAGGGTTGTAGAACGGGTTCGGATGAGCAAACTCGTGCTTGAACTTCTCAGACTCGGTAACAGCCTGAGCGGCGAAGTTGTGGTTGATGAAAGTAGCCTCGAGAGCAAGAGATGAAGGCGAGTTGATCGACTCCTTTCCATCAGAGGGCTCGACAGGAGGCTCGACCGCGTTCTCGTTCACAGAGACAAAGTCGAGCGGGCTGCCATCTCGCTTGTCAAAGAACAGCTTGTCGCCCTCACGAATGACGACGATATCCCAGGGGTAGACCGAGCGCGGGAAGCACATAAGCATACTCAAGATCGAGTCAGTAGCGAAAACTCTGCCTTCGCTCTTTGAAGCCAGCTGCTGGATCACCGGATCGTCAGTTGTAGTGGGGTTGTAAATCAAAGCGTCAATAACCTGCAGTCTCCATTCGGACGAGGCACCAGGCCGGTCAAGGCTCTTGTCATAGTAGTAAGTGAAACCATAAGTGTCGATATCAGTTCCCTCCTTGATATCGAGCGACAACTTCTGCAGCCGGTTGAAGTCTATTTCCTCGAGCATCTTCCACTCAGGCGCAATAATAACCGACGAATCGCGTAACCGCTGAGGCTTGTCATAATCTTTCCAGCCAAATCGTCGTCCCGCAGCAGGCCCACCGCTCTGTCCACCGCGCTGCACACCTCGCTGACCACCCCGCTGTTGTCCTTCGAATCCGCCGCGAGCTCCGCCGTACCGAGTAAACCCACCACGAGCAAACTGGCTCCCACCCCTAGCGCCACCGCGACCACCGCGGCCGCCAGCGCCAGCACCGCCCTGCGATCGAAGCACCAGTCCGCCGCGACCTTGGCCGAAACCAGTACCACCGCGAGGCTTCGCGGCAGCGCTTCGGCTGTCGACGACTGAGAAGCTAGCTTCGTCGTCCTCGTTTTGGAACTGGAAGTTCGAGACAGTGCTCGCTCCGTAGGCTTGGTAGGGATCTATCATCCAGACGTTAAATAACTTCTCTCGTAGAGTGTGCGCGAATCAAATTCATACCTCTATTACGACCTCCTTGACGCCCTCCACGCTGATCACGTCCATCACGACCAGGCTCCTGTGACCAATCGGCCAATTTCCCCAACTTGTCACTCTTTGAGAATGGTGCAAACGGAGCATCCTCAAACGAAAGTCCCTTAGTATTCGCCTCAGATGTCGACGGTCCCCAAGCCGAACCAACAGCCGGTAACGAAGGAAGCGTAAATGGTGCCATCTTCTATAAGAATTCCTTCTTCTTCTGCTTCTCTCTGTCGTTTCTATAGCTTTGTTTGGTAAAAGCTATAGCAATGACTTGATCGGGCTCGAAAATAAAATCTACAGCAACAACAGCAACGATGTTTTCTGTTAAGGAGTCTTTTTTTTTCGTTTGTGAGGCGCGTGAAAAAAATTCAGTACAAGCCCCTTCAAACACTCAAGGACAGAGCCATAGTCGAGTCTGATCTGTCTAACACTACGTGTATTGCCATTGTGTGCAGATAAGATGATATGAGATTGTATTGATAGTAATATGAATATAATTGAGCAATATAGTTTATGTCAAAGTTAAAAAGGCTTCTCAGTAGTCGAGTTCAGAACCCACTTCGACTTGTCATACTTAGCAGGCCAAATACCACTCTTTCCCGGCGCCATGATTCCCTTTGGATCAATAGCATTCTTGATAGTCTCATTCAGCTTACACTGGATATTATTATTAAAACTGTATGTTCCCTGGATTTGATCCATGAGTGCAAGATGAGTACGATATTCACCCCATCCGTGCTTTGCGCAGTCGTCGATTAAGGTACGGATTAACCATAGCCCGCGTTTCTTCTTTTCAGGATCGCCACGAGGAAAAACGACACAGACAATATGATGCATTTCGCGCATACCGACAGTGAACGTGCCGATGAAGTCGATCTGGGCTTCTTCGAATCTGCGCTTCGTGATCTCGTATTGCTTCATCGCGTCGTCACCAGAGACTTGACTGATTGGCGCGAAGAAGAGATGGACGCCATTAGGTAACCACTCGAGCCAGTTAAGCTCGTCAAGCGAAGGCACGCCTCGCAATGTCTGGTCACGAATATGCAATACGCCGCGCTGACGAAGGTCAGAAGTGAGATAAAACTTTGCTCCAGGAATCTTAAGAAACGCTTCTTTCGCGACCTGCATCATCGCCTTCCGTACAACTTCGGGACCATACGCGGCACCGTAGAAGTTCCAGCGACCGAGCTGTAGCTTTTCGGCGATCTCGTTCTTCTCTTGTTCGGTTAAGAGCCCGTTGTGCGAGACATAGTCGCTCTTGTGGCCCATAACAGCCGCGTCAAGCGTCACATAGCGAATCGTGGGTACGTTAGGCAAGATATTCTGAACTCGCAAAGGACGAATTGTATCCACAAGCGGTTTCAAATCTTCTTCATTCGGAACAGTAACAAGATAAGTCTCACAACCACCGGGATTAGGCATCAACCACATTCCGAGCTTGGTCACGATTCCTAGCGACGACTGCGTGAAAATACCATCAAGGTAAGGACCGAAGCCGTAATTGAAAAGCTGCCAGCACTTGTTTGGAGGCTGTTCGTGGAGTGGTGCATTGGGATCGTAGCCTTCTTGCGTTGGGTCTGGCATTGCGCCCATACCAGTACGGTAAAGCTCGCCATTGGGCAAAACGATTTCCATTCCGCAATGCATCATGAAATGGTCTATCTAGTGTCAGCCTTATTCACTAGAAGCAAACAAAGAACTCACCTCCATATGGAGTATAACCAACGCCACGATCAAGACAGTTACCAAGGACCGAACCTCCTCCAAGATCAGGCACATCAAGCCAAAGTTTATCCTGCAAATCATGCTTACAAAAGTACTCGTATAAGTCATTAAAAGTCACACCGGGTTCGAGCAAGCATGTAGCAGACTCAACATCGACATTCAGCACTTTATTCATGTTCGCGCCCATATCGACGACGACGCTGCCGCGGACACGCGGTGCTGCACCGCCGTAGCCAACGTTACGACCGATCGAGACCGGCCAGAGTGGAACTTCGCACTCATTCGCGAGTCTGACTAGGTCCTGGACTTGCGGTACGGTTGAGGGACAGACAACGGCCGAGGCAACGAAATAGTCGTCGTCGAGAATCGCGTGCACGTCGTGGAACTTGGATTGTTCGAGGTATGAACCGCCCTTGAGCTGTTCGCCAGAGTCAACGACCTGCACATGCTCAGCACCGCAGATCGCACGCGCTTTAGTGATAAACTTGAAGAAAGTCTCCGGCGTGGTGTCTGGCGGTAGCGCGAGCGGCAGCGAAGGTAACGCAGGCGGCATCACGTTGGCAGTGACGACGGTTTCGTGGTGCTCAGTGTCGAGCTTGAGCTTGTCCGTAAATGCGTGGAGCTTGCTTCCAATAGTATCCATGGTTTGTGGACGATAGAAAGAGATAATAGAGACAGGAAATGTGCAGAACAGAGACAGAAGAAACACAGGTCGAATGCCGCGCTTTTATATTCGCGATCGGTCTCTCAAATCACACCAGCGTAGTCAATATCGGCATGAACGACTGAGATCCAAGAGCCGAGACGCGTCTTCTCCGCGTTTGCTTAGTATTTTATTAAAACAGGATATCAACTAGGTGAACTATCGGAGAACGAACATTCTCTCAATACAAGTGATATCACAAAGAACTGCAGGTTCAATATTTGCATAAATGCAGGCTCTTTATCCTCTTTTCAATACATGAACGAGCAATTAATGCTTTAACTACCTCCAGAACTCTTCAACACTGTTCAAATATCCTGAATATCTCGTATTCCCGCGGAGAAAGCCATTTCCCGCTTGAAACGACCCCAGATAACTTCCACTTCGGCCTCGCTGGGCTGCGGCTTCGGCATCGGATAACGTGGGTTAGTTGAGTGGACTTAGTTTATACGTACCCCGCAGCCTCGTTGTTGTTGTAGATCTTATTGACGCTAAGTAGTATAAGATAGATCAAAATTACGTAAATCATAACTCATCATATATTAATTACTGAATTCCCTTCACACCAGCCGTCATTCTTCGATGTAAAACATAAATTCATATATCCAGTATTTCAAACTTCCTTCGTATGATCCGTTAATACAGCTCGAGCTTCTTCGCCAGAATTATCTCGATAGGAGACTAGACTTGGGACTAGTCACACGATCTAAGCTCGGGGGCCTCCGGGGTGTTGGGTTCTCGGTATTCCAGAAAGAAGCGGTTCTGTTGCAAGATCTTGTGGGTGACCTAGCAGATACCGTTCATCTAACTGATGGCCAAGTAAGTGTCGTTTGTATTGGGTGTTAGCGCAAGATCATAAAGAGTGCGTAGTCCTGACCACAGCTACACTGGGGGTTCAGACCTTGGAGATCAAACCGTTCATTGTGTTTTCCAAAGTGTCCGTGTCCTGTCTTGAGTTCCACAACAGAGCTTACAAGTGGACGCTGGCCTCGTAGAAATTTCTGAATGCGAAGATTGCCGACTTTCACGCTGACCGTGACCGGTGGTTGGAGTTGTACATAGCGAGTCGGTGTCCTTTGTTATTCAGTAGACGTGTTCGGCTTCAAGGCGTAGCCCGTTTCGATATCAGAGTCAGCCTGCCAGCGCTGGCGTGCATTGGCGCAGGATACCCCGCCTCGCCATCTAAGATTATCAGAACAAGACCCTCATAGTATACAAGACATAGCTATTCAAAATTACTATACACTCAACGCATAACTTCTATTCTCTATAATCTTACAAATCATATCTGAGACTATGCTCTTGATGGCAGCTTATATTGACAGATTATTAAACTCAGTCAAGATCTGACCAACATGCGACGTATCGTCAACATCAGCAGACCCCGACCGCACCTCCACAAGCACCTCATGCCCGCGAACCATCGCCGTCAGGATCTTCTCCGCAAAAATATGATAATCATGCGCGTTCTTCGTGAAGCCTGAATTAGCGCGCTGCAAGTCCGTCAGCGAGTCCATCTTTGTCTGCCAGATTACTTTCCTCCGCCGCAAGGCCGTGTTCATGTTCTCGGGTGCAGTGATCAGTTGGATAACGCGCCGCGAGAAAATAAGCGTATGGATTGCGTTGATGATTAAAAACATGTTGAGCACAGAGACGTGCCGCTGTTTATCGTAGACCTCCTCGTCACTGACGACTGGGTCGAGGAGCAATCTAATTGACTTCGACATTGACAGCGGACGCAACGTGAACTCGCGCGCGGCGTGAGAGTAACAGTACGCTGCGTTCGGTGCGCAAAATGGTTCGTCCAAGCATGGTAAATGGCCTGTTAGCTTGGTGAGAGTGAACCGACTGGGCGTGTTGTGGAAGATCGCATGCGCACAGTCAAACAAGTAGACGTGAAGCAGTAATCGGACTTTAAGCTCACTCTGCACAAACGCGTTCCAGTCAAACGTCTCAGGACTAACAGGCAGTGGCCAGTGGCCTTCTGAAAAAATCGTTCTCGGCAGCCGGCATCCCTACTGCGCGTAGAGCCGCAACTACCTCGCCGAACCGCTGGCGCCGGATATGACGCTGTACCTCGATTGTGCCGTTGAATGACTGTACTACGCAGATCAGATAGGCAGCCTGGATGACCTCCAGATGTTCGCGCGAGTCGGATAGCGTGTTTGTTTTCTACCGACCATATTGCCGTCAGATCTAAGAATGCGTCAGACGCAAATATGAATTCCTCGGCGCCGTCAAGCAAGTTACGTGCCGCCGCTATATGCTTTTCTGATACAGAATAGAGTGAACCCGCCAGCGCTACAGTGAGCATCAGTGGCAGCGATACAGTGTTGAGATCAAACGTTGGCGGGCGAAGAACGCCAATATGTGGCTGCCAAAAATGGAAGTAGTTCCGTGTGAACAGCTCAACATTGAGCACCGTGAGAAGCACTCGTGCACTCGTCTCGAGAATGGCATACGGTTTACGCGTCAGATGCTTTGGAGTGCTTGCTGCTGCTGCGCACAGCTTCTCAATCAACTCATTTAATCGCTCAACACTGATGACACCTTCTTGGTTAATGCGGATAAGCTCTGCGCGCTCTTCCTGATCAATCACATTGAGCATGTTGATCCAGCAGTTGGCTTCGCTCAGGTCTACCCGGGTTAAATCGAAAAAAGGCGCCTTGAACGTTCGGATAGTTGTACTTTAGTTCAACGTGTGGTGGCAGTTGCACACCCGATATGTTGTCGAGCTGCAGTTCTGCTGGATCCAAATCCCCGAATCAGAAGTTAGCATACGAAGACAGAGATATTATATCCACGCAAGAGATATTGGTTTGTGAACATGCAATCGTCTGTGCTGCCGAGCGTTATATGATGATCCTGCGACGGCATCAAGGGATCTTCATCGACAATATCTTCTGGAATGGATTTCGCCTCATATCCAGTAAATACGGAGGGCAGGGTCCGCGAGTGCAAGTCCATTAGTGTGAAGTTCAGTAAAAATGGAGTACTTCCAGAATCCCTGCGTGGCATGATGGTGGCTGCGTTGCCCTTTCTGTCAAAGCTACTGAAGGAATGGTAAGCTCTGGGTGAAGACTCGCTATTTGCTGAAGACGAGTCAGAGCGGTGAGAGATGTCGAGAGCGTTGCGCCAGTCGAGGTCGGAAAGGAAGTTTGGATCAAGATCATCAAGATTAAGTTCTAAGGAGTTTAGTAGCTCGGTCTCGGTAGTAGGATCGAGTGGGCCGGGCTCGAGTTTGGATCGAGTGACTGACAGACCATCTAGTAGGAGATGTTCGTGATGATGATCTTGTTCAGGCTTGACAGGGACAGCAGCTTCGAGGAAGGGGTTTACCTGCGATTGAGTAGGCTGTTTTGGCTTTGACTGTGCGGTGGTCTATTCAGAAAGACGAAAGTAGGTGCAGGGGATGCTGTTGAGAGCGCAGTTCTTGCACTAGCGTGCTCGAATCGCAGGCGATCTTTGACCGCGCACAGCCGTCACAGGCTTTTCGCATTTTGCCGCGTTTCTGCTATGGAGCGCCTTGCTGATCACCTCTGTACGGACAGCTTGCGGAATGACGACGTGCGATATCGCTATCTATTCGAGTCAGCAGCTGGTGGAGGAGAGATTGATAAAGAGGCTGTGCTTAGACTCTGTAGAAACGGCGACTGCAAAACTCGCACATGAAGTTTTTCTCTCCAGAATCTAAGAACGGTTAGCAGTTGCTAAGATTATTTCCATAGAATAGTCTTGGTGAAGGCAGCATACGGGTGACTTCATGGCGACGTGGGTGGCCGCTACGGGCGTAAGACGCTCCGCAGGCTGTGCAAAGGAACCTTTCGGCGGGGTTTTCCTGCGGTTTCTGGTCTGACAAGAGCTGCGGCGGTCGTGGCGGCGAGGAGGACAGTTTTAGTGTTGCGGAAGAAGACATTCGGTATGAAGAGATGAGGAGAGCAGTTGTGGGTAATCAGCGGAGGAGGCGATGACGAGCAGAACAAGAACAGAAGCAGAGTTGTTGAGAGACGCGAGGAGTTTGCGGATGGATCTGCGTAGTAGCTGACTGGAAGAGAGTTATTTAGTTTGTTAGGATATCAGTATTTAATTTGGGTGGTAGATGCGTCCGAAAGCGAAGAAATGAAATGCGGACGAAAAGAGTGAAGCTTGTTACCGCTTTTGAACAACAGCGATGAGGGAGAGAGAACCGAGAATATATTCTCCACTGGTCTCAATAGACCAGTGGAAGATACAGATGGAATGAGTAATAATGCTGTTTGAGGTATTCTAGTAGTATTCAACAGTGCATCCCAGGTCCCTTTTGTATATGTGCTCCTGATCAGGTCGTCCGCAATACAACAATGCAACTAAGCATTTACGTAATCTATTGTTCTGTAATCCAAGGGTGTTGTTCCCAAGTGGGCAGGCACAACCCACAGTTTGGCGGTCAGTTGCGGATCTTTGGCGGGGAAGCAGCGAAGGAAGAGCAAAGGAAACAGGAGCGGATTGGGCCAATCCAAGAGAGAAGAAGAGAAAGGCTGGATCAGAAACAGACCGCGGATAAAGTAATCCAGAAATAGTGACCAGAGAGAGTGGGATCGTGGCCAGCTCAGCAGGGTCTGTATTGGTATATCTGGGAAGCTCATTCAAGGAAGACCAATGAACCATATGCTGGATTACATTGACTGTGAGCTGTGATGGATGTGTGCAGTCTTTAAATTCTGCTAGCAATAATCCACAAACAGTAGATAGCAGATAACACATAATAGAAAACACATAATAGACAATCCACTTCGCATCAATAGATCATCACTTTGCCAGGCCAATAGCATAGACAAGACTTGTCCATCACAATCAGACCCTTTCAGACACTACCTCGCCTTCTATTAAGGTTGCCGCTTCACGACCATCCCTTTTGCATAATAGTCTAGCAGTCTTCTGCCAACGAACGAGTCATCACAACGGACTGATTTGAACTTGCTCTGTTTTGATACATTTGTTCAAATCAGGAAATCGTCCTTGCCGGCAGATACTGATCGTTATTTCGTCCGTGTCGACCTTGCTAGGTGGAGAGCAGTGCGCTACGTGTGTGATGCACGGTATACACTCATTAGCGCACTGTAATCTCAACTGGACCCTTATAACGCATTACGCTGTTCCGACTGCTATTAGAGACAGAGACTGTCTGAGGTTCACTTATAATTCAATAGTAGCAAGTATAGAGTTTCATGAGCCGTCACAAATACTTGCCTCTTGGTCTTCGAGTCTGCTGCAATTTAGTTTAGGGAGGATTTTGACCGATTTATAGATTCTACGCACTGAAGAAGCTGAAATTAGCAAATGACAAAAGTAGAATTTAGAAAGATTGCTACGCGACTGCTGGATTAGAAAGCTAACTGGCAGTCTGTGTATGTATACTGCTTCCAAGTCACATCTCGTACAAAGTATTTCAAAGCAATATACGCACTTCTATTCTAATCTCAAATATAACTACAGTTCTTTTAGAATATTGTCATATAAAAAAGACATAAAACTCATCAGATTAGATCATCACTGCTTCTCGGTTCTGTGTGAAAATATGCCTAACCCCATGTGCTCTAAAGTCTGAAGACCGACAATCGGCAAAACCCGACTGAAAGACAGGACAGCCTCGAGAACTATCAGCCCAACGTCCCATGTTTTTTTCCTCGTAGGAGCAACAAGGAAATAATAGTCACGGTTTTTAACAGCTATTTTCAAGCACTCTGGTCGGTGTAGGAAAAAGTATGTGGGTGTTGGGGATTTGGTTGGTTTAGATTCCTTGTTTGGCGATTACTAGCATCTGATTTATTGCGACGCAGAAATTTTCGCGTGTCTTGCGGGTTGCTGTCGTTTTGCGTACAATGTGCACAATTGCTAGCTTTGCTGTAGGATTACCGTAAGATTATGGGAAATATAACACAAAGAAGCAGTAATGGGTGTTGTGGAAGTGCTCAGTGGCAGCAAACAGTCTAAAGTTCAATTTCACTCGGCTGCCGGCATCAAGAACTGCCCACTGCACCCACTACAAACCTGTGTAGCTGATTTCGGCTCTCTGGCGAGTAATATCAGATGCATATCAACTCATTTTCACATGCGACTTCAGCACTACGTCGTCATAGAATCCTACATTCACGCAACACTACTCAGCACTCCTGCACTTATACTTACAATCAAGTCTGAACTACACACTCTTCGAGCTCTCCTCAGCCTTGACAGTCCTACACCACGACCGCAAATAAGATTCAACCACCTACAAACACCAAACAGCTACAAGCACTGCTATTAATCACAAAAATTTTCTGTAATTGCTCCAGTGCGCGTGACAAACCATTCACCGAGCATCCAGAGCTCTCCGACACTCGCCCCGACTCTAGTCACGTGCTCCCACACAACTTAGCAGGATCAGTCCACATTCGGCTGCGCCACTCGCCTCTCCAGCCACTGCGCCACATCAGCCCACTACTTTTTCGGGGCCATCGCAACAACAGCGCTGCTCTGGCTGCGCTCGCCAAACCAGCATTGGACCAAAAACAATCCCTCGTCCGCGCTTTGCCTTCTTCTTCTTTTGTTCTGCATCACTCTCCTTTCTCGCCTCTCTCCCCCGGATTGCTGCTTTCCCTTCACTACTACTTACATCTTACATCAATACACTAGCAGCAGCGCCTAGGGGCCACCGTGCTCAACAGATCCCTCTACTCAGCATGAACATGGACGACTTCGCGACTCCGCTCCCCGCGGCAAACAACGTCGCCTTCGATTTCGCAGACTGCGAAGATTTTCTCGCCCGCCTCGAGGCAGAGGATGCTACCTCCTCCTCCTACCAGTCCTCTTATTTATCGCACTCGCTTTCGCCAGAAGAGCTGCTCTCCTCCGGCCACGGCTCTTCTCCGCTCTCCTCCTTCTCCCCGTCCAACGACGAATCCACCGATCCCAACTCGTGGGTCAATGACGCCTTCCTCTTCCCTCTCGAGCAATCAACCGACGCTCAGAACCCTCAGGACTACGTCAAATCAGAGATTGGCTACATCAAGCCTGAAATGCAACAGTCCCCCGATGACTACTCGGCTCTCAACCGGGTACCATTATATGCTCCCCCCGGCGACTATGCAAACCAGCTCTCCAACGATGGCGTTTCCTCCTCGTCTCTCTCACCAAACTCCCTCTCTCCCGCATCATCCGCTTCCTCTCAGATGATGACACCCCCTTACAAAATGTACGGTCCTTCGCCCGATACGCACAACTCTGAGCCTCTGCCGCAGGCACCGTACCAGCAGCAGCCGGTTCAGCAGATGCCCCAGCAGCAGCCACCAGCCAACCCTGCCGCATCCGCAGCTGCAAAGAACTCTGTCGCGGCGTCTAAGCGGAGTCCACCTGCTCCTGCCCACAATGCTGTCCGTCGCACTTCGGCTGCTGCTCGTCCCAGCCAGCCACACGATACACCTGAACAGGGTGCCAAAGGAGGCAAGATCACAAAACCAAAGAAGGTATACTTTCATTCAAACAGTTATGAGTATCTTAAAAATTGTTTGCTAATTAATTATTAGACGGCGCACAACATGATCGAAAAGAGATACCGGACAAACATCAACGATAAGATCTCTGCCCTCAGAGATTGCGTCCCCTCTTTGCGCGCCGTTACCGGCAGCTTTGACGAAGATGACGAGCTTGATGGTTTGACCCCCGCAAACAAGCTCAACAAAGCTACTATCCTCACCAAAGCCACCGAATACATCATGCATTTGCAGCAGAAAAACGCTCAGTTGATGCGTGAGAACAGAGATCTTGCCGAGGGCAAGTTCCCAAACACAAACGACGTTATGTCTGGCCAAGCTCCTGGTATGAATGCAGCCATGAACGGTTCTGATATCAACCACCAAGGACTTGATGGTAACGGCATGGGCAATGGCTCGATGATGAGAAATGTTGGTCAGAACATGATCGGCAAGCTCATGATGGGCTCAATGGCGGGAATGATGGTCGCAAACTCATTTAACGATGTTGACGGTCAGAACACTCGTGGTCTCGCAGCCGTACCTATCATGATCCGAACAGGATTTAACGCTGCTCTTGGACCCCACGCACAGGCTGCCATCGGTCTTCTTCGTGGCGCGTTGCTTCTTGGTGCGGTTATGTACATCTTCTACCCCTCGCTCTTTGCCGACAGTCCCAGTAATAAGGGCTTCAAGAAGCAGTCCGCGGCAATGTTTGCTGCTCAACCGCTTTCAGTCAGCAGTCCATTAGAAGTTCGTCAGCGTGCCTGGCTCACTGCTATTAGAACTGTCGACGTTCCTCCTCGTGTGGCGCCCTTAGAGATTGCAGCTATTGTGAAGAAGCTTTTCAAGCTTGCTATCCGTCGCGTCGTCGGATTTGAAGGCTACAGATTGCTCCTTGGAACTACTGAGGAGGAAGATGATCTTCGTATCGCTGCCTGGAGAACGGCCATTGAGGCACAGCTCGGCGGTGGTGATGCCGAATGCTCGCATGTGCGCCTTTTGATTACGCTACTGGCTAGCTTTTTGATCCGTGCTACTCCTGTGCGGTTGATGCTCCAGGCTCTGCATGTAAAGATTCTTCTCCATGACCATTCATTCTTGCAAGGCTTTTCAAACAAGGTACAGCGTGCTCTGTGGCAAGAAGCTCGTCAGCTTCATACCCAGGAGCAGGAATCCACTGAAGCGGGTGCCGAGAACGAGAAGACGCCTGAGCATCTTGTCAACCTCCTGCAATGCGATGATATCTTTGACAATGATGCTGTTACTCGCGCCTATAACCTGGCATGGAACCTTCCTATCAACAAGGGATTGTCTGCCACATACCGCGATGACGGAATCTCGTCTATGACTTATGACACCTCGCTTCAAAGCCCTCTTGATGCCATGGCTGCTTGGTACTCGTGCCGCAAGCTCCGCAGTGCTCTTATGGGTTCGCTCGAGAACGTTCGTGATTCGCAAGCTCTCGAGACCAGTGTCAAGGTTGCACCTCCTAACTCGATTGTCCACCGTCGGGCACTTATTGCTCGCGCGGTGTTGCTCGGCGACGCCTGTCCTGAGTACACTGGTGAGATGATGGAGGCTGTCCGTGAGGATATGAAGTTGACTAAGAAACTACCCGTTACTTCGCGTGCTGCTGCAGTCGCTAGTATCCCTGTTGCAGTGCGCAAGGTGACACCGGTGATGAAGTCTAAGACTGATGCTTCGGCTATTGCTTCTTCATCTGAGGACGAGGATGAAGACGATGAGGAGTTCGAGGACGATCTTGATCTTGAGAATGAGCTTGATGATGCTGTGTCGGCCACCATCTCCGTCACATCATCTGAAGACTCGAACATGCACAGCGCACCTTCTCCTGGCGAGACGATTGCTGTAATGCTTTCGTCGGCTGATATTCGTGTCGCCGTTCGATGTGCTCTTGTTCAGACTCTTCTCCCGTCACGGCCATACGTCGCCGAGAAGATGTATGCGTCGCTCAAGGTCCACGATGCTAGCGAGCTAGGTCTTTTGGGCTTCGTCGCTGTTCTGTCGACTGTCCGCAAAATGCAGCGACGACGACCGGTCGAGAAAGCCAGCGAGTTACTCATTGGCCAGGCGCGTATCTGGGTTGGTGGAGATGAAGGCGTAGCCGTCGGTATCCCCACCGAATCCCGGCGCGAGGTCGTGAAGGAATGTGTTAAGATTGGCATGCGTCTCAGCGGATACGCTGATGGTATTGATGGCGATGAGGGTGACGATATCGGCGAGTGAATAAGAGGACGTGTATTTTCTATTTTGTTTGTTAAAACAAAAGATTCTCTATTATTTTTGGGAATTGCTGGTGGCTTGTAATATGATTTTAGAGCGTTGAATTAAGCCAGGTGTTATTTGTTTTATTTTTCTTTCGTGTGTTTTTTGTCTCTTCTATTGTTGTAACTCTATGAGAATAATTATATCAAGTAGAGAACGGTTGCGTGTTGGGAGCGCATACTGTGTTCATACTCAAATCTATCAAAAGTGTTATTAGCATCGTATTCTTCTGTGGCAACTTCGGAGCGGTATTGTTTAGCTGACATAATTGATGCAAATTACATAAGGCATATGTAATTGTTGCTTTTGGCGTACTTACCCTAATTAATGACATTATAAGGGTTAGGTGAACTAAGTAATTAGCAATAGGGCACAACCCTACAACTGCGCGTGACTACGAAATATTTCAGAGATGAGAGCAACTCCCAACATCGAGTTCGAGAGATTCAGTACGTCCTCGTTAGGTTGCGACCGTCTTTGATAATCCCCGTCCACCACCAAACTCATCGACGAATAAACAACAATGGGTCACAGGTATGTTGAGATATAAGAAATATATTTAGATGAGGGTGCGATAGATATACTGACTGGTGTTTTATTATAGCCACGGTTACCGATCGGGAACGCGTTATGCGTTCCAGCGCGATTACAAGAAGAAGGGAATCATTCCGTAAGTCTGCGTCAATATTCTCCAGTGAACCTACGTTGCATTTGAATCGATATCAAAGAGCATATTTAGAAGTCGAGGATTGCAGCAGCGTAGGAGAAATTTGAAGAAGAGGATCTAACAGATGTGATCTAGTATGAATGTTTACCTTCGCACTTACAAGGTCGGTGACATTGTCGACATCAAGGCCAACGGTATGCATTTTAAACAATGATTAGAATTGAAGAGTACAGAGATTAATTGCAAATGAATAGGTGCCGTCCAGAAGGGTATGCCCCACAAGTTCTACCACGGAAAGACCGGTATTGTCTACAACGTTACCAAGTCCTCGGTCGGAGTTATCATCTACAAGGTCGTTGGCAACCGTTACCTCGAGAAGCGTATCAACCTCCGCATCGAGCACGTCAAGCACTCCAAGTGCCGTGAGAACTTCGTCAAGCGTGTCAAGGAGAATGCTGAGCGGAAACGGGAGGCTAAGGAGAAGGGAGAGCCCGTTTTCCTCAAGAGACAGCCTGTTATGCCCAGAGAGGCCCACACTGTCTCGACTGCTGGAAACGAGCCTGTTACCCTTGCTCCCATTGCTTACGAGACTTACATTTAAATTATGTACATTTTCTTTGTATCTTGTTTTATTAGCAAATTGGTGTGTATGGAAAATAAACAAAAGTTACATTTAATCTATCTATTCATGCATTCTATTTGCATATTTATGCATTTATGATACGTAATTGTATCTTCATGAAGTGAAACTAATGTAAATCTAAAACTTCTATGCATTTTATTACAACATTTGCCCAATATACCCAACACAGCAACGAAATCTTGAAGACTACTCTCTAGATGGCTTTTCCTCTTCAGCTTTACTACCCTCCACACTCTCGACAATATTACTTTGTTCCAATCCCCCAGCACCGCCAGATCCAACCGTCTTCAATCCGAGCTGCAATCTCAACACCTTCACCGTTGCCATCGCCAGAATACGATAATACACTGCAGTCACAATTAACATACCTAGATAAAACCCCTTGTTTATACGAAGATTATAGGCGTCGATGATTTGTGAGCCGCTGGTGTATTGACATTCGCCGTTGACTTTGAGGTCGTCGGTGCAGGTGAAAGTGCGGCCTTCGAAGGCGTAGTTGAAAAGTGCTTCTGCAAGGAGTTAGAATTTTTTGAATAACTACTAGGAAAATGACTAGACGTACTTGAGCCATACATCAACGGATTGATATAACTGAACCCTCTCAAAAAGCCCATCATATTATACGACATCAATCCACTCATCAACGTACCAATCGATAGCGCAACCGAGATCATATTAGCCGCGAAACCGGGATGATGGAAGATCGTGTTGAATGCTATTCCGATTGATTCGCCACAGTTCACAATCACAAAACAGAATATCGCTGAGGAAAAGTACATCCCGATCGTGCGATTGATACCAGTGACAAGGACCATTAAACATGAAAATATCAGAGAATTGATAATCTCAAACGGAACTTCGAAAACAGTATATGCCAGCAAAAAACTGAAAACGCCATATACACCATCATCATGCTCTCGGTAAAAAATATCACGCTGGGGAGGATACGTCGCGATGTTACATAACATCCCCACGAAATACATCGCGCTGAACTGTTGGACTATACCAACACTATTCTGAATTCCAAGATAATCAGACTTGATAGGTGAGAAGAATAGTGCCATCAACACGCCGAATCCCACAACTTGTCCGAATCTTCCGATAAGAATTGCGGGGTTCCTCATGAAATCGAGAATGGTGCGGTGACAAATTACCGGGAATGATTTCATGAATGGAGCAGCATGTCGTCCGAGTGATCCCAAATCTGCTAGTTTATCCATATGCGCGGGATCTAAGACTGATGATATATCTTCCTGTTGCAATTTCGAAACCCGTTTATTTTGATATTCTCCCAACAAGAAATCGACCCGTTCTCTCGTCTCAGCTTCACTTCTCGGATCCTGTAAATTGACGGAGATCATATCAAGAATATGATCAGCCGGATTCGTCAATGACGGACACGGAAACCCGCAATCTGAAAAATATTGTAAAAGAATGTCGCCTCCTGGACCACTATATGCTACTATTCCGCCTTTAGCTAGAAGTACTACATTTCCGAAGAAAGAGAATAAATCTGAGCGAGGTTGATGGATCGTACATACGATTGTGCGACCTTCATCAGCCAAGGCTTTCAAGACCGATAATATCGAAGCAGCAGTGAAACTATCAAGTCCAGATGTAGGTTCATCGAGAAGCAAGACCTTAGGCTCGTTGAGTAGTTGCACACTAATCGACACACGTCTCTTTTCACCACCCGACACACCCTTGATAAACTCACTCCCAATTAACGTATCAGCACACTCGGTTAACCCCATCTTTGCTATAACATCAGCTACTCGCGCGCGTCTCTGCGCTTTGCTAAGTGACGGCGGAAGTCTCAAATCTGCCGCGAAGTTAAGAGTCTCGCGCACGGTGAGAGTAGGCAGTAACCCATCGTCATCTTGCGTCACATATGAACAAATCGATTTGAGTATACTTGGCGAGGGAGATTGTCCGTCAAGGAGTACCGCTCCAGAGACGTTAAAACGGGCGAAGAGAGATGAGTTGAGTCGAAGAGCAATCAAATTCAAGAGTGAACTCTTGCCTGATCCTGATGGTCCTAAGATCGCGTTAATCTTTCCGGGCTCAAATCGTGTAGATATATCTCGGAGAATCTTGATCTTCTTCTTTCGTAGTCGATAATCATATTTCTCAATTTCAAAATCAAGATTTTGCACATCAACTGTCAACATCCGTGTCTCAGGAGCAGGTTCAATTGCAGCTACCGCTGCCTCAGATTGCGCAACTGAAGGTCCTCCAGATGCATTACTAGCCGCAATCGACACATCAACCGGTCGGAAATAAAGTAACGCTGCAGCACCTAAATAATTTGCAATACAAATACAAATAACAGCGACTAACGGAACACCGATCCAGCCTACTCTAATACCTAAAGCGGTAAGCTGATATGAACCGGTGTATTCTTTGCATTCGGGGTTAGAGATGTCCCCGTAAGGACAGTCACCGAAGTAGCCTGAGAAGATGGCACCACACATTGCGCTGAATCCGTAAAACTGTATCAATGTTAGAAAACTCCGATAAACCAACAACTCTTGACTTATTACCTGAAAGGCAATCCATTTCAGCCACCGGACATATACCGGCATCGAATCCGTTTGCAAGAAATACCCACACGACATAGTCTGTACAGTGGCAAACGAATTTCCAACCAACACTGCGATCGAATAATTTCTCGACACAGATACCGCAACCATCGCTAATGTTACAGCAGCAAACTGCTGTAACATGACACATGTGAAGAAGAGGAAATAGCGCCGCGCATCGGCTTCAAAGCCAACCATGAAGTATATGATTACAGAAAATATTAAAGGGACAGGTACATCTTCCAAAAACAACCTCGCAAAACGACGAGAAACTAAAAATCCCTTAACTGAAATCATACCTTCATTGCGCTCACGATCAAACACTTTGATATCAACCGAAGCTAATCGAAACGTTTCATACATCAGCATCAAATAACCTTGAGTCGCAGTCGACGCATAAATTGCACCAATTTGTGACTTGATCCCAGTTATACTTCCGTCTAAATCATAGAAAATCCATCCGCAAATGATTCCGTTTATCACGGCTTCGATAAGCGAGCCAACAAGACCCAGATGATCGCGACAGGTTGTGAGCATCGCTCTTTTCGTCAGTACAGTAATCTCTCGTAGTAACGGCGCGTGAACATCATGACGACCGGGAGATTCAGCCATGATTTGAACGGGAGGAAACGCCTCGGTTCTGCGCCATGCAGCGATAAGACTCTGGATTCGGGTTGCGGATTCTTTCTGTGCTTCTGGCGATCGGGTGTCGTTCGCTGCGAGATCAATCAGTATATCTGCGGGGTTCATCAGTTCGGAAAATGAGTATCCCAAATTCTCGAAATATCCCAATGAAGTCTTCACTGAGCCACAGTATACCGGCTGGCCCATTGAGAGTAATGTAATCGAGTCAAAGAGAAAGAAGATATCTGCGCGCGGTTGATGAATCGAAGTTATAATTGTTCTACCTTTCTTTGCCAGTTTTCTCAAAGTCTGAACAAGAAGTAAAGCAGAATAAGCATCTAAACCTGTAGTAGGTTCGTCGAGAAATAAAACTGACGGATTTGAGAGTAGTTGAATGCCCATACTAAGTCTTCTCTTTTCACCTCCTGATAAACCTTTATGATCGTTATCGCCCACTATCGTATCTGCACACTCCTTAAGTCCCAATTCAAGAATAACTTCTTCTACTAATCGATGCCTCTCTTCTTTTGTGGTCGAGGAAGGTAAACGGAGATCTGCTGAATACAGCAGAGTTTCGCGGGTAGTAAGTGTAGGAAGGAGGATATCCTGCTGAAGAACGTATGCATGACGGACTTTATGGATGTTTATTTGGCCGTTAAATGTAACCTGACCTTCAATTTTCAATTTTGAAGCTTTCATGCGACTAGCCATGACGTTTAACAGCGATGTCTAAAATATTGTAAGCCACTGTATGTTGATCGACAAGAGATAGTCGATACCTTTCCTGAGCCACTGCCGCCAATAATTGCCATGACAGTCCCAGCAGGCACATCAACTGATACGTTATCAAGAATTCTCTTTGACTGCTTCGGTGTTGACGGTTCCTTCTTCAATCCAAGAGACTGCAGCAATGGTGTTGATGGTTCGATACTAACAGTTAATCCGCGCACCGAAAGGTCAACAGCATCAACCTCATTAAACGAGAGCTGCGGACCTCGCACGCTGTTTACCAAAATCAGTTTCTCATCATCAGGAGGACTTGTTGAAGTTCTGTTACTCGCAAGATGCGGGTCTGATGGGCATGCAGTGACATCAGGAGCAGCCTCCTTGGGCTCATCTGGACCCTCAAACTCACCGCTCATTGTCGCTGCGAAGGTCAAGACCCTAACTAATTAGCAGAGATATAAAATCCCACAACCTAATTCATTCAGTTGAACAGCACTAAAACGTATCATGAATCCCCAACTACCGCATTACCAGCCAAACGACGTTGTCCTCAGAAAACTGCATCGGCAACCGGCAGTAGTTTTTAGCTGGTTCGCTCGCACTCAATCCGAGATGCCCGAAATTACGAGTACGAAGGCCGTGGGTGAACTTTATTCATAACAAAGCCTTAGGCTTCATGGCATTGCGGCATCTTCCGTTGTACGCAGAGAACTACTTGTGACGCTGATTGTGGATGTATTTATGATTATCTTTTTGTTTAATATAAAAATCTAAGAATATAATATACATTTCTAGCCACATTGCGCCTGAAATTGTGACAGCCAAGACTTGCTTAGTACTGTTCCCGTAGGAAGTTTGGTTTGCGTACGCATCGCTAGTCTTTTACGACATCTCGGTTAGCTTGTCGCAAGTTCCTGTAAATATTCCACAGTTTTACTTTAATAAGTAAGCATAAACCAGATATGAGAAACATCGGAGAATAAGAGTAGTTTGTTGCTGCTATGTGTTGCTGCTGAATAGTATTCAGAAGGGAGAATATCATGATACTAACACACTCCCTCCTCGTGATTCTCTAAACTGCAGCTTAGAAACAATGTAACTAAAAAGTCACTCTTTTTTCACTTATTTCGCCACGGCAATCAATGCCCTGCGCAGTTACATTCGTCATATGGTTCATATATTATATAATCAGACATACATGAATTAGTAATGACCGACATCGGCAGTATCACAACGAGCAGAGATGCCATGTGCTCGTTATTCCACACAAATGCTCACCGAGGCGACAGGAACAAGGAGCGATAAATATTCCGGTCCTTGTTCCTGATCCTATTTAAGCATGCCTTTACCCGCTTTCCTCCCTTTCCTTTCTTCACTTTCTTCATCACTTTTGTTACGTCTTTCTTCAGCTAAACTCGTATCAACCATGTCTGACTTCAGCATCACCACCATGCCCGATATCAACGTTTCCTTATCCGAACTCCGCCGCTACGGCACCAACTTCAAGCGCGGCTACGTCAAGCTACCTCCAGCGTCCGCGTACTCGTCACCGCCCCGTCGTGTGCCCACTCCTCATCCGCTTCGCGCGCACCCTCACCGCAACAACGCGACCATGGACCGCGTCGACAAGCTCGACCACTCCTTCGGCCCCGATTATCACCACGAAGGACCCTTCGACGCCACTTTTGCCTACCGCAACAACGGCAAGAAGTACCCGCCTATCTCGGCCGTCGTGCGCTCGACCCAGCAGACCCTCCAGGCCGTACCGCCTGCTTCAATCATCTCAGCGTTGAGAAACCACGAACCCATCGATCATGTCGCGCTCATTCCTCCCACCGCGGATCATTTCTACCAAGAGGAGACCCTCTCAGAACTCAAGAACTTTGAGCATCCCTCTATTCTCGGATTCTGGCCCGGAGAAGAGTTTTCCACCGCCGGCCGCCCCCAAGAGAAGAAGCCTCTCTTGCAGCGCCTCCCCCCTCCTCCCCCTTCCTCCACTGCCGTCTCTTTGGCTCCCCAGCACAATCTCGCTGGCTATCCCTACAGGCGTTTTAGCACCTTGACCCGACTTTCGAAAACTTTCTGCCGAAAGTCGCGTCTCTCCTTCCGCCGCGCTGCGCACACCGTGCGCAGAATCTCAACTCGTGCTTTGGCGCGTTTCAATTTGTGATTCCCCGGATCTTCTAAAATCTCATGTCGCTTGTCTATTTTTTTACACACTCGCAGTACTATGCTTGGAGACCTCATACCTCTTTTTTTTAAAATCGAAAAAAGAATACCCAGACTTGGCGCCTATGCGGCTTTGTATCTGTCTTGACTCCTTGTTCACGCAAGAGAGCTAATCTTTGCTATTTGCTTTTCCGCCGCGGGCGGCTGTCAGCTATCATTGGATATTCGTTATCAATTACGCATACAATATGACGCTCAAAAATGTTCTTCGAAGTCACTTAATGATATAAAGGTGGGCGCTAGCGGTTGTCAGATTTCGAGTTCCATGATATCAATTACGTCCACTCTCTACACATTTCGGCAGTAACTCTCTTTTGAGAGTTGATAATACCATTATCCATGTTTAATTCTGGATTTTTGGAGTTATTATTATTATTAGTTTTATGTTTGTAATAATATTATGTTTGTATATATGAACACATCGTGCCCTTGTAAACGTCTGTAGTACACGCCTTGTATCGTAGTCTACTTCATGTGCATCCCACATTACAGTCTTTGAAGTCGCATACACGGCAGCTACTAGTATCACAGTCGTCGGATAACACACACAACATATACTCATATACTCCTCATATCTCTGCCTCTCATGATCCGGCTTCTTTCTCAATATCCATCTCTCTTCGAAGGCTTCGGGCTAGGGCTCCCAACCGCAGCAGACACAGCAGGAGCAATTGAAGTAATATATTACGTAAGAATTGCATGCGGACGCTGATGGGACGCTGATGGGACGATGATACGTGTGCTGCGCGAGGGAGAACTGGAGACTACGAGATCTGGGAGTTGTTTGAGTTGTTTTGTGAGGCAGAATCATTGATCTTATTGCGATTCTGGCGTTATCTATCAGTATGGTTTTGATATTTATTATTGTGTATATGAGTTTTTGAGAAGAGGCGAATTGACTAACCTATCGAGCTCAGATTCCAAGAACGCGAACGATATTTGATTCGACATCCTATTCATATCCAACTTTCCACACCAAAAATCAGAAGTTACATAACGTTATCCTGAAATATCAAGATGGCTGATGATGCGGATGAAGCGGCGAGACAGGAGAAACTCGCTGCTGCTCGTAAACGGGTATGTCCTCATAATATGACGAGATGGATCCTGCCAAGTACCGAGAATATTGAAGCTAACTCTCAATCCAGTTTGAAGAATTAAAAAAGAAACAAGACAAAAAACCGAAAAAGAAAGCCGGCAAGAAAGGAAAAACGGCAACAACGACGGCAGAAGATGAAAGTGAGGCTGCGGACACGCCAGAGCGAACTGATAGTCCAGCGACCGTTCCGGCGGGGATTGAGACTCCCATGCCAGAAGATGAGGAAGATGAGGACGATACGGGTGCTGCTGTTGAGGTTGCGGATGATGCTGCGGATGATGTGGGTGCGTTAGCTACTGAGCAAGTTGACGACGCGGAAACGGAAGAACAGACCGATGAGCCAGCAGAATCGACCAAAGAAGTTGAAGAAAGCGATGATCTGAAAGCGCATCTAGAAGTCCTTAAGCTTGAAAATGCTGCTCTTCGCGATTCTCTTGCGACAGCTAATGCAAAGATCCAAGTCGACGCTGCGACAATAGCATCTTTGCAAGCAGCAGGCTCGGACTCCTCCGCTGCTGCATCGGGAACTACATCGCCGCCTGTCCAGTCTGCTGAGTACTATCGTGTTCTTGAAGAAAAGTTTTCTCGTGAAGCACAGGAACGATACCTCCTTGAGCGAGATTATGTTTCCTTGAAGCGCACACATGACAAGTTGATCTCAGCGCATAATGCAGTTATCGAGGAACTCGAAATCCTCAAACAGCGATTCTCAGCTGACGAGAAACGCCGCCAGCTTTCCGATTCCGAGGCTTCTGCACCCTCGACTTCCGAAGCACCGACTACGCCAAAGGCTAAAGAGACCAGGACCGCTCCTGATATCAACGCGCGGTTACAAGCCGGTCGTACGTCTTTCTTTCGCACCGCGCAAGGATTATCTGCTGCCGTGGTCAAAGGCGTCACCGGTGGTGCTAACGCCGTCATAACCGATGGCCCAGGCTACGTCCAACGACAACTCAGCAGCCCATCTATGCGTCGACAAAGCTCGACAAACTCCTACACCGACGTCGAGTTATACGCTGACGATGCTGTTCCCGAAGAACTCGAAGAAGACGATGAGGCGGCTTATGAGCGCAGTCTCGAGAAAGCCAAGAAAGTTTCAGAAGAACGTGCAAAGGCTGCCGAAGAAGCACGCGCGAGACAGGAATGGATTAAGAATGAAGTCGATAAGTGGAAGGGCTATCAGATTGATTTACAAAGAGTCGGCGGATCCGGTGCTGGACATGGCGAGATCTTTGTCGTCTAAGGTTTTGAGGTTACTTACTGATGCAGTCAAATTATCTTTTATTTCATGAGTACTTATTGATAGGAGTATATAGTATATAATATGATCTAACAAAACCAAAAATCAATGTCCACAAAACTAAACCCCAAAATTTTTAAGAATTCCAGCAATAAGAATAAACCAGTTCTGCTTCTTTTAATCATCCCTTAATCAACCCAGTCTTTTTATAATAATACCAACAAAAAAAGCTCAAAGCCGAAACCAGCGGCAGCTCAACTTAGACGTTTTGCCTATCCATCCTTCCATTCGTTCATTTATTCAACCAACCTGCCTGCAAGCCAAAAATAAACAAAGCATCAAACACGTTCCTCTTAGAAACACCTATGTGCGAACAACTAATAACTCTACTAA
The DNA here is from genome assembly GCA_030572775.1 of [Lipomyces] yamanashiensis. Taxonomy (NCBI): domain Eukaryota; kingdom Fungi; phylum Ascomycota; class Lipomycetes; order Lipomycetales; family Lipomycetaceae; genus Myxozyma; species [Lipomyces] yamanashiensis. The sequence continues at coordinate 966,954 of JAJMBS010000001.1, forward strand.
CAAGAGCGAGGATCACCAATGACAGATACCACCAGTCTCATCGTCGACACTCCATTGTCCCGCCAGACCGACCACTTTCTCGCTACCATCATCATGCTCTCCGAGTCCCATAGCATCGCGCATTTTCCGACGCACAACAAACGCATCGTCACGAAGTAAACGTGCAGCCCATGAACCGGCTGCAGGCGCGCCAGTTTCGTCGCGCGCTTGCTTGAGGAATGGAAGGAGGGCGGTGCCGCCTGTGCCGCGGGCAGCTTTCTTCTCAGATAGAACAACGTTCGCAAGACCGTCTTTCTTTGGAGCGAGCTGTTGCTGCTTGATGGGTGCAGTGCCAGAGGCAGGAGAGGGAGTCTGGGTCTTCTTGGCCTGGATGATGATATATCGGGAAACGATTTGGATATGCTTGTCTCTGAACGAGCGCAAGACAGCGAGGCACGCGTCATAAGCTAGAGTAAGGGCTGAATTGGTGAGTTTGTGGGCGCGAACATAGTCTGAGATATTAGCACACAGCTCTAGCTGTTCCAAAAACCGACGATGAGGACCAGGCATGTACTTCCTCATTTCGTGGATAAAGTTGTTCGTACTTCCAGATGACGAAGTTGGAGAGCCTGAGCGCGAGTTTCCAGGTGAACCTGAAGCAGTAGGACGGTGCTGGATACCAAGAGCGATATCCAGAGCCTGGATGAGACTGCTCTGGGCGTTCGAGCCGCCAGCATACTGTCTGTAAAACTGTTCGTTGCCATAGCGAACGCCATTAGGCAGACCAGCATCAGTCATGTTCTGGGATCCGGCAAGGAACGGTCTGATGCGGTAGTAGAATGTATGCGGATCGCATTGCTCGGGAAGACGCGCGAGAATCGGGATCAGGCTGTCGATAGACTCTGCGAGGAGCTGAAGAGCGACGACGGCGTCGTGCGCAGAGTTTCCGCGGCAGGCATGGGTTGCTTCAAGGAGATGACGGATACAGGCAGCACCACGGATTTCGATTGCGGTTGACACGAGATAGAACCAGGACTCGTCGATTGAACCGGTGAAGGTGTGGAGGGTAGCGAGGGAAGAGAGATCAAGGGTTGCTGGATCCAAGTGGTCGGCAAAGATGGGCCGGTGATTCCACAGACAGAGGCCTGCGTAGGTGGCAAGTGGCGGGACCTCGAGGTATTCAGCGACTTTGAGGAGTGGTTCAGCGATCTGGGGAGGCAGCTCGTCGCTGGCGGAAGTTCCGGACCAGATGTATGCGTGAGCGAGAAAGCCGAGGATGGAGTAGGCGCGCCACCGCTCAGGTTCTGAGTGCAGGCGGTTTGTGGAGAGCAGAGGGAAGGAAGGAGAGTTAACGACGGCGCGCACCTGCCGAGCCATGATGAGGAAGGACAGGTTAGTGGCGGCGGCCTCCCAGGGAGCGTAGTAGGGGTCGGGCAGGCGGGTGAGAGGCATCGCAGAGGGCACGAAGCCGGTCTCGAGCGAGACGTCGTAGGCTTCCGGATCTGGGATCGCGGGGAGCATGTCGACTGTGTAGTGTGGAGGAGGAAGAAGAAGAAGAAGACGAGAGAAGAGATAAGAATTTAACAAGGAGAAGTACCAGGAAGATGGACGGAGTGTTGAGGACGAGGAGACGCGGATGATATAAGAAACCAGAAAATGTGCACGCGCCCAGAAAGAGTTGTTGTACCGAGTCAGTCGAACGGGTGCGCTGACTGGATATTTTTTTGCAGGCTATTTGCTCTGTTTGGAAGTGCACGTGACCATCCACGCGCGCAGGAAATTGGTTTTGATCTTTGCAGGAAGTACAGCAGAAAACAGTGCTAGAAATACTACAATTTATGCTATTTCTACGGCCACACAGCCAGCAGCAAAGAGCAGCGTCGGTCCGCTCGAAGGGAGCCAGGATTGCTCTTTGTACGAGTCTTGTGCGCCGCTCGCGTAGCGGTTTGGCAGCCGCGGTTCGGGTTCAGGAACTGGTTGTTAGTTGCGGGCGAACCAGCCATTTTCCTGCAGCCTGACTGCGCTTCTGGGTCTTGTTAAGAGTTGTGTTGTGTTGAGAACCATTTTGCCGATGGAAGGCACTTTGTGGTGTGTGTATTCAGAGCAGAGTAGTAGAGTACTTAGAGTAAAGTGCGCTTAGTAAGCGGAGTGTGCAAGTGGTGATCTTTCCTCCTTCATTTCGAGTCGGTCGAACGCTGCCTTGTTGGCCTCGTCGGCCCCGACGAGGCCGGTCTACCGGAGATCGATCTCAGCGAACAGTAGTTGTAGTAATAGATTTCGGTAAATGCAATAATAATGTCTGTACTGAGCACAAAAGTAGTTTATCACAGGAAAGTTGAACAGTCCATTGCAGTTGCCAGTCTTCTCTTCTATACTCACTCTTCTATACTCATCTCCATCTTTCCAGTCAATACCTTAACACACAGTAAACACCACACTAAATGCAGTAAACATCTACACAGCTTGAACTATGCACCGCAGTCATCACCAACAAACTTTCTCCTCTTTTCTTAATTTGTCCTCCGCTTTGACTCTGTCTCGTCGGCCAAATGCCCGTCCTCATTCTACCCGCCTCGCTTCCTCTCCCTTGGCTGGTTCTTCCCTCTGAACCAGATCCTATTTATACTCAGACTCACTCAACAGCTGCCCACAGTTCGTCGTCGCCCAGGTTGCACTGCGTCATCTTCCTTCTCATTCTGCCACCAGAAATCAAAACCGCAGTTCTCTTTTTACTGAACGCAACTGTACTTCTCTTTGCTTGAGACCGCAAGCCCTTCCCAGCCAATAATGGCCTAGAACCAAGAACCCTCCCCAGCGCTGTCTTACTTGTTTAGGAAATAGCGACCACCCAAGCCTTGTCCATCCGCACATCCTCGTTATCTTATCCTTTGCCTATCATTCTGTCTTCAAGCCCTCTACGAACCAGACAGTCCTTGTCCTGGCGCAGAATTCTGTAGTCTTCTCCGCTCTCCGCTTGCATCTGTACCGTCGCTTACTCGCAGTAAAGTTTTTCTTCAGCGCCTCACTCAAATTCCCCGCCATTGCTTTGTCATTAATCACTCATCAATTGCGTAATGCGTACAGGTAACATATGAGTAAGCTACTGAGCTGTCGAACTTCATGCTCTACTTCCAGATCTTGTTATAATACAGACAATCAACACAAATGCTGTAATTACTAATCCGTGCAATTGTGTTCTATAGTCATCTCTTACTAATTTCCACTGATGAAAATCTATTCTACTCTCGCTCATTCAGAATTTGTTGAGTGCGCTCCATGTAACTTAACCTAAACGGTTCTCCACTGTGCTTACAGAGATCGGCTCTTTAACTGTATAAGCCAGCTCTTCTTTGTCATCAGCAGTGGAAACACTTTAAATGCTTACTATATCCAACACTTGCTCACTGATTACTGCTTTAGTCAACAATTCCAATCTTTTTTCGAATACAACTTACAATATTCTCGCTATTAACCCCCTCATCTTGCGGAGAACTCGTCGTCATCGTCGTTTGTTGAGGAAGTCTGCTCTTTCCACACTTTCAGCGCTTCCTAACACTGCACACTCGAATAATCGTACATTCTAGTAAAACTAATTACTCAACCAAGCAATACTCTGACTTGCAATTCCATCTCTCTTCTCATCTTCTCCTGTCTTTATATAAAGTACGACTCTTCTTCTGTGCGCTCCACACTTTCCGAAGACTTAATTTGCCCAGACAGTCTCAGGGGTAACCTTGGACACTGATCGTCATTTAAATCCTTGAACAAACCGCCTCATCGTCTTCCCGTTCCACAATCACACACAATGGCTCCTTTACTCCTCTACGGAACTTCTCTCTTTGGCGATCCACCTAGACTCCCCACAGCCGACCTGGCCCAGCCTTTCCTTGACATCCTGACCGCGCATGGCGTCAAGTACATCGATACCGCTTATCGTTACCCCGAGTTTTCGAGATGCACTGTTGCTGAAGCAATGCTCGGGGAGCTGAAAGCTGGCTCGGAGCAAGGATTCACTCTTGACACAAAAACAGACTCATTTGCCCCTGGCTCGCATACCTACGATAACCTAATGAAAACAGTGCCGGAACAAGTGAAGCGTCTCGCTGTCGATAAGGTCAACGTTCTCTATCTTCATGGCCCTGATCGCACTGTCCCGCTCGAGGAAACTCACAAAGCCATGAACGAACTGTACAAGATGGACTTGTACGACTACTTTGGTGTCTCAAACTATACTGCCGATGAGGTGCAGACTTTTTTGGACAACTCGGAGAAATATGGATGGGTTAAGCCGACTGTCTACCAGGGATTGTACAACATTGTTGCGCGTACGGCCGAGAAGGACCTTTTCCCTGTGCTGAAGAAAAACAATATTGCTTTCTACGCTTATTCGTAAGTTGTCTTGTTTATCTGTTATAGAAGTTTCTAACTGGCATTAGACCCCTTGCCGGCGGCTTCTTCTCCAACATCAAGCGCGGCGACACTCCCGAAAAAGGCGGTCGTTTTGATCTTAACGCGCCATTCGGATCAATGTGGCAGGGATTTTTTTACAAAGACAGTATATTCGCAGCGAAGGACAAACTCGATGACTTAGCCGCCTCGCTCGGGATCACTAGTAACGCAGTCGCGTTGCGTTGGTTGATGCATCACTCTGAAGTCGCTAAATTTTCCGATAAGAACGCGGTTATTTTAGGAGGTTCCAAGGCTATTCAACTTGAAGAAAACTTGACAAACGCACAATCTGGAGAACTTCCTGCTGAAATTGTCGAGCAAGTTGAGGCGCTTTGGGAAGAGATTTCGAAGGAAGATCAACCTGCTTATCATATTTAAATTCTTCGAATTAACATTCGAGATATAAAAGATATATTAAAAATATAAATTTTCTTTTTCTTTTCTGTTCATTGTGGTCTTTAGAGAGAGTTTGAAATTATTAAATCTGTAAAAAGTGCATATGTCACTCTCTTGGCAAGACATTCCAACCTTCGCGAATTTCAGTACACTCCCACTATGAGAAATTGAAAATAAACCTGATCATAATAACTAAAGTAGCAGTTACTAATTATTCTTGACGATCTGTTGTTTCTGTAGCCGCGGACGCTTCAGCATCTGCTTGAACTCGTTGGTAAACTATTTCACTGGCACTTTCGTTTGTAAGCCAGATGTCAAACCAAATTTTGCTTTGTAGCATACGTTACCTGGCTACGTTAATGATTGTAAAGCTGATAATTCATCCGGATATATGCAGATGGTATTAAAGCAAGCATCTGATAGATTTTCGTGCTCTATCAGCATTTACACTCTAGACGGTCTTACCGCCAAAAATTGTCATTTAACATCGTCGGCGGTGTTGCATCAGCAGACCCTACGCGTCTACCCTATGCAGAGCACTCTCAGCCAGTCCTAGACGTCCTAAAATAAATGGTGTTACCCAGCTTGATATTGCACCTTTCTACCAAGAGCAGCAATCAGAAAAGCTTCACTGAGAATTAAAGGTGGGTACCGAGCAAAGATTTCTCATCGATATGCAAACCATCTCGTTTTTCCCCAACTCGCAGAATTATGAAAGTCTCATGGCAACTGTATCAGAACAGCGTGAGAAACTTGGTGTGGAAAAATTCCACATTTTATATCTTCACGCACCTGATCGCACGACTCTCTTCGAAGAAACGCATCGCGCAATACACAAGATTCATAAACAAGGACTATTTGAGTACTTTGGATTATCAAACTATAGTGGGAGAACGTCCAGACTTTACAATCATGCAGAGAAAATTGAATGGATTTCACCGAGTTATTATTATGGCATGCATAATATCTTTGCTCGCAAGCCTGAAGCCGAGTTGTTTCTGTTGCTGGTGAAACTTGATATCGCATTCTACGCCTACTTGTAGGCCGTCCTCAACAATTTAGCAAATGGTGCTAGCAGTTTATAGCCCTCTCGCCGGTCGTTTTTTTCCAGCATCAAACGCGGCATATCAGCACACAATGGTAGCCGTTTCGACACGAACAAAGCAGCAGATCCAACTTGGCAAATCCATTTCTACAAAGAGAGCATGTTTACCGTCAATTCTAGATTAAAGGAATTAGCACTTACGGTTGCAATTCCTGTCAATGAAGTTGCGATGCGATGGATTATTTATCATTCTGAGCTTTCAAAGTTTTCAGAGAATGCCGCGGTGTTGCTAGGTGGCAGCAGACTCGCTCATATCGAGGAAAACCTGAAATACGCGCGTGCAGGGCCATTACCAGCAGTGCTACTTAAACTACTCGACAAGCTTTATGAAATTATTTTTGACGAAGAACCTACTTACCATCGTTGAATTCTTTCGCTCTTCTCAATTCTAGAGACCGCTCTTGATCAGAAATCGTTTCGCATCTTTAAACCTTATTTTCTAAAGTTTGTAGCTTAATTACCCTAATACAAGTAAACCCTTCATATGTACCAGCTATTGTTCTGTGATCTCATTATTGAAGAAGAGCATTAACAGAACAAGATATTTACCAAAAAAAGAAGATCAGTAGATTGTATATAATCCATTGTATCATAATTATTACAGTTGCTTTGAGTTCCCCCGCGCCAGTCTAAGCTGAGCTAGGTTCAATCCTAACAATTCTCGGAGACCCAAAAAGCCCGAATGGTTTATAAACATGCTCCAGTTAACTTTATAATCAACACCTGACATGTGAAGTTCCAGAATCAGCGTCAGCAAACCAGCGTCAGCGGAGCCGATGTCGCGATTTGCTGTCAGCGGAATAAGATATTGACTCAGCAGTAACTCGTAGTCTTAAACTTTAGCTGTTGTGATGTTGTGATGTTAACTTTAGCTGCTATTATGTAAGCTAATTGCTTAGTAATTAATTCTGTGATATATCGTCGGCTGTAGATCCCGAGACTGTCAGCCGGTGGATTAATAATTGTCCAACTTGTGAGCAGCATAAAGTCAACCCCGTGGGCACTTGCCAGAACAAAATTCTCAAGCTTTTCTCATTCAAAAGTTGACTATCGCAAGAAAGCATGCCTCTGAATATCGTCTGTGGTGTCGCCTCAATCGGTAATCCAGTCACTCTTCCTGACGCTGACCATGCGCAGCCTATTCTCGACGTTCTCAAAACCAACGGCGTGTTCCAACTTGACACGGCATACCGCTATCAAGAGTGCCGTTCTGAGAGGATTTTAGGAGAGCTGAAGGCTGGTTCTGAACAGGGATTCGTGATTGACTCGAAAGTTGCCTCGTTTACAGAGAAAGCGCATACTTATGATTCTTTGATGCAGACCGTGCCTGAGCAGTACGAACGTCTTGGAGTTGAAAAGATTCATATCTTGTACCTTCACGCACCTGATCGCACTACCCCGTTTGAAGAAACCCATCGTGCAATGAACGATCTCCACGAAAAGGGTCTGTTTGAGTTCTTTGGATTATCAAACTACACTGCAGCTGAAGTACAGGTGTTTGTCGACAATGCGAAAAAGCACGGATGGATAAAGCCAATGTTCTATGAAGGCTTGTATAATATCATCTCTCGCAGACCTGAGACCGAGTTGTTTCCTTTGTTAAAGAGAGAAGGAATCTCGTTCTACGCATACTCGTGAGTTATCCTTATGCGATATATAGGGCGCTGCTAACTGAATAGTCCACTGGCCGGCGGCTTTTTCACCAACGTCAAGCGCAACGAAGAGCCTCGCCAAGGAGGTCGCTTCGACTCTAAACAAATTGTCGGACAAATGTGGCAAGGTTTCTACTACAAGGAGAGTTTATTCGCCGCTAAGGCAAGCTTCGAAGAACTTGTAACTACATCTGGTATCAACGTAAACGAGATCGCATTACGTTGGATCATCCACCACTCCGAGCTTTCCAAATACTCTGACAAAAACGCAGTTATTCTTGGCGGAAGCACAGTTGCTCATATCGAGCAAAACGTGAAATTTGCGAAGATGGGTCCCTTGCCTGAAGACGTCCTCGCTACTGTTGAGAAGATCTATGAGTCTATCTCGAAAGAGGAGGAGCCTATCTATCATTTCTAAGCTCTACGCTTTGATAGCGCTGAACAGTCTTTACTTTGTTTTTAGTAATGTATGTAATCTATATTTTATCAACGAAGATCTTTATTCCCTTTCATGGTTATTTCAGAGTGTTGGGACAATTGTGTTCGCACTCGGAAAGGTTTATGCAAATCACCAACCAAGTATAGAACTTCACTACTGAGTTTAAGATTAACCAAATAATTGTAACAAACAATGCATTACTTGATAAACAAAAAATTCAGTTTGCTCCTCGTCCCTCTTAACTATCCGGGAACCAAGGCCTCCTTTTATGTTCAAAACTAGGTACAAACGAATACTAACAAATCTCCGTAACTGCCTCATTCTGTCCTTCCAAGGATCACATGCCCTTCTCCTGCATAAACAAAATGAATGAAAAACAAAATCAAATTCTTCTTCACAGCAATATTCCTGTAGTACCCCTGCTCCTATCTTCAACACTGTCAGGTCATTGTTCCTTGCTCAACTGCAGCAATCGGCTCACAAAGTCACCGTTGAGCCACAAGTCACTGCTTGTACACAAAATAACACTACGTCATTTTACACAAAGTTCAATCAAATTTATAGCTTAAATTACCCTAATACATATGCTTGTTGAAGTCAATGGGATCTTGTTGCTCGGATGACTTTTCAGTTCTGAAGAAGAATAAAAAACAGAATGTTTATAATAATTTAGTAGAAAAAATTTAAACGTTTGGAAAAGTCACTGATTCTAGAACTCAAGGATGATAACAACAGAGCAGATGAAGATAACAATTGTGGATAGATCTGGATGAATATAAAAATCAAATGCCAATGATTGACTGAAAGATCATTCAAATGAGTCTAGAATATGCTTCAGAATTCGTTTTACAGTGTATTTCAAAGTGTACGAGAGAGCATGAGATGATCAGAACATTGCTCATCGGAACCGGTCCTCAAGTTCATTTGGAGGCGCCTCGACACAATTTTCATTCACGAGAAGTTTAATTGTTAGATAAATCAAGGCTCAGACATTGATTCACAAATACACGGAAACTGTCATAGCCCAAGAGGCTCTGTATAGCATAATAGATTCAATCAAACAGCAAGCAAACAAATTTACGGAATATCCCGGCAAACAGCAGTTAAAAGTGGAAAACTGGGGGTGATAAGCAGAGGCGGCACATGCATAAAAAGATGACGTCGAAAGAATTACCTGATCGGGGAAAGAACAAGTCCCTCAACAAGGTCTGATATGCTAACAATAAACTTGTGAGGGACAAATATCCCGTGCGTTTTGTATATTTGTGAAAGCGGAACCCCGCGCAGTACTTTGCATACTATTCGTGTTGGTTTCAGTGAATGACAGAGAGTTAATACTGACTCAACCTTGGACGCATTGTACGTAAAAGGCTTCAGCCCGTCCTAAGCTTTTGGATCTATCGAGTGCTCTCAGAAGTCGTATTCTATATCTAGTATTCTAGTTATCTCATTTTTGATATTTTTCTTCAAGTAGATCAAACAAATCATGTCATTGCATCTTATCAGCGGCACATCATCCTTCGGTGATCCAGATCGCATTCCCGACGGCATCCACGCCAACCACTCCTAGATCTTTTCAAATCCTACGGAGTAACTGAAATTAGCACGGCATACCATTACCAAACTTCAGAAAAGATTTGGGAGAGTTGAAGGTTGGATCTGAGCAGGGATTTGTGATTGATTCAACAACACAGTCGTTCGCGCCTAATGCACATACCTATAATTCTTTGATGGAGACTGTTCCTGAGGAATATGAGAGTCTTGGAGTTGACAAGATTCATATTTCGTATCTTCATGGACCGGATCGTGATACTCTGTTCGAAGAGCCTCATCGCGCCGTGAACGATCTCTCTAACAAGGACTTCTTTGAGCATTTTGGATTATCAAACTTTGCTGTTGCTAATGTTCAGGTTTTTGTTGATAATGCAAAGAAGCATGGTTGGGTCAAGCCGACGTATTTTGAAGAATTGTGTAACACTATCTCGCGGAAACCTGAAGCTGAGTTATTTCCTTTACTGAAGAACAAGGAATCTCATTCTACGCTTATTCGTGAGTTCCCTTATGATCTGTTACAATCTAGCGTTTCTAATTATTTTATAGCCCACTTGCTGGTGGATGTTTGAATGTTACACGAGCTGATCCCGCACCGAAAGGTAATCGTTTCGATACTGAAAATGCGGCAAGCCAGGTTTGGAGCGGTATCTACTACAACGATAGTTTATTCACCGCTCAAGGGAAACTTCTCGAGTTAGCAAAGTCATCAGGTTCTCATGTGAATGAATTGGCGTTACGGTGGATTGTGTATCTCTCTGAAATTTCCAAATTTTCAGAGAAAAACGCAACGATTCTAGGTGGCAGTTCCGCGTATGGAGGAGAACTTGAAGTACGCGCAGGCAGGCCCAGACCTCATTGAACCACTCGACGAACTTTATGAACTTATCACTAAAGATGACGAACTTTTGTTTTTTTTCTAGATTCCTCTCCCAATGTGAGGTTCATGTATGTTGTCAGTTCGATGAAGCTGTGTAATTAAACTTCTGTTCTTAGTTACCCTAAGCCAACGCGATTCTAGTCATATGAACCGGAGACAAAATTCAATTGTCTGTAACTAGATGTTATATAATGTATTCTAATGTAAAAAATTTTCTTTTTTAAATATTTGAGTTATGGCGGTTGGTATGATTTTGCTTGAAATATATAGTCTCGGTATACCCGAAGAGACGAAGAGATCGAAAATCCACACTTCCCAATATCGGCCATGCAACTAAGACAGCCTCAAGACAGTATTTTCGTATCAGTACTATACATGTGTTGATTACTGGAACTGGACAAGAAAACTAGACCGAGGCACTATATGGTTTATGGAAACACAATTAATAATCGCTGCAAAGCACATGCCATCCAGTATTGATTTATGATGTCATTTCTGCAGACCGATATACATCACCGAAATATATACGAATTTAATATCAAAACCATTTCTCACAACTAGACTACATTCTAAATTCCTATAGATATAATCAATCAATCAATCAATACTAAATTTCATTTCATCAAAAATCGATATGTAGATGTGTTTATTAAACCACATTTTCATGCGCAAAAGTTCACTCACTCACTATCATAAGCAAAAATAAAAAAAAAGATCGTGATTCACAAAGAAGTAAAGAAAACCCGTTTCTTTAAAGATCAGGAAAAAAGAATAAATAAAACGCTTAAAAAGTAAAAAAAAAATCGAACAAGATACAGGCACTGTTGAATTGTTATATCCACCAAGAGAGATAACAAGTTTTACAAAACAGATAGTGAGAAACAAAAAAATAAAGCATGTAAAATGTCGAATAAATTACATTTATACTATAAATACCCATAATGTTGCACAATGTCATATATCTGCTTTGCTTCTTTTTTTAAAATCATCCAAACGTTTATACCGCGACTATTAACAGCTTTTTTTGTTGTCCATTTCACTCCGCCTACAGATAAGACTCATAGAAGATTCACAGATCTTATTTAGATTTTTCCATTAGTCTTACCAGCCTTGGTAGTGGGCCACTGGTACATGCCATCGAGCTCGCGCGAGTAACCGTAACTGGCCAAGAAATCGTCCAAGAAAGCAGGACCGCGAGAACCGTAAGGATACTTTGCCGGCACAATATCCTTAGACTGGTCGAGGTAATGCAAGAGCGGGGTGAAAATCTTCCATGAGGCATCGAGTTCGTCGTCACGCACAAAGTTGGAGTGGTCACCGTTGATGGCGTCAAGAATAAGAGCCTCATAGGCCTCGGGGATGTGGAGGTCCGAGAACCGGCGGTTATAGGTCAAATCGAGCTCGGTGACAGAGGTCTTCATTGTCAGACCGGGAAGCTTGGTGTTCATCTTGATGTAGACGGACTCGTCGGGCTGGATACGAAGGACGAGCTCGTTACGCGGAATGTCCTTGAAGATACCCGAGGTGACGTCCTTGTACTGAACACGGACTTCGACCTTGGCCGAGTCAAGAGCCTTACCAGCCTTGAGAATGAATGGAACACCATCCCATCGGTCGTTCTTGATGTAGAGAACAATAGCGGCGAAGGTAGGGCAGCGAGAACCTTTGGGGACGGTCGGATCGTCAGTGTAGGCGGGCTTGGTTCCGTCGACAGACTTGTCGTACTGTCCAATAACGACGTTCTTGGGGTCGATGATAGGCATGGCACGCAACACACGGACCTTCTCGTCACGAATGTCCTCAGCGCTGAAAGAAACTGGTCGCTCCATGGCGATCATGGTAAGGACCTGCAGCAAATGGTTCTGCATGACATCACGGATAATACCGAACTCATCAAAGTATCCACCACGGCCCTCGGTTCCGAACTTCTCCTTGAAAGTGATCTGAACGGACGAGATGTGGTTCTTGTTCCATGAGGCATTGAAAAACTCGTTACCGAATCGCAGGATGAGGATGTTCTTGACCATCTCCTTTCCGAGGTAGTGATCAATACGGAAAATCTCCTCTTCACTCCAGATAGGCTGCAGAGAAGTCTGGAGTTCTCTAGAGGAGTCAAGGTCATGTCCGAAAGGCTTCTCAATGATGACCCGAGCCGAGCCGCTGGTGGGATAGCAGTTCTTCTTCAAATGCTGCGCGACAGTAGTGAAAACGGTAGGAGGGAGGGCGAGGTAGAACAGACGATGAGACTCAGCACGGCCGGATTCGATGTCGGTGAGGTGCTTGTCGAGCTTCTGGAAGCCTTCGTCGGTGTCATAGGAGCCGGCTACGTAGGAACACATGCCGAGGAAAGTGTCGAGCTTGGCCTTGACGTCGTCATCGGGGACTTTGATGTACGAGGAGATGCGCTTCTTGTAGTCAGCGTCGTCCATCTTTGTACGAGCGTAACCAACGATCTGAATGCCATGGGGCAAGAGACCGTACCGGAAGAGTCCGAAGAGAGCCGGATACTAGATTTGCAGGTTAGCAGATGATTAATCATGATCTATAGATGGTTCGTACAGTTTTCTTCTTTGCGAGATCACCCGAGGCACCAAGAACGACGATAATCGAATCAGACGGCAAAGGAGGGGCGCTATATAAAGAAGCAAAAGATTAGCATGATGGTAGACCTTAGCCGGTTGGTGACTCGTTGTCAGCGCAGAATCTCCGCGCATGGCCGCAATTGAATTGATATGAGTATGGATCTAAATAAAATACACAGGAGCAAGGTATATATTCTCTAATTGAGAGCAGAATGGGCAGAATGGGGAAGAACAGGCTGAGTTGGTGTCTGCAGGTAGGGCAGTTGCGAGGACGGCTTAATGAGCCCCGACGAGCCACGGGCGGAGCGAGAGAGAAGAGAGCAAAGGGGGGTCTTACGCCTGGTTAGAGGTCGGCGGAGCGATGATGGTGTCAGACATGGCTGAGGCGATACAGAAGGCGAAGCGCAAGGCGGGACTGGCAGAGAAGATGAGCGCTACTGGGGAAGAAGAAGCGGCAGCGGGCGGGTAGCGGGCAAGTTTTATTGGGGGCCCAGCACAGACGAGCGTGTGAATCGCAGACCTTATCCCAAAGACTGAGTACGTAAGCGATGATGGTGGACGACGATAGTGATGCCACTCTGGATCCGCAGCAGTCGACCAAGGGATCTTTTCTACAAGTGCTATAGTATTTGCTGTGTATTCTTTTGCTTCTTCTATTGTTTATACACACTCTTTTAACATCCTGATCCTGTAAACACGAACGGGCTCGAGCCGGCTGGTTGAGCCCGGCCTCGATGTGCCTGCGGCGGGGCGTCCGAGGATCTCGTCGTGGCATAACTATAACAAACTTGTATATATACAACCACAACACAATTAAAGTGCTGCTCATTATAGCCTAATTGTTGGCGGCGATATGCTGTGCTCGGCTTGGAGCGGTCCGCTCGTCCCTCTGGCCGAGTCCACGGATTTAACTGGCTGATGAGTCTTTACTTCTTTGGGAAGTCACGGTAGAAAAGTGTATGAAAAGAGCGCAAAAGGGTTTTTGTTTGCGTGGTTTCAGAAAGCAGTGCTTGCCGGGCCTTTTCCGGCAAGGATCATGGCTTCTCCGGCACATTTGATCTTTGATCTGAGTGTTATGTCTATCTGAATTGTCTTCACGTGCGGCTCATGGATGAGTAACTGCTGTGTAATGTTTTAACCTTTTGTTATTGTACTCTAGTATACGAAAATATAATCAATCAATCAATAAAATCTACAACAATAATCAATCAATCAATTACTCCAGTATATTGTCTGATGCATTGCTCAAAGTATTTATATTTATTGCCAATTGTATCTACTGCAGTTTACAAAGCATTCAATGCTGCTTGGTTTTATTGCGTACGATGTATACTAGATCAGTCTCAGTGGGATGATCCATCTTCACAAGCAGCCTCGGAACTTGTCCGGCACCAGTTCTGCATGACCCAAGACAATATTCACGAGCATCGGCAGACTTGTGAAATTCTTGAATAATTCATGAATAATATATCAAAAGGGTATACCTCTTTGTGCGGTAATTGACTATTTATATCAACAAATTCAGTTCAAGAATACACAACTGTAGCTGAAAAGATCACTTAATCATCACCTCATCTTGCATTACTGACGACATAATCGTCTCTCGTCTCCTTACCAAAACAACAATAGATTATCGCTCCACATAGATCTGCACGCACTTTGCATTAACTGCTCAAACTGTGCCAAAGGTGCGTTTGTCTAGGGTAAGGTGTCACTCATCTAAGGTAAATTACACGTTAGAGACGCGTCTTGACGCGTCGCGTGTGCCTCTTTTGGACCGTTAGCTCTCTTGCCTGCCATCTTCGAATTTACGTGTCTCCTACAAAACTATATCTTTATACCACGTAATTGTATATACCTCAATTCCGTAAAAGCTTTATTCAGTGCCTGTTCTATCAAATGATGTCAGTATTAACAGTATATGTTGGTATTGAAGTTCTACATTTTCCGCAACAATCCAAGCCAAATAGTCTCGATAGTAGTCAGAATTATCTACTATACCTACCTCCAGCTGATTCCAGCATTTTTTAATTAAACAAACTCAAAGACCTGCATAGATAGAGTCTGAAAACGGCAAAGTTGATGGTCGACGCGCCGAATATGGCTAATGGGAGGGTAACCAAGACGCGTCTCGCGTCGGTAGATCTCAACCTACCCCTTGCTCACTTCTCTAACCTTTTCTTCAACCACATCCCCTCCTCGTTGCTCGCGACAAGCTCACCACTGTGTATTCCACTCCTTTCACTTCAATTTGTTTTGGACAATGAGTGGTTTGCATGCCTCGAACGCGAGCATGAGCATGTCGCTCATGTCTGGCGTCTCCGGTTCATCCGCGTACACAGACGGGAACAGTATGGCGACTGGACACTCGTTCCAGCGGTTCAACGCACTCACCGTCGACGACCTCTTTCTCGAAATGAAAACTTCAGAGAATCAGTACGTGCAAGATCTCGAGACTATACGCGACGTTCATCTTGTCGAGGAGTTATTGATTGTGCACCTGGCTCTCCAGCCTTCGTTGTCTAAAGTCTTGGTCTGGGTATGATATATTGTGTTTTTGGTCTGCATTCTTGCAGCATAACTTACACGATTCTAACTGAACATAGGGCGAGGAGGCTGCTGCAATCTATCGACAGTACATAAAAGAGTACACGATTGATTCTGACGAGTCTGAAGAACTGCGATACCTTAAACGGCGACCACTTGTGCGCCTGCGTTTCTACGCTAAGTTTTTTAAGGTATCAAGGAGTAAACTACTTTTATTTTCTACTTTTTGTGTGCTAACCTCTTATTACAGAAATTGGAAGAGTTCTTGCCAAATGTTAGAGGAATTGCTTCACAAGCTGCATTATATCGGGTACTTGTTGCTGCGGCCAGAACCAAGGTTGAATCTGAGAAAGTCCGAGTTGCTCGACTGAAAATCGACTTTTCCAAAGTTCGCAGTTTTGATTCATTACAGCCAGTGGTATGTTTTCAAAATCAATTATAAAATTAATCTCATACTCATTGTTTTGCGATAGGCCTCACAACTGAACGCAAAGTATATCACCATGCGCTCATATTGTCAATGTCGTCTTGTGCATAGAAGTGGCAAGACATTCGACGGTCTTCCTGTCGAGGTGTTGATTATTTCCGAACCTCTTGTGTCAGATGCCCTTGCTATCTGTCAACTTCATGAGTTTCAACGATATCTTTTGTTCCCTACATTTAGAAGAGCAGATTTGGTGTATTCGCCTTCAAAAGATGATTCTTCATCCCTGGAGATTGTTCTAACATCTTATGACGAAAGTCTTATTGAGCTTAAGTTTTCTTCTATTGAGAACAAAAATACATGGGCTACAAAATTCAAAGCACTTTTCCCACCTGCACCCGCGCTTCCTGCTGGTGTGAAGCCTCGTGTGCCGAGTCTCGCTGGACTACAGATCATGTCCGGAGATGACTCGTCTAAGGAGACACTTCAGCTGCAAACCGAGGTCCTTGACTCAGAACTTCAAGGTCCCCGGTTGTTTGAAGAGCCTGAACTCAGACCTTACATTCTACAGACTGACATCTCTCCTCAAAAGAAACGTCATTCTCTCTTCCGATATGGCAGTACCAGCAGTTTCAGTAAAAGCAGTTCATTGTCGCGACCTTCTGTTCGATTTAGTCGAGTCGTCAGCGAGTCGCGTGTATCTCCTTCTTCGAGCAGCACTACTTTGTCTCCATACAAACGACTTCAGCAACGACTTGTGGAGAAGCAGCGATCAGTATCTGCTATTTCTTCTTTACCATCATTGCAGAATATGGTCTTGAAAGAGGAATCGCCAGCCAATTCTCCTGAGCTGAATAAGGCATCGAGTCCTGTGGTTCCTATTGCACCCTCCACTGCCGAGAGTAGAAAATCGATGTTTTCAGACCGAAGATCTTCTCTGATGACTGCTGTTCATAACTCGTTCCTCCAATCGAAAATGTCTATGTCAGATCTTACGATCGAGAAGCCTGTGCACACAACGACAGTCGAAATTGCTACATTGAAAGATGAGGAGCCTGCAAAGCCCGTGAGGGCCACCGTCAAAGATGTTAAGGCTGCGTCGGTTCGTATGGAGAAGACAGTTTCTGCCGACTCTCTCAAGTTTAAGAACTCCTCGTCGGCTGGAATTTTCTTGGTTCCCACCAGTGCCAACGAACGAGCAGCTGTATCTCCACAGCCACCTCAGCCAATTGTCTCTCAGCAACCGCAGCTTCGTGCAAACCCTGTTTCGTCGCCAGTTAACCGCGAATCCATCTCGTCGATTACGCCGGAAACTTTCAATGTCAGTCCTCTTGTACAGCAAAGTCCGGCGGAGACTCTCAAGGGGGAAGAGCAGCCTGCGATTCATCGCAAGAAGTCGTCATTTGGATTTGGCCGTAAGCAAAAAGAGTACGCCCTTGACGAAAACGCTGGAGCTTCAACTATGCGATCTGGTTCAGTTTCATCTGTGTTCCGAAAAATCACGCCTCGCTCTCATCTCAGCATTTCAGGACGTAAACCGGCTAGTGGATCAGCAGACAACGATGAGACAGACAGATCAATCAGCGGAGCTTACGCACGAATGTCGCGTCGAGCGTCGACCGCGCTCGCGAACTTGTCGCCAAATATCGGATCTCCTAATCTCACTGCATCACCTACAGTGGATTCGCCTATTCTGTCTGATATGCTAGCTTCGCCTGCTAGCACGAATTCAGAGTTTAGCGACAAGGGAGGTGCAAAGGAGCCTAAGCGCTCGTCGTCAGCTGAATTCATGCGAAGCTTGAGATTGTCGAAAATGAGCCTTCGGTCTTCGTCATCTTCTGCTGCACCTGTTTCCGTTGCCTCGACAAAAGCCGAGTCGGCAAAGACAACTAGCGCGGCTATACAGTCCGAGGATTCAGAAGTCAAGCCTGCCACTGAGTCGCCAATTGTGAACGCAGCTGTGGTTTCACCGATAATTACAAAGACTGAGGTTTCGACTCCTAAGGAGCCTACTCAGCAGCAACAAGTTACTCCTGCGCGGTTCACCGTCTCGCAACCAGCTCCTCAGCCCGCTGCTCGTGCTATTGAACAACCAAAGACCAACAAATTCAGCATTTTCGCTCGTAATGCGCGTAAAATGCGTTCCGCCCTTTCTAAGCAGCAATCGTCTATCGGAACCCCGATTCCCGAAAAGGATGATGAGTTTGCTGCACCAGTTGATATTCATAGTCTCGCTATTGATAGCGGAACTACGACAATAACGACAACTCCTCCTTCGCCTAGTACTGAGATTAAGATCATTGATGTGGCTGCTGTTGCAGTTGCGGAGGCGTCTAAGTCTGAAGCTGAGAGTGAAGCAGTGTCGGTTGCGGAGGTCGCGCAAGAAGTTATACCGGAGCCAGCTAAAGCAGAGAAGAGTGAGGAGGCATCTATTGAGGAGGTCATGGTACCTGCAGCAATCGAAGAGCCTGTTGTTCATGAGCGAATGTCCTACCAAGGAAGCGATAGCGCTAGTATCTATGATGATGCTCAGGATGATCTTCCACCTATGCCAAAGGTACAGCCTCTCAAGATTAGTACCTCCAACTCATCGGATTCTGATTCTAAGGACTCCATCATGTCGCCTGGATATCCGGCTACACCGGTACAGGACATTGTCGATACATCGCTTTTCGTCGATGATGATGAAGACTATAAAGAGAAGAGTGACGATATCGTTAAGTCAATTGACATGTCACTGTATGAAGCGGTCAGCAAAACCGCCCCTGTTGATATCTTCTCCGATAGACCCAGTTTCGTGGTCTACAACGACAGAACACCTCAGCCATCACCAGCAATGGCTTCTATCCCCGGCGATGATACTCCGATCTCACCACCATCACCATTACGTGTTCCTAGCAGATCGTCAGAAAGTTCTCGTGCTTCTATGGTTTCCCGCAGATCTTCACGTACATCTACGCTGAGAGATAGTCAGGTCACTGTATACGCTGATGTTCAGCACTGGCTCGTGGATCCTATACATCCTCGCTACTCCCTCCGTGATGAGCCGATGTCTGACGACGATGAAGAAGAAGAGGTGGAGAAGGTTACCGAGACGCGTCCGCGCGGTGACTCTGTTGAGGACGATTACTACAGCGTCGAGATGTCAGAAAGCTCAGGTGAGGTCTCTGACGACGAGAAAAGCGAGGACACGGTCGATGAGGAGGAGAACTCGATTCAAGCTCCTGTTGCCAAGAAGACGACTTTGAAGCTTGGATTAGAAGAACGTACTGCGTTGGCTCCAAAGTCGGTCAATTCTCCTATGCCTGGATGCTACTCTCCTGTCCGACTGGGTTCTCCTCTAAAGAAGGAGTTTACTCAGCCTTTATCATCCCCCGAGTCTGATCTTACCGGTATATCGTCGACAGCTATGAAAAGGACTCAGAGCGAAACAAAGTCTGATGATTCCAAGAATGTGTTGTTCAAGAGCAATGCACTTGTGTTTGAGTGGAGCAACAACAAATGGGAGCGTGTCACTCCTCAGGAATCCCGTGTCATGATCTCGGTTTTGGAAGGTAGCGGCGTGGTCGAGGTCTGGTCGAAGAACTCATCTCCTGCATCTTCGGGTACTCCTTCAAGAGCGTCAACACCAGTATGCACTACTCCTCCTTCAGAAGTCGCCCCAAAGACAAGAAGCGTTATGTTCAGTGTCGCCGGTGACAGCGTTCTCAATATGAACGATTCATCCGATGACGGCAGAGCAATGATCACCATGCCATTAACCACCCGCTCTTCTGTCCGAAGAAGTACCGCATTCGACGTACATCTCAAACGCACAGAATCATCGGGTTTGACTATGTTCCGCTTACGCACGGCTTCAGAAGCTGATTTCATGATGAAAGCGATGAATATGTGTAGGGTTAACTCTAGAACTACAAGTGTTTACTCTCGTCAGTTTGGATCTTCCGCGCCAAGTATCGCGAGCAGCAACTCCTCCATGAGCAGTAATGCGTCGGTGGGATTCGGCCGTAGTCAGATATCGGCTTGGTATCATCCTCTCTTAGACAATTCTCTGCCTGGAGCTATGGACAACATTTTCAGTGATGGCTCTGAGGAAGTTCCTGTCGTCAAAGATTTCAAGTGTCGATTGTTCTTGCGCAACGATGCTTTGAAGTGGCGCAACATCGGTCCAGCTAAGATCTCTGTCTGCGCACTCTCTGAAGCAAATAGAAATCGTGTGTGTTTGAAATTAGAAGATGATCAAATTATTTTCAATCTTCCGGTAGCTAGAAGTGATATCGAAAAGCTCGGAAAGACCGGTGTTTCTATTTGTGTGGATGAAGAGGTTCCGGACGCGCTGAGCGCATTCTCTGATAACGAGCTCAAAATTGCAGTATATATGCTTCAGGTATGCTTCCTTCCGTAAGCAACGAATATTGCAGAATACTAACAGGTTATTAATATAGTTCAAGAGAGAAAAAGAAGCAACAATTCTTGCTCGCGCTATTTCTGAATTCGCGGCGCCGGGAATTAACTAAGCATTCCCGTGACGGTGGTTCGATTATGATATAATTTGGTATAATTGGTGGTTGATTGGTATAAATGTTTTGGTTTTGAGGCGCCATTTTGTTTGTTTTGTTCATATTTGATATATATTCATCAGTCAATCTTTGAGTAACTAGAATTTACTAGACATTTACTAGACATTTGAGTTGAAAGATTGGATCTAAGTATTAATACATGGTTTTGATTTATATACTAGACATATGAAATTTGTAAATGTGAGCAATCTAAATAGTAATATATATGTACAAAACTGTTGCTGAATCTGATTTCACTTCATGCTTTTAGTCTTCAATCAACAAAACTGCTGCGCTTCCCAGCTGTCTGCGCAGATCAGCCCAGTCGACATCATGCGAATCCTCTACCTCACCCCAACGTCTCATTTGATGGATATTCTCCAAAGTAACAAGTTCAGCTAATTCATTTGCAGTCATTTCTCGCAAGATGAGTTTCATGCCGCCTAGAAATGACTTGCCTCCAAGAACAGCTCGCTCGAATGCAGCTAACTCGTAATCACCAAGTCCTAACATATAGTTACGAGCCATCTGCCTGATCTCCTCGGTCTGGGGGTTGCCAGTCAGTCCCTTGTCGCCATCTGAGTAATTGAGCTTCATTCCGTTAAAGTATTTCTTCTCAGCCCATGCAATGACTGAACGGTACATCTCCTCTTGGTCGGCTCTCAGCTTTCCGTTATACTCATGCGACGGCGCAAAAATGAGCATAGTATCGGTATCTACGTACGGCAATAACGCATTACTTATCGCAACTCTAGTTTCCTCTCTTTGCTCCTGAGTCGGCATGTTTGCGATATCGATCGCGCGCGCGGTAATTGACGTCAATGGAAGAGAATGCGGTTTAATCTGTAAATTCGGTAAAGTCGCCCATTCCTGCACAATCAAATGCGCAAGTGCTGTCTTGTTATGCGGTAAAACTATTGGATGTCCAGATGATGTCTTGATTGGTTTGACTCCTAAATTGATTTGAAGTCCAGCTATGTTCCATGTTAACTCACAATCCCAAACTATACAACCACCAATTCTTACCATCCGTCGACTGTACATTCGCACTCTCCCAAATTCGTTTTGAAACAGCCTTATATCCACTTCCAGCACTAGAACTCTTCAAAAGATTCGCAGTATCCAAAACAGTCGCGTATCCTCTGTACTGAGATAAAATCGGATATCGAGCGACACTTTGCGCAATGCACGGTACAGATCTCTGCAACAAAGGACGACTGACCGTCACAAATGTACGCGTTAAAGCTCCCATTCTTTTTTACTTATATATCTATCGAATCCAAAAGAAAGCAAAATAATGCCTTAGTTGACTTCAAAATAAGTCTTCAAGCCTAGTAAATTCCGAACCTCATAGCTCGCAACATTTTACCCTAACCACATAGCATCTTTAAACTTTAAACTGTAGTTTATTGTAAGATGTTCAATAACTTGTTGATTTCCTTTGATATTTACGTCTATTCGTAGTTCGGTGCTCTGTTTGCAAGAGTTGATACAAAGATATAAAATGAAAGCATTTTTATATATAATAATATTTGATAATTATTGGCAAATAGAAAGTTCTACAGTTACCTTTGCAATTACTGTGATATATAATTGATGCATATTCCAACACTAAAGTACACAATCATAAAAGAATGTCAACCAAATCCACATTCTCATCAAAGGAAAAAACAACCACTCCAAACACAAAAAAAGAAGAAAACAAGAAAAGATCATTTAGAAAACGGCGTAGCCGTCACGGCTAGAGTCGGATCTAGAAAAGCCTGACGCGATCTTGCGGAAAAAATCGCGAGCAACGTAGGGAACATCCATAACAGTCTCGGAAGAAGGTAGTAACTCGGTACCTCTGCCGCCCTTGCGGTAGTTCGAGTAGGCGGTGGCTCCGAAGTATGCACCTGCGAAGAGAAGGATGCCAACTAAAATGTATTTGGTAATACGGTAAGCAGTTGAGCTTGCGGTAGGTATTTCCTGGGGTTGGTTGTTGTTATTGTTCTCCTGGGCTGCACGAACAAGAGCCTGGTCGCAAACCACAGCAGTGTCCCATTGCAGCTTGAGAGTCTTCTCGTCCCAAGAAACAAACTTAAGACCGGCGGTGTCAGAACCAGTGGTCTCAAGAATAGTAGGATCTACCGTAACGTTATATAGAGTAGGATCGCAAACAAAATCAATATCAGTCTCCATAGCCTTGATATCACCCCATTGCCCCCCAACAAGCTTGACGCCAACAGCAGACTGACCCTTCTGTGCGGTGTTTGCGCCGACGCGACGCTCAGCGACATTGGCGGCGGTGGCACCATTAAGGTCTCCGGATACCGGGATGACTTCAGAAATAATAGGAGTTTGACCTTCTAAGGTGACTCTCTGGATTCCGCAGACTATTCAAAGTGTCGGTCAGCAACCAGGGCACAGATCATAATGCTGATATCAGATGGCATTGATAAATATAGACAATTGGCACATACCTTGAGTACCAGCAGCACACTGCTGGTTAGTAGGAACATTAGGGTGAGGCGTCAACGGAGCGCAAAGATCAATAGTAAACTGAGTAGTGGTAGTTGAAGGAGGAGTGCTGCGCGACGTCTGCACAACATGCGGACCAGCCAGGGAGGTCATATTCAGGGACTCGCCATCGACAATCAGGCTGCAGTCAAACAATGCGCGGACAGCAGGAGCGGAGGCGAGCAGTGCCAGCGCAGCTGCTTTCAGCGATAACCTGTGCAACATGTTGTCTGTAGTAGTTCCTTTATGAGATAACAATAATACAGGAATGTCAGAGCCGGATCGTCGAGGGTCGGTGGTCGCAGTCGAGATATGATTGCGGCCTCGATGGTCCCGACTCCCAGTCAAGCTAGGCCGTATTTGGCAATTCACATGCCTAATTGGGAGTTGTACAGGAACCAGGGCCAGACCACTTGTTTGAGTACAGTTCTGATTCGCAGCTGGATGGTGAGTATATTGGTGAATAATAGACAAGATATGTGTGCAGAGGACATAGAAGAACCAGTTGTCGTTATTTTGGCTGTTTAAAAAGACACAGCGCGCGTTCTCAGCGAAACAGTATCTCATCGCTACGCAAAGCCTTACAAATGCGACCGCGGCTGCACGTTCCAGGTCTCCCATTCTTCAACAGAAATACACCGCTGTCAGGCAGCACCTGTGATATGTTTTCTTACAGTACACCATAGAAGACTACAATACTCGTGAACTCAATGACTCTAACTTTTAAGCGAAAGTGCTTGTATTAAAGACCAAACGTAACCACAAATTGCAACAAAAATACACAAAACATATACAACCATGAAAAAAGAGCATTAATTTACAAAATCCCTGCTTTGACTTTTTGCATCCATATTACTCCTCTAGCTCTTTCTAATTTTGAGATCAATACCAGGTAAAGCCTTCAGATTTAAGCAGTCTGGGATCGAATGTACTTGCCGACGACAATACAATGATCACGCTCATAGGGCTCGAGAGTTAACTGCTCCTGCGGCTTGACACGCTCCTTTCTCAACTTCTGGATCTCACTGGCAAAAACAGTCTCAGCATCGACAGTAGAGTCGATACAGTTGGCCTTGATGGAGATAACAACTCCACCGCCGTCCTTCAAGAACATGTGCGAATTGAGGGCAATGATACGGGCTTGATCAGGCTGGGCGACATCAGCAAAGACAACGTCGACCATACCGACAAGCATTCTGTACTTTTGCGGGTGACGGGCATCCTCAATAATAGGAATGATGTTGGGTCTCTTCTTGGCCATGGTTATCAGATCACGACCAGATCTGTGTGAGAACTCAACAGCGTAGACGATTCCCTCAGGTCCGACAACGTCAGAGACGTGACTGACCGAAGTGCCGGAAGCAGCACCGAGGTAAAGAACCTTCTTGCCGGGAGCAACGTAGAGCTCATCCAAGCCACCCATAATACCAGCAGCCAACTTTGATCTGAAAGGATTCCACACACGGTATTCGACTTTGGTAGCAACGCCATCAGGAGTAGTAGCAGGAACATCGATCGAGATGCGCTTCTCGCCGTAAACCGACTCGCCGGGGGTCAAATTTCGGGTAACCAACATATCTTCCTTTCCACGAGCGATGAAAACACCGGCGTGTCTGTGGGGTTCGATAATCACCTTCGCACCGCCCTTAGCACCACCGGTAGCACCACCACCACGGCCGCCTCTGGCACCACCACGTCCACCTCTGGGAGCTATCCGATGAGTACATTAGAAACTTCATTCCAAAAAAAAACTATCCAAACAAAAAGAATCAGTTTTATAGCTTACCTCCACGTCCACCGCGAGCACCTCCACGGGGACCTCCACGACCACCTCCGCGAGAAAATCCACCACGGCCACCACCGCGGTCACCGCCTCCTCCACGGGAAAATCCACCACGACCACCTCCGCGGCCTCCTCTGGGTGTAAAAGCCATCTTGTCTATTTAGATGCTAAGAAAAAACTGCGTGTGTTTGACGGAGAGACAAAGCACTGTTTAATGATGCGATAGAACGATAGAAGCAGAGCTTTGAATTTTTTTCTGTCGGTGAGCTCAAGAAAAAATAAATAAGGTTTTTCAACCTCTCCCATACTGTTCTTTACTTAGAGTTGGCTAAGAGGCGTATATTCAGGAATGCCTGCTTGATGAGAGCCCTAAGCCTGCATTACTGTATGTGCAGTTTTGCCTGGTCAGAAGTGCTGGAAATTGTTAGTATTTATGATAACAGTGTTCTCATCTAGTTTGAAGCAATATATTTAAAACTCCATCTTTAACTGACCCAAAAACAGCGCAAACTAAACAGCAGGCATTACCATGATTTGTATTACCATATCTAGTAACCCCTTACCCGATATTTATCTATTTATTCCCAGATCTCCAGATTTGCAGTCGTACTTCTATACTGTGTGCGATATCAGTCGCTTTTTCTTTGTAATACCTATTCCAGACTAATAGATTTTAAATATTCACTAGAAATACCACAATCTACTTCGGAACCAACAGCAAGAAAGCAGTCAGTCCAAACCAAACTTCTTTGCGCCGCATCAACTTGCAGGGATCATGCATCGAGCATCCTCCGAACAGCTGCGGTTGCCTTGACAACCGCTTAACCGAGTGATTCAGCCTGATCAGCTCGCATCAGTCTTTTCAAAACAGCGTGTTCTAATACGGGCTAACCTCTCACAACAAAGCACTGGGGTTGACTATATAATAAAGCGGCCCGTCCGTTTGCCTTCTCCCCTCTTTCCTCTCTTTCCCCCATAGCCATACTTGTATCTTTAGCGCTCACTCCTGTATATTTAAGTGCTTCTTTGTTTCTGATTCATTTTTACAATGTCTCCTTCTGCTTCCTCTTCTTCTTCTGTCGCTCGCGAGTCTGCTAAGCGCGATCTTGAGCTTCGCAGCTACAACGCTCCGATGCCCCAGGATCTCCGCGACAGCTACGTCTCGTTCTTTAGCGTGCGCTACGCCACCACCAACCCAAGGGCTTTGGCTCACTACCATGAATCCAAGATGGGATTCCATGGAATCGCGCGTCGCGTGATGTCGAAGGAGTGTAACCGCGCACTCGCGTCTGAAGTCGTTCGTAATGGCGACGTCACTTTGGAGTTCATCGGCCCGTTGATGCCAGTGGATGACGACGAGACCTTTGCCGTTCCTGCACCTGAGTTCAAAGAGCTTGAGCGTGTGACGAGATTTCTTGAGGTAATTAATCATACCATTACATGTGAACACTCTGCTAACTCTTCGCTATCTAGATCCACGGCGAAGGTATCATGGACGTCATGTTCGAAGTTACCGAATGTAAGAAGATGTACGACTGGGCAACTTCCAACGGTGCAATAAGTGTCATGGAGCCCACCAAGTTCCACGACGAGTATGGCGGTGTCATTATGGCTACCATTGAAACGTATGGAGATGTTATCCATACATTTTTGCAAAAGTCTTCGTACGCGGGACCTTATCTTCCCAACTATATTCCGGTGACCTTTGAGCTTCCGATTAATCGCGATCCTGAGCATGCAATTTCGTTTTGTGACATCGACCACTGCGTCGGGAACCAGGACTGGGGGCAGATGGAGGAAGTTTGCAATTTCTACCACAAAGCTTTAGGCTTTCACAAGTACGTCACTGATGACGACTATAATGTTGTTACAGACTATTCAGCTCTCGAGACCACAGTTATGGCATCAGAGAACGACAAAATCAAAATGCCAATCACGATGCCGGCGATCGGAAAGAAGATGTCGCAAGTTGAAGAATACATCAGATACAACAGCGGTCCTGGAGTTCAGCACGTTGCGCTGCGAACTGATAATATTATTAAGGCTATCTGCGAAATGCGCCGCCGCGGTGTTGAATTTATCAAAGTCTCTCCCGAGTACTACGCTGATCTTAAGAAGCGTATGGAATATTACAAGGGGCCCGCGATGAAGGAGAGCTTGGAGGAAATCGAGAGGTTGAACATCCTAGTTGATTTCAACAACGATGGATACCTCTTGCAGCTCTTTGTGAAAGACCACATCTCTGCGAGACCCACTGCTTTTTACGAAATCATTCAACGAGAGGGCGCGCGTGGCTTCGGAGGAGGCAACTTCCGGGCTCTGTTTGAGAGTATCGAGCGCGAGCAAGAAAAGCGCGGTAACCTAACTGAGCAAGCACCCATTGCGGACCAGAAGTCTCCAGTGGCTAGTGGCTCTCAATAGATTACCTATATCCTTCCTGCGATTCGGTTTGTGAGGTTATGGCGTCTTGTCATCTCGTCATGAGTTGTGGATAGCAGGAACCAGGCTTGCTGTCTTCTTTCTGTTTCTGTTTCTGTCTGCTGTCTTCTGTGTGTGTATTCTGTGTGTGTGGTCTGTGATGTTTTCTGATCAGTATATACACTCTGTAGATCTGCAAACCTGTTATTGTTGTGTTTCTTGTGATTGTGATTGTGATTTGTGCACTGAGATTGTACTTTGGTTAGTTATCAGAAGGGCACTATTGTATTTTTAACCCCAGATTGATGGCCGTCTGGGTGGGCTGTATTATCGTATTAGTATTGTATTGTGGTTAAATAGACACGCGGCAGAGTATTCTCTGTCGCGAGTATTTCCCAAATATTTCCCAAAAATCGTCCGTCCCCCAGTAATCCTTCCTAGGATCTATAATACTACACGAACCGTTGGCGCAGGCGTAGTGTTCTAGCGCAAAGCAACCACTGTGCAACCGCTGACGTTGCGGTGGTGTGAGGTGCGTCAGTCATATCACCTGCAGTGATCGCCCGCACGTTTCTTCCCACCAGGTTCGAAACAACCATCACGACTCGGCACCTGACTTGAAACTCACATCTACACACCCACACACACACACACCACAGCTGCCACAGTCGACCGTCGACAATGGACAAAGTCGACGCCGCCTCATCAAGCTCCTCCAGCTTGATACCGCCTCCTTCGCCCATCACCAGCGCCGAGAACCTGATCCCCCCGCGTTCGCCTGCCTCGCCTACGATATCCCGTGGGCGCGCCCGGTCTTCCTCGATCGCAGAATTGCTTGCCACGCCGCCGCCAGTTGCCTCGAGTGCTCCGCTATCATCATGGCAGACTGTTCCTTTAGGACTGCTCATGCAGCATGATAAGCTTCTATCGATAACCGGAGATGTTCCCGTCGCTACAGCTTACGAGAAGATGGCTGAAAATGCATTCACCTCGCTTCCGGTCCTCATGAAGCCGGGCGTTGACAACACTGTCGCTGAGAGCTTTGACTATTCCGATATCACAACTTTGTTGCTTCTCGTTATGGGTCACTTGAAACTGAATTCCGGTGTTCAGCCGACAAATCTCGAGGAAAATGTTCGCAAGGCTCGAGCCGGCTTCGAGGTACCTGTCAGCTTTGTTCTTGATCTGAGCCCGCGCGAGCCGTTCATCACGCTTCAGGCTGCAGATACTATTATAACAGCAGTAGAGTATTTTGGCCGCGGTCTGCATCGTCTTCTTGTAACCGACGATGCCGAGACTGAGTTCATGGGTCTTCTTTCGCAGCGTCGACTTGTCCGCTATCTTTGGGACCATGCGCGGTCGTTTAATGATATCGACTATCTGTTCCAGTCAACGCTGCATGAGCTTGGAATTGGATCAAGTAAAGTGATTGCTATCGGTGGCGATAAACTCGTGATTGAAGCTTTCGAGAAGATGCACAACGAGTCAGTCTCATCGCTTGCCGTCATCGATTCAGAGGGTAACCTTCTCGGAAACATTTCGATTGTCGACGTAAAGCATCTCACTAAATCAACATCTGCACATTTGCTACAAGTCACTTGCCTTCAGTTTTTAACAGTTATTTTGACAGACCGTGGACTTGAGAATGGAAAGGACTCATTCCCTGTGTTTCACGTCACCCAGAACTCTACACTCGCTCATACGATTGCCAAGTTAGTCGCTACGAAATCTCACAGGTAATTTTATTTTTTTTAGTTCCTTCTGCTTTTTAAAGAAAATAACTGACTGATTTTTAGAATGTGGATTGTACAAGGCAGCCATATTCCTGCGGCTAGTCCCACAAACTCAGGATCTCAAATCGTAACACCCACATTACGGACTCAATCTCCCGCACCGCACTCTGCATCTCCAAAACTCGGACCGGCATCATCACCTGGTATTGGTGCTCGTGGCCGTGGTGGAAAGCTGGTCGGTGTGGTTTCGTTGACTGATATTTTGTCAGTGTTTGCCAAGTCGGCCGGTGTAGGAGATATTGACCCATCAGAGGCACGACGACAACGACGACGAAGCTCGTCAAGCAGTGTGCGATCATTTACTCTTGACAAGAATGCCAGACGAAGTGTTAGTATCGAAAGAGGAGCTTTTGTGTCCAGGGGATCAATTGACAGAGGGTCGAGAAGATAGTAATCAGAGGAATTTTTTGTTTTCCTTTTTGGACACCGATTGCATTATTGTTTGATTTTATTAATTGTCATTTGTTAAATTGTCGTTTAAATTAGGATGTGATCTTAATACCACAAGAAAAGGAGGAGATACTAGCTAGGAAGAAGAATCTGGATATAATACAGCTCGCCAATCATTTTGATATCTAAGCAGTGCTTTGCTAATTGATAAGCTACTTGTGAAACTTGTCGAATATTTACAGTACCAAGTAATAATACAAAAATTATATGTATTTATATAGTGGTTTAAATGACCTAAAAGTATAATCAATCAATCAATCATGGTCTTCTGGGTCAATCAATATCGAGGGCGTGCGGCTGCCTGGCTGATAATCAGTTTATGCAATTTACGTCATTCATCAATATTTGACTCTGCTTAGCACATTGAACAGACCCATCGCTGAAAATTAATAAACTAATAATGATATAGTTCTTCCATATAAAACTCAAACGAATATTGAATTAACTAATCAAACCACTGGGAATTACTAAACTCGTCTGTGGCGGAACAGCGGGGCAGACGCTGGAAGGTTCCAAACCCTCGCAAATTGTATAAAACTTTATTTGGTGTGATTTTTCACTTTATTTAAGAACAGACGAGATGCGCTTACTCACACCATAATCAAGACAATATATAACAATAGAGAGAAATGTCGACAGAAAACGACAAGAAGGAGGAGTTTTTTCAGCCTGTGGGAGAGGCTGTTGAGGAGATTTCAAAGAAAGAGGAAGTTGATGAGGAAGAGGGACCTGTTGAAGACACGGCATCAGACGAACCTCAGCCGATACAGGAGATTGAATCTCTTTGTATGAACTGCCATGAAGATGGCACGACCAGACTGCTACTTACTCGCATTCCTTATTTTAGAGAGGTCATTTTGATGTCTTTTTCTTGCCCTCGTTGTGGTTTCCGGAATTCAGAAATCCAGCCTGCTAGCAGGATTCAGGAGAAAGGATCGAAATACACGTTTCTGGTAGAGAACAAGGAAGATTTGAATAGACAAGTAGTCAAATCCGAGTCTTGCGATTGTTCCTTCCCGTCTATTTCACTTGACATTCCTCATCAGCGTGGTCAGTTGACAAACGTCGAGGGTCTTTTGACTGAGGTTCGCGACGATATCGAGGCAGACCAGCCGGTGAGAAAGCATGTGGATCCGGAGTCATACGAGAAGATTGAAACATTCCTGGGACAGATCAATGACATGCTTGAAGGAAAATCTTTCCCTTTTGTTGTCACCGCAGACGATCCGTCTGGAAACAGCTGGATCGAACTGTCACCAGGAGAGACACACACCAAGTGGTCTAAAGTCGAATACGAGCGGACGCCGGAGCAAAACGAGTCGCTTGGTCTTGTGAACGCCGATGCAGAGGAAGAGGAACCCTCCGCTCCTCCAATTACGAATGACGAAGTGCACACTTTCCAAGCCACTTGCCCTAGTTGCCTGCGACGATGTGATACTCATATGAAGATTGTGGAAATTCCTCACTTTAAGGAAGTTATCATCATGAGTACTGTTTGCGACACTTGTGGCTACAAGAGCAACGAAGTCAAGACCGGTGGCGAAATCCCGCTAAAGGGACGTAAGATCACATTGAAGGTTGACGATCCAGAAGATCTCGCGCGTGATATCTTGAAGAGTGAAACATGTGCACTCCGAATCCCTGAGCTTAACCTGGATCTTACAGCGGGAACTCTTGGCGGTCGATTCACAACCGTTGAAGGTCTTCTTCGTGAAGTCAGTGAGCAGTTGGATACTCGTGTGTTTAGCGAACAATCGGATAGTATGGACGAAACTCGCAAAGATCGATGGACAAAATTCTTGAAGAACTTGAATGATGCTATCGATGGCAAGACAAACTTCACCTTGATCTTGGAAGATCCATTGGCTCAGAGTTATTTACAGAATGTGTATGCTCCTGATCCGGATCCGAATATGACGATCGAGGAGTTTGACCGTTCGGATGAGATGAATGATGATTTGGGTCTTTCAGATATGCATGTATAGAATGTTTGTATAAAAGCGTTTTTGGTTTAAAGGAGTAGTCTACAAAATATAATATTGCTAGATATGCAATTAATAGTATCAACTATTGGCGCTGAGTGAATAGCGCATGTATAATATATGGTCGCAAACATGTAATTTATTCTAAGCTTATTCTTGTAGTCTGTTTAGCAAATATTCTACCTCTACTTTCTTAGTCAATGGAATAACCCAGTTCTCGTACATCTCAACGACAGCATCGACGTTAACCTTTGACGCCTTTCCAGGGGCGTTGGATGTCATAGGATCAATGCCATAAGTCTCTGCTTTTAGCTTCAAACGAGCTAGAACTTGCTTTTCGACAGCCTGGTTCGTGATAGCAGCATCAAGTCCTTCAATATCCTTGGCTTTGATCAACGCTGTCATATGCTCTCTCTCTGTCAGGAATTTCGCTTCAGCGACAAAACGACCTGGTTCTATGTTAGATCAATCCGTGCAAGGTGAACTCTGCTATTACTCACCAAAGTGTATACGTCTCGAGAGTGATCTTAAGCATTCGACATCGCACAGTGAGCTACTACCCAGATTCTCAGCTTGTTCTCCTGGTCTGCAAATTCTTGGTACAATATCGTTTATATAGAAATCTTTGATTGTGTCGTTGACTGTCACCTTGTTGGGATGTGGGTACAGAACTGGTGGATATTCGATTCCAGGAAGGATTGGTTCAGGAAGGTCGTCTGGGAAGAAAGGAACCTCGTCCGGGGATTGATATCTTCGGACCTTGGCTATATCAAATTCATCAGTATTCTTTGAAAATTCTTTAGGTGTATATTACAAAATCCATACCGTGCACGATTTCCTCCTCGCGGAGGATCCACTCAACAAACGAGCCCTCGTAGTTTGGAATATCAAACGCTCCAGTCTTATAAATCGACGGCTGTTGAGGAAATTGTGCTCGCTCAATCAAGTTAAAAACAATTGTATCTTCCATTCTGATTAGGACATTGCGAATGTTGCCTAAATCAATGACGGTCTCTGGCTTCAGGAAATCCATTGTTCAGTTATCAGCTTTCAGGTTGAACTTGTTTTGGAGAGAAATTCGAAAGATATCTATAATTTGTCGCGGTAAACTAGTGAATATCAACACTCTGTCTTCAACGTGATACTTCAATTAAAGCTATTATGAGTGTTAAACCTGCGGAGATGTCAATATCTCAGAAGAAGACTCAGCATCGAGGGCGACGTTGAGCCGCGCTTGATTTCACGTTCAACATAATTGATTTGGCGCTGAGTGAATCTGTCTATTTCTCAAAAACAAGCAAGGCTTCATTATAGGATTTGAACATTTAAACAAGGACATGCGACAAATTGCTTAATATTTTCAATCAAATCACTGCAGAGATCAAGCTATTACTGAAATGGCACCCAAAGACATGATGAACGTCGTGTTCGAAGGATGTTGCCATAGCGAGTTGAATAACATCTATCAAGCTGTGAAAAGCTTGAAGGTTCATGTGGATCTTTTGATTATTGGAGGGGATTTTCAGGTATTTCTTTTACTAGAAATAGAATCCTTTGATCTATTTGGCTAACCATGAGGTAATAATAGGCAGCGCGCAACTACAGTGATCTACACTGTATGAGCGTCCCTCCCAAATATGCCAGGCTCGGTGATTTTGCAGATTACTATTCTGGAAAGAAAAAAGCTCCAGTTCTCACAATCTTTGTCGGCGGAAACCATGAAGCCAGTAACTACATGTGGGAACTTCATTATGGCGGGTGGGTTGCGCCTAATATCTACTACATGGGTGCAGCGAATGTGCTCAACTACCGCGGTTTAAGGATTGGTGGGTTATCCGGTATTTACAATATGCATCATTATTCTTCAGGGCGATTTGAGCGGATACCATTTGAGCAGAACACAAAGAGATCGGTGTATCATGTACGGCAGTTCGATGTAATGAAATTATATCAGATGAGTGAGAAGATGGATATAATGATTTCGCACGACTGGCCAGCTGGTATCGAGCACAAGGGCGACTTGAACCAACTATTAAAGCGGAAACCTCATTTTAGATCTGATGTGGAAAAACAAGAATTGGGATCGCCTCCTTCAATGACACTACTCAAGCATCTTCGACCTAGTTATTGGCTAAGTGCGCATTTGCATATAAAGTATGCAGCTATAGTGAAACACAAAAAGAAGAGACCTACTGAGGGCGATGATGAGGAAACCATGTCTTCTGAGAAAAAAATGGAGAAAGAAAGTGCGCCACGAGACCGAACGAATTTCCTTGCCCTCGATAAATGTCTTCCTCGACGGGAATTCTTACAAGTTCTCAGTTTTCCAAAGACAGAAGATTCGTCTAATGGCCTGTGTTATGACCCAGAGTGGCTTGCAATTACAAAGGCTACAGAGCCATACATGTCTCTTGAGCGAGAACAGTCCACGCCATTCATAGAGAAGGAGAATAGAGATGCTTTGGTTGTAAATATCAAGGAACAGAGACAATGGGTAGAAGATAATATCGTGAAAACCGGAAAACTGCAAGTCCCGCAGAATTTCGAGTTGACGGCTCCGATAGTCGAGTCGCGAAGTTCTGCTGCGCAACGCTATGCACCAAAACGTACGTCTAATATCATATTATATTGGATGAGATTTATACTAACATTCCGGCTGTATAGCTATTGAGTACAAAAACAATCAAACACAGGTATTCTGCGAATTATTGCAAATCGAGAATCGGATATACATTGGAAAAGAGACTACAAGCAGCTCTTCGGCACCAATCGCGGAGACTACGGCGGTGCAGGATCCAGAAGAGATGATCACGGAAACTACGGCGGTACGAGATCCAGAAGAGAGTAGTGTTGCCGATATTACTTCATAGGAGTACCGAAATTCACATTAAAAATTGAAAAATTGAACAATAAGCAATCACATGAAAACGCCGAAATATGCTTTTAAACTCATAAATAACGCCAATATAATGATAAATGCAGTCAGATTTGCTCATTTCTTTGCTGATTTCATCATATCCAATAAACTCATACCACCTTCCTTCTTGCCTTCTCTCTCTGCTTTTGCCTTTGCGAGCATCATGTGTAACGAGTTTTGCTTACGTGCTTTTTGCCTTTTCTTGCTAGAAGAACCAACAGATGCGTTGTGTGAGCCCGGAGCACTTAGATCTGGTGTCAAAAGAGAGGCTACTGAAGTAGCCTGAGGTTTCATAGGGGTCGACAGTGGAGTAACTGGGCTGGATACTGTGGGAGCGGATGGGGCGACTTGATCTGGAATTGCAAAGCGAGTGACGGCTTCGCAGGATAAACAGATATAGCATAAAGTCTTTCCACTATTTTTTTGGATCTGTAAATTATCGCTTTTCTTCGGCGTAGAACTCTCCTCTGCTGCTTCCTTTATGGCTTCTGATCGAGCAAGTCTCTGGCGCCGATCTGGTCTCTTCTTAAATACCTTCGACTCAGCCACTTTCTTCCTCTTCTCATTCCGAAGTAGCATAACAATCAAATTAAACCCCGGAATCCACACCGCATTACACGCCGAACACGCAGCCCGCGCAAGTTGGACGGGCAAAACAATCTCATTCACCGCCGCAATTTCGACGAATCTACCATAGACTTGACTTGCGATGACGGGGGAAAGCCGGGCAAGGGAATGTGCAGCGGTTTGAAGATAAACTAAAGTCTTTTCGACTTCTGGACCCTCCGTAGTCATGCTTTTAACAAGACTATAGTTGAGGATAGTTCATGGAGGTGAGATCTACTGGATCAGAGCAGGACTAGGAAATTTGGCTACTCCTACCTTTTAAGGTTTTCAAGCTCATCAGAAGAACATGATGAACATTTACCTTCCAAAATTCATCATACTATGTGTAAGATAAAGTAATTTCTTTCTATTGTAACTAAAACAGTATTTGCTTTTTAGTTTAAAAAGTAAATACTCTCCTACAAACTATAATTAAAAATGTTTGTCCACGTTCAAAATTCAACCTTCACAGAAGAAAAAGAAGACTGAATTCTGCCGCAGATAGATGCCTATCTATTGGTGAAGCGAGTATGTAAGTACAAGCAACTCCGATAGTCACCATGTTTAATATACGGGAGTCGTTTACCACTAATCGTACCTAGGGAGGTCGTACGTATGGAGATAAATTCCCAGATTTACATTACCAGCTCATCAGACCTATAACTCGGATAGATCTCGCGGCCGTGAAAAATGAGAGCAATCTTAGACTCTTAAACAAGAATCCCTTGAAGCCACAGGAGGACGGAACGAAACTAGAAAACAAAGATGATTGAAATGAAAGCATTTTCCCAACATAAAATATACAAGCATGAGAATTATAAATGACAAATTTTATTACATCCCAACTATTGCATTTTCTTTCCTTTTTTGATATCCTGTTATACCACCAATCTAAGCCTTTCCACTCGCCTTTCTTGTGAGGAGAGCCTCACGGTCCTTGTCGAGCTTCATCTTGGTGATGACGACCTTGGAAGGGTGAACGGAGACGGGGACAGACGAACCGTCAGCCTTGTCCTTGGTCAACTTCTCGACCTGGATGATGTACTTCAAACGGTAGACAGAGGTGACCTTGCCCTCCTTGCCCTTGTACGAACCCCGAACGACGGAGATCTCATCGTCCTTGCGGATTGGGACCGATCGGACCTGTAAACATATTCATTAACACCGCGCTCAAACATAACTCAACCATAAACACCAACCTTGTACTGCTCTCTCAGCTCCTTAGACAAAGAAGCCGACATGATGACTCTCTTGACCGACGAGGGAGCGGCGAAGTGCGCCTTACGCGACTTGCTGCGGGAAGAAGAAACGTCTATTACGAAACAATAATCAGCATTCTATTCCGGAACGAACGAACAACAACAATAATAATCGCTTTAGGACAATCCAACACGATTACAATCAATAACAAACAATTAATTCACATACCCTTGGAAACCTTCATTGTGTATGTATTTGCTGGATGAGTTGCTGAGACTTCACTAAACTAGAATCACGTATTTCGATCTCGCTGTCGACGACCGCCGTTCACGAAGTCAGTGTCGCTGCTCGGCCAGCAACAGCCGCAAGCTGGCAAATTAGCAGTCACGATTTTAACCCTACATTGTTTAACCCTATATTATTAATTATCTGCATTGTGTTATCTAATGTTATGTTATGTAATATATGTTATTGTGCTGACAAGAATTACAGCAGCCGCACGATATTTCAGTTTCACAGCCTACCCACTTTATCGCCATTGCTAAACCTCGGGCGTCTACTTGCCTTCATTCTACCGCGTTACTAGCAGCTGAGGCTTCGCGGATGAAATAAACAACAGCAATGTCACGGCGGTTACAAGTTTTATCTTCATATAGGAGTCTGCTGCGTTCAGCGAGATATGCTTTCGACCGTACGTGTAATCCATACCCGGCATATTGCCATCGATATATTTCCACATACGCAGGATTTTGCGCTAACACCATTCAACAGAGGATATCCGAATGCGCCTAGCTGCTCTTGAGCAAATGCGTGCGCAGTACGAACTTGGAAAGCAGGAACTTCTGGATTCAAAAGAGTACTACGATGAGATAGACAAGCGACTCGAACATGCCTCTGGAGTTTCTCTTGTCTTGAGAAGTAATATTGCCCAGGGAGTATTACAAAAAGACACGCCTGAAGAATCTGCGAGCTTGAACTCGACTACAGTAGATTTGGACGATGGTTCTACCGCAACAACAGAAAAGGGAGTGTTTAGTATGTTACTCATTTATACTCTCATCAACTCACCTACTAACATGTCATAGAACTACGGCTACATAAACATTCAGAACTGGGAGATAACGAAGCCGTCAAGGGAGGCAAGACTAACCTGGCTGGACGCGGCAAGCGGATAAACTGGAGTCAAGCCAGTCAATAAGCGTGCCGCAGCGGAAATGTGGAGCTAAAGAGATAATTACGTTATATCTCTTATTATTGTATATAGAACTCACCTTGGATAATTTATGAATGCCATCTTATATTTTTGATATGAATTAAATTAACTAACTAGAGCACGAACCGATTATGTATTGAAAATACCAGAAAACTCTATGAACAAAGGCACCGAAGATGATGAGCATACCATATTGACTGAGCTTCATCGTAACCGCTAACATAGCATTTACGAAGACAATGTGTACGCAATGCAAAATTTATAAAAACCTCTCACTAAATTGCTATGATGCCGTCAATGCTAGATCAAAGACACCCTCCTATAGATTTTGACTCTGAAGTGCTGTAGCAAACGCGCTACGAGCTCTAATGCGGGCGCCATACTTGTAAAAAAGGACGGTGATAGGCGCCAGAAAGAGAGCAATAAATCCCCACAGCGAGGTTGCCCAATGAATACCCATTCGATTATACACTATACCACAATGTTAGCAATTCGGCGATACAAAAACAATAGCAGAGGAAAGACTTCATGCAAAGTTCTCTGATCTTAAAAAATTGAAAGCGAAAAGAGTCTGTAAAAATAACATAAAACTTGATATAAAACAACAAAGACATACTTGGAGGAGCAAAGAGTGGGAAGCCGGCAGCGATCAAACTTCGCGTGACGCTCATAATTCCGTGCGCACTAGCGGCATATATTTTATAGCAATCAGTGACATAATTAAGGAAACCAATAAAGAGAGATGTGAATCCAATGCCGAAGAAGATGCCACCGAGCATGACAACTTCATCTGGGACACCAGGATATGATGTCCATGCAAGCCAAAAGAGTCCAACTGGGATGAACCAGCCGGAAAACATCGTGATGAAGAGTCGGTCTTGCTCCATTGTCACCACTATGTTTCTCTTTCGGAGATTTTGAACATGGATGTCGTACAGATAGTGAGCAACAGTGACACCGGAAGCTCCCAAGCCAACTATATATCATATAAGAATTTCACACATAAAACTTGAGTATATTCAGTTACTTACTAGGTAACAACATAAGACCCCCCTTTCCCGGACTTAATCCTCTGACTTGTTGGAAAATAATAGGAAAAGCCAAGAAGAACATGTACAACAGGCCATAAATCAAACCAACGTAGGCACAAATGGCCGCGACAATTGGTTCTTTGAATAGCATGATAATAGGGCGAAGGAGCACATGAGTGACAAAGCTTTTGAAATCTTTATCTTCGAGTTCATAAGCTGCGACAACATTGTGTCCTTCTTTCCGCATCTTCTTAGCTTTTCTCATTAAGATCACTGGTCGGAAGGTCTCCGGCAAGGTACAGACAAGCGTAATGAGAACAACACCAGCAA
The DNA here is from genome assembly GCA_030572775.1 of [Lipomyces] yamanashiensis. Taxonomy (NCBI): domain Eukaryota; kingdom Fungi; phylum Ascomycota; class Lipomycetes; order Lipomycetales; family Lipomycetaceae; genus Myxozyma; species [Lipomyces] yamanashiensis. The sequence goes on from JAJMBS010000001.1 coordinate 1,005,739, forward strand.
AGATAACATTTACCCAAAAGGCAAAGCGCCAATGCATATGCGAGGTAGCAATAAATCCAGATATGAACGGAGCACTCAGAGCACCCATGATAGTAGAGCCACAGAAGAGGGCTACAGCACGGCCGCGCTTGATAGGGTCGGCATAGATATCAGCAAATACACCTCCAGAGATGGCAATGGGACATGTTGCAAAGAGACCCTGTAGGAATCGAAAAACCAACAAGCTACCGATATTAGGCGCCAACGGACAAGCGATTGAGAATATGAAATAAAATGTGAATGCTGCTAGAAGGATCGGTTGACGACCAATGTGCTCAGACAAGGGAGCGTAGACTAGGGGCCCAAGGACGTAGCCGACCATGTACAAAGAGACGAGTAAACTGGACATGATGGAGGAGACGTTCCATTCTTCTCGTATGGCGCTTGATAAGCCAGATGTAATAGAGGATGCGAAGGTTGAGTTCAGCAGAGAGAGGATGATAATGACAGTGATTAGGTTTTTCCTGAGCGGAGGCAGGTTGCGAGGATCATCTGGATCGCCTTCCTCAAAGTCGAGAAGAGTTGGGGCTTTGTCTTCTTCCGAGGGAGCCGGACGCTGACTGATGGAGTCCTTTTCGGAGGGACACTCTAGGTTCTCCTCTGAATGCTTCTCTGGCGCAGGAAGGTATCCTCTGCGCGCTGAGCGCTGGGATCGAGTTGTAGGGACCTTGACGAGCACATTGCGATCGCGAGAGATGTATCGGTGGAGGAGGAGTTCAGGGTCGGTAGAAGACTCCGCCACGAGCTCTACCTCGAAATTTGCTGGGAGTTCGTCAGAAATGGGGTCGTGGACGGCGACAGGCATGGTGGAGGAGGTTTAGATGCTTAAACCACTAGAGAGAAGGGGAAGAGGAGAGGTGAAAACGGGCATGAATCAGAGCAGGGCAGGCACAGGCTCGGAGGAAGGGTCGAAATGCAGAGAGGATTGTTTGGAGTGGGAAAGAACGCGAGTTGGCTGAGCAGTTGATTGTCTTTTCTGCTGGGTTGAGTAATCCCCGACGGATATTGTTCCGGGTGCTCCCTGTGGAGGTGTGTCTGCTGGATTGTGCTGCTCCCCGCAACGTAGCGACACACACCGCTAAGCGGGGGCACAACGCAGCCGCAGATCGGGAAATCGGCGGTAAAGAAATCCCGGCCAAGGCTTAGCCGAGCCGTTGCCTGTTTAGTGGGAGTGTTACACACACAATAGACACAATAGACAATGCCTTGCCCGCCATTGATTCGCGACCTGCCTCGCTTCCTCTCCTCCATTGTTCTTCTATCATTTCTATTTCGCTCTATCTAGCAGTACAGCTTTAATTACACACGGCTATTACACTGCCTGTCATACACACTCTCTTCCCAATCCCCCATATCCTGTGTCGGTCGTCGAGCAGCGTAATCGGCTCGCCGCTTACAAGCCCAGCAATGCTCCGCTCAATGAAATGTACTAGAACCAGCGGCTCGCGGTCGGCCCAAAACACAACAGTCGCTGGCTCTTGTCGTCCTGCAAACGCAAGCGTCACCTCGCTGCCGCTCTCTAACTCATCAATACCTGATCGGGCAATTTGGCAGAGTACGACTGACGCCGTCTGAGGCTGCTCCGTAGATCCCATAATAACTCGTGCGCCTCGACTGATCACAGGCTTCCATAGCAGACTTGGATGCTCCAGCAACGTGCTGAAAATAAACGGAGTTGTTGCCCATCTTTCAACCTCGAATACAACTCGCCCGGTTTCAAGTGGTTGTATACTATCGGCGTGTATCACCACCTCGCTCTCAGCAAATTGCGACGTGGGCATAATCTCTTTAACTCTGACATACGCAAACGATTGGCCAGTCCTTGCAGTCGTTTTGCAAGGTCCTAAAAGAACATGCTGGCCTTTCTCCAGTAGACCGCCATGACCAATAACTTTCGCTTCAAGAAGATCGGGCGTGTTCTTTGATCTCTTGATATCAGAAGTGACAAAAAACAATGGCGCGCAGGGGGTACTGCATGCTCTGATCTCATGCCTTAGAGACCAACGCTCAAGTCGAGACGTCGTCCTATGACAAACAGACGTTTTGTGTGTAACCACAGGATCCTCCACTTGTGTCGGATCCGCTCTCTCCTTTCCGACGTCACTTGGAGAGCGAACCGTACTCTCCTGTGATTCCCATCTCTCCAAGCTATCATTTGGTATGTTCAGGCTACGGCGTAGCCAGTGGTATGCAAAAATATTGAGAATTGATTTCAGCGCTCTTAGATCATTAAACTCAACGGATCCATTAATAACTGATAAAACTCCCGTATTCAAAATACTGTATCTCAAATCTTGCGTATCGATTTCACCTGGCTTGCCATGAAACACTGTGCACGCACCCCACTCTATTTCCGCAACCTCTCTGACTCGAGAAACTGCTTTTGCGCATTCTTCAACCGCGTGTACTGGGTTACATCTCAGTTCATGGCCTTCATGATTTGCAGTCCCATCAGAAAATAAATATGATGCTTCTGATATATTCCTGATAGGCAATCCGTGCCATCTTGAAGGTAAATCATTCCACCACTCAGCCTCGTTTGCGTCCGCAAATACAAGCGCCTTTGTGTCAAATAATCGTGCAATATTAAAAACTTTTGCAAGTGATTTTTTCAATTTCTTGCCATTCATCTTGCGCGGAACTCGAATAACGACGATAGCAGGAACCCAGAGCTCCATAGCCGAGATCAAGCCTACTAATCCTGCAGTTTGAAAGTCACACGTTACTACATGGATCCCGGTGATAATTTCTTGACCGTGAATAATAGTTGTGTATTTCCAGGTGAGTAGTTGTTCCTTCATTGACGTGTTGTTCGCACTCTCGCTTTGTCGTTCTAGGGAGGTAGTTCTTGAGTCTGATTTGTGAGATGAAGAATTGACTTCATTTCGGAGTGAGCAAGCAAGCGCTTCATGAGGACGGGCTCGTTTTCTGAAAAATGGTGTACTGGTAAATGGAAATGTCGCAAACCTCTCGAGATCAACGATCAAAACTGTTAAATGCTCCTGACGAGCAAATGGCGGCGATCTCTCCATAATAGCTACTTGGTGCGAAGTGCTTTCACTTTTGAGGAAGATCAGGAAATCAAAAGAAAGATATATAGTCGCATGAAAACTAGGACTGTGACACGAATACCAAAGAGCCTTGTAGTCTCGTATAAGAGGGCTTAGATGCTCGCTCGAGTCTCACGTGGCCAACACGAGGTATCTCGTTCGGTCCTTGTCACTAACGAAGACGGCGTCCGAGAGATTTTACGAAGATTACCTTGCTGTCCAATTATTTGCCCACGATACGAGCCACAGAAAACACATATAGTCAACGAGATTCTGGATCAGGCGCAGAGGCAGGTATGCAGCTTCCGCGTTATTCGTATATCTCCTACGCGACCGACGCGCGCGCGGCAAATTCGCCATGTCCAAGACTATCACCTGGCCCTCGATCTATTTTTGACATTCCCAATAAAAATCACTCACGCAGATCATAGTTTCGGTCGTAATATCGCGCTCAGATTTACGGTTCTAACCTGGATATCAGCAAAAGTCAAGTAAAGTCTTCAGCCTGAGAGAATCAGGGTCTAAACAGTGATCGTCAGCGTGTCAACAACACTACGTCATACCAGCGGCTTTAAACGTAGCATTGACGGCTCGCCTTCCCAGACAAGAACTCACCCCCCTGCCCCCATTGCGAGCATGTTAGACAAGACAGTGATTCAATGATGCAAATGCCAAAGCCAAAGCCGCTATTGGATGAACAAAATATACTACCTGTTACTGAATCTATTTCATTTTTGCATAGAAGATGCACTTCACTGGAAAATTAACGGTAAGCTCAAATGTGTATGCCTATCAAAGACAATAATGGGATTTAATCAGTGAACTGTCAGTTGAGTTTATGTTTATATTATATTTTTAACTGAATTGATATGTCCACTTTTCCTAGGATGAATAAGCCAACACTCAGTTTATGTTTAAGAAAAATATCAAGTTAACATAAAAGCAGGTCTAAAACTAAAACATTATGTGCAAGATACAAATAAGTATATAAAAATAAAGAATAATTGGAGAGAGAACGCGCTACACCAGATTACACCGTGAACCCTTTAATCGCCCTTCGCCTTGCCTTCCATTGAAATATGCAAAAAAAAAACTATCCTGTCCGAGCATCCAAGTTATTCCAGCCAAAAACGAAAAAAAGCAATCAAATCAAAACATATACTGGAGAGGTATAAAAATATATAAAGTCGCTTCTTCTCAAGTTATAGGAAATGGGCGCACGCGAACATTAGGCCTGTGCCTGTGCCGCATTCCTACCAAACTGACGGTCGGCCTCAGCACAATGCCCACCGCCTTGGTCGATCGCAAAACTCACGAATGCAGAGTCAACAATCATTGAAAGATTGCCTTCGGTCGCGCCTAAGACAACCCAGCCAATCGCACCACCCATCATACCGACAACGTATCCGTACAAACTGCCTCCGTTTACATCCTGAGCGGCATGCACCCATGCGCCAAAACCGAGTGCGAGCGCAGTAAGTGCTCGTGCAGATGAAAGGAGCATCTTCGAGAGTCGATAGGCAGACCAGGAATCTTCATACGAATTGTCCGGTCCAAGATCAATGTTTCTCAAACTTGAAATCCCACGTGAGGCTTGAGTAAGCGGTTGTACGGTAATAGCAGAAAACGACAATGTCAGTGGATTAGAAAGAGCATTGATCGGTCCTGGAATCATATTCGCAAAGAATGTGGTGACGATCGAAACTACCCGCACAGGCAGAAGTAAAAGCGGAAGACGGATAAGCAACGCCGTTAGAGAAGCAAAACAGATAGTGCCTGAGAATCCAGTGTAAGAGCGCATCAGCGCTAGTTTAAGAATAGACTTGGAAGGCAATACATCCTTGTCCTGTCTGTAGAAGTACCATTGGGATACTGTAAGTGATGTCGAAACCCTTGAAAAATGTTAGTTGGATTGCTCTTCTATCAACATAGCAATATACACACCTTTGAACACCAGAAAACACGCCCCATGTCCATAGATACATGATAATATACCAAGCTCCAAGAGCCCACGAATTCTGCTCAAGAATCCACTGCGATATTCCAGTGCTTCCAACCACGATCTTTCCTCTCAGAAACACTCGAGCAAACATGGCAAACCACATCCAGCTAAACCCAACAAAAGAGAGCAACGTCCCTAGACTAAGTGCAATCAATATTCGATTCTCCGCCAGAATCTTGCATGCCAGCTGAACGATTCCAATCGCATGTCCAAGTGCATTACGAGTCCGAATCGCAAACCAGATCCACAATACAGCAGAGATAGCCGGAACCAGACTAGTCCATCGCATGGCTTTATCCTGCACCGAATTTCCTCCCCAGCTATCGCGATAGGACATGATTAACGGATACATCGTAAGACCAAGCAAGCAAAACGGGATCGAGATTATCAAAAGTGAGAGCACGGGACGAACACACTTCTGCAACAGTATAAACCAAATCGCAGAAATGCCAATAGCCAGAATGGTGTCTAAAGCCAGAATAGACGCTGAACCACCGACTACAGTAAAAATACTATCTGTGAGCTTAATAGTAGTAGTCACTTCGGTTTCCAGCCAGATTGTGAAGGAGGTTGCAAAGAGACAGCACATAGCTAGCAGATAAAACTTGGACCAGAATACGTCTTGAGCTTGTGTGCTATCCATACCACGCATAATGGGTGGAGCATATCCCGGTCTAAGAACGCCACCTCCTGGCTGTGATACACCACTGGGACCTGAATTATACGCTGGATCAGAGCCTGGAATTGCGGTCGGATCACGAACAACGTCGCGGGGAATAATCACATCACCACTTGGAAAGCCGCCAGGCAAGTCACTCATGGCATTAGCATTTGCGTGGCCGATATTCTCGAAATCGGGGAAGTCGCGCTGTTTTAAGCGCGCATCCCGTTGTTCATCGTCCTCAAACTCATCAGTGTAGATGTGTCTGCGTGCATGGGCAGCATTCATGGTCGCAGCGGTCATGTTACGCGGATATGGATTTTCCTTAAAACGTAAACGCGGTGGAGGCGGAGACTGCTGGCGCGCACGCGACATCACGCTGTCTAATCCGACACTCTCCATCAAATTTCGAGACGATGACATTATAGCCGATTTTGTACTATCATCGACGGCGTCCTCTTGAACAAACTCCTCGTCAGCAGAGGAATGCTTGGGTGATGTGTATTTTGGGTAATGCTGCGAGCCAGTCGCCTCGTCTTCGTCTTCATCGTAAGGCTTCCAACTGCTGCGAATTGCAGAGTCAGCGCCATACAAATGACCCGTGTAGGTTCCGGTCATGCGATCGTCGCCGTCCGCTTCGTGTGCTTCATCGTACCCTGCCCCAATTAGAGCAGCGCGACTGTTTGCCATCGTGTTGTGGCCTGTATTGGTTGCGCCAATGATACTATTCCCTGATACAGGATTATCGCGTGAGAAAAAGCTGCGTCTACCTGAAAAAAGCCGGCTTGGATTCAAACTATGAGCTTGCTGATTGAGAGGCTGATGCTGATCGTCATTGCTTCCCATAGTGCGTGCGTCGTCCTCATCCTCATCTTCCTCTCGCAACTCGTGCCGTGGAACTCCTCCAACTCTACCACCAATCCAGGTTCGTCCAGGAAAATAAGTAGCCGGCGAGCTCTCCTCTCCTTCCGGCAGTGTCTCCGCAGCCGAGTAATAGCGGCGAGACGATGCTGGTGTAGACTGTGCTGTAGCGTGACGGCCAGGAGCAGGCCCTCTATATGGATTACGCGCAGCAGGAGTACCAGCAGATGCGGAAGAAGTAGAAGAATCTCCACTATTACTTCTCGCCTGAGGCGCGGGCAAGAACTTGGAAGCGTCTAGAGAAAGAGTCATATGCACTGGTTAGCCCGGTGATCGGAGTGCTCACCCATGCCCAGAGGCAGGTTCAAAAAAGCAAACTACATACATTCTGAGAACATGACCCGCTAAACTCTCAGGTTGCATCAGACAGTGTAACAAAGCAATTATATACGAAAATGATGTGGTTTGGTGACGTGTGGTGGTTAAAGATACTGACCGCGATTAGGGAAGTTGCTGGCGTGCAGACACTCTAAAGCTGGGACAAATCATGTGATCTGCATAATGGCATCAACAATGAGTGCACTACGGAGACGATTATGTGTAAATTATACGATACTAAATGGAATTGAATTGAAGATGATATATTTTGACTTCTTTTTCATTGATGGATACCTGATACATCAAAAAAACTCTTTCAAACTTTTGATCTACCCCGACAGATTTAGTCTAGACAAAAATAAGCATATTAAAAATATACAATACAAAAAACGATGCAATAATAAACCAGAACTTGAGCCCAAATATGCCCTGCAAAAGACCTAACAGTCACACATTTTTTAACGCACAAACTAAACTCCCAACCTTTTTAAACAATAATACAAAGAGAACATAGATTAACGTAAACTTTCAGTCGCCTGTACAGTACAGGACGTAGCGTCGTTAAATAGCATAAATACTAACAAAGAAGAATTATTGTCAGAATTTAAGCGCTGATGGCATTGGCGATAGCCTCATTTTGGTCAGCGTGGTACTCCCGGATGATCGAATCGACATCGTCAATGTTCAAAGGTCGGATATCACCAAGAGCCTTGATCTTGGTGGTGACCTCCTTGCACTGAGCGTCAGTGAGGTTGAGGTTCAGCTGGTCGACACGCGACTTGATGGCATTCCATCCAGTCAGACGGTTAGCAAAATGGATGTACCGGGTAAGACCGAAGTCGGAGGGGTCGAGAATCTCGTAGGTCGAGGGGTTAGCAAGGATGGCCTTAGCGTGGATACCGGCCTTGTGGGTGAAGGCGCAGAAACCGGTGATGGGGTTGTTGAAGGGAATGTTAATCTGAACCGACTCGGCAACAAGGTTCTCGAGGTCTCTCAGCTTGTGGAGCTTGTACTTAGAGAGAACGTAGTCACGGTCAGCGGCGATCATGCGGGCCATGAGACCACCGAGGGAGGTGATTCCATTACGCTCACCAATTCCGAGAACGGAGACGTCGATGAAGGTGGCACCAGCCTCAAGAGCAGTGTAGGCGTTGGCAATGGCACAGCCAGTGTCGTTGTGGAAATGGCACTCGATCTCACACGAGACAACTGACTTCAAGGTGCGGACAAGGTCGTAAACCTGGCGAGGGTTGGCGCAGCCAACGGTATCGGCGATACCAACACGGTTGACGCCGATCTTGTCGACGGTGCGGTAAATGTTGAGAAGGTCGACAAGGTCAGAGCGGAAGGAGTCCTCAGACGAGAAACGGATCTCGATGCCATGGGACTTGACGAACTCGATGACCTCGATGGCGGACTTGGCGATGTAGTTCATATCCTTACCGTGAGAGTACTCACGGAGGAACTGGGAGGTACCGATGACGACATCGACACCGTCAACACCGGTCTGGACGGCGATGCGGGCGTCATCCATGTGGCATCGAATGTGAGTAAGGATTTTGGCCTTGAGTCCAAGCTTACAGATAGCCTCGCAGTCGAGTCTGCTCTGCTCCGAAGCAGCGGGAGAGGTGAGCTCGATGTAGTCGACACCGAAGTCATCGAGGGCCTTGGCGATAGCGATCTTCTTCTCGGTATCGAAGAAAGCGTTGGCGAACTGCTCACCCTCACGAAGAGTGGACTCGATGAGCTGGAATTTGGAGACGTTGGAGAGGAAGTCGGAGGGGTTGGGTCCGTAGGGGTTGGACTTGACTTGCTCGGGCTTAACGGCCTCGCCGACTTTCTGGAAGGCTTCTGAAGAAGATATTAGCAGGTACAGAAGAAGACAATACAAAGAAGAAGCGCGTACCAGTAGTAGCAGGTGGCATTGCGTGTAGGGAGGGTGTGTTGGGTTGCGTAGCTGGAAGTAGCGGTGACTGGAGATGATGCTGGGTGAAAAGATTGAGGGACGTGGGCAGCATATTTATCATTGGTGCCAATTACTCACGCGAAAATTTTTTGAGTGGGTGGCCCTAACCCTCGCTTGATTGGCCGCAGGGCGGATCCCGTGACTGCCGTTCGAGGAGGAGTGGCGGACAAGAGCAAGGGGTGATGAGGATGAGTGGGATGGATGATATAGTGGAGAGAATAGTATGAGAATTACTATAGAAAAATAGGATTATATATATTACGAGTACTACAACCGCCCAATACTTGGAAATGGTGATAAACAAACGGAGGAACCGCAGACACGAAGACCGGCTTCATCAGCCCAACTTCACCGTTCTCACACTTCGCAGAACAAAAACAGACCGCAAAACCGCTTTCTTTGTGCTGAGCGAGCGCGGGGAGAAAACCTTGCGAGTCATAATTCTAGACCGCTGCCCAATCAGCGCGTGCGCAACTCAGCGACCACTCACCGCGTAACCTGCGCACTATGACGTCGAGTCGACGCCCGCCACCCGCATGACCGGCGCAGAGGCTGCTAGCAAGGGGGAAGAAGAGTCCTGGGCTGGCGATGCTGCTTCAAGGCTGCTGAGTACTGGAACGCAGTTGTCCGGCCGCTGCTGTTTTCTGGTTCCAGCGATAACAGTGATCGATAAGAAAATATTACAATCGCGTTACATTTAGTGCTTTAAATGCACATGTGTTTGTGCATTTGTATTGCTTAAATGCACAGCTGTTTGTGCTCTCAATTATTACTCAAACGCGCTCACAACGCGCGCGGCGCCTGTAAGGCAGCGAGCGTGTTTACCACCCATTGTTTTTGCCTATTCCAGCGTTGCTTCTCTAAACAAGGCTACCTCAGTCGTGCTGTGCTCTGAACATGATCCCTCTGGCGGATATGAGTTCGGATCCCGACTCAAATCCTCACGATCCCAGGCAGGCCTCCTCCGTCGCCGAGCACGCCCTCAGAGCGCTGGCTGATCCCGCCATTGATCCTGCCGTTGACGCGTCGCTTAGAGAGTGCCCTGACTGCCTCATCACAAAACCGGGCTATGAGTTCACGGTCGATGATAGCTCAAAGATTTACAGATCTTGCAATCGCTGTCGTCTCTCAAAAGTAGGCCGTTCTGTTCTCTCAATATCTTTTAACCTGCTGACCGTTTGTGGCTCTATAGCGTGGTCGCGCCCTAGGCATCACTTCTGGATGGACCCCGCGAGTTACTCGTCCTCGATTCGACGGCGTAGAGTCCTTCACTGACTTCGAGTCGCTGCAAAGAGCAATCGCTGCCGATCTACAAGCAGACAAGTTCGACTCAAAGCTCTTTGATTTCTCCTACATCCTCACTGAAAATTTCCTCCTTCCAAATGGCATGCCTATGAACGAACTTCGACAAACCGAAAGCTCTGATGCCGTCAACCAAAAACTTGTTCATCTCATTTACAAGACCGCAAACATCGTCTTCACCCGGCACTCAAGAACCAGGTCCGCAAAGGGACTTGTACGCTACAGATATACCTGCAGTCAGAAAGACGACAGCGGCAATCGCAACTCTCAGCACCAGGAGAAGAAAGTGCACAGAGGTAACTATTCCCATCATTTTTACATGCTCTTTTTCTTACAAGTTCCATCTTAGCAATGAGAGAATTGTATCCTTGCGACGGTTCCCTAGTCATCGCTGAGATAGAAGACGGCTCTGTTCGACTAACACTCAAACACCGATTTATCCATGCTCCTGCTGAGAGCTCTCGAATTATGCGAAAGTTTGCAACTATGTCGGAGTAGCGAGTCGCACTGTACAACATCTTTTATTGCTTTATGGGTTTCGTTTCATTGTATTGGAGTTTTGCGTTCCTCATTGTGTATTTTTACCGGACTGATAAATTAATTTAATACTATCTGCATTCCTACAGACTATCACTTGACTATTGTACACAATACCTTTCTTATCGCCATGCCGTCTATAAAAATATAATCAATCAATCAAAACTTCTGATCAAATCAAAATGCAGGCAAAAAAAAATGCAGGCAAAAAAGAAACTGATTCGACCCAGGATCGAACTGGGGACGTTCTGCGTGTTAAGCAGATGCCATAACCGACTAGACCATCGAACCAATCTTATTTGAAAAAAAGTACCCTACAACGTTATATTGCAAACATACAATCACGTAATTTGCTTATATAAACACTTACGTAGTATCAATATATTTAACCGTTAACGGATCACAAGAAGCAAGGTTGAAATACTGGATATATGAATTTATGTTTTACATCGAAGAATGACGGCTGGTCTTAAAGGAATCCAGTAACTGGTATATGATGAGTTAAGATTTATGTAATTTTGAGGTGTCTTGTACTACTTAGCGTCAATAAAATCTACAACAGCACCAACAACAACAAGTTATAAACATAAGTTAAAAATATGACAAAAATTGCAAAAAAAATTTAAAAAATTCTAAATGTTAAATTTGGTACATTTTAAGCTGATGTGGTTGCGAATATGTGACATCTTTGATCAATAAATTGCCGAATCTGAGCATCGCACCTTGCACTAGTCTTCACGCCGCGCCGCTCGCTGTGTGAGTCAATATTTCCAACATCAAATCAGGTCTACTGTCTCCAATATCAAAAATTTATTTAGCGTGCGAGCTTCATGATTTACGATTGAATATTTAAAGAGAACATATTACGACAAGTCAGGGTATGAGCAGGTGAACATATATATATATATTGTGAGCTAGGCGACGCCAATCTGATCTTTTCAGGTTGCGTTTGCAGAGTTCTGTGCTATAACTTTGCTGATATCTCTTGACACGCACAGATATTGTCCCTTTATCTCCTTTCATATGACTATACTACTCGATTGAAGTCTACCTGGATAACACTTCCTCTACAAATTATAGGCGTGGTGAGGGTCACGATCGGGTGGTGATCTAAGCAACAGTCACCAAAATGCCTCCAGCTTCATCTTCTGCCTCTTCTCCAATTCTTCGAGCGACGAGCAGTGTGACATCTCCACAATTGACATTCAGCACAGTATCCGGAGTACCCCAATCCGCAGGTCGAGACAGCAGCAATCACAGCTATGAAGTTGCTACACAGCACCACAGACATCGTCGGCGACGCAGTGAGGTTGAATCGAAACCAAGCCCATATGGCCCTTCAATCGAAATTACTTTCAAATTTCACGACGAGAGAGTTACTCCGGAGGTTGTTGTGATTGAAGAAACTCTTTTGCCTGGAGTTGCTGAAGGCGACGTATGCGAGGTCCTGGGCAAGAACGGCGAGGTGCTAGAGATGTTTGAGATGAGATTTCACTCTCAAGATGTCAAAAAGAAACTATCAACCGCTAGTGTATGGCCATAGATGATCTCCCCTCATGTTGCAAATTTATTAATCAAAGAATTATATAGGCACGCATGCAGATGTCTGTTTTGTCAGGCTCTCGCTTAGCGACATACCGTGGCTCTCGAATCGTCACTGTTCGCAAGGTTGATCGCAAAAAAGTCGAAGCAGATCTACTCACATTCTATATCAAAGATACATATATCACAAGAAGTGATATGTGGCGAATACCAGCTTCGTTGATTGGGAAATGCGTTACAGAGGGTCAGCCTATTGAATTTTTGAAGTCGTTTAAGCTCAACATTAATTCTACTCACAAAGATGGGCGACAGACCAAAATTGCTTTGGTCGGTCCTGAGACTAGAGCAGTTTTTCGGTCTCAGTCAGTTAGATACCTGATTTTTCTGCAAATGTCAACTGAGATGTGGTATTTTGATGAGACTGGTGAAAGCTATTTCTCAAAAGTCATCAACTCCTATTTACCAGAGCTGTTTCATCAGTGGAGAGAGGCCGATGCTCATCACTTGGTTTCGATTGTCATGTTTACTAGCGTCGATGTCAGTTCAATTCCAATTAACCTTCCCCATGGAGTACGAAGTCGGACTGTGCGAGATCATTATCATGTTGTGGTTGATCGCATGAAAGTATCGGACTGGTCCAATATCATGATTACCCTGCGCCAGAAATTTGCTGATTTTCAGCAGTCAGTATTAGTGCGAGCGGGCGAAGACGGCAAGAGTCATATCTCGGGATCGATATGTCCTGCAATTAAGGGCAATATCCTAGAGGCAATTAATTTTGCAGCCAGTCAAGGCTCGCAAGATTTGATAGCCGATGATAGTCAACGAGGAAATCTGCAGATTATCGTTGTTTCTCCAGGTTCTGGCCTTTTTGATGTGGAAGCGGATCTATTGCAACGAACCACGCATAACTTGATGACAGCCGGTCTAAGTGTAGATCTAATGTGTTTGACAAGAATGCCACTACATGCGGTTCCCTTATTCAGATACAGAGATGCGTACAACAATGAAATTCATTGCATGCCTCACTGGATCGATGTCTCGTTTTGGAAGTCAATTTCGACTGATGGTAGTCACAATGCAGTCTGGGTCCCTCGATGTCGCATTTACGAAATTCAAATGATGGGCGTGATGGAAAACGAGCTTAGTGCTATAAGCGTTGACTACCTTCCTTCAGTAACTGACGCTGAGGTAGAAAAATTTATGGACGATTACGATAAAGCTGCCTTGACCAATACTGGAACGAACCCTGCTACTACTCGTCGTCACTCGGACAATCTGCGTAGAAGCGGACGCAATTTTAGAGACGACAATCCGCTGTGGACTACGATTATTAACCCGTCGAATCCTACAGAAGAAGAGCAAATGAGTGCAATATTGCATGGAAACTGGAAACATATCTATCCTCGTAGGTCCATGGGCCGATCTGTTAAGTGGAAGTCAGTCATATCACCTGCCGCCCTACCGATCACCACCGAAGTATTTCCTTCTCCCGAAGACTTTTATCGTGATTACTCTATGCAGTCATATGAAGTCACCGTGCATATGAGAGATTCAGGCGCGCAGCGCGACAGGATCAGCATGCATACCGCCTTGCGCGCAATGGTCTCGTATCGTGTCGGTATGGGCTTCCAGATCGTTGTTGGTCCTATTGTCGAAGACGTCGAAAGCCAAAGTGTCAGCGATCCAAATCCATTCGGAATCGTGCAAGAAGTTCCAGATTCAGCGTGTAAAGGTGTTCGAGTTTATCTCTCGACTGGCACTCAAATGCACAGACTCGCTGTTACTGGCAACGCAACTATTCTATTCCAGCTGTTTGTGCGAAAGAATCAGAATCCTAGCCTAGAACAAGATGTTATCTATAAACCTCTGGTGCAGACGAGAAACGATGACGACTTTAAGTCGCGTACTATGCGTTTCCCAGGTGCTCGATTTTATGATCAGTTTTGGAAGCAATTTGATCTATACATGGCCGGTGAAGATCTTCCCTCTGATCCTTCCAGATTCTATCGATCTCGTTTTGTGCTCATTCCCACAGATTTCCAAGCGGGCAGATGGCAAAATCTGCAGCTTCGTCCGATAGATAATACAGTCGACAATATGAGTACTGAGGAAATTCGTCTTGACGGTCTTCGTAAACTGAACGATATGTTTTATAGATCTCAGTATATGACCGCAGAAGAGCGAAAGCGCGAACGAGAGCGAACAAAAAAAGCAATCATTCCTGAGCTAAAGTTTTACACCGGCAGTTTATCTGCATTTATCACACAGCTAGTTCAGAGTGCTGGAGAGGACGAAATTGCACGCAAAAAGGATTCGATTATCATGAAGCCGTCTGAGAGATTTGATCGGACTGTTAAAATATCTGTGCTGTCTCAGGAGATGCAAAGCGAGCGCGGCGTTAAGTTTGTGGATCGTCGATGGCATTGGAAGTTACATCAGCACTGTTTTGTTGGATCTGAACTAGTCGCTTGGCTGCTTGAGAATTTCAAAGATATCGATACGGCCGAGGCGGCTGTTGAATATGGCAACGAGCTAATGCTATCAGGATTCTTTCATCACGTCGAGCATCGTCACTCTTTCCTTGACGGTCACTATTTCTATCAACTTAGTCCTGAGTACAGCTTGGCAGCTGCTCAACCAAAGTCGTCCATGAGCTGGTTTTCTTCCATCCGAGTCGCGGCTTCTCTCACACCTAGTAGTACTCAGTCGGCATCCACTAGCAGTGGGCTCACCAACAGTGTGGCATCTATTGCGGATTCTACCTCATCTATAGCGTCATATCAGCCAACGCTGCCTCAACCAATTCCTGGCCGGCAAAGCTCCACTTCCCGCTCTACATCCACAACATCCGTCATGTCTGACATTACCACAGATTCAGAGAACGAGTTGGCGGATTCGACCATGTCTTTGGATTCTGATTGGGGCCATCGACCGCAAGCGTTTGGTAATATTCAATCTAACTCGAAGCCACGAGTTGAACTCAGTAAGTCGATTAAAGTCGACGTGGATCCTTTGAATAAATCGTATCGTCGGGAGGCAGTCACTTTGCATTATGACCGTCTTCATAATCCCGAGTCGTGCTATCATTTGTTGTTGGAATGGCTGGATACCACACCAAAGCTTATCGAGGATACTATTGCGCAATGGAGTCGTGTCTGTGATCGTTCTGGCTTGAAGTTGGTGGAAGTCCCAGTGTTGGAAGCTGTTGCGGTCTGTGACCTTGATCCGTTTAACTCTCCATCGCGAATCAAGTTTGCGCTCGATCCCCCTCGAATCAGTTCTGCTGAAGCTGGCGATTTGATTCTGGCTGACCGATTGTTCTATCAAAAGCAAGCGCTAATCAAGCTTGATTATGTCCTCGATACTGATCCTGCGGAAATCTTAAGCTCAGCTTCTCCAGATGTGGAGATTGTGTATTCTTGGGGAAAGCCTCATTTCAAGTATTCACAATATGTACACAAAACCGGTGCAACTCTGGCAGAGTTGATCCCTGAAACTGGAGAGTTTGTTATTGTTAGGAACCCTCTTGCTACAAGCAGATCTGGCATGACTTCTATAACCTCTCCCGTTGTCGATCCTGAAGAGATCCGCCGTGAGGCCGTTGATTTTATCCAAAACAATGCTCGCGAACTACGAGAGTTTTTCGCAACTATTCGAGAACGATTCTTCCACCGCCCAGCAGTCGCCGTCCCATTCTCCGCAAGCCCAACTCCAAACATCGGATCATCCGGCTCGTCAGGTTTGCACGAAGGATTCGTAGTCGGCAGCGCCGCAAGCAGTAATGCTACATACCGCGTCGGCACAAGTCCTGGGTTCAACATAAATGAAGAGCTAGAACGATCGTTAAGTTCTTCTCCAAGTACTAGACGACCACCGCCACCACCTTCTGATACTCCTGGTGCAGCTAGCTATATTGTAAGTATTTCCTGAGATTTCGTGTGATGCGACTTACTGACTTGATTTTTAGTATTATGATATTCGGATGTTTTAGACTGTGACAAGTGGTTGATTAGTATCAATTTTTGTGTTTTTAGTTATCTTTTATATTTGGGTCATTTTTGTGTTTTTTGGTGTTAATTGGAATGTAAAAATTATTATTAATATTCTTCTAACGATTGAGTACTCTTGAGCATCATTTCTAAGCTCTTGTCAAAAAAATGACAAGATAGATCAAAGATAGGTGAATAGAATATTAGGAACATACAGCAAATTCAAATTTTAAGCACCAAAAAAGATATATGCAAATCATCAGCCGCGAAACACCGATAACAATAAACAAAACTTCGATCAAGCAAACAAACAGAATCCTAAAAACCAAACTGTCCCAAAGAATAGATAATGCGTGACCATAATACAAAAAATTTAACAACAAAAAGCGATAGAATTCAAAAACTCATTGTCCCTTCTAGCTTCGATTTGACCGCCCCACCATCTTTCAACAATAATGTTGACGAATCTGGAATCGCTCTCACTCCATGGATCTAGGCCCATCGCAAGCATATCGACTTTTGAGATCCATAGAGTTTGTCTGGCGTCTATAGCAGCGTCATTCAAGTTATTTTGTCTTCGTCTTCGACTAGACACAGGCTCGACCTTTTGAATAATCAAGCTTTGTTCTTGAACCAACTTCGATAGCACGGTAAAGATTTTCGCAGCAAATCTATGGAAGAATGCGATAATCGCAACCTGTTTCGACGATTCAATCGCAGACGAAATCATCTCGGTGGCTATTAACTCCTCCTCTGATTCTTCATCCGTTAAGCCACGAGATCGACGTCGAGCTTCTCTGGCGGCAGCAGCTCGTCGTAATAATGATTCGTCTAGTTGAGAAATATCTTGGAACGGAGATATATATGTGAAGCTTTCCTCGTTTGATAGCGCCAGCGGGGTAGTAGCAACAGACGAAGATCGTGAGATCGAATCATCTGTTAACAATGGCCTAACGCTGCGATCCATATTCGCCATTTGGTCAAGTGAAGTCGTTGTCTCATTATTAATAAGCCCTTTAGCGTCGCTATCCGTGATCTCCTCCTCGTCTATCCGCGCTTCTTCTCCCGCAGACGCCCACCATAAAAATCCCAGCCATGTGAGCTGTTTCCATGATGGCTGTTCAGTCACAAGATCAGTCTTTGTGGAAAAGAAAAGTTCCGGATCGTCATTGTAAATCTCATCTTCATTTGCAGCAGCAGTGATATCGTCAGCAGCAGCAAGAAGAGCCATTGTCTCACTAGATAAAGGTTTTCGTCGTTGCCGATCCAAGTGTGCAGAAAGTTCGCTTGTGCTGCCTGAACTTATCGAAATCCGTCGTTCGAGGTTCATGATTTCATCTTCTTCCGCAGCTACCACGTCTAAATAATACTTTTGATACCATCGATGCCGCGGATCAATCGAATACCCAATCTGCGCTTCAAGAGTCTGAAATCGCCGCATATCTCGTATCGACGCCTTCAATGGCTCTTTCGGATGCGACGTATAATATATAGCAGGATACAGTATCCTTACCGAGGTTTCGTTCACAGGATGATATGTCGCCGTATACCCACTCATCGAATGCGGCGATGATGGACGTGAAGATGTCGAGATCCCAGCAGAGGCGGCTGCTGACATGGATGCAGAGATGGGAGGAAGTCGGACGATTACATCATACAGGTCTTGCTTTTCTTGCAGTAACTTGTCAGTAGTATACGCAATCCAGCCATAAAATGGACTTGGTCTTTTTTGTCTAGCCTCTTCGGCGGGAGACAAAGAGGAAAGCGACTGCAAATAGTCAATATCATAGAGTCCCACAGAAAAAAGAGGTCTTATTCGATATGCTGGAATAGGAAGCATTTCAGCGATAGAATTTGGGATATTAGCCAAAATCGCAATATCATATACGAAATTGCAACCTTGCTCAATTGGAATATCACCGACAATTAATATTCGCTCTCTTGTCAGAGCAGCTTTCCATATCTTAAACACAAGAGGGCCGAAAGCATCTAGAAACGATGGAAGTGAACGGGCGGGATGACTCTGCGGCAAAATCGGAGCAAAGCCAGTTGAAGATGGCACATAAGAGTCATTATCTGATGAAGATCCCATGCCTGGCTGGTATCCTTTGAGCTTGGCGGGGTTTAGTTCAAATGGGCGACGAGGTGGATTATATAGAGCGGTTTCTGAGGGTGTCGCGCTTGCGCCGGGAGATACGGCATCGGATGTTAATCCATAAAGACTAAAATAAGCATCTAATGATTGAAAGTCTTCTGGATTCCGTGAATAATCACTAGACATATATGTTAGACCGGTCACTGTCTCCTTAAAAGACGATATAAGACTTACTCCAGAAGTTGCTTCAGACTCTCAACATGTGCCCAGCTTCGTCCTAAACGGCCAGCACCAGCCGTAGCTTTCCCACGACGCACCAAACCACTAGGAACCAGTACTCCGAGCGAATACATACGAGAAAACCGCTCTGCTGCGTTATCGGTATCTAAGCGAAGAAATATGCTTACGCCTGAGTAATATTCTCCTTGCATGAAGTAAATAACGTCATTTTTCGAGTTGTGAAGACCGGAAGGAAAAGACTTGTATTCGACAGTATCGAGAGAAATTGCTAAATAGAAGACCAGTTAGCATATCAGGTGCGCTCTGCTATCGCTGTATATGATGCTCTAACCTGGTGAGGATGTCCGACTCCAATCAATGACGTAACTATACTCAGATCGTAAGACTAATGCTCATCTAACTAGTAACACAACACCTACCCTTGTCGCACATCAAACCGCACTAAATACAAGGCAACGATCGGTGGAGGAGCGGTCGAGGAAACGGGCGCCTGGTTCGATGAAGCCATGTCGCTCCGAGGTGGCCGACCCGTATCAGCAATCCTCATCGGCGCAGGAATATTCGCAGAGCCTGACGACTCGTCCGAACCTGGAGACAACTCCGTCGCTGCCAAATCCTGCATCGTACGCAAGAGATCACTCACCCTTTCTGGCGGAGCTGTGGCAACTATCGTCGAGTTTGCGCGGGTGACAGAGAACCTCGTTCAGTGAGCGACTGATTAAATCGAGCCCGCCTCTCCAAAATAATTTAACGTAGATTGGGAGCGCAAAGACCCGCGAACGTGCGTCACTGGCTGTTCTGGGGTTGGAAATACGGATATATCAGCTCACTAGGATACTTCACGAGCTCCAGTGGAGGGACTGAATTGTTGTCAGTATTTTAACAATTGTCTGCTGTATTGGTGTTTTGATTGGTGGAGTGTTCATATATCAGACACAGAAGATATAGTAACGATTGAGGGCTTGCGCGGTGCATTGTCAGAGTATCCGTCTCGGATCAGTTCAGACAGCTGATTTACTTCACCATACAACAGTGGTGAAGGCCATTGACTCGCACAACGCTCACTAATTGAATACAAAATCTGCAGACTGTTTATAAACGGTTGTTATCTTTGTGCTATGCAGAACTTTGACTGCTGTGCTGCCTGGTTGTTTTCACATTATACTTATTGACTTGGCTTGACCTGGCTTGATCTGATCTGATCTGCATCCGCTGGCTTGAATCATCACAGAGATAATGGAAGAGATAGCTGAAAGCTACACGCAGTTCTTGGACAAATCTAACCTGACAGATACAAATGTAGGTTTGTTTTGGTTCTTCTGACTATGCATTATTCTAACTTGCTATTGCTAGTGGGACTCCATCAACCAAAATACTCAAGGTCCATATTACCTTACTTCTCGAGTAATAGGCTGTCTCATTTTTCTCTACTATGACTCAGACGGAAATCCTCTTACACTTTGCAAGCACATATTAGGGCCAAACTGTAATGGCTCTGAAGATCATTCTGCTCTTGCTAAACTGTGGATTGAATCTGAACTCGCAATGTCAAAGTTACCCAAGCAAATCTTTACAACACTGCTGCAAAGTTCAAAGTCTACAACTATACTGGAATTACGATACCCCCCGATCACTTCAGCTGAGACGCACCATGAGCGGAAGTATTATTTACGAGGACTAGCTCGCAATCCTCCTCAGTTTCTAGTATATCCACAGTATTGCGTACGCCGGATTTCAGAATATTTTGGCATCAGAATTGTCAAGCACGCTGTTGTGACGACTTCGAGTGATTTGAATAAATCTCTTCAGGAGCTAGCTGAACAAGAATCTTGGGGTAAATCGGAAATAGAGAACCTGGCATTATGCGGTACTATCGTCGCACACGGACAACGTTCTAATTTCTTGTGTAAGTTCAAATTAGAGGAGCCATATTTAATGTACCAAAATTGGCATGAAGCCGCTGCCAGTTTTTTGAGTAATCAGACTGTTTTAGTCAGAAAGCACAAACACAGCACAAGAAAGTTTCTTGAATTTGTTGGTGCCAGTTTTTCGGGAAAGAATGATCTTATTCAACAATACCTATCAGGCCACGGAATTGTTTCAACTCGTGACAGATATATTGAATCCAATGGTTCTGCGCCTGATATTGTGGAGAATGATGACGAGACTGAGGTAGCTTTATCCAATATCGGTGTATCTGATATGAAGCATGGAACAGATCTCAAATATGTCATAGTGCCTATCGCAACAATTGGCTGCGGAAAAACTACCTTATCTTTATGCTTGCAACATCTTTTCGGATGGGGTCATGTTCAGAACGATGATATTCCAAAAGGAGGCAAAGGAGCTGGTCAAAGATTCTGCAAAGCAGTGGCGGGAACACTAGCTACGCGGCAGGTCTCAATAGCTGATCGAAACAATCACATGAAACGGGAAAGAAGTCAGATATATCAGGATATGTCTCAAATATTACCAAACACAACTATAAAATACATTGCAATGCATTTTGGACATGATGTTCAAACTGGAAATCGTGCAGTGCGGGCAATCACACTTCAACGTGTTCTCTCTCGCGGTGATAACCATCAATCCATCCAGGCTGCGTCATATGGCGAGAGGAAAGTGGCAGAAATCATGGACGGTTTTCTTCATAGATTTCAACCACTTGATATGAGACATGCGCCAGACAGAGATATGTTTGACACTGTTATAAGACTCTCTGTTGGTGACCCGTTGCACAAGTCTCTGACCACAATCATTGATACGTTGTTACTCTACTATCCAGACATTATTTTGGAAAAACCAAGCAAGCGAATGCTTGACTCTGCCATAGACTATGCACTTAATTACAGGCCTACAGCAAAGAAAATACTGTCATCTCAAGCTCTACAGTCTAGACCAGCTACTAAACGGCAAACAGTTCTTTCTTTTCAGCAACTACGCTCTGAAGCGATGAAGAGTATAGGAATACCTGTGAGTTATTTTGCTGTGAGAATTCCCGAGGTCGAGCAGTTTCTTTCAATCTCGGAGGCTTTGCTGAAGCAGCACGGTGCAAGTATGGATACTTGGAATAACGTAAAAGATTCAGATTGTTTTTTTGATCCACTAGAGGTGATTTTGCTGAATATGGAGGATGCTTTATCGCAAAGTAGCGAATGGAAAAAATATCTGCAGCTTCTGAACTCTGGAAAATTAAACCAGTTGCGGACAAATGTCTCATTACAGTCGATTTTTTGGGACAAGAAATCGATTTTTGCAGAAGTCCAGTTACAATTGCACGAGACAGACGGTTTCGCTGGTGAATCTGGCTTTGGAGGACCAATCAACCGCAACTGCTACATTGCTCTAGGCACAACAGATTCTTCAAAAGGCCAACTTGACTGTCTTCAAAGTATCCAAGGCTCAATTAATGATGACTTTCAGAGATGCGACCTGTCTGCGGAAAACATGAGATATGACAATCTCGAACTGATTGCTGGTATTTAAAGGATTATATTACAAATTAACTACATCAGTATCGCTTAATATATACAACATAATTTTTATTGTAATTCAATTAATATTCACCAATAGAATGACTAGTATATACAAAGTAATTTTTGAGTGCCAATTTATTCAAGCAAAAGTCTCCTTGAATACCTAAACTCCTTCGTAACAGCAGCATCATCTAATCCCAATCTTGTAATACATAAAGTGTAACGAGCGACATTTTTCTTTCGCAGATACTTGAGAATTGTATTGCGCTGCTGGATAGCCATTGTAATTCGTCGAGCGGTAACAAAGTCCTTACGGCTGTACTTAAGATGCTCGGCCATTGCAAGGATGCGAACGGTCAAGACGGCAGCTTGAGATTCAGGAGAGCCGGTATCCATGCTATCAACTCCAAATTCCCGAATAGCGGCTTGAATTTGTCTCTGTCTCCACGACTTTGAGCCGGCTTTTTGCAGCTCTACTATTTTAGAGATAACATTCTTTTTCCTCTGGTTGTTCTGTTCGACAATCGACAAGGTTCTCTTTGAAATGCTACGGAATGTTCGGTGATTCGCAGCAGTAATGTTTTCAGTCATTGTTGCTTTAACATTTTTGATATACTCTTCTGTCTCGGCAATTGCAAGCTTATCTTGCTCAGATACAGGTTTGCTCTTCAATATCTCAAGGTTGGCTTCGGCTTCGTCAAGTACCTCCTTGTATAGCCCAGTAATCTCTTCAGTTTCCTCAACAGCTTTCTTTTCGGATTCAATAACCGTATCCGCTGCACTTTTCTGCTCAAAAGCAAACATATGAAAATTCGGTTCTTTATCTACTAGACCGTAACCGGGTGAAAATCTAGTAATCAAAGGATACTTCTCTCCTTTCGCAAACACAGCTTTCGGGTTGTCCGAGTCAAGGCCATACAGAACTTGACGAACAAACAGTGCATAAGTACCATATATAGGATTAACCAACGGTAACCTCGCTGTTCTCAAGTACTCTTTCGTCTCGATGTAAGGCGTACGTTTCGACCGAATGTCGGCAATCTCTTTGTTCGTTAAACGCTTTTTCGCAGCATAGTTTCGTACTATAGTGAGCTGCGGTCGCACGCTTAATTCGCCACGCAGCTGTCGTATCGCAGAGGTCTGTAAACTGCGCCAAATGCCCGACATGGTACGCTCTGCTGTGCTTCTTTGGTCTGAAGTTGGTTGTTGGTCAATGGCCACGAGAGCTCAAAAATTTCGTAAACTTTTGATGATTCGACTTCTCGGTTGGTGGTTAGTTTGTGGATTAGGGTTTCTGATTCTGAATTTTGACATTTTTAGTCTGAATATCACCATAATGCAGTATAAAATCGTTATGAGTGATTAAACACGTTCTATAGTAATTAATCAGAGCAATAATACAGCTCATATCAGCTTGTAGCCGCTAGATACTCGGCGAATGTCTATATATTAATGCAACGTATGATACACAAAGCTGGAAGACAACTAACAAAAACCCTGCACGCATAATTATAACGAGATAAACAAGAATGAAATATATGTATATATAAGTAAGGGAAAGTGAAAATAAACGAATGTTGTCCCTTAAATCCAAAAAAATCGTATCCACCAAAGTTCTTGGTTGATAGTCAGAGCAATTACTGCCTGCCCGTTACTTCTTAACTACAACCCGTCCTCGGTTATCCCACATACGCTCAAATTCACGTACACAGTTACGTTCCGGAGCTTCGCATCCAACAAAACTGGCGACAAAGTCACCATCTTGGTATAATGACTCGCCGACGCCGTTTGGATACGAGTTAAATGTTCGCTGTGGGATTATTGCCATTTTACTCAAGACGGTAGGATGCCATTGTGCAAGATGCTCCTAAATATATCTGCATTAGAAATGGCTATTGAAAAACAGGGACTCCAAAGGAAAACTAACCAATGCTCCTCTATCCTTCTTAGGAAACGCGTACTCCTGGTACAACTTATCAAACCAGGCATCCACAACATACTTTGAATATTCCTCGTTTTTCAAAATAAAACTACTTGTCTGAAGACCTTCATGGTCTTGTGAAATGATAAATTTCATTCTGTCGGCAGGGACGTGTCTGTAGGTCCTGATTGTGCCATCAGGCGGCACAACAGGAACGTCTCTGAGAACCAAGGAGTTCAGACGTTTGGATTCCACGACATGCTCTTCCAAATTTAAGTTTGGATTCATGATGATGGAGTTTTGGTCGAGGTACCAGTAGAATTTGGCACCAGGTTCATCCTTCATAGCAGCACGAATTAAAGGGAGCTTTTTCCATTCGTTCTTTGCCACGTCATTGACGCGATCATCAAAATCCTTGAGATCACGCACGTAAAGTCCGTATCCATGAGCATCGGTGTATTCTTTTCGGTTGGTGATAACCTTCTCTAAATAATCTTCTTTGAAGTGCTCATAATCCAATCCGAGCACTAGCACCACGTTTGGACCATTGGGCTGCGCTACACTCGACAGACCTTGTGCAACGAAATAGATGACGACAATAAAAGTCACAACGACAACGGTGATCAAAATAAGGACTGCTAGGACTGCCGACCGTCGACTGCTTTTTCGTTTACGATCGAAGGAGGAGCTGCTAGTGTCGGTGTATATTAACGTGTCATAAATCTGAGACAGAATCGATCGACTGTATGCCTTTGACTTTGACTTGGCTTTGTAGGATGGTGAGCCGGGGAGAGAGGGATCTGAGGATCGAGATGGAATAGCAAAATGCATTGTGAAGGGGGGACTGGATGATTGACGGGTGAATGGAGTAGTTTGAGGGATTGATTGACACGGATCTGCCGCTGTACGTGTTGCAAGACCGCGCGACGCCAAGGTAGCTATGAGCCTTACGAACCGCCAGAAATAGAAAAATATTGCACTGAGCAGCTAGCAAAGTCCACAGCACGGGAAACAACTGAGTTGAATTGACGAAGAGCAAACTGTGGTGGGTCTGAACGAGAAAGTACTTGTCACGATCCTAACCAAAACAAACCAAGCCTGCGCTCGAATTTCAGCCAAGAGCTGACGCAAAGTTAGCAAACGACGGACAGCCAGAAAAGGCTAGCAAGAATAACAAAAACTGTACACACCTTCTGCGCTAGAATGACGAGAATAAAGGGCGTAACGAGCCAGGAAGTTGGTGAAGACGAAGAAGTGGAGGAGAGCAGCGCGTGCTGGAAATAGCACGAGATGGGCCTCGCTGCTTGGTACGAGGGAAGCCAGCGCGGCGCTGAGTCGTTTGTGTGTTTTATTATCCATGATAAATCTATAAGCGTTTTAGAATGTATATAGTACTATTACGGGGTCAATAATACAGAGATAGGTTATTTTTTAGTTTGCGCCAAAGTGGACTCTTCGTACTTAAACGCAAGCAAGCATAAATGAACAAAATATAATGTAGTTGAGAGAGGACTACGATTCTGTTGTTCTTAAAAGGAATTGCAAATAATTGGTGATAAATGCAATCGGAATACGTATAAAGTCTACACTATCACAATATATCGCTGTTATTGGCAACTGCCTATATCCAAAATTACCCTCATCTCTGAGTGATTTGCTATCTGCTTTGCTGATTCGCCTGCTTCAGAGGCTGCGGCGTCTCGGTGACTGCCATACTCTCTACATCAGTGCAAGAAGGATAGTGTTTCTGAAACTAATAAATCTATAATTGTAGAAAATATACATTAGAATAACAAACCAGCAGACTTCATAGAGCTCTGTTCATAGGTGCACAAACGGTCTTTTCACATTCTTATTCGACCTCCCGTCCATTTAAAACATTTACCACACATCCTCCTGATACGTATTCTGAGATCGCATGCTCTTTACAATATCCTCGCCCTGCTTTTCACTGATTCCTCGCTGCGACGAAATGATCTTTGCAAGTCCAGCGCTCACGTCCTTCGCCATACGTGCAGCATCTCCGCAGACATAGAAGTACGCGCCCTGCAGCAGCAGCTTGTTCACGAGCTCTGCGTTCTCAGATAACCGATGCTGCACATAAACTTTCTCTGTGCTTTCTCGACTAAACGCAGTTACTAAAGTAAACGGCATCTGCTTTGCAATATCCTCCCACTCCTCCTTGTACAGAAAATCTTCAGTGCGGTTCCTGCTACCAAAGAAAAGTACACTCTGTCCAACAGCAACGCCAGCCTCAGATTGCGCAGCACGCTCATGAATAAATGCACGGAATGGAGCCACACCAGTACCAGGTCCCACCATGATAATCGGAGTGGCAGGGTTGCTTGGAAGTTTGAAGTTAGAATGACGGATATGAACAGGTAGCTTGAATCCAGTGTATTTAGCACGAGGACCCTCAGTAGCATATGTCACTGCTGAGGGCTGCGGGTTCGCAACACCGTCCTTTTTGTATTTTAAGTCGAGAAGATAATTCGATGCAATACCCTTGAAGGCATCCTCGCCTTCACCGTGCTCAATAGACTCAACAACAACAGTGATTGTTGGCTTCGTCTTATCAATGTATGAAGAAGAAGAAATAGAGTAGTAGCGAGGCTGAATGTGGTTGATGGTTTCAATGATCAGAGAGAAGGGAACATTAGTCCAGGCTACTCCATTCGACATGCCCTCAAGGACCTGGGCAATGTTCAAATGCTGTTGAGTGATAGCCTCAGCAAAGATCTCTTTGCTGCCTCCAATTCTGATGAGCTCCTCCTTAGCTTCTTCAGTAGGCGCAAAACCGACCAGTGTTGTCAAAAACTGTCGAGAAACAACGCCGCAAATCTCAAGATGGTATCGGACGACTGCATCGTATGTAGTAGGAGTAGGAAATGGGACCTTAGCAGTTGGATCAATCGTAGTAACACCAATAACCCCATCACGCTTGTCTTTGAGACCAAACACCGTCAAAAATCGATCAACTTCCTTGTCTGAGTTCTGCGGCCAGACAGCAATGTGGTCACCAGTTGTGAATTTGAGGTTACTGCCAGAGAGATCTACTTCGATATGCAAACAGTTTCGGCTTTCGGAGTTGAAAAGTTCCTTAGAGACAGCCACCGGTGCGATATAAGGATTGCTCGCCGAATGTGTTTTGGGGTCGATCGTCTCCTCAAGATGATGCTTGTTGAATTCACCAACATAAACAGTGTTATCAGATGAAGTCAGGTCATCTAGCTCGGTTACATTAAGAACAGGCTCGTAAGTAGCCTCACGCTCCTCAAGGCCAATCATCTTGCCAACATCCTCCCACATCTTATCCTTCCAGGACAAAAAGTCTTCTTCTAAAGTTCCAGCACCATCGTCGCCCATTCCAAGGTCACCAACGCGGGTTGCGCCTAGCTTGGCCAGTCTCTCGTCTAAGATCTTGATGACAGCGTTATAGTGCTCGTAGGTGTTGTTGCCGAGTCCGAAGGCAACGTAGTTCAACTTTGCAAGTGGCGCATCCTCGTCTTCCGGATCCGAAAAAGCAGGGGACTCATCAGTGATAAATTCGTAAAACGGAGCTGCATTATCGGTGGGCTCACCCTCACCATAGGTAGCCATGACAAAAATGGCGAGCTTATCAGAGGGGAAAGTGTCGAGATCCTCCAGATCATAGTCGTCGAGGTCAGCAACCATGGTCTTGAGTCCGAACCGCGAGTGCCCTTCCTTGGCTAGACGCGAAGCGTAGTCCTCCGCTGTGCCTGTTTGTGAACCGTAAAATACGACAACCTGACGATCACTGTTGGCGAGTTTGTCGACAATGCTGCGGTTGCCAGCTGAGGCCTGAGCCGAGCCGTTTGTAGAGGCGCCGGAGAAAGAGGATGACTTTTTTCCCCAGAGGGTACCTTTCGAGAAAAATGCGACAGTGCCGACAAGGACGGCGGAGAGAATGACGATGTCCAAGATATCAAATTGAGCCATTGTGAGGTGTACAAAGCCGGATGTCTTGCGGGCGGGAAAGGGGTTTGATGTAAAAAAGACGCGAGGAATACCAGATGCCCGCGTCTTTCGCGAGCACGACTAGGCCAAAGAGGTAAACGACAGAGAGAAGCAGATATCCTCAAGAACGTCCAAAAGCAGGTCCCTACAGCGAGACAAATAGTCGCGATGCAATTGACGGGTGGTGAGCGCAGATAGCGGGTGTTGAGCAGCGAGAAGGCTACGTCGTTCGTTGCTTCGGTCGACAAACACGAGCTCGGTTTGCGAAGAGAGCGTTGTGCTCCAGAATCGTCGGACAGGAAAACCTTAATTCTCGTAATGCCCTAATCGCGCAGGACTTATGCTTCCAGACCCTCGGTTTACAATCTACTAGGGCCCGGTTTGTTGAAGCGGATCTGGATGAGAAAACTGAGCAGGGACTGGGCAAGCTGGGTGTGGATTGTGCGGACAGAGAGGTGGCACTGGGGACGAGGTGCAGTTAGTTGGAGGACCCTGGCGAGTCGCGATAGTCGAGCCAGAGTGCGGAAGAGGCGGTCCTGATGCGCGGATCCGAAGACCAACCCCCAATACGCCGCATCTTTCTCGCGTACGTCGTCCATGATCCGCGTTCTTTAGAATGTTGGACTGGAGACTGTCCGGAGTGGAGTACAGAACTCTGTTTGCGGTGCATGAGCAGGCAGGACGAGACAGTGCTGCGGAGGGAGTCGCAATCGCAGACACATGCTCTATCAGCCCTTGTAGATCGTCAACGATCGTCTCCAGAACGATGGCACTTCGCAATGCAACATAAAATACCGGTAGTGTCCTAATATTCCGTAACTCATATATTCTTGCACACTCTGAAACTCGTTAGTTCGCGCCATTCGCTACGTATTGGTGGCGAGCGCAATTACATTCTGTAGCCAACTATCTAATCAGCGTAACGAGGGCTTATAGATAAGAAATTCCAATTACATATATTACATCCATACATATTCCCGCGTAACCACTCAGCAGCAGCCGCCCTTTGACTTTGTCTCCTTGTCCTTGTTCGCGTCCAAATTTATGCCATTGCTGCTTCCGTGCTTTGCGCTATTAATCTTGATTCCGTGTCCCTAAATGAATTCAGTCAGCTTCCACTCCACTCTTCTTGTCCACCACTACTAGACTTACCTTGTCATTCACATCAAACTTGCCACCCTTGATCTTGTAGTAGATCTCTCTGGCAACTTGCAGATACGCCTCCTCAACCCTATCTCCAGTCTTTGCACTGGTCTCAACAAAGTCCATCAGTCCATTAGCAGCCGCCCACTCTCTCGCCTCCGCAATCGAAACCTGTCGCTGCGTCTCACTCAAATCACACTTATTTCCAACCAACAACACGCAAATCTCAGGATCAGCTTGAGCCCGTAGATCAGCGAGCCATTCTTGTACGTGTAAAAAAGTATCGCGGCGAGTGACGTCGTACACAAGCAGACAGCCTGTAGCATTGCGGAAGTATGATCTGGTTACTGCTCTGTAGTGTTCCTGCCCAGCCTATATTATCAAATTAGTATACCAAGATCAACCAAGTATTCGCCTGGAGACATCTATTCACGTACAGTATCCTATATTAATCTAGTTAGTACCTGCCATTATCATCGTCATCCTCACCATCACATACCCATATTTGAAGTTTGATAAAAACGCTGTCATCCACTGGCACAATCTTCGACCCGATTTCCGCAGCAATTGTCACATCATGATTGTCACTGAATGTATCATCAGTAAGTCGGACTGTAAGTGACGATTTTCCACAAGCGCTATCAGATAAAGTGGGCGATTAGCATATACATTGCAAGCCATATATATTCCGCAAATGAAGTAGACAAACTCACGAATCTCCAATCATCACAATCTTCGCAATATAATCCCACGTCTTTGAACTCATCTTTGTTTTTTTTTGTCTATATTATCTTACTGGAAGCTGACTTGTAGATTGCCTCCTGTTGGCAGCAGTGCTGGAGCGCTGGTGGCGTAAATTTGGAGGTAGAAAGGGCGTAGCAGAGCAGAACTAACTGCACAACACGCTAATAAGAAAATACAGCAAATTAACCAGCAAATTAATATCCAAAATATCTCCAAAAACACGGATTCGCAGAGGAATGATAAACCTAGATAAGTCTAGCCTGACAGACAGTTGGAACAGTATCAGCCCGGAATCCAGAATATGACGCTTTCGGTCAGGTCCAGTGAATCAGGGTAACTGTTACCCGGATAATCTGATAACTGACGCGTCCTCGACCAAGGTTATTTAGAGTACTACACCTGTGAGGATTAAGTGAGAGTAATTATCTTACAATATACAATAATAATCAAGTCCAATGCGCCATAAACAAATATGTGACCAAAACAGACTAAGAAACAATTATCTATCAAAACAGTGAAGTGACTGGTGTTCCAAACCATAGTTCTGAAGACGCAGGTTTTGGGGTCTTAAACACAAGCTTGCCAGCGTTAGGATCATGCCTAGACAGCAATAATTAGAATTTAGAGTACTCTACCTATCGTGAATATAATTACCATTCGACGTTCCGGACATTCTCGTCTTTATCCAACAGATCCTTTGTAGTCTGCCATGAGAACCGCACGACTTTAGACCATCCAAATATCGGATCGACGTTTCCCTTTAGCCATCTCACAGTTCTTGCGTCTACATGACAGTCAATATCGTCTAAGATCAACAGGGTGTTGAAAACATACCTCCAGGATAGCCACTTCCCCATCCCTCATCAGCGCTTTTGTCAACTATTTCTTCTCTTTGCATCAAATTTACGTCTCGAGTCACCTTCGCGCAAATACTAGCAACTGATACAATTGGAAACAACGAATCAGCTTTTTTCGTGACTGTAACCTTCACGTTCGGAAACCTCTTTGATAGTTTATTCTGATAAGAGGTGGGGGGACCTACTGTATCCACAT
Source organism: [Lipomyces] yamanashiensis (assembly GCA_030572775.1). Lineage (NCBI taxonomy): Eukaryota > Fungi > Ascomycota > Lipomycetes > Lipomycetales > Lipomycetaceae > Myxozyma > [Lipomyces] yamanashiensis. The sequence goes on from JAJMBS010000001.1 coordinate 1,036,719, forward strand.
ATACGTCGGTGATATTAACTCCAGCCTTTAAAACTTCGTCTATTAAATTGATCGTTGTATCATGAGCTTGTTCGTTCAAATTATACACTCCGCAGGCGTTAGACCGCAGCATCCCGCTTGAAATATCACGAGCAGACATAGTACGCGTCGCGTACCCGATATTATCATACAGCTCATTATCGCCAGGGTTGCTCTTGTCGGGCGCGGAGGGTGCGTCAGGATCGAAATCGCAGATCCGAGCAAATAATTTCATCCGTACTTCATGTGTCAAAGTCTTTGAATCTGCAAATCCAAAAGAAGGCAATCGATCTGAATATGATTTCAGACAATAGCTCAACGCATATACCATTGCACCTACAGTCATCACACATCAGCTCTAAACTTCCACAAATACTAAGCTAGACAGTAGCATACCCAAAACAGGACCTCGACCTGCTTCATCCACACCCAATATACACGACTCTTTCGGAGCTTCCTGGATCGTTCGTGGAATCGCAGAGTGATATGTACTGGAAACATCAGCGTTTTCCACACTGCTCACTCCTTCGGGGACAAAGTCATTAGAAGTCGCTTCTAGTGACATATTCTCTTGGGATTCCATAACAACATCTTCATCATTGCCACCAAGAAACTCTGCATCTGCAGTCATTTTTCCCCCGTGATAAGTTCAGTACACCACTGTAAACAGCAAAATTTCGATAAAATCCAATTCAGACTGATCGTGGTAGTTACGCGTTGTCCGGGTAACTTCTCACACGGCTTACCCGGCGTTTGTTTGTTGACATCGCCCTCGCACAACCTCACACATCTCATCAAGAAACCTAAAACAATCAAACAACAGTCGACGCGTGGATGTTAAATACGCCCAGGCTCTTGAAGAGCTATTACTAAATTTGAAAGAGGTATTTTTATCGTATGATTACTGTGTTTGACAAGAGAAGCTCTAGACATTTTTTGTCGCTGGTTGGTCGAATTGTTGATACTGATTGTTTACCTTCTAGAGATAGGAAAACAGCTGCAATATCGCGACAGAAACTGAATCGTCGCGCTAATACCTATTATATTATCAAAATCTGTTTTGAATTGTTTATTTGTTATGTCTGCTACTGTGGAAGGACGCCATGCGCGTCCGTCGAATTTTGCTGAAGTTGGTATTAAGGGAAGGTGTGTATTCACTTGCAATAATCTTTGCACGCGATATAGATAGGATACTCAAATTTTTATGCCATAGAAAAACAGGAATTGAACTTCCAGATACAGGAAATGACGACGAAGGCTTTCAGAACATGGACGGCATCTTTTCTCCCCTCGCATCCGAGACCACCGTCGCAAAGGGCAATAACAGTCAAAGCCATACAATCGATAGCGAAGAGTCTATGGAAATAACCGCGTCGCACTCCACATTGCGGAATCGAACTCCATCATTGGAACCGGCATCTTCTCCTCGTCGTCACGCAGCAGGTGCTGGAAGTGTAACTGGCGTGCTACCTCGCCGAACGCCTGTCAACACAAACATTGGTTCACCGCCTAGACGAAGCGAAGCGCGACCTATGCCTGACATCGCGCGAAAATTGGATTTTGCGAGTCTTCCTGCGCCTGAAAATATTCATTCTCGATTTTCTTTTGATTCCTTGGATAAAGGCTCAGACTCAGAGACCGCACCTAAATCGAGCACGCTGCAACCTCTTAATGGAAACAGTCTTATTGTTCGTGGATCAAAGAAACAGAAAAATGCAATGAACGCCAAGCCTTTTTCTATCATGGACTATGACGCGTTAGATAAAGAAGAAGCAAACGATAACGCGAAAAGTGAACCAATCAACTCTGAGACCTCATTCCAACACAGAGACGACTATGAACACCAGGAGGAGAATTTCCCTGAGCCTGAAGATAACACTGAACCGGATCCATTTGAGACCAAAATGCGGGAATATAGAGAAGTCCAGGAACGCGAACAGCGGGAGAGTGAAGTTAAACTAAAGCAGATCTCTGAGAAGAAGGCAACGACTGACGCGTCAATCTCTCAGATGCCGAAGCAGACTGCTAAGAGAACAGGAAGATCTCAGAAAGATGTTGTTCTCGCTCCCATGCCTGTTTCTGAGTCTGAAGAGGAGGAAGAAGAGGAAGAAGAAGCCGAATCAGAGCCTGAGGAACTGGCTACCGCAGGATTTGTGTCCGAGCCTGATTCTGCATCAGAGTCTGAGCCCAATTATTCAGATTTAAGCGAAGTCGAGTATCAACCGACCAAAAAGAGTCGAAAGTCATCCATTGCCTCGAAGTCGAGAAAGATCAGTTTACCTGCAAACAAGGCAGAACCTGCAGCTAAAGCAAAGGCGCCAGCCAAACCCGCACCTTCGCGAGCTAAGAGTCAGAAACCACTTGCCTCTCAGCAGCGGACGCATACTTCGTCGCAGAAAGTATCTCACAAGCGAAAGGCAACCGAGGCTGGCGAAGACGTACCAGCTACGCAAGGAAAAAGCGGGTTTGTGGAGCTTGTTCGCAAGTCGAACACGTCTGAGAATCCGAATGTCCGACGATCGAAACGAACACATGTCCAGCCTCTTGCGTACTGGCGTAACGAGCGGATTGTGTATGATATGGAAAAGGATCCCGAGACTGCAATCAAAGTACCAAAGGCTACTGGAGTCTTTCTGGTGGAATCGCCTGCTGCGGCACCTGCAAAGACCAAATCTCGCTCGACTGCGCGTCATGCTGTAGAAGAGGAGGAATCTGACGACGAGCCACGAATCATTGAGACAGAAGTCGAGGATCCTGTGACGGGAAAGATTGCGACACGCTGTAAGTTCCTTTCACTTTTATTTTATGAAGTGTTTACTAACAGATGATTCTAGGCATTGGAGTATCAGCCAAGGGAGTAACATACGCCAAAGCCAGTACATTCGAATATGCAAAGACATTTGAGGAGCATGCTTTCATAGCTGCAGGTATGATCAAGCTTCCTCTAGGGGGAATGAAGAATCGCAAATCTTCGCGACACGCTGTCTTGCTCTTTGCTGTTTTAGAAGGTCATGTAGAAGTGACGCTTGGTAATACGACATTCGGAATACGTCGAGCGGGACATTTTATGGTGCCACGGGGAATGGTGTATTCGTTGAAGAATTTAGGCAAGAAGGAGGCTTTGCTCTTTTATTCTCAAGCTACTGACACGCTGTTTAATTATGAGAGAGAAGAAGAACAGAAGAGGCTCGAGGAAGAAGGAGCAGAGGAGGAGGAGGAGGAGGAGGAGGAGGAAGAAGAATGAATAACTACGGTGAGGCTAATAATGGAGTAAGATTGCTTTCTACGACAGCGTTTGGTTGTATACTAGATGATTCATGAAGGGTTTGGTGGTGTATGCTAGTGTAGATACCTCTGGTAACAAGTGATTTTTGTGTGTTTTGTTTTGTGTTTGTATGTGAAAATTATCTAATGTAGGATCATTCGATAAACCAGTCTAAACTTCCTCATCATCATCGTCGAATAAATCATCCAGTTCAGGGAAATCTCCGACTTCGACTTTATCAGGTCTGAAAAATGAACCGTGATTTTTCCGCGCAAAAAAGTATTTCTTGCCTTTAACGCTACCATCGTTTTTACCGACGGGTTCGTCAAATTCGACACCGACCCATAAATCCTCATCGCCTTCGGTGACTCCGCCTGGATGTCCAGGAAGTTCAGCGACTGTGCCTAAGAATTTGACGATTCCCCGTCTCTCAGATGGCTCGGTTACTCTGCATCGTTTGCCCACCGCGATCCCACGCTCAGCTGCAGTCTGCTTAAACAGAGTCTGCGGACCACCAGCAGCCTGCTCAGAAAACCGGCCAAGTTTATTCTGAATCTTGTATGCCATAACGGTATCTGTCCGTTTAGCGTATTCTTCATCTGTCATTTCGTATTTCTCGACACCGCTCACATCGGTGTAGTTTTCTTGCAAACCTGGTGGTCGGGTATCTTCGACGTGCAGACGCGCAAAGGGGACCAACGCGAGCGGAAATTCAGCTAAAGCAGTATCATCATCTGTAGATCCAGGAGGAGGAACAAGATTGATCGGAATCTCGGAATGTGCGATGAAGACCTGGAGTGTTTGACAGGAAGAAGGGACTCCGGTGATGGGTTCAAGACGCGATTTGAGATACGAAAGTGACCATTGTGGTGATATCCGGCGCTCGGACGAAATATTTGCTGACGTAACAATAAATAAAATATCCGCCATATCTAGATCTGCTGTATAAAATGCAGGAAGTGTAATGGAGTCATGAATCGTGGTGATTTCAAAGTGAGCTATTGACTGTTTGTGGACGCGTTGTTGATTTCTGTCCGCTGATTCCAATTCAGGGGTCATTTGAACCGCAACCCTAGCAGATTTTAACGAACTGATTATTTTCATTAACACTCAATTATTCGAGATATATTGAGATAAATGACCTATATGCGTGTTTGAAGCAATTGCGGGAAAGGTTCACAGGTTTATATTACAAAATGACAACAGAGTCGTCTATTCAAGCCGTCGATCCCATCGCGCTCGAACAACAACACGTTCACGAAATCTACAATAAAATCGCCTCGCATTTCTCACAAACCCGGTACAAACCATGGCCTATTGTCGAGCGATTTCTGAGTTCGTTGCCTTTAGGCTCAATAGGTCTTGATATTGGATGTGGGAATGGGAAGTATCTCGCGGTAGAGAACCCCGGGATCTACATAATAGCGACGGATAGGTCTGATCAGTTAGTAAAGATTGCGTCGGAAGAGAAAGAAGTGAAGAAGATGAGGACTGCGGATGTTGGTGTTGCGGATGGGATCGAGATGCCGATTGGTAAAGGGCGGTTTGATTTTGCTATTTCGATTGCGGTTGTGCATCATTTTGCGTCTCGAGAAAGACGGATCGAGGCGGTGGAAACGATACTGAGCGGGTTACGCACTGATGGAGGCAGAGCGTTAATATACGTCTGGGCGCTAGAACAAGGATCTAGCCGGCGTGGATGGGACGAGAATCACGAGCAGGACGTGATGGTACCATGGGTTACCAAGAAGAAGATCAAGAAACAACTACCAACTGAAGCAGACAAGGCAACACCAGAAGAATCAACGGTGGTAGTCGAACGCTATTACCATTTATATCGTCGTGAAGAACTTGAAGAGGACATTGTTTCTGCTGGTGGACAAGTAATTGAATCTGGATACGAGCGTGATAATTGGTGGGCTATCGCGTCTTTGAAAACATGAGTTGGATAACAGCATATTAAACCTTCTACATCGACATACGTGCGTCCTGCAGACTATGAGTTCATACATTGATTATGGTGCACAGGAGAGTCCGTTCTGATTTGAATGATGTATACCTCCTCAGTACAATACGTTACCTAAGTTTTCGAGATCCTGGACTAGACCGCCGTTACTGCAGTCTAAATCAAGTTGCGTTGATGCTGTACCACTGAATTCATGGAGTCCAATTAACTGAGCTCAGCTGGTTGCGACTATGTGCTCGAGGAAGAGCGCATCAGAAGGTATATGCGGCAGTATATTTAATGGCCAAGCATGCTACGATTGTGAGGAAGGGTTAAGCTTAGTATTGAACAGCGCGCTCTCACCAGCAGTAGTAGCGACTAGTTATGCCAACACGCAACACTTGTGAATAATTACAGCTGTAAATATACAAATTCAAATATTTTAGAATATTTTAGCAAGAGCAGCTACTTCGAGCTAAGAGTGAGAAAGACAGTTAAGGTTAACGCGCCATCTACGTTTATTTCGAACGGGCGAGTTTTATAACACAAACAATGGACTGGACCGTTAATGGCGAAGCGTGGCTGGCAGGCGTGTTTCTATACAGCGGACCCTGATTTTTTCGTGTTGCAAATGTAGCAATTCCGGACTGAGAAGAAGCAGATTTGTATTGAAGTACTGTTTTGTTTATAAAAGTATGAGTTTGTAGACCAAGATATTAGTGAACTAAGAAGGCAACCAGCAGTTAGGTTACTGTTTCATCTCCCACCAGCAAAACTCACAAAAGAATCCGGCGTTCGTGGCGAAGACAAAACGTTGTTCAGCGCAAACTTCTTTTTACTTTCTTTTAAAGTACGAAAATCGTGGCTTGGGTAAACTGAAAATGATAACCTAATCCCGCCTAGGAGACCCTAATTCGGAAATTTAGATACATTCCATTCTCGCGTTAAGGCCACACACAGCCTCCTTTGCGGCCTGGAAAGAAAAAGGAAACAAAAGTACAGTAGACAAGCCTCCATTCCATCAGGAAACGAACAGAGCAAAATGAAATGTTACAGGATTTTGGGATTCGTGAGAGTGCTGGCTAAGTTATGATGACATATGCGTACTTCGAATTAACTACACATTCTATTCGCAGCGAAAAACAGCGATATGCGCATTTCATTTGCGAGATATCTATCTTCTAGTTCAATATTTATCATAACAGAATTTCAATTTTGATCTACACAACTACTTGCAGCCGTCATTAAATTCCATATGTATTCCTAACATAGCTATCCAAGCTATTCATCATTCATTAAGCACTTGCTTTCCAACGCAATAAATACCGCTAAACTTATGATATACCAAATCGCTAAATAGATCTTGCCTATTATCAGGACTTACAGTGCAAGAATATCATGCAATATGCACATCTTCACTTATCACGTCCTAGAATAGCTGCACTATTACTTCCTCCTGTATCACCTCCTCCTCAATCTCCGCTTCCGCCTCCGCCTCCACCTCCTCTTCCTCTTCCTCTTCCTCCTTCTCATCAACAATCTGCTCAGCCATTGCGGCTTCCATCTCAGCAGCCTTTATCTTCTCCTCTTCATACCTCGCAATTTCTTCCTCGGTTCCTATCTTCCGACATTTTATCTCATTCGCATTATCCTCTTTCGGCGGTAAAAACGCTGGATCTTGACATAACCTAGGTGTATGCACAACCATTAAATAACGACACGTAGTAACTTCTTTGATCCATGCGATCTTATCCTGCGAATTCTGATTACAATGAAATTGAATCTCAATCTTCCGTTCGCGATCAGTTAAATCGCAAATACTACCACCGCCAATCTTTTGAACTAGATAGCGAACTTCACCGGCGGATTGGACTGAAGTCTCACCACCAACGCTTACTTTGGGTGTAGTGGCTTTGTCGCTGGCTGAGGCTGCTCCCTCGGACGTAGCGCTGTCGCTCTCGATAGCAGATGCGGAAGATCTGGACTCTGAGATACGTCCGAGAATGTATGATTTGCTGTTTGGATCTTCTTTAGGAGGGTATAATGTGACTCCTTTCTGTGGTGCAAGTTGATGGAATTGCTTGACTTCTTCCTTATGACAAAACGCGTATGTCCACCATCCGGCAATCTATCCTCACATCCATTAGCTCCAAATCCATGTTACTCAAATGAATATTACTTACGTAGTATAGACAAGTACCGTTAAGCGGTTCAAGTAGATCCCATCCAACACTCTGTGCCCGCACAAGTTCCCTCTCCTCTTCAGCTTTCGAAAACTCCTTCTCAGAAGCATTCATAGAAACCTGAGGTTCGAGTATAGGCACTGTACAGAGATATTTAGTTCCAGAAAGATTCATCACTTCGTAAGCTTCTTTTCGTTTTCGTTGCGTGGTATGTTGTTCATGCTGGTCTTGCTCGTAGCTGGGCTCTGATACTGAATTGAGAAGCTCCGCGACCTCGGTTTCTGTGACATAGTTGTCTGTCAAGTCAATTTGAAACTACAAAAAAAAAAAACAAATGTTAATAACACAGTCCATCATAACACGCGTCATTAAAATCAGTCTATAATGTTCATGAACGAACTCGTACCTGGGGAAACGCCAACAGATCATCCTGGACCGAGAACAACGCAAGCACCGGCACAACCACAACCACACACAACAAAGCAATGATCCGCATCATCATTTCTTCTCTTATTTCCTCTTCTTATTGTGACTAGATTATATATAATTTCAATTAAACCCTCATAATAAACTGTACTGGATAATTCCTCGCATGATCAATTTACTGCCTCTATCGCTACGTAGATGACCACGTCGCTCGAGAGCCGCACTAGCGCATCACGTGCAACTAGACGCGACAATTCGTTTGTTTATTACTCCAGCTGAAGGATCTACGATTCAAGTTCATATATACATAAATACATTCTTGTATAAGCTCATGCTCGTTGCAAAACTAACCTTCGCATACCAGTCCATTCTCCGGGTTTGACCACGCTCAAACCCTGTCCGACATCATATAACACGACTCCACCCGAGAGTCGGCCGACTGCTAATAACTTCCCTTCACTTTTCTCCCACGCCAATTTATTAAGCGCATCAAGCCCAGCCGTCTCTTTAGCGGGTGAGGAAGAAGCAATAGGTGCTCTTGTGTCAACCGTAAGATCCCAGATATCAACAGAACCCGCGCAGCCGACTGAAGCGAATACGCCAGATCGCACAGGACTCCATGCGACATCATATATCGCGTCAGCGCCTGAAAACTCCATAAGTGACTCTAGCATAACAGTCGAAGCCGGTAATAATGATTTTTCTGGTCCAACAGTTGCTACACGAGTGCTGTTGATATCAACTGAGCTCGGTTTATGAAGTCGCCATAATCTAACAGTCCAATCGAGACTCGAACTTAAGATCAAATCACTAAGATCAATCGGACTATTAGTGGGATGAAAACTAAGCCCTGAAATAGGCGCATAATGCGGTAATGAACTGGTCGCTAAGGACAACCCGGCTTTGGCGTTTGTACGCGAGACTCTATTATATGTATAGATATTGCCATCTTCACTGCCAACGAGGAAGTAGTTTGGATCTGATTTTGGAATACCAAGCGTTGTTGAGGCAAGATCTTCTGTCCGTGACGGTGGTGGTAATTTCAGATCAACTACGTCCTGGGAGGAATGGTTAGCATTTGTAGTAAGTAGCTCTTTTGCACAAGCTTACCTGAGGTCTGGCTAGCATGTCTATAGTCCAAGTGCATATCCGTCCATCTGTACTACAGCTAACAATAGCATTCGTCCCGTTCGAACTAGAAAATTCAAGCGCATAGACTGGATGTGAATGTCCCGAGCTGATAAGCGACGAACTGTGAATCGGCTCTGTACTGGCTCGTGTATCCCAGACTACTATCTGTCCGTTCTGACAGCCACCTATTATAAGATTTGGATTGTATGGCGAGAACTTGGCTACCAATACGTCACTCTGAAATCGATGTTAGTATAAATGCGTGCACTGGGGATGGCTGTCGCACTTACCTGGGCTTGGAATACAAATTCTGGTCTACTCTGTAGATGCGTATTCCAGACTTGCACTATACCCATAGGCTCTCGAACTGACACTGAATTTCTAGAATACGAAGCAAGAACGAGTTCCGGAAACTATGATAAGTATTAGAATATTGAAATGAAAAATCATAAAAAACCTGAACCACGCATACATGTGAAGACCAATCGATAGAGGTGACTGCCCTATTTTTTGACCATTTCTCTGAAAAAAATTCGCACACTTGTCGTAATTGTGACTCTGATTCAACATCACTACCACACAAATTAGTATACTGTTACAGAAAGGTGGGAGGATCCTTACACTGTCCCGGATACCCCAGTAGAATAATCGTATAGCAAATCATAGTCTTCCTCAAGAGCACGCTCGATAATCTTTGTAGACGACTCAAGAAAACTTCTGAATGGTAGAGAGGTAATAATTCCAGCTTGATCATCTGCCGACAACGCCTTGATTCCGATATGGGTGTCTGGCACTGGCGCTGACTCAAGAACAGTTACTTTACTTGCTTGTAAATCCCGCTCAAGTTCCTCTATCCGCTGTCGTAGTTCATCCTCAGCTTCTGTTCGTTCTTGTCCTTTGCTCTTCATGACGTTCAAGCTCTCTTCGCCCTCAAGTAGATAATCATCCGTCTGCACTTCCTTACTGTACATCATCTTCATGACCTTCTCTGACTTCCAATCCCTTGTCTCCGTCCGTTGTGTCGTACTAACCGTAGTCGACGGTATTATCTCAAATAATGTAGTAATAACAGTTGACAGCTCTGACTTTTCAAACTCGGCAGCGATAGCTCTATACAGCTCGACAATCAGTATCCAAGATCTCACTCTTTGTAGAATCCTACTTACCGCTCACTACCACCTTCCGACAAAGAATCCGCATCCGAAAAAAATAAATCACTAGACTCTCGTTTCAAAGCCCCAAAACCAGAACCAGAACCAGAAGCTCGCGAAGGCGTTCGTGGTGATCCGACTAACTCGGCGACTAACTGATCAACTTCTACCTTGCGATCTGCTGATGCGCGCGATGGGGAGGCATACTACACAACGGACATATACTGTTAGCTTTTTCAAATCCTCTCAAAACTGCCACTAGAATTCCATATCCCGCTCTATCAAAAAATAACAGTAGATAATCAAGAAAGAGAATAACGTACTGCATCCCGGTGCGTGCTCCGCTGCACTCTTTGCTCCCGCAACCGCCGCAAATCAGCTAACCGCGCTTTCTTGGCCTCAATCTCAGCCTTCAACTCCATTATCTAGTCCTATACACTCGTTGCGCGTATTTCCCCTTGCATATAGATATAGTGCTGGTGAGGAGGTTGGAAGGTGTGAGGCGCGATAGGGTTTGTGTATTTTGTTTGGGTTGCTTGCGAAGTGTCTTCGCGCGACGCGTTTGGGTGTAAACAAGGTTCGTGCTTTCCCTCTTCTGTTTTTACGTTATGCAATCACAAGAACAAGCATTATTAGAAATTGAATATATTAATTTGCTAAATAGCTACCAAAATTAATTATAATAATAATACACATATAAAGAAGGTAGAAGTGACTAGCGTAATAAAAGAGCGACAGTAGTCAACATATACATCAAGCTGTAAACAGCCAACCATCTATATATAAAAGGAGGAAATACATTATCAACAAAAACAGGATTAAATACTCTTGGGAAACTCATATCCCGGAGGCATGCTTTGCCGGACAATCTTGCCCTTGTCGTCAAAGTATGAGCCCTCGTCGCTGATACCAATAACAGGTACGGTGCTTTCGACCTCGAGTGTTGACCATCCGTTCTCGTCGCGAGGAACCCAGAGGAAAGGTGCCTGGGCGGTAACGGCAGGGTTAAGGTACGCTCCACGCTCGTCATCGACAGTGCAGGTAGGGACAGTCCAGTCCGGAACCATAGTGGTCTTCATCTCGAGATACGAGTTATAGATATCTGGTCTCAGGAAGCGGAAGATCGGCTTCGAGTACTTGGCTTTTTTACGCTGAGCCTCGTATTTCTCGCTTGCCTCGGGATCGGCGTTCGTGTTCGACTTCTCAGTGAGAGTAGGAGTGGTGTTTGAGGCACCCGTGGGCGAGCTGCGGTCTTCGCCCTCGGCATGTGCGCGCTCCATCTCAACCGACTTGGGAAGAACGTCAAGCATCGGACACATAGCCTGCTGCATAGTAACCTGGAAGAAGGCGGTGAATGCAAGCATAATAGCAGTCAAAACAATGCAAGCCCAGTTCTTGCCGACAGCAAAGAGACCGAGAAGACAGACCTCAGCGAGGTAAAGACCGGTGAAGCATTGCCACAGAGCGCGCGGATAGTTAAGACCAGTGATATCCATTGACGACTGGTAGACGTACAAGAAGTTGTAAAGGTACGCGACGTATAACAAAGCAAAGGCGCCAGCAGAGAAGAGAAGAATCAAAGGAGAAATGATCGCGTAGGTTATGGCAATAACAAACAAGTTGGTGTAGACAGGGTAGACAGTTCCCCAGGCAGGACAACTGAGACCAATGAAACGGTTGAACATCTTGCGCGGGGTTGAGTCAAGAAGTCTGGGAAGAATCATCGACATGATCAAGCCAACAATCTGCAACAACAAACCTCCAGAACCAGAGAGACCTTGGAGTAATATATAAGCAATGAAGAAATTGGAAGCCTTGGGTAAGTTGGTTGCGAGTAAACTCATAGCAGAAGTTGGATCAGAAACAATCTGAGTGACGACTGAAGCAGCAGCAGACGAGATGGTGACAATCAAGAACACATTCACGACCTGGAAGGCGAAGTACGAGTTCTGAACATGTAATTCAACAAGAGCGACTGAAGGAGCACCGGCAATACGAGCAGCCTTTCTCAGTATGACGGGAAGCATCATCATGAGAATGGCAAGCAAGATGGAAGGAAGCAAGGCAGTAACAATACCGTAGATGACCGGGGGCATATTGAGAAGGAATCGCAAGAAGTGCACCTTGTCGGTAAGATAAGTAATGTTGGAGATAGCACCAACAGCGGCGACGGGAATAGCCCAGAAAATAACGAGAGCAACAAGGAAGGCAGTCGAAGCGTAGACTCTGACTAGACGCTCCCACCAAAGGAGACGCAGATTAGACCAGATAATGTCCTGCGGGCGGACACCGTGGTAACGGGGAGCCATGTGCAAAGGCATATGATGAGCAAGAAGTTGGTACGCGTCGTAAGCCGCTTCAGGAGTCGAGAATTCGATAAAGCACGAGTTAAGACGCTTGGAAGAGATCGAGTCATCCTGGAGATCCTTGATTTTCGGGTTGAGCTCAGACAGCTTCTCGCGGGCGTAGTTGATGGTGTCAACTTTCTCGCCGATGAGGAACTTGAGCTTGTGCGACGGGCGCTTCTTCTCGGGGACGTACTGGTCGATAGTAACCGGACCATCAGGGACGGTGCTAGAGTTCTTTTTGTCGGCCTTAAGCTTGTTCTTGACACCGGTTTTAAGAAGCTTGACTTCGGCAGCCTCAAGCTTGAGAGCAAGCTTGTCGCGTTCCTGAACTTTCTTCTCGAGTTCCTTGACGTTGCGGTTGATCCAGACGTTCTTAGCTTCAGGGAAGAGGTTGAGAAGGGTACGCTCGTTGAGGAAGCTGTCGGGGACAGTCTGGAAGAGGACGGTGCGGAAGGAGACGCGGTTCCAGTAGAAGGGCGATGTGAGGACGGCCTGGCGGACGGAGATGAAGTAAATAAACTCGCGGTAGAGGGAGAAGAGGATGAAGCCAAAATAAATCCACATAAGAAAGACATGGGCGTAGTAGCGCTTCTGGTTTGAGATGTTTGCAAAGGAGAGCTGGTCAAGGCCGGTGTTACCAGCACCGCCGGTCGCGTTGAGCGGAAGCAGGATGGGGAAGAGGATGATGATACCAGCGCACGAGATAAAGACGACGAGCTTCAAGAAGCGGAGGAAAAAGAAGCCGTCGATACCAGCTTGACGCAGGACGTAGGAATCGGAGCGGGTGAGCAAGAACTTAAGCCAGGCAAAGATGCCAGTGGGAAGAGGCTCTGTGCGAAGACTAAGAAAGAGATGAGCAACTACAGCCGACAACGCGACAAGTAAACAAACAGCAGAAAAGATGCGCGAGTAGCCGCGTCCACTACGTAGTAGAAGGCAGTGGAGCAGACGCGAAGAGGCTAAGCGCGGTTGGGTCTACTGGCGCATCTGTGTCTGCTGCGAGAAAAACAATGTGAACAACTCACGGTTCAGGAACAGAGTCAACATAGGTCTTTGGCTGGTAAGTGCGGGTGAAACGGGGACGGAGGATGAGGAAGGAGATGAGGAAGATGAGGAAGATGATGCCGTTGAGTACGATGGCCGAGACGAACGCCGAGGTGGAGGACGAGGCCGTGGACGCGTCTGCCATTGTTGATAGTTGACGATGTTTGCGAGGAAGAGAAAGAGCAGAGGAAGACGAGGCCCGGAATAAAAAGAAGCTACTGAGCGTGTTAGACAATCACAGCCAGCAAAAACGACGCTAGTCCGGAAGAGGAAACGACGCAGAGCGGCGAGGGCTTTCTTCGGCGCGCGGCGCTGTGACGATGAATGCAAGACGGAGGGAGTGTGTGAGGATATATAGAGTATTAGTAGTGGTTATAGAGTAGTATAATGCAATATAAATGCAATATAGTTGTAATATATCAATAATACACCAACAAATACAGCAGCAATCACACTAAGAACAGCTTGCTGCCTTCACAGATCTGTGGCACGGCATCAATGGCAACATTCAATTAGAGTTTTTATAGTGTACCTGCCCAGCCACGCTACACCGCCACTTGACGCCGCACTAGATTTGTGCCACGCAGATTTGCGTTTCTTTTCTTGGAAACCTGAGCCCTGCAGAAGGATCCGCGATGCGATGACGTACAACGGGTGGGCGCAGGACAGGGTGATAAGAGAGCAGAAAACAAAGAAGAAGAAGAAGAGGGTGGAAGATGGCAGTGGTGAAGTGAGTGTATAGTAATGTATTCAGCAGTGCTTTATCAGCTCTGTAGCGACCACACACGTAATCCTCTCTCAGTGACCGCTCGTCCAACTGCTCTATCACAAGCTCTCCGTTCACGCGCACATCCTCATAGTCGCTTCTCCCACCGCCCATCTCTAGCTATCCTAAGTGCAAACTATACCGACATGTGATAGCTCTACTGTGCTTATCTAAAATTCATCCTATTATCGGTAATGCACATAATTCGTCGCTCTTCGTGGAAAAACTCATCGGACTTGTCTTCTGTCTTCCGCATCTCCATGTCGATCATCTAGCGTCATCGCACCCATTGTTCCAACTCAAAGGATTCCCCAAAACCTACAGTACTGACCTCCATCGTCTCCTCGCCGTTTGCGCATCGCTCTTCGTCTAGCTCTCAAAATCCACAATTAACGAAAGTCTCATCAAGCTTCCGGCTTCGGTAATCCTAATCCTCGTGCCCCAAGTTTCAAATCCAGGTTTCATATCAAACTTCACGAATACCCAGACAACTCTTCGGCCTGGTTGAACCTCCACAGTCCTGCCTCTCGCGCTGCTGCCATCACTGTCTCACTCTCCTCATCAGTCACCGCCCGGTTGATATCCTCATACCTAATCCCACTACCACGCGTACTCTTCCGTCCAACATGTCCCGACGGAAAATACTGCGTCATTATATGTACAAAACTGTCCTTGTCGATCTCGTGGGCAATAAATCTAACGATTTGCGTCGAGTCCTCAACGTAGTTCGGCATAATCAGGTGTCGGATAAGAACACCTGTCTGCGCTATCCCGTCGCCTGTAAACTTGAGCGCTCCTACCTGACGAGCCATCTCCTTCAGCGACTCGCGTGCTGTATCTGGATATTTTTCAGACTTTAGTAGCCGTTTTGAGGCTTCAGGAGACCACAGTTTAAAGTCAGCCAAGTATATATCAACTAAACCATCCATAAGCCGTAGACTCTTGAGCGAGTCAAATGATGATGTGTTATACACAATCGGAATCCGCAACCCAAGATCCCTCGCCTTTATAATCGCTCTGGTAACCACTGGAACTACATGTTCGGGCGTCACAAAGTTGATATTATGACAGTTGCCCATATCCTGTAACTTCACCATCCAATCGCCAATCTCGTCTGCAGTCAACATATCTCCCGCGTCTTTGACATGCGAAATTTCGTAATTCTGGCAAAACGCACATCGTAAATTACACGAAGCGAAAAAGATTGTGCCTGAACCGTTCATTCCTGTAAGACACGACTCCTCGCCAAAATGAGGCGAGATGTTCGACACCGGGATCCGCTCTGCACCAAGCGCACAGTACCCTGTCTCTTTGTAGCGATCAACTCCACAGTCATGTGGACAGAGTCTGCAGTCGTGTAAATGCTTTTCCGCTTCTGCTAACTTCTGTTTGAGCTGTTGTGGTGTCTGCATCAGATATCGTGGTACGTAATCGTCAAGTAAGTATTGCGGCGGGATCCGGATTGCCCGTCGACATTGGATTTGTATACAGCTTTCTTTGTATGAGGTCTGCTGTATATGCTGCTGTATATTCTGATTCTTCACAATGTTCTGAGCATATCGACCTGCTATCCGTGGCCGGTGGTAAAAGCAATAATTGCGTCGAGCACAAGCTCCGGTCTGCCGCTGTCGAATGATCCCAGCACCACCTCGAAGACTCTCCCAGCACCCTTTATTCAGCACCAGTGAAGTCACTTGTTGCTGTATCATATTTATATGTCTCTAACAATTCAGATCAAAGTTTCGCAGGCGAGATCAAGCCATATTCTGAGCTAGCCACGGCGAGAAGTGACTGTGGGATGAAGTACTGGAGATGGGAGTTTCGAGGTAAGCAAGTAGTGTCTTATTGCGCTTCACTCTATTGGCGGTGCTTCCGAGTTAAATCCGACGCATTAACAACTGGATCACGACTACAAATCGCATAAAGTAATTACAGTGGAAAATTTAATTACTATTATTAGAATTTTATTAGTTTTCGATCTCGAATCCGTAGTATGCGCAGAGACAAGAGGAGCGACTGTAGACAATGTCTCGAGACCATCAAATACAACTATCGTTATCAATGCCAACTTGCTTTGAGAGCTGTGAGTATACTTGACTGCTGCTGTCGTTCCCAACGCAATTGCTGTCTCTGGATCACAGAAGGAATTTATGCTAATAGACGAATAATGCGTTAATTGCAGTCAAAAGAAAACACGCAGATCGCTATGATTCTTGAGTGTTCGTTCTATACACACTTGAAACACATCACACACGCGCTTTAACATTCACGTACTTCTTAGTATACATTTGACATATAATACATATTACAGACTCATAGCGATCGCAATTCAAGAGATTGTGCACCCACCATCTGGACCGGGTCCCTTAGGAGGATAAGTGCTGCTTTCAGTCTTGGGGCAAGAGCACCTATAATCTGAGTTAGCACGGTACACAATTATAAGAATAACAATAATGCTCACCATTCAGACTTGGCAACAGAGTCCATAACAGAAGGAATATGCAGTCCGCATCCCCACCAGGTCTTGCCGGCTACAGCGTCCCCCAGACGTCAATACTGGCTCTTAATCATTCACACAGTCTCTTCAATGTCGTATCATCCCCGCGACGGTTGTCACTCACAGCAGGTTGAACACGTAGATGGCTTGCACATTGTCACTATCTTGTTTCAATAGATATCACACTGGAAAATAATAGTTAGACAGAACAGAAACAATTCCAGCCAGGTCCAAACACGATGCTTTAATAGTCTCCCACCAGTGATTTCCTGAACGGCGACCAGGGTTAGGCTAAAATTGATAACAAGCCACCGGGGGATGGATTAGTATTTGATTATTACTATGACTGTTTGTGGTTTTATAAGAGTAGGATAATGATTATTTATTTATTGATCAAAAATCATCATAGCAAGTTACACTGCGTCGTCTGACAATGCAGCCAACTCTCGCTCCTGATCATCACTCTGTTCTGTTCCAGCTTCTCTCCCGGCTCTCCGCTTCCAGCACTGTCTATGACACTTCCACGCGTGACTACACGTGACTACACGTGACATAATTTCTTGTAAGCATCGATTCTTGTACCAAAGCACATGTTGGCTGCAGTGCAGAGTTCAGCCTCAGGCAGCCGCTCGTTTGGCAGCGACGCAGCCATCGCGAGTTGGGCGCTGAGTGCTCGCCTTTTTCAACCTCATTCAGATCCACGCTGCTTCAACTTCCTCCTCTCTTTTCGCTCCTCGTCCTTCACCTTTTCCTCTCCTCGCCACTTTCTTCCACTTCTCAGCTCAATCACTTTCTCACTCTACTCACTCAGCACGGCACCTTTGATCCCCCTACCAGTCAACATGGCTAAACAAGGGGCCACCTTCAACGCGCTAACGGCGCAAGGCTCCGTCTACCGCATCTCAGCTGTCGTCTTGTTCGTCTGGGCTCTCATGCACTTCATCTTCTCCTCCTCCTCCAGCGGCATCTCCAACGAAGAAGCGCAGGCAATTGCGCGCACTCAGCTTCAGCACAAGATCGAAACTGCTAAAATCGGCGAGGATGGCTTCAAAGTCATCGCCAAAGATTACTTTGAGGACTTTTATGGTACTCAAGAGTGCAAAATGACCTCGACAAGAATTTACAACCCGATGGTCAAACCTGATGGATCACTTATGAGACCGTACTGCCCAAACAAGGCAAAGCTTCTCGATGCGCTGTCCGGCGGTGGTCGTGTTGGCTTTAATGCACCCTTCCATCCACGCGACTGCGAGTATCGCTGGTTCAGCGCCGAAGAAATTTGCATGATCCTTGACAGATTCGATGCCGTCTTGTTCATCGGCGAACCGCGCATGACTGCAAACATCTATGGTGCCTTCAATTCGCTCCTGCGTAAGAATCTCGCCTGGGGTGCGCTCAAGAACTGGGAGCTGAACGAGCAGCAGCGTCAGCGCTGTCGTTGCGATTCTCAGTACACCAACCCGCAGTGTGGTGGTACTTCGACCGGTTCGGGTGACCATTTCATCGTTGACTCGACCGAGATCCTCGATGCTAAGGAGGAAGGCACAAAGACTGGCGCTCCCTACGTCTGCAACCGTGTCTTCCATGGTATCATCCATGTGAACTCCGAACCCGTCGCCCAGAGCACTCTTGAGGAAATTGATGAGATCATGACAACCTACCACAAAACTTCAAAACCTGTTCCAATCATCCTCCAACAAGGACTCTCCTTGGGATTCAACTGGGATCGCACCACCAAAGTCATGGACGCAGTCTCAAAACAGATCGAGACCCACGAGCCAAACCCCGTTCATCGACCTATTCTTTGGCTCGGTCCTCCCGCTGCCGGACATCTCAAGCCTCCCGGCGCAATTATCGAACAAGGAAACAACGCGCTTCATCACTTCTCGATCGAGCTCGCTAAACGCGCACACGACCGTGGATTCGATACCCTTAGTCTCTACAACATGACCCTTCAAGCTGACTCTTTCGATGGTACAATGTACGGCGAGGATGTCTCTCTAACTGTCGCGATGATGATCATTAACTGGCTCAGCCGCGTTGAGAGTCTATGATTCCCTCTTGTTTTATTAGTTTTTGGCTTGGATTTCAGTTTCCTTTGCTGGGATTTTCGCACGTACTAGCAAAGGAACAACCAAACTCACAGTCTTTTTGCATAAGGGGGATCGGCAACGAAGCACATAGTAGGAGTTGATACTGGCGGGAATAAATTGTTCAGAAAAGTTTTATATGCGAGAGATTAGGTATCATCTAGTTGCTACTTGTCACCCTCACGTCCGGTGTCGATTTTTAAGAGTACATATTCATTTATTCTCCTCCTTTTCCTTTTAGTTTTTGTTTATCTTATTTTGTGTACTTGTATAATGTCTGCCTTTGTCGTTAATCTTATTTGGCCTATAAATCGTTTGTCTGTTTCGGTAGTAGTATCCCTCGGATTTACATTCGTGAAATATACACGATCAGTCTTTTTTTATAATTGCAGTCCTTATTGTAACCATAATCGCACCCCGTAGTCTCTCCTATTCTCGTAGTTCCATACGTATAATACATATCGTACAATCAACCAACTCCTAAGCGGCTGTTCACCTTCACCAGCAAGCCGTGTTATGTTATGTTATATTTTTATACGCGGCATGGTGCAAATACAAAAGCCCCAAATTTACAAAAAAAAAACCCCCCAAAACTCTTAATACAAACACTCATCGCAAAGTAGGAGTTAAACCAACGTCTTTCCAATTCTTAATGATCGCTTCAAGTGGTGTCTTTTTCAACAAGCCGCGCAGCGCCTTCTAGGGTACAGAAACCCTATCCCTTTGCGATAAATACTCGCGCGCGTTTCCTCCCAGCCTTTTTTTTTTTTTTCTTCTTTTCTCTCAAGGATTTGGACAGCAACTGACCTGGCCACGGTTTTCCACGGCTCAGTTGTATCAGTTGTTGCGTTCGATGGTAAGTGGAGTCGATCTGAAGCTACTTTTCTGTCTCTTTTCTTTTCGTTCTCTTCGCTTGGGCTTCTTTGGCATCTTTGTGTGTCCTTTGCGATTCACTTTGCGCTGGTCCAATTGATCCAGGTTGCTATTCCAAACAGGTGTCGAGAGGGAGGAATATTCATGAGCAGTTATAGTCCTTTGATTTTTATATGGTCGATTTTTCTCACGACGGAATCCCGGTCGACGAATCCGAGAGTAAGTCCTAGAGCTTCTCTCTCTCTTCCTTCTCATTTCCATTCCTTGTTCTCTTTCGAGAGGCAAAGAGTGTGCGGTGGCTGGTCGAGGAGGGTTGATTCTAGCAGCATATTCCTAAATGCTACGTACGGCCGTTGGCTAATGGACGTTTGGGTGTAACCATGCTGCGCACATATCATTTTATTGTCGATGTTTTAGATCCCAGCTGGTCAGTCAGTTTGGTATGATCTGGAGCTGAGACACTCTGTTGCTGCTGCTTCGTAGAACGCTTCTTTACTGAAGTATCATTCTTAATAAACATGCATAAACATACATAATCTCATAAACTTTTGTATTACCATATCTATAAACAAACATTCTACATTGCAATCTTTAAAACTTGGCTCGACGTCTGGGTTTAGGCGCCTCACGCTCCTCATCATCCGAATCGCCTCTGGACCGCTTGTTCTTGAACTTGAGCTTATTTCTCTGTCCACGAACAGGGCCATTCTTCACCGCATCCAAATACGCATTAACAGGATTAGCTTCTGCCGCATTCGTTGCCAACTTCTGCAAAACTGCAGCATCGGGATCAATAGCCTTCTTATTCGCTTCCTCATCGTCAACAAGCATCTTACCAGACGCTTCGCTAACTTTGATCTTGCTCTGTCGGCTCTTAGGCTTGAGCGCGCTCGTGGTAGGCTTGGTAGAAGAGATCCGCGCAAGCGACTTCTTATCAAGCAAGTCAAGCGGATCATCATCGTCTCCGTCGATAATGTATGTCTCGCTCTTACCAACGGATTTTGCCCCGCGACCACCTTTGCTGCGAGCAGTTTTCTTGGCCTGGCGTGTCTCTTCATCGTCAGACTCGACGTACTCTGAGTCGCTGTCAGATCCGTAAATCGCCTCTTCAAATTCAGACAGATATTTTTTCTTTTTAGGTTGCTGCGACTGTTGTTGCTCGTTGTCTTGGTCCACGTCCATCTCCTCGGCTTCTTTCTTCCGACGAGCGCGCTCCTTCGACTTACGAATGTTTATCAGAAGCTTCTTATCCGCTTCGGGAAACACCTTATCAATAGCCTCAACGCCAAATCTGCGTACAAGTCTCTCCAAAAGATGCTTAACCTTTAACTTGAATCGGGCGTGATGCTCGTGCGACCATTCCAGAAGGTTAGGCACTAAAGTAGCAAGTTTGGGCTCGATAAACTCCTTTGGCAAGGAGGTGACAATCACTTTCACAAATCCTAGCGCCGCCTTGACGATTTCGCGGTTCTTAGACGTCAAGAATAAATCGATAGTGGCGACTAACTCCTCGACGACATTCGGAGTCAAAATACCCTTATATTGATATAAAAGTCTGCTCAACGCGGTGATACTCGCACTTATCATATGCGGCGTAGCACCTGCTAAACCAGCAGAAACCATAGTAAAGTACTCATCAATAGAAGCCTCCACATCAGTCGCCTCAGGATCCATATTAGGAACCTTTGAAATAGCAACTGATCCACCGCCAGCCATCTTATCGCCCATAGCGACAAGAAGGTTGTATGCTGCCTCTCGTGTCTTCTCGTTAACTTCCTTAGTGCCGATAACGGCTTCGGGAAGAATAACGGTGATAAAATGCAAATCTGAAGAGGGAAGAATGCGAACAACATCAATCAGCGCAGTAAGACGGGGCTATCAAAAAATCATCAGTATGAACACATATGAAATAACTGTATATAAAAACTCACCCCTCTCGACGGCGGTGTCACTTTCTCAGAAGCACCGGCAATAGCGCCTTCCAAGTTCTCCATATTAGCAGCCAAGAAATCTCCTCCTTCCTCGCTCTGCAGTAATCTGGTGATGATTCTGTATCCGCGTTTCTGGATCTGCGAATCTGGATTTTGTATAGTCGATATGAAAATTCCGCTCAATTCACCATAAAGAGACGTAGGCAGATACGGAACCATGGCAACCACGAGATCCATCATCGTATGGCTCATTGGCGGTACAGTGAACTTGCCGGAAGGGTTGGCGCCGGAATCTTTCTTTTTTGCGGCGGCTTTTTCGAGAGCTGGAGTCAGAAGAGAAACGACTTTGTGGAATGTACCAGTAATGTCCTGTATTTAATTATTAGTTAGCATAATTCTAAAACAATTAGCTGGGTAACTCACCTCCTGAGGAGTAATCGAGAGGAAGGCATTGATAGTATCAAGAATAAAAACCCGATGATCCGCAATAGTCTGATTAAACACGTTGAACAGAACAGCCAAAAACTTTGATGAAATAGTACTCAAATATTCAAGATTCTTCACCGCATCCTCCTTCGACAACCGCGCTTCTAAAAATGGATTTTGTCCGTCAATACCACCGTCGGCGTAAATCTTATTACTCTCAACTAGAATTCTCAACGATTTGCCAACAACCTGTCGAAGTTCGACGCGCTGATACAACACATTCGCAAGCGTCTCGGCAAATTGCTGAGTAAACGAGTCACGCAAATCAAGTGGCAAATCACAATATCTTGGAAGAAGCGACCACAACTGTTCCACCAAAGTTTCGTAGATCTTGATCTCGACTGTGCGGTCGGTCTCGCTCAGTTCTTCGACCTTGTGGTATAAACGGTCGCCTAGAGGCGCCATGTCGGTGATGTAGTGGTGTAGTGTTGCGTTACGGATGTTGTCGCGAAGAAGAGGAAGCATGAATGCACGGCCAGGTTTTCCGGGGCTAGAAATGCTCGTTAGTTTCACCATACGAATAAAGAAAGAGCCACATATACATACCCAGGATTTTCCAAATTCAATGGAAGAATCTCCAAAATCTTAGCCGGTCCAAGAGCGCGAATAGCAGCACCAAGAACCTCATCAGCTTCCGCGCGTCCTTCAAACTCACCGCCAGTGCGCAACTCGTCGATAACAGTCAAAATATCCAATAAATAAGGATCAGCAACATATCCAAAAGCATCAAAGAGAGAGGCCATAAGGGCAAACACGTCTCTCCATACGGACTGATATTTGACACTTAAAAACGAAGCTGCCATTTTCGAAATCTCTGATAATATCCGCTTTGTTGACTTTGCAAGCGGTTTCTCGACAAGCGAGTCAACTGGAATACAAGTGGTCGCAAGAGCAATCAGACATTGAGAAGCCGAAGTGACTACATTCCCAGGTAATCCTGCCTGCATGAACTCAGAAACGGTTGCAAACAGCGAAGGAAGCTTTGCAAAGGCCTTTTGCTCGTCGACTTCGCTATAGCCATTAAAGCATTGCGCGACAATACTCAACCATGAAGGCGCGAGATGCTGATCACTTTCAGAAGGTCTCAAATCCATGATTGAATCAGCAATTTTCTCAAACTTTTCGCTATCTAGTTTGCCGTCCTCGTTGGAGTCTGCCAATGAAGCGAACAAGACGAGGAAAACGTCCATAGCAGCGGTGACCAAGTACTCCTCAGTAGATCTTGAAATAGACAACAGAAGCTCGCACAAGGGCTCGATCTTTGAGCTAGGCCATCCCTGTTCATTACCAGCAATCGATCTCAACAGCTGAAGCGCAAAAATCACCTTTTTCTCTGACGGTCTGGGTGCAGCTCCCGGCGCTGCTTTCTTCTTGTGCGATTCAGATCTGAATGAAGTAAATAAATCATTAACTGATCTCATCGTGATCTCTGCACTGCTGATCAGCGCTGGATGAATAGGAGAAGGACCGGCAGGCGGACGACTGAGCACGCGAGCAATTCCCTCTTGAGCGCGCTTACGTACTTTGGGTCTCTCATCAAGCGCAAGCGTCATGATTCCGTTCAAAGCTTTGCGAGGACCGAGTTCGGACGCCGGAATGCGCCATGAGGCGTGATCTTGAGAAATAAGGATAGATTCAAGACATCCAACAGCAGATCGAATTAAAGCAGGGCTTGCGTCCGGATGCGTCAACGACGGCGACAGGTAGACTAAAATCGACGAGAATTTTCCAATCAGAAGCTGAGGAGGCGCATGCGGAAGTACAAGATCGAGGAGATAGATGGCGGATGATGCGAGCTCAGGGTTCTTGATCTCGTCGTCTGAGAAGGCTTGGCTGAGAAGTGCAAGTAGAGCAACCACATACGCTGAAGGTGTGAGCTCTGTGTTCTGCTCTTTCAGAGTCTGCTCAACGGCATCAAGAATAACAGACAGCTGCAATGACAAATATGTTAGTCTTGGTCCCCTCTAAGAAGATATTTAGATGTCTTACCTGTTTCTGATTAGCCAGCTTCGACGTCTTATGCTGTCTGATTCTGTCCAATTTCTGATCAATAGAGAACCCCTCCATAAGTGTCTCCGTGACCACAGGCTCTGGAATATCAGCTGCAGGTGCCATTTTGCCGATATAATGTGCAAACTGCTGTGCTTTTGTAGTCGTGTAGAACGAAACAAAAATGTTCCCAAAAAAATGTTTTCTGTGGCTCCGTTGGGAGTTTTTGAGCCGGGTAAGCAGTCTGCGGCTCACGATGAGCCGCACCAGAAATTTAGATAAAACTTCACTGCCGAAGAACTGGTTTGCTGGGTCTGGTTTGGATTTACAGCTGTGGATGAGCTGGCTAGTTGTAAATGCAGTTATTAGTCGGTTTGCGGGTGTTCATACTTTAAACCATGTCTATTAATCTTGGTTTGAAGCGCATTGAGGAGCTGCTTCTGCGGCTAAGATCGCCTGAAAAGACATTCAAAGTCTTCCACGTTGGAGGCACAAACGGCAAAGGATCCACATGCGCATACTTATCTTCAATTCTCACTCATTCGTCTATTACAACTGGACGATTCACATCTCCTCATTTACTGGAACCACGAGATTCAATCACGATTAACGATAAAGTAGTCAGCAGCAGATTGTTCAAAGATGCGTCGTTCATGGTTCGTCACAGTAATAGTCAGATACTAGCCACGAATTTCGAAATGCTTACTGCAACAGCATTCGAGATTTTTGACAGAAAAAATGTCGAAGTGGCGGTAATAGAGGTCGGATTAGGCGGTGCAAAGGACGCGACGAATGTAGAGTACAAAGTCCGAGACAAATTGGCAACTATTATCACAAAAATTGGAATGGATCATCAGTCTTTTTTGGGGGATACTATTGAAGAAATTGCTACAGAGAAGGCAGGGATCATGCGCAAAAAAGTTCCATGTGTTGTGGATGGAACAAATAGCTCGCAAGCACTTGAAGTCTTACAAGCAACCGCAGAGAACACTAGATGTTTGTTATCAACAATCGATCCCTCAGAATTTCAAACTCGTCTAGATGATCAAGGTCACGAACAGGTTTATTTCGAAACCGCAGCTTATGGCGCCATCAACCTTTCAAATTCACCTCTAAATGGCGAGTATCAGCACATGAACTTAGCCTGTGCTCTGCGTGCCTTGGATCTTGCATCGAGCTCATTACCATCAGTTACGAATGAAAGTATAGAGATGGGAATTCGCAACGTCTCGTGGCCAGGTCGCTTACAAACTATTGACTCGAGCGTATTTACAAACGTTGAAAATGGCCAGTCAGTTTTACTAGACGGAGCACATAATCCGCAAGCCGCTGAAGCGTTAAACAAGTTTGTTGATGGTCTGAGACAGCAAAGTCCAGATGGCTCAATAACATGGGTTTTGTCGTTATCCGGAGACCGAAACCCCAATGATATATTTCCCATTTTGCTGAAGCCCATGGATCGGGTATATCCTGTTTCATTTAATGAAGTTGAGTTGATGCCCTGGGTCCATCCTAAAGAGCTGGACGAGCTTGCGTCTGGTGCGGGTAAATTAGTCCAACCAGATAACATTTTCATCAAAGATGGATCAAAGAAGGAGATAATTGCAGATGCGTGCAGCCATGGATCGCCAGTAGTCGTGGCAGGTAGCTTATACCTTGCATCAGACGTTTTACGAGAAATCCAGCATTCTTCAAGATAGTTCGATTTGCATGCATTATCTATGTTACTATTGATCATATTGCTATGGGCAGATCTGGCTAAATGTCCAGATATACTGATCATTTTTTGTAAATAATACTCTCTGTCCAATACCTGACACATTTGTAAAGTCAACTAATTCCGGAACGCAAAGGATCAGCACAAAATTGTTCTGGCCCTCGGCGATATATTCCTCAGAAAGCGATTCACCGCTTCGTACATCATTCGTAGCTTTCTCCACTTTATCCAAAATATCAGCCTTGTCATCTGTAAGTTCAGAGCCAGGCGGGGGTTTGCAGAACGATAGTTGCATGCCGGTCGAAAGAGAATCCCATGCTTTGTAAAATTCACTTTGAATTGAGTCTTCAGCGGCCGTTTCCGTACCTTTCTCCGCATCGCTCATGTAGATCTCACCGTCCTTCTTGAACACCAACTTGCAACCACCAGAAACTCTGAACTGAACAAGATCATTCGGAAAATAAAAGCAAGCCTCAAATGCACCGTGTGTAGACGGTAAAGCTAGCTGACCAAACTTGGCCATTCTCTTATCGGTCGTGACTATCAGAATTCCAGAGTTGGGAGTGAACGCAAATCCTCTGAACATGCAAGTTCGTGCGTGGGGTCGCACATTGCTCTTCGTCTCACCCGTCACGTGGTCAGTATACTCAGTAACTGATATAGTAGACAATGAGAATGGATATGGAGGAAGTTCGTCGGCGTCAGAACCATTTGTGGATGCTTCACCGTTTGCGACAGTTGAACGAAGGTAACTCTTGAAGGTCGAAACCCATGGAGGCACTGATATTTCTAGATTGTGCGCGGCTGCAGTCTCCATAAACGGGTCACTAGTTGCTGAGTGAGAATGTGGCATGTTTGCATAATATCTTGCTTGTTCTATGCCAATTGCTGTGACTAATTGGATCTCAAAGAGTAGTGTAGGCTGACATTAGCCCTCTATCAGTCTGATATGATTAGCAATCAATTATACCAAATTACATAATATAAGGCTAGGTTTATTAACCATGTCTGCGCTCTCACTTGCGATTGTCGTGATGCTTTGCCCGTATCGCGCTCCACATATCACCTACGCGACATACTCCTTTTACGCTAACGAGTAAACAAGCCGCTTGTGTCTTGGATATTACAGAGTAACGCTGGTTTGGTGCTTTTGTAGAGATTCATTTTGGCAATGAATACGGAGAACTATGTCGCTTGCAGAAACTTCCGAGGATCCGAAGTATGGCGAAAGCACTCTGCAGGAAGTGCATCGCAGTCCCAGCGTGGAGCGACCATCTTTAGTATCTCCAGAGCTAGAGGTATTTCGATGTCCGGTTTGCGAGAAAAAGTTCCTTTCAAAGAGTCAGAGATCAATTCGTGAACATGTGTCTCGACGAATGCGTGCTGATAACCCTGACGGACGAGCACATGCACAGTATCATCAGGCAGAGATCAAACGATCT
This sequence comes from [Lipomyces] yamanashiensis, assembly GCA_030572775.1. Classification (NCBI taxonomy): domain Eukaryota; kingdom Fungi; phylum Ascomycota; class Lipomycetes; order Lipomycetales; family Lipomycetaceae; genus Myxozyma; species [Lipomyces] yamanashiensis. The sequence goes on from JAJMBS010000001.1 coordinate 1,064,021, forward strand.
AAACTCTCTGAAGAAGAACGAAGAAAGCACAGTGCAGCAGCACAACACCGATATCGTATCCGGAAATCTATAGATGCAAAAGAGCTTTCAGAAAAACTAGGTGGCCCGCCAGTTATCTATGACAAGTGCAAGTTGTCGGATAAGAAATCCGGACTCCAAAGACGGGTGCTGAAGAAGAAGAAGATGTCAATCCCTAAGCCTCCTCCACCAGTATTAGCCAGCGCCGAGATTCCTTCAGCAAATCCGTTTGTTTATATACAAAGTCATTGGTTTGTGTCTTTTACGGATCAGAGCATGGAGGCTGTTCCGTTTGAAGAAGCCATACGAAGATCGAAGAGTCGGTTTGGCGACGGCGAAGCTAACACTGAAACCGTATGTTCATTCTATTTGTATCTAATTACTGATATGAGTCAAAACTGACAGTGTAAATTTAGGAATTTAATAATCTATATAAAATAGCAGTGGGACCAAGCAAGAGTGACATATTAGCCGCATATGCGGTCTGGAAAGACCCCGCGGCCTGCAAAACTGCTTATCAGAAATTCATCGAATATCGGGATACTTTGATGCTAAATATGGGAAGGCAAAAGGCATATGAAGAAGATGTTGTCAAGTGGGAGGAGATGGTCGCACGGGCCGCAGAAGGTAAAAATGATGATGAAGTGCGGGAGAAGTTGGAGGCATGGATCTATCGACAAAAAATATTACATAGCAAGTCAGATTCACCAGAAGAAGAAAAGTCTTCCGAAAAGATTCCTAGCGGTGAGGATTCGCGTATGAAAGGTACAGAACAGTCTATGGTGCAAGAAACAGAGGACCCGGACTCAGGAATTGATCCTTCGCTCAGATTCGTGCCTACCGCTTCTGCGGCGGTCGCTGCGGCTGCCGCAATTCAAGCAGCTACTGATACGGCAGCTTCCTCTCAAACGGACTGGGAGCAAGCTTGATAATTGAAAGAGAGAACTACAGTATAAATATTTATTGGTATGTATTACCAACTGAAAGATTGAAATCCTGAAACATTTCTCAATTACCAGATCTATCTTAAACACGCTTCCTAAATTATTTACTCTAGCCTTACAGGCGCTGAGTTCACTTAAATGGACTTCTACAATACCTTGTTACAACTTGAAGCCCAACTCAAATACCTCAAATATATATCAGCTTTGATTTTCTTCCGGCGTAAAAGTAGTTTCCCCGAGAGCATTGCCAGTATCCTTCTTGCTTTGTGAAAGTCGTTGATCAAGCGCCTTCAATGCCAGCGCTCTTCGTCTTTCCGCCTCAGCTCTCGCGCTACCTGGCAATGGAGCAACACTTCGTTGTCTCAAGGGTCCATTTCTTAAATTTGAAGCTTCGACATCTTCTTGCGAAAAAGGGGTGCACAAATGTAATTTGACAAATACGTTGAATGTCTTCTCACTGACAAAGGAAATAATAGGCGAAACAGCATCCGGAAAAAAGTTTGCAAGCGAAAAAGTGTCTGACGCGTCGCCTCTAGTGCTAGTAGGAGTATCAGATGTGACTGGAGGTGGAAGACCCCCAGAAGCTTGCGCAGCGTAGAATTCTGCTCCGAAGGGAAGACTCGAGACGCGATAGAATCGCAAGTAGGTCCATGAAGTGAAAAAGCCTGCCCAAGTCAGCATTGCTGTTACTTCGGCTCCGACAAATCCCAAAAGTGTGTTGACAAGCAGTAATAGAGCTGGAAGCTGCTTCACTCGAATTTTAATCAATCCTCTGAACAGGACGACTGTGTGCTCAGGGACCATCTGCTTGAAGGCAACGAGGAATCCCGACTGTAAAGCTACACCACCGCAGATAGTGACAAATCTAGAAGGTCAAGTCAGCGTACATTAAACAAACAAATAGAGAAAAATACATACTCCATGTTGGTATTCTTGGTGATTGCAAAAGCAAGAATACAGACCACAAAAACGGCAAAATTGGAAAGAATTCCTACAATTGCCAAAAACTTTGCCAACTCCATAGATCCCCAAACGCGCTCGCAGTACTTTGCGCCATAGACCAAAGTAGCCACTGAAACAAATAAGGATAGAATATTCTGCTCGACGTAGGTGGCAGTGAGTAGTGTCCATGGGAAGATAACGGAGCGTACAGGAACCACTGTGAGGTACGAAACGTAAACGGACGATAGGGGGATGGTCTTTGTGGGTTCTGACGCTTTCATTGTGAAGAATGCTGAGTACCGAATAATAGTTACTATTGCAGATAGAACTATGGTAACTATCACGATAGTCCTGGTGAGAGGGGGGAGGTTGACCCTGAAGCCCCCAGATGGTGCGAAGCTCAGATGGAACATGTGGTGAACTGTACCCTTACACAGCAACTAAAAGCTGTAAAAGAATTTAAAATGCCTAGCTGATAGACGAAATAGTCTTATTGATAGCTTGCAAACTCGAGCAAACTGGAAACCTGTCGTCTATAAAAGCAAAGCTGCGAACCGATCCAAGCACGAACAGCGCAGACGACTTAGTCTCTGTCACCTAAAATCCCGGGACTTGCAGTGACTCTCTGCGATTGCTTGCTTCAATACTCTCTGAAAACGCAAGTGCTAGCCTTACAGCAGCATGAGCAAACACGTCCAAAGCTCTGATTCAGGTCTCAGTCCTCGTCCACTATGTTGAGTACCAAACAGCCAGGGCCGCGTCCGAGGCTGCAAGCCAGCATCGAGTGCGCACGAGCGCCACACATACTTCAGCCCTAACCGGAACACCCACGCTGCAGTTACAACCATCTCCATTCCTGGTTATTTTTGTTCGTTCTGCCCAGCAACCAAAATCAACAAAGCCTGTCATCACCAGCAAGCCAGCACACTCTGCTCCACAACTGCAGTGCCAGCAAATCATTTACTTTATCGCCCTCAGATCTGGGTCTTTCAAATGCTAGCATCCGGCTGCAAGCTGCCTCTGTCGTTTGCTGTGGTTTGATGTTTATGAAGTCTACATCCAATCACTGAGTTTGCAACTTCAGCATCATATTTTGACCAGCCATGTCAATAACTTCGCGAGAGCTCAATTATCTGATATGGCGGTATATGCAAGAGTCAGGTCTTTCGAGATCTACATATGCTTTTCAGGACGAGACTGAGGCCAACGAGCTCGATGCATCCTACGCATCCCGGACGCCAGTCGGACTTCTGGTCAATGTCTTTCAAAAAGGATTGCAGTACATGGAAATCGAGTCAACTCTGGAACCAAATGGAGAACTGAAAAGCGAACCACCAGAGTTCAATCTTTTTTCAAGCTCTGTGGTGAAGAGAATTGAGCATCGGCCGGATACTGAAGCTGTCGAAGAGTCCGCTATTCCGTCCGCTGCCGAGCCAAGTGCTTCGCCGGCACCAGTTCCATCTCCTGCGCCAGCTCAAGCGCCAGCTCAAACGCTATCTCCTGCACCATCTCCTGCGCTATCTCCTGCGCCTGCTTTAGTAGTTGTTGAGAAACCATTACCAATAGAGACCGAGAAAAAGGTAGTCGTTTCTGAAGATCAGCAAATGACCGACCGCCCTCTTCCTGAGACTAGTACAGCAATACCGGAAGTGGAGATGAAAGAGGCAGACGATGTTGCATCAGCGCCATCCCCAGTACCAGCAACCCGAAAGCATTCTCATGAGGAAAATCACATTCCAAGCTCAACAGTACCTACCGAGTCTGAAGAAGATACAAAGCGTGTAAAGACATCACATGTAAGAACGAAGAGCACAGCAGCCACTGAGTTATTTCAGCAACCAACCGACTTGGAACCTCCCACAGTATCAGCACCTTCCCCTACAAGTAGCAATATACCAACTTCATCTGAAAAAATCACGGCTAAGGTCGAGAAACCACTGCAGAAATCTATTTATTTGTCGGGCGTTTCATCAGCAATTGACAGTATATGGAGCCCAGATGGCCTTCGAATGGCTGTGTCGACGTCCTCTTCCATTGTATTTTTATACACATTTTCCGAGTCATCCTCAGAACCTATCTCAGAGACACATATTAATTTAGAATCAGCGGAAGAAATCTCATGTGGTGCACTTACCTCAAGCATGTTAGTGGTCGGAACATACTCTGGCAAGATCCAACTTTGGAAAATCTCGGGAGAAAAACCAGTTCTGAAGAAAGTGCTGCATGGATTGTATGATGCGCCTATATTATCATTAGAGTTTGTCACAGTGGAAGAGAAGTTATATATAGTGGCCATTGATTGTCTACGAAAAGCTGCTCTGTGGAGTTGTAGAGACTCACAGACACCACTAGCTGTTTTTTCTCCAGATGGTGCGAGCAATGGAGTCAATGACGAGGAGATCGACGACAAGAATTCAATCTCTGATCTAAAGGTATTAGCCACTACAAAGTCAGTAGCCGCAACGACAGGCAAAAAGGGGGCGATTGATGTGTATGATTTAGTATCTGCGTTGAAGGGCGGCAGCGTAACTCCGACTTATTCACTAGTTGGGCATTCAAATGCGGTTAATGTTCTGAACTATATCCCAAAGACAACAAACACTGATGAGCTATTGATATCAGGCTCACAAGATCACAGTATTCGGGTCTGGGATTTGTCAAGTCGATTGACAAAGCATGTCTTGGAAGGACACAATACGGGCGTGATTGCGCTGAAAGTTCGTGCGAATGGGCCAGATGGCGCCAACAAGATCTTAGTTTCCGGTGATCTTGCCGGACGACTAAGGATATGGGATCTTTCTAGTGGTTCTATGCTGGCGCGTATAGAGTACAGCTATCCTGTGTTTGCTTTCGATGTCGTTAATGCTCTGTGCCAAGAGAGCACCTCGAATGGAGACGCCAGTGATAAACTGAAACGCAAGTTACGCGTAATCACTGGCTCAAAAGATGGTGTTGTCAATTCCTGGGATTTGAGTGCGAATGACGACGGTCGGAAGCTCTTGGCCAAATCAATTGATGGAGGACTAGGTGGTGTTACAGCAGTTTCGGTTGGGTATGTAAGTTCAAAAGGAGACAGTCGGCTCGCAGTTATGGCGAGAGGAAAGAGTTGTATTGTATATTACAGGGGTTAAGACAGAAGAGGAATTGGAGTAATTAATTGTCATGATATTTTGTTGCAGTTGCTACAGGTATATATACATTTCTAATTTAGGCATTACTGCTAGTAACGACAACGTGAACTGAGCTGTACGCGTGTGGGTGAAAGTTACTGTAAGCTGCAAACTGGCAACCACTAAATTTGTGATGATCACTACGTAGTACGTCCGTTTGGAAATGAATCGAAAACTTAATAGACTGCATATCTCCAAAACAACTAATGTGTCATTATGCCAATTAATAGTACACTTAACATCAAACACTCACCATTTTAATCAAACACGAAACCTCTCGAGCTAGTGGTAAAAACATCCCCCTAGTACGTATATACGGTCCAAACCAACGAGGAAAAACAAAAATTACACGTTGCGATTTCATGAATTAAGAATCTATTTCTTGCTAGTAGCCTCAAGGTATGAAGCCTTGAGCTCGTTGTACTTGTGGAAGGAAAGAGCGTTGACGAACTTCTCCCATCCGAGCGAAGCCTTGACAGCGGTGCTGACCTTCTCGGGACTCTGAGCAGCATCGATGCCAGTCCAGACGCCCTTCTCCTTGTAAAAAGCAGCAATGGGCTCGGTCTGAGCATGGTAGGTCACTATATGATAGTCAATGTCAGACGCTCTTGCTATTAAAGAGGTAAAATAATTTGTAGGGCATACCTAGTCGCTTCTTAAGAGCATCAACATTGTCGTCAGAGCGCTGGATAAGAGGCTCGCCAGTAACGTCATCAGTCATGGCAACCTTGGGAGGGTTGAACTCGGTGTGGTAAGAACGTCCAGAAGCGGGGTGAACAAGACGGCCGGTGATGCGCGAAACAAGAAGCGAGTCGTCGATGACAAGCTCAACGGCCTTCTCGAGGGGCTCATTGCGTGAGACAAGCATGTCGCCGAGCTTCTCAGCCTGGGGAACGGTACGGGGGAAACCATCAAGAATGAAACTATCGCAATGTTAGTTAAACACTATATATATATATATATATATATATATAATAAAGCAATAAATAAATGTTAGAGGCAGCTAACCCGTTCTTGCAAGAGGTGTTGTTCTCAAGCTCGTCCTTGATAATGTTGACCATGATATCGTCAGAGACGAGACCACCCTTGTCCATGATCTCCTTAGCCTGCTTTCCAAGCTCAGTACCCTTTGTGACGTGAGATCGAAGAATATCTCCAGTAGACTAAAAACAACACCAAGAGTCAGAATGATGTCGGAATTTCCTGAAAATCGTTTGTAGTCATACCAGATGGCAAGCCTGGAAGTACTTGCTGAGGACAGGAGCCTGAGTTCCCTTACCTAAAAAAAACCAATTAGAGCTGGAACTTGAGAGAAGAGAGCTAATTACACGACTCTGTAAGCGTGATTTTGTTCATCAAAATGAACAATTAACACAGAACAAAAGTCTGATATCAATTGAAACGTACCAGCGCCAGGAGGGCCCATAAGGACGATGCGGATGTGGGGGGTGTAGAGGTCGCGAACAGCCTTGTCGTCGACGGTGAAGCACTTCTTCAACTCGGCCATCTTGGCGTTGTAGTTGACCTCGGACACAAAGTCCTTAGGGGGCATCATAGCAGCAAGGGCGAGAGCGCCTTTGAAGGTGAAAACAACTTTGTCGTCGGACATTGTGGATGAATCTGCTTATGATTATGCAGGATGAGATGCTGTCGGAAAGGCGACGAGAAGCAGTTTATTTGTCGGGGAATATCGCGCGGCTTCGCGTTGGGCTGGTTCAAACCCCTTAATTCCGGTGCAGCCTGTAATGCGGTAAGTGCTCCTCCCGTCCGGCCGGCGTCTGGCGCGGGCTCCGCAAAGTGCAGGAGGATTAACTACAAAAGGTCTCGGGTCACCAAAAGTCGGACGGAACAAGATATGTGTTATTTCGCGACCGCAGATCCTGGGCGACTTCTCCAGCGAGCCCCGCTGTAGTGCTGAACAAAACCCCCTTATTGAGCCCAATCAACTTCCTCGAGGGTACGGGCTCTTTCTTTAGGAACAAACAAACCTTAATTGTGGAAGTCTAAGTCATGGCTTTGGATCCAAAGTCATCCATTCACTTCTTTGAATAGCGATCAACCTCACGACTTTCTCAGTTTGTTCGTCCATCTAGCGTCTTCACAGGACCGATTCAGACTAGATCACACACAGAGATGCCTGCCGCTACTACTGATTCGATCACGCAGGTCAACCAGTCCGTCACGGTCGCACCGCTGGTGCTTCTGTCCGTGGTAGACCATTACAACCGCACAGCAAAGGGCACCAAGAAGCGCGTCGTCGGTGTCCTACTTGGAAATAACAGCGGATCCGTTGTCAGAGTTGCAAACAGTTTTGCAGGTGAGTCGCGTCTGAAATAGCTTAGAGTACTGCTCTTGATTCTGTGCGAGATTTGGCTAATATCCCCTCGCTGTAACAGTACCCTTTGAGGAAGATGACAAAGATCCTTCAGTCTGGTTCTTGGATCACAACTATGTCGAAATGATGAACGAGATGTTTAAGAAAGTGAACGCTCGCGAAAAGCTGATTGGATGGTATCACACTGGCCCCAAACGCCAATCTGCTGATTTAGAGATCAGTGATCTGTTCAAGCGCTACACCCCGAATCCCCTTCTGGTCGTTGTTGACGTACATCTCAAGAGCATCAACGTCCCTACCGATGCATACTTTGCTGTTGAAGAGATCAAGGATGATGGATCAGCCACTTCGCGAACTTTTGTCCACACACCCTCTCTCATCGAGGCAGAAGAAGCAGAGGAAATTGGTGTAGAACACCTTCTTCGCGACATCCGCGATGCAGCCGTCGGAACCCTCTCTACTCGACTTACTCAACAGCTTCAATCCCTCAAAGGACTGCATCACAGATTAAACGAAATTGCAACCTATCTCTCCAAGGTTGTCAGTGGCGAACTGCCGATGAATCACATCATATTAAACAAGCTACAGGATATGTTTAACCTTCTTCCTAATCTGTCTACACCATCGGCAGAGGCAAAGGAGAAGGCAATTTCGGGTGGAGGCGTAGAAACGAGCGAGCTCAGCCGCGCATTTACAATCAAGACAAACGACGAACTCATGACGATATACTTAAGTTCTCTGATCAGAGCAATCATTGCTTTCCATGATCTGATTGAGAATAAGGTGGAGCAATCGACTTAGAAGATTATCATTTGTATAACAGAATATATCATCCTTCTCAATGATTTTGTGATTTTGTAGTTTGATTAGTCGAGGTTCATTTGTATTGCGTAGAAGCTAAGGTTTTGCGTACTCCTCTTCCCAGATTATAATAAAAAATATGTCAATAAACTCCAAAAAAAATCCAAACTGTTTTTGAATATTTTCTAGTCGAATAAATACTTCTTTATCCAGCTATCTATTAAATGAAATAGTATATAATTGATCGCGTCGAGTCTCGTGTCCTCTTCGGCGGCGTTTCAATCCCAACGCGCGTTCTGTTCGAATCTGGAGCTCTCTGCAAGGAGTGAAAGGAGAAAACGTACCACGTACGCTCTTTCTGCCCTCGATCGATGTCAAATCATCACTCAATCACCGAGGTGACTCGAGGATACTGGTGATAATTCAGATTTCTTCCCAGTTCTCTCTTTACGGCTGTCAATGATAAGTCGTGTGGGTAGTGCGTTAACGATGAGGCGGGCAGAGAATAAGTTACCTCAGTGGTCTGCGACCAGCAAGTATGGGCACCTCGAGAAATTTGCTAAAGATATATACTGACGTGTATAGGTATTATGATCCTAAAAAAGGCTCAAAATATAACAAAAGGAGCAGGATAACAGGGAAAGTATTAGTTTTCATTGTGATCTCATTTGCTTTTGCAGCACTGTATTCCTTGTACTCTCTTCTACCTTATCGGGAACCCAATTTTAAAGCCAGATTCGCCAAACTTCCAACGGATCTGAATATCGACTACTATGATCTGGCGGATGCTAGAGCGACAGCTTCGGGATGGACTGCCTCTACCGATGAGCGTGTGCTGATTTGTATTCCTCTCAGAGACGCCGCGGGCCATCTTCAACTACTTTTTTCACATCTTCACAATCTTACCTATCCACATTCACTCATTGATCTGGCGTTCCTTGTGTCAGACTCTGAAGATGATACTGCAACCAACCTGACTAAATTGCTGCAAGATATACAGAATGACTCTGACGAGGAGTTGAGATTCAACCGAGCAGATATATTTGAGAAAGATTTCGGGCAATTGGTTGGACAGGGCTTTTCTGATCGTCACGGATTTGCTGCTCAAGCATCAAGAAGAAAACTTATGGGTCGTGCTCGAAATTGGCTGATGTCTGCTGCTTTGCGACCAGAACACAGCTGGGTGTACTGGAGAGATGCGGATATCGAGACTGCACCAGCATCACTTCTTGAAGATCTCATGATGCATGACAAAGATGTCATAACTCCAAGTAAGAAACCATTTGATTTATTGTCAGGCTATATACTTATTGAATATTTAGACGTATGGCGACCTCTGCCAGAATGGGTAGGCGGAGAACAAAGAGAGCAACCCTACGATCTCAACGCATGGCAAGAGAGTGACGCTGGTAGAGAACTAGCCCAATCTCTTCCTGAAGATACTGTTATTGTAGAAGGATATGCAGAGTTTGCCACCTGGCGTCCACACCTCGCTTACTCTCGCAATACAGAAGGCGATATAAATGAGGAAGTTGACTTGGATGGAGTTGGTGGAGTGTCGATTCTTGCAAAAGCAGACGTCTTCAGATCCGGAGCTCATTTCCCCGGCTTCGCATTCATGAATCATGCAGAGACTGAAGGATTTGGTAAAATGGCTAGAAGAATGGGATATAGAGTTATAGGACTTCCTAATTATGTCATTTGGCATATATTTGAACCAAGTGTGGATGACATCCCAAAGATGCCCAAAAAAGGAGGAGCAAAGCGAAGAATGATGACAAAGAAGGAAAAAGCTGCAAAAGAGGCTGAGAAAGAAGCACAGCAGGTTGAATTTCACATCCCGCAAGTTCCTCAAGAGGAGGAAGCACCACAAGAGGAAGCACCCCAAGAGGAGGTACCACAAGAGGAGGCACCACCGGAAGCTCCGCAAGAGGAGGCATCGAATGAGGAGAAAAATGCCTAAGCTGAGGCAGATTTTCAAACGTTAGCTATTCATGTATAAATTTAATTCTCGACGATTATGATAATAAATGGGTCTATGCGACAAAGGACTTGTAAGAATTATTTTTGGGCCCGTTCTGGGACTGCAATAAAAAATTAAACACGCATATCCATACAAATGTGGACTATATATCCACCGATCTTCATTGATATTTACATCCAATCTTAAAATCATAAAAGGCTACTCTATTCCCGCATTATATTAAAACTTTCTGCATCTACCAAAGAACAGCGATCACAACTCATCGTGAGGCGGGTCCGCCTCAGGCGTCTCAGTCGCGGTCAAAGAAGGCTCTTCCATAGAAGTAGAACTTGCCTCTTCGATAACTGTCGCCTGCTCAGACAAATTATCAATATCAATAGGCAAGATGGTAAATGCATCCTCCTCGAGGGTAGTCTTGGGGTGAAGTCGCTCCTCCAAGCTGGCAAATTTCTCCTTCTCGCGCGCAATAACCATCTCCTCAAACTCCTTCAGCTCCTTCATCTTTTGATTTAGACTGTCGATCAGCAAGCTTTCTCCCTCCTCATAAAGCCAATCCAAAGTAGCAAGCGCCCTTTGCAAGAACGTCTGGCGTTCATCTTCACTAGAATGCTCCAAAAATCGAATATTCTCATATTCAATCCATTCACGTATCCGGTAGGCGTAAGCTTCCAGGCCGTTTCTGGCAGATTCTCGAGCAAGGCGGTCTTCGTCTAAACGATCAAAAGCGCGTAGACGAGCCTGCGATGTAGTCTTTGTGGCACGTCCCAGATTTCTTGGTCCGATGAAAGTTGTTTTGTGCTTGATAGGCTGCTTAACAGTGCGGGGTTTGGGGGGAAGCGTAGGCTTAGGCTTCTTGGAAGAAGCCGTGCTTGAAGCAGACTCCTGCTCTTCGCCAGCAGCTGCTGTGGTTTCTGATTCAAGCGCAGTCGAAGGGGTGTCCTCTTCAGAATCTGTTGATGATCCCTTGTTGAAAAAGTTCAGGATTTTATGCTTCAAGTCATCACTTTCTACATCTGCGTCCTCTGACGCGGGAAGAGTAACATTGCAGAACCACGAAACTCCATTGATGTCAAATGTTCGACTGACAGATAACTCGGCATCCAAAATTGGGTAGAGCTCTGAGCAATTGTTGTTGGCCAAGATTGTGCTCTTTGACTTTTGGATACCATTAAGTGTGTACTGGAAAGTACCCGTGTTGCCCTCATAAAACTCAAGAACTGCCTCGTCTTTGTCCTCAGGAAGATCAAGACGGATTTGAGTCTTGTCCTTGGCAATCAAAGATCCAACGGGGAAGATATCTTGAGATCCAATCAGCGAGCCACCAACATCTTTGATGAATACCGAAAAAGACTCATCAAGACGTTCAAAGATGTTAATATCCTTTGTTCTAAATTGCTTCGATACTGAGACACCGCGGAAGGTAGCGCCCAAAACAGCAGTCTCATCAGCGTTAACGTTCTTCGAAACTTTAGAAGCATCACCTTTGAGTACATCATTGACAAGAACCTGCTGGAAAATAGGAACACGCGACGATCCTCCCATGATAATCACTGAAGAGATATCCAAGATTCCTAGACCAGCTTTAGAAAGAGCAGTCTCAAAAGGCTTCTGGATTCGTACAAGAAGATCTTGGATGGAATCTTCAAATTCTGCTCTGGTCACAACAGTGCGGAAATCAATGTCGTCATACAAGCTCTCAACCGAAACGCGTACATCAGTGTTCGCACTCAAGATAGTCTTTGCACGCTCGGCTTCTTTACGAAGACGAATCAAGGATCTAGCATTAGTCTCTATTCCAGATCCATGAGCCTCGGTAAACTTCGAAAGCAAAATCTGGTACATGCGATCATCGAGTAAATCTCCGCCCAAAGTCTCATCGTAACCAACCCCCTCAACAGTAATGTTCAACGCTGATTTGCCAAATGCCGATCCTCCAGCCTTGCCTTCTTTGAACGAAACGAGAGTAGCTGAAGTAGATCCAGCGCCAATGTCCAAAACAAAGTGATATTGCTTCTCGTTGGTAAATGTGCGCGAGGAGGCGTAGTTGATCGCGGCGGCAACACCGTCAGTGACGAGCGACACTACCTTAAGTCCACCAATCTCGGCCGCATCAATGATAGCTTTACGCTGGACCGATGTGAAGTAAGGAGGTACTGTGACTGCAATTTCGTATACATAATTGGTAGCTGAGTCTTTAGGAAGCATGCCTTCCGCAAGCTTCTTAATGTTGGAAAAGGACATTCCAAGAAGCTCTTCAGCCGGAAATGACGAGTCTGGGGTCTTGAAGGATACTGTAGACCGATTTCCAGCTGGGATCAATGTGCTTCCCGGGTGTCGCGAGAGATATAGTTCTGATTCGGGCGAATCTAATGATTTTCCAACCAGAGGCTTGAAATTAAGGAACGAGGTTGCAGGGGTGCGTGGGGCCTATTGACATCTGTTAACCATTTGAACATTTCCATTCTTTCAAGTATCAGACGCTTACAATGGTAGCTGCATTTGCACCGTAAAGACGCTCTTCGCCCTTGAAGGCGAGTCCAGAAACATCCTTCCTCTTGGAATCTTGGGTAAGGACGATCTCGAAAGGCACTCCAGGAGAGACAAGAGCAGCCTTAGTAGTCGATTGACCAAAGTCGATACCTAAGATTGCACCAAAAACGAAACTCGGGGCAATTGCCAGAGCAAAGATTGCTGTAAGAAAAAGCATGCGTAGTTGGATCATATTTGTGTCAAGATTTGGATCATCAATAAATTTCTAGACAGGTACGCTCCACAAATAGACCACTTGAATCTCAGGGCAACAACAGCCGTACAAAGTAAATTGACAGTCTGTAACCTGAAGACGTAGCTGAGACTCTAATTGAAAACTCGAGAGGAGCACAAGGTCAAAGAAGAGCTGACGGTAGAGTAAATATCGCGTTGGCTCAAGGATGTAAGTGATACGTGTGCAGAAGAGAGCAGGCTTGCGCTGCCCCCTGAGCTTCGAGCGCGTGAAGTAAGCTTTTTTATTATTAAAGAATTAGCTAATATTGAATAACAGCATGCACGAAAGCAGCGATCCTCGTCTATTTAAAGTCTAAAAAGGTTCCGTACTCCATTAAAATATTAGATAAATGACTATTTTATTGTGAAACTTATGTTAATTCATATTAACATACCAGTGCAGCACTACTGTAGATATGGCCATAGAGGCAGAATCTTAAAATGCCACGCCAGTACTCTCTTCTCGCTGAAATTTTGGCAAAAAAACAAATATGATTGCTAATCAAATGCTATTTTATTTACACTTTATTACAATAAATTAGCTATTTCACTTATAATAGCAGCACAATAGCTTCGCGGCCGAAGACCATCACGACAACTGCCTCCGCGCCAACTACGCGGCTCACTGCCCTCGCTAGAGACAACAGCACAAAACCCTTCCTCCCAATTTGAACTGTACAGCATTTTCTTTACACCTTTGCAGTTTAAATATTTTTTTTGTGTAAGTCAGTCTATTCTCATCGACCATCAGCCAAGTTCAGTACTTCTTGATAGTGATCCGCTGCTAACACACATACAAACATAATGGTGAAGAAGGCGATTGACTCGCGTATTCCGACGCTTATTCGCAATAATGTACAGGTACGTGCCATCTATCCGCTTTCTCGAGAGCCGTCGTATTTATTGAATATGATCTCTAGGAACATAAGCGCAGCTTCTTTATCATTATCGGTGATCATGCCCGTGATCAGCTGCCAAACCTGCATTATTTGCTTTCATCGGTAGATCTTAAAATGAACAAATCCGTGTTGTGGGCGTATAAAAGCAAATTGCTTGGATTTACCAGGTACGATCGATCCACTACCGAACAAATTCGCTGCTTTTATCATGTAGAGCGTTCCTCTACTCATACTGTTCATAATCGCTAACATTATACTGAAGTCATCGTAAGAAGCGCGAGACCAAAATCAAGCGAGACATCAAACGTGGTGTGCGCGAAGTAAATTCGGAAGACCCTTTCGAACTCTTTGTTGGTCTCCAAAGTATCCGCTACGTCTACTACAAAGAGACCGAGAAAATTTTGGGAAATACCTTTGGAATGTGCATTCTCCAGGACTTTGAAGCTCTTACTCCGAATCTTCTTGCTCGCACTATCGAAACAGTTGAAGGAGGCGGTATCGTTGTTATCCTTCTCAAAACGATGTCCTCGCTCAAGCAACTCTACACTATGACAATGGACATCCACTCCAGATATCGCACAGAAGCTCATGATGACGTTGTTGCCCGATTTAACGAGCGATTTATTCTCTCTCTCGGATCCTGTGAATCTTGTCTTGTCGTCGACGACGAGCTCAACGTGCTCCCAATCTCTGGCGCTAAAAACGTTAAGCCTCTGCCTCCTCCTGATGAGGATGATGAACAAGCAAATCTCTCGAAAGAAGCAAAGGAGCTTAAGTCCCTCAAGGAAAGCCTTGTCGACGTACAGCCCGTAGGGTCGCTTGTGAACGTCGCCAAAACTGTTGACCAAGCTAAAGCTATTACAACTTTTGTCGAGGCGCTCGAAGAGAAATCTATGCGCGGCACAGTAACCTTGACCGCTGGCAGAGGTCGCGGAAAGTCTGCTGCCATGGGTTTGGCCGTTGCTGCCGCAGTGTCGCATGGATACTCTAACATTTTCATCACTTCTCCTAGCCCGGAGAATTTGAAGACTCTGTTTGAGTTCATTTTCAAGGGGTTTGATGCTCTAGGCTACGACGAGCATATGGACTACGACATCTTACAGTCTACCGATCCAGAGTTTAACAAAGCGATTGTGCGTGTCAATATTTTCAGATCCCATCGCCAGACAATTCAATATATACGTCCTCAAGATGCTCTCGTTCTTGGTCAGGCTGAGCTTGTCGTTATTGATGAAGCCGCAGCAATCCCTCTCCCTCTCGTTAAGAAACTTCTCGGACCTTATTTGGTCTTCATGGCTTCTACAATCAATGGATACGAAGGTACCGGTCGTTCTCTTTCATTGAAGCTCATTCAGCAGCTGCGAGAGCAATCGCGTATGGTTGCTTCTAAAAAAGATAACTCTGAAGTTGCCGCATCCAATGGATCGCTAGTCGTCGATCGTTCTGGAAAGCAGTCTTCAAAGTTCAGTCTTTCAGGCGGTCTGGGAAGCCGTACTCTTCGTGAGATTGAGCTTAACGAACCTATTCGTTACGCACCCGGAGACGCTGTTGAAAAATGGCTCAACAAACTGCTTTGTTTGGAAGCTACACTACCGCCCAGCATTTCTTCGTCCTCTGGACTTAAGAAGCGATTCCCGCATCCCAGCGAGTGCCAACTTTACTGCGTCAACCGTGATACTCTATTCTCGTTCCACCCCGTTTCGGAAGCATTTCTGCACCGTATGATGGCGCTCTATGTGGCCAGTCATTATAAAAACACACCCAACGATCTTCAATTGCTTAGCGACGCACCAGCCCATCAGCTTTACGTTTTATTGCCTCCCACGGACGAATCGGATCATCGACTCCCAGAACCTCTCTGTGTTGTGCAATTGGCGCTAGAGGGAGAAATCTCGAAGCAAAGCATAATGAATAACCTCAACAGAGGCCAGCGTGCTGGAGGTGATCTTATTCCCTGGATTGTGTCGCAGCAGTTCCAGGACTCCGAGTTTGGAACTCTGTCTGGAGCGCGCGTTGTGCGTATTGCTACTCACCCAGAATATACGAAAATGGGTTATGGATCACGGTCTATGGAACTGCTGACCGAGTACTTTCAGGGCAAGTTTTCACCGCTTGTGGACCCTGCTAAGGGAGTTAGCGCAAGCGAGAAGAAGCTTGCTTCTGTGACTGATGTGGAGTTGGAGTCTGATGCGTCTTCTGGGGAGCTGCTGTCCGAGACGATTAAAGTGCGCGATTCGAAGACTATGCCACCGCTTTTGCTTAAGCTGTCAGAGCAGTCGCCCTCAAAGCTGGATTACCTTGGTGTGTCGTATGGCCTTACTCCTCAGCTGCTCAAGTTCTGGAAGAAGGGCGGATACAAGCCAGTTTATCTGCGACAGACTGCCAATGAGCTTACAGGAGAGCACACTTGCGTTATGATTAAGACTCTGCGCAGCGGGGAGGATAGCGAATGGCTGGATTCGTTCACCGCTGACTTCCGCAAGCGATTCACGCAGCTTTTGGCATTTGAATTCCGTGACTTTGCTTCCGTGACCGGACTTTCTGTGCTTGAAGCCGCGTCGGTGAGCCAGAAAGGATATGTTAGCAAGCAAGAGCTTGACAATTTGTTTTCGCCTTATGATCTTAAGCGTCTAGAGTCTTACGCCAACAAACTGCTTGATTATCATGTTATTGTTGATTTACTGCCTCCAATTGCACAGCTATATATGCAAAACAAGCTGCGTGCGATAATTTCTGATGTTGAAGAGGAAGTCAAGCTATCTGCTGTTCAGGCAACAATTTTACTTGGAATCGGTTTACAGAAGAAGGATGTTACTGCGATTGAGAAGGAACTGAGCTTGCCTAGCAGCCAGATTTTGGCAATGTTTGCCAAGAGCGTTCGCAAGATCTCTACATTTTTCCGAGGAGTTCAAGAGCGTGCGGCCGAGGAATCGCTGTTCAGCGGCAGCTCTGCTGGTAGAAGAATCAAAGGAGAGGTTGATGACGTTGTTGCTCCTGCCGAGGAAGAAAGCGGCGACGAGATTGTTGACGACGAGGAGATCATTAACGGTGACTTGGTCAGTGGATTCACGCCCATGACTCAGAGACTTGCTGATGATCTTGCTGATGCCGGAGCTGAAGTTCTTGATGAGTTGAAAGAGAAGCAGAAGGAGCTCATTAATGCTCTCGATTTGTCGCAGTATGCTATCGACACCGATCCCGCTGAGTGGGATATTTCGGACCGAATGGCAGGTCGTATCGCAAAGGACGGCAAAGGGGTGATCAGTATTAAGAGCAATAAGGATAGAAAGCGCAAGGGCGAAGCTTCCACCGCTTCTGAGATCTACGATGAGGAGCTGAAGAAGGCGGATAAGGCGAAGGTGAACGGCAACAGCGGCAAGCGGGGGGCGAAGAAGAGCCGGAAGCATTAGAAAAGTTTATGCGATTTGGATATTAATGATTTGGCATTGTCTATTTTTTGATTAGTTATCTTTGATCTGAAGTGTATATTACTCCTACAAGCGCAATATAAGTGTGTAGAAAAGAGACTATCCGAGTACGAACGCGAGACAGGGACAATTCAGGGGTTAACTCACAGTTATGCCAGAACTCTAATGTTATATGTGCTGTTGGGGAGTTGTGCTGCATTTTACGCGTACGAAAGACGGCCATTCTGAATTGTACGCGGGCGCGACTGAGACCAGATGCGCTCAGCTGAGTCCGTCCGAGGCAGTGTTAATGAGTATCCGAGCTCTGTGTGTATAAGAAAGCCATCGCGGACACTCTGTGTTTTGTGTAAAGCTACCTATCTCTCTCGAATAGTGTCGGACTATCCTCTAATTCACAGCTTCACGAATACCCTTCTCTCTTTTTTAATCTGCTTATAATACACAATGGTGGCTTCTCCAAGTGACGTTTACATCGTGTCGGTCGCGCGCACGCCAATGGGCAGCTTGCTCGGTTCTCTTGCCTCTCTCAGCGCAACTGATCTCGGTGCCCATGCAGTCAAAGGTACGCGTAATCTGGACAAATTTGCTTGTTAGTTAGTTCTTGTTGCTAATGGAGTATTATTTCAGCTGCTGTCGCCAAGGTCCCGCAAATAAAGGCCGAGGACGTCGAGACTGTCTACTTTGGCAACGTGATGAGCGCAAACGTAGGCCAGGCTCCCGCTAGACAGGTCGCTCTCAAGGGTGGTCTCGGCGAGCATGTCGTCGCTGCGACTGTTAACAAGGTCTGCGCCTCTGGCATGAAGGCATTCATCTTTGGTGCCCAGGACATCATGGTTGGTACTGCAGACATTGTCGTCGTCGGTGGTTGCGAGTCGATGACCAACGTCCCTCACTACGCCGCTGTCCGCAATGGAATCAAGTACGGCTCCGGCCAGCTCGTCGATGGTCTTCAGCGTGACGGTCTCCAGGACGCGTACGACAACTCCTTCATGGGCGACGCCGCCGAGGTTTGCGCCGAAACCCACGATATCACCCGTGAACAGCAGGACGACTTTGCTGTCGAGAGTTATAAGCGTGCTCAGAAGGCTACTGCCGAGGGAAAGTTTGCCGCTGAGATCGCGCCCATTGAGCTTCCTGGATTCCGTGGAAAGCCTGGCAAGACTATCAGTGTTGACGAGGAGCAAGCTAACCTGAACGAGGAGAAGCTTCGCTCGGCGCGTACTGTTTTCAAGAAGGATGGTACTGTCACTGCTCCTAACGCATCGCCTCTCAACGACGGTGCTGCCGCTCTTGTGCTTATGTCTGCCGCAAAGGTTGCCGAGCTCGGTGTCACTCCTATCGCCAAGATCCGCGCGTGGGGTGAAGCTGCCCAAGCTCCAGTGAAGTTCACCACCTCGCCTTCTCTCGCTGTGCCCAAGGCTTTGAAGATGGCCGGTCTTTCCCTCGATGATGTTGACTTTTTCGAGTTCAACGAGGCGTTCTCGGTTGTCGGATGTGCAAACAGCAAGATCCTCGGTCTCTCATCCGACAAGGTCAATGTCTACGGTGGTGCCGTCGCCATGGGCCACCCTCTCGGTTGCAGTGGCGCCCGTGTCATTGTCACCCTCACATCGATTCTTGCACAGGAGAAGGGAAAGATCGGTGTTGCTGCTATTTGCAACGGTGGTGGCGGTGCCAGTGCTGTCGTTATTGAGGCTTGCTAAGCTGTTTAATTTTCTCTTGTATATTTTTTGTATCATTAGCTATCATTGTGGTCGTTGTGTCTTCTGTATTGTCATATAAAGTAAATAGTAATTATAGGCATTGAATTATAAAGCTACTGCTTCATCCGTGATCTCTTGATCCGCTAACCAGTAGTGAATGACATGGGCTCCATTGATTTGCGGCTCTATCGAGAACCTTGATGCCGCTGCTATCACAAGGCAACTACTGAAAGCTTGATCCCTGCTGATCTGGCTAAAGTGGTTATACCGGATCAGGTTTGTGGATTTAGAGAGATGATATTTTTGGTATATCTGGCGTATGGACTCGATATAGAGGCTGACACGAAGAACTGACAGGGATAGGATGGGCACCCATGCGAATGCTCTAATTAGTGTACGACGTGCAATTCTCTCGTTTTACGGGTATAAAGGCTGATGATTTCTATTTATTTGATCTCTTGAGTATTAGCAACGGTTATGGAATTATTATTACTGCTGCTGTTTGTGGTTAATTGCTATGCCCAAGGAACTATCAAGTCTCTGAATATACGACGAGTCAACTCATTAATTGATACATCTGATATTCAACCTCGCGATGCAACCGTATCCACTGATCTAAATCAATATGCACATGCTCTATATTTAGCAGAGATACGCATTGGATCTGACCAGCAGCAGATGTACGTTCCAATTGATACAAATTCAGGAGATACGTGGGTAGTTGACACACTTTCATCTTGCTCGACTACATCTATATTCTGCTCATATTTTGACCCCTCAACTTCCTCAACTTTTCAAAATACTACGCAAAAGTTTCTGCTGCCTACATCTGATGGTGCTAATACTCTTTTTGCCGAAGGATCATACGTCGTTGATACTCTCGTGCTCGGAAATGCGACTCTCGAGAACTTTCAATTTGGCCTTGCAAAGCGTAGCGTCTCTACGTTCGGCGCATTAGGTCTTGGAATGATTTTCAACGAGCAAAGTGAAAATCAATATGCTAATCTCCCATTACTTTTACGGATGAATAATGCAACTTCACTTAATTCATACGCTGTATGGCTGAATGATGTACAAGCTACATCGGGTAGCATTGTGTTTGGAGGCATAGATCTTGGAAAGTTCGGTGGAGAGATGGTTGTAGTTGATATAGCTCCATCGTCACCGGGCGAATTTGTACACCCAAACATATCTATCAGTCAGATCATTGTTAAATCAGCAATCACACTTGACGAAATTGTTATGCTGGGTAAAGGCAGTACGAATACTGATTTCGAGAATACGACAGTGTATTCGGTTCTTGATACAAAGAGTATCGAGTCGCAGTTACCAACAGAAATCTTGCAGCCACTAGCCGCACTCTTTGGATATACCGGATTTAGTTATGAATATAACATGTATACATTCGACTGCGGTACTATCCCACGACAATATACGCTTTTGGTAGAACTCGAGAATCAAGTGCAGATATCCATTAACGCTTCAGAAGTGTTTTACAGACTGGGAGATATCTGTGTTTTGGGAATTTTACCGACATCGTTGTACTCAACTCTTGGGCAGAGTTTTCTAAGGTCGTTATACTTTGCAGTTGACTTTGATAACTTCAAAATTGGTCTAGCAAGCGCGTATCAAGATTCTGATCTTTCTTCGATTTATATACTCAATAGCTCAGGAATTCCAACTGGGCTAATAGGTCTCGGACCGGCTAATGAAACAATGCCTGGTTCATATACGCCTACTGCACAGTTTGTGTCCATTCCTACACCTACGACTGGAAATGTAGGGGGGATTGACGGTATCATTATCGTTAGTGCAGCAAACGAGCATAGCAGTTATAGATCAAGTGCTGCATTGAGGTTTACGGCCTGTGTTTTATGTATTAGTTTGCTTTTATAGAGATCTGCTTTAATATACTAATTCTTTAACATAAACACGGAAACTCTTTCTTTCCTACAATTCTCTTGCTCATGACCTGTCGAAGTCATCTTCAAAATCCCGGATAAGGTTATGCCTTTAAAGCTTATTTATCTGCCAATCCGAATTATTTCAGAACCAGAACTTAACGCCGACTTCCAGCTAAATAAACGACGACAGACCGAGTCGTATAATTTGAAAGAAGACTTGATAGACAGCATTAGAAAGTCTTTAGACTGTGTATGCAAACACGGCAGGATTTGAAATTTGCGTGGAGAGGTAGGCTTTGACGTTGGAGTCTAGTGTTCAGGCATCAATCAGTTGCCGCTTTATTTAATTCAGCAAACAGAAAACGTGGATAGTTAAGATACAAGGAATTTGCATATACATATAGAAAAAATGGGTCGGGATCCTTTAATTGGGCTTGTTGGCAAACCGTCGAGCGGGAAATCAACAATGTACGTATTTTCCAATCGTGATCTCTGGTGCTGGAAGCTAAATTATATTTCATTCAATAGGTTGAACAGTGCGATATCCTTATACATGATTCGTTTTTATAAGTAGTTCTAATAAGTATCCAGGTTTGACAGATGCAACAGCAAAAACAGGCGCATTCCCATTTACGACAATCGATCCCAACAAAGCAACAGGATACCTCCAGATCGACTGTGCATGCTCTCGATTTCACCTTGAGAAATTCTGTAAACCGAATTATGGATCGTGTCATGATGGAAAGAGATTTGTGCCGGTTATGTTGCTGGATGTCGCTGGACTGGTTCCTGGAGCTCATGAAGGTATAGCTCGAGTTCAAGTGCGCCCGTTGCAAGTCATGCGCTAATGTTCCACAGGAAGAGGCTTAGGAAACAAATTTCTTGACGATCTGCGCCATGCAGATGCTCTGATTCATGTGGTTGACGTATCTGGCAGTACAGACGCCGAAGGAAAAGCCACAGAGTGAGTAACCCCGCCAGAGGATAGCTAAGTGAGAACAAAGAGCTAATAAGAGTGCAGAGGTTATGATGCTTTACAAGACGTTGAGTGGTTACGAGGAGAAATCCTCCGTTGGATTGAAGGAAACCTGAAAGAAAAATGGGGATCGATTAAGCGACGACATACCTCAACCAGTATGATATTGCCGCACTTCTCAAGGAATTACGAACGAGAGCTAATTAGATGAGTAGAATCGACATCGGTAGCGACATTACAAAATCAGTTTAGCGGTATATTTTCCTTTTTCCTTTCTTTTACTAAAGAAATATCTGCTAATTGAGTATTAGGATACGGAAGTACCTCAGCTGTAGTTCAGCGCTGTTTAGACAGGATCAAGCTAGTAGAGCCGTTAGAGACATGGGATAACCGAACAATTCATCGGATGGTTTCAGCGTTTGTTGACGAAAAATTTCCTACGGTCTTGGTAAGTATTCAAGGGAGCTGTTCACATATATCGATTTTGCTAATGGAGTTGTGGCAGGCATTGAATAAGATTGATCATCCTAACTCTGATCGTTGCATATATCGTATATCGCGAAAATATGATCCAGAAAAAATTGTCCTGACCTCTGCTATTTCAGAGGTGTTTATTAGAAAACTTGTTAAACAGGGATTTGTACATTACGAACAAGGAGGAGATGATGTGATTACTAAAGCGGAGGATCCGGAAGATCAGTTTCATCTGAAGGAGATTACTGACGAGCGATTACAAATGTAAGCTGCGCCTTTTTTGATAGCTTGAACAGTGTCTAATTGATCTCATTACAGGCGGATCGATACATTGAGAGATATGCTATTCTATAGATGGGGATCGACAGGAGTAATCAAAGCCCTGCAAGCTGCTGCCAACGCATTACATCTGATTCCAGTATTTTCCGTCCGTAATATCCATAATTTCAAAAATTCAGATTCAGATGATAGCGTGTTTAAAGATTGTACTTTGGTCAAACGAGGAACTGCAGTCGAAAGCGTTGTGCGAAGAATAATGGGAGATATCCCGATTGCGTTTATTGAAGGTTTGGGGGGTATTCGCGTGGCGATGTCTGATACTGTTGATGAGGGAAAGAATGATATTTTGTGCTTCAAGCTGGGAAGGTAGCATATAGTATGTGTATGTACGATATCGTCTGAGAAACTTACGCAACGTTACAGGCAATGCTAGCTCATTCGACTTGGATCTAGATGACCAATCCTCAAACCAATCAAAAAATTCTTAGATTTAGAGTAGAGAGTACAAAACACATTAAACATTACTAGTTCCCCTCAACTCTCTTCTTCAGAGCCTCGTTCAGGCTTACGAATCCCTTCTCAGTATCCTTCAACATCGAACCGAGAGCATACACCAAGACCCCTCCGAACTCTTCCGCCTGGATAAGCTTAGTCTTCTTACCGTCTTCAAGCGGTAAGAATTCAAATCTATGAACTCCACTGAAGAGGAAATCAAATCCAAGCTTGCCTTTCCACTTAAATATCTTCTCTGAGTTCTCCAACACAATAGGGTAGAATATAGTGTCCTTCTTTTTGGAATCCGTCAACGTGAGCTTCAACTGAGTTCCGACAGGAGCACTAGCATCTCCCTTGTAAACTTCCATTGAGGTGATCAAAGGATCCCAGTCCTTGTGAGAAGTGAGATCGAGGAAGGATTCGCGAACCTGGGCGGGTGGTGCGTCGATTGTGATCTCAGTGTAGATTATCATGGTGATATTAGAATTAGTTGATTAGCAATTGAGATGGTTTGTCTGGCAAATAAATAGACGAAGAAATCAGGAACGATGGCAGATAACCAGAGATCTTTATACTAAACAGGTAAAACAACTCAGCTTAGTGAGTGAGAGATGTGACTGTCTGCGATTGCTGACTGCTCTGGGTGACACGAAGATCAGGAGTTTGAGTTTATGATCATCATCATTGTTCTCGAATCTTCGTCTTTGGGCTGAATGCCATGAGAGATGGATGGCACTTCTATTCAATTTAAACAATTGTAACAATTAAATACTCCCCTATAGAATTTCAACAAACTATCATACAATGATACAAAAACCAAAACTCCACGCTATGAACATCTAGCATGCCACCCCGGCACATCCGCAATCATGCATCCATTCTCAACAGTCAGCAGTGGAAAGTTATATTTCCGACTAACGTATCGATCTCCTAACACTTTAATCCCATACCGAGCTAAAAGATCTTCTGCCATAGTTGGTATTTTTGTGCATCCTCGCACCCAAATCGTTTCAATTTTGCCTAGCTTTTTGCCCTGTTTGATGGCCGTTGAAATAGCTCGATTTAGTTCGGTCTGGTGGACTTTTGCAGCACTTGAACCAACCAAACTGCCAACCTCGTCGCCAAATAAGAGAGTCATGAATCCTCTAAATGTGACACTGCTGCATGAAATATCAAGAAACTGCAACTCCCGAAGGTTGCGAAGTTGAATCAAATTCTCGTCTTCCAAAGACGAATTGAATCCGATTGCAAGACTCTGCAACGTCGGAAACGCCTCTGTAAACACTTGCAAAAACGAACGACCTGGTAATGTAGACATCTTGATTTTGCGGTTTCGTTGGCCGGGGAGCATTCTATACGTTCCTGATATAACTGATATGTACTCTGTGTCGCTATAATCTATATGCAGATTTCCGTTCAAATTGACTCCTTCGATTAACTGCGGATAAAATTTCGTAGTAAGAGTATTCAGCAGTTCAGCGGCAGACACATTCGAACGCTCGCATGCAAGCCCGATATAAGTTGCCTCAGAGACACCACGAACACTTTTCAACAAACCTATGCTGGAAACAGACTCGGATGATCCCGATAAGCAGTTGAGATTGAGTACCTTGCATAACGGGGGCAGTATATACGTACTACAAATAGAACTCCAGCTTAAATCCAAAACCCTCAGATCAGGTAGTATATCAGCAAGTGATGGATGTTCACCTGGTATGTCTTGAACCGCATTGGCAAATCCGTCGTCGTTTGCGTTCATATCCATTACTTCATTGCCATTAGCTACTTCGTTCTCATTCTCGTTAGCACCTTCAACAGCATCTTCAGCTTCAGGCGCATTCGGCAGCGGCTGATCAATAAGCGAAGATACACGGCAATATAATTGTTCCAAATTCGGCACCATTCTCAGAAAACTAACTAGATTTTCGGAATTAATGCTACTCGTCATGCACTCATTATACTCAAAAAGTTCTTGCATCATCGCATCATTTTCTGGTACAGATCCTCCGATTTCAAAAAAGCGCAGCTGTGTCTGAAATTCAGCGTTCTCTGGGACTTGGAGATCCTGCAGCAAAATAGTATTCGTAGGCTTGACTGAATGTGGAGCAATGAGCCTTAATATTTGCAAATTTGGTAAATTCCCACTCATGAAGTACTGGAGTAACGGTTCACACTTTATAGCGCTCATTTGGAGATCAACTAGTTGCATCGATATATGTTTAAAATGCGCGCTAGAATCTGGCCATGCACAAAGAAATGGACGGATCAGACTAAACGGATAATCTAACGAGATTTTTTGTATATTCCGTAAATTTGAGTGATTATATCCAATCGACTGCACTTTTGCCGATGCTTCTTCCTGTACTTCAAACCTACTCTCATAATCCTCGTGAAATAAAGAAAAGCCAATGGATTCAACATCGGTTATAGCAACATTTTGTAAATAAATCTCAGTCGCTGCACCCTTTGATCGGTCAATTGCTTCGGCAATAGCTGTCCCGGGAACGCAATTGAACCCTCTGAAATCAATTGAATTGCAAAAAGCCCACGAATTTTCTATAGCAGCTTTCCAGAGTCTGCTTACACGTTGAAGCGTGTACCGTTGTCGAAAATCAACATATGATAGTATAAGATGGCCAATCTCACTAGGAAGAAATTCAAGCGGATCTTTTAAAACGATAGCTGAAGCGACTGGCTCTTTCCCAATAATAGAAGATCTCCGACGGCCAACGACTGATAATGACTGAGAAAGATGGAAAAAGTCAAACACACGGCTGGCAGCGTTGATGACTTTTCTGTTCATTTGCTTGGTGTGGTGAGATTCAAATAAGCTGCTGTGGACTTTGAGAACAAACTTTTCGTTGACAAACTCTCCCTACACATGATCTGTCAATACTAAACACAAAAGTGGTGTAAGAATAGCATACGTTCTTGAGTGAGGACGAGTCCATGCTCAGATTAGACGCTCTGGCGCGGAATTCCTCCGCACTGTCGTTCTGACCCCATTGTTGCAGCACTATTGCAGCAATTATATATCCCTATAAATGTCAACACAGTACAAGCCGATGACGCAGAAGTTATCATACATAAGGCTCTGATTTATAAGCGTAAATGACATCGAGAGCATGTTTAAATGCGCGCCGATGATCGCCTAGTTGCTCCAAATAGTTACAGGCACTAATTGCACGAACAACATAGTGAATTTGTCGACGAACTTCAGTTTTCGAGAAAAAGCTCTGGAAATGGAAGTCAGTCTCGCGATTTACGGTATCTCAAGTGGATCGCGCAAGAGAGATCGTACCTCGTCAAGTGTAGCTCTACCGCCATAAGTATCAGCTAAATCCTGATATTTTGCCGATCCGAAAACTCTGCGCTCATTAAACCGACGTCCATATTCCATAGAAAAGCAGTTATGATGAAGAAAGCAGTCGCTAAAGATAATGCGGTGATCCGGCACAGCTGCGACGAACTGCTCCATTATCTTATTTTAGCAACTTATACAACGATGCAGCAAGATAAGAAAGCTCCTGAAGAGTAACTCTCTCATGAATTATCAATGCTCTGGGACGGTGTATCTGAATAGTAGCAGCACGAGATAGACCCCGAATGCTTAACAATACTCCTCTTTAGTCATATCTGCAAGCCACTCTAACTGCCAAGCTGCTTAGTGAGTGCGTCATGTGTACTTTATTCCCCATTTAAGTATACGCTTGATGGATCACGCGTAGGCCGTGTTTGGGATAACGCGCAACAGCCGCAGACTCAGCTGGACCAACGCGTGCCTGAGTCCATAATTTGAACTTGCAGTGTGTGCGGGAATACCTGGACTAGGCAAAAGAGAGAAATCTTCTTTGTTCACGATGTCTGCAGTTGAAGATGACGGTAATGATGAGGCAGCACCTCAAGCGTTCAGGTTGCTATACGAGAAAACAATACAGATACCAGTCGAGCCAACGCTGTTTACATGGTGTCCAACCATGGACTTGATGACCTTTTCTCCTGATCCACGGTCAATATTGCTTTATCGAATGACGGGACAGCTTGTGTGGAAAGCCTCTTTGAAAGGAGCGAATGTTAAGGTTGTCACATTAGCCTGGAAACCTGATGGTGAGCGTGTTCATGTTCTTGTACGGGCTCATTTAACAACGTCGTAGGGAAACAACTTGCTCTGGGATGTTCTGACAATATAATCAGAATCTACGATACAAACAATGGTCGTCTAATGCATGAGAGCACTTCTACATCGCCAGCTGCTTGTCTAGACTGGGTATCTGAAAGTGTCGAAGCTGTAAAATCACGCTCGACATCCCCATTCGACAACTTGATTAATATCGATATTACATCTATTTTACCAAGGTTGAGCGCAATTTCTTCTGCACTAGCTCCGTAAGGCTGCATTTTATAGTATCGAAACTGATAATTACTGACGAAAACATCTGATACATAGAGAAAGTCTCTTTGCGACAAAATTAGCAATGGATAGTATGATCGAAACCAACTCCAAATCCAATGATCCAAGCCCAATTGATATTTTGGTCAGTGGCGAGACATCAGGGAACTTGTTGTTTAATATTTATGGAAACTTTACAATTGCAGATTTACCGTTTCCGCCAAAATTAAAGGTGACTAAATCTATTTTAAACATGATGTTTGAATCTAACGTGAACAGTTGACTCCGATTGAGCATACTGCCACAGATAATTTATCATTTCATGGCTTTATAGCGCGAGATGCTAATGGAGGTGTTTTAATTGTTCCTTTACGAGTACATTTCATTAGAAGATTTGGATCAGATCTTGCGTTTATTTCGCTCTCTTCAACGCGAATCAAAGCCTTGTTAAGATACATTCGTGATGTTGTAAACGCGATTCACACCGAATGCTCAAATATCGCAAAACCTTTAACTTCTTCTCTTGAACTGTTGAAAGAGACAGAGGAGCCTCAAAAAGAATGCTGGACCGCTGATTCGTTCCTCACCAACATGCTTTCTAAACCTGTTGACACTTGGCTGTTGGAGGCTTTACTATTTGGAGTTCCTAATGAGCAAGTAAGAGAGTGGATATCTAAAAGCATGTCAGACAGATCAATAAGATCGTGGAAGAAGACGATTACGAATTCATATGAGAATGTGCGGAAACTAATTATCGAGTCGTTGATTCCGGCTTGTGAGAAGGCTATGGTGATTTTGTCGCGAGTCGGAGGTTTGGCTGATTGGTAGGTCTAATCCAAACTTCTTAGTTTAGCAAATGTTGACGAATATAGGCGCGAAAGAGGTGTACATTTAGGCTTGAACATTACGTCAATTCAGCAGATTATCGAACAATTACAGACATTCATGGCAACTGCGCACAAATTACTATGGGAAATGAACAGCGAATTTCAATACCACAAAAGCTTTATCCAATGGCTGAGATATCTTTCCGATGAACTATCAAATAACGAAGTTGCGCCTGAAGATGCTGATACAAAGATTGAGAGTGATGAAGTCGCGACGTTTATATCTGAATATCTTCTCGCGCCGACAATGAATCGATATTTCGCAAATTCAAAAGAACACAACGCGGTTCCTGTAATTAAACACTCCGAAATACGTCCTGAGTTCACTTGGGCTCGAGACACTTCTAGCGGTCGCAAGATTTTCGTTAAAGGTTCGAGAATTAATATGCAGAGTATGATCGATGAGTTGATTGGACGATGCGGATCTGCGTTTGAGGAATCGGCTGATGCTATGAAGAAGCATGCGATATTCGGAAATCCGTTGCGGATAAAGGATTCCTGTGAGATTGAAAAGATGAAAGTGGCGTCGAGAGTAGTGAAAATTGAGGGTAATTCGTATATGATAGTTGCATTGTCATTTGACCCGGATTCAGAGAGTAGTATGCTTACGTTGTGGTTGTTGGTGTGAGTTGGTTGCTAACATGAGTTTCAGTTTTACTTCTCCGAATTCAGATTTCGCATAATCCAAGCGAATTGGTCACGCCGGTGATTAATGCGTCAATAATAGAGACTGTCGGTCAACGACTTCAGGCGATGACATTCGTCGACGATGAAAAGCTCATGTTTCTATTCCACGCTAAATCAGACTCTACATCTGCAGATATGCGTGCACAGTTAGCGACATTTGACGTGGCCAATGCGTTTACGGAAGACTCGACAATATCCACCGAATCGCTCTCAAGTGATTTGTCCCAATTCATGTCTACCAATATGCCAAAAACTTCACCAGAGTGGTCTGAAGTACGCACATTCGACAACGCATTTGTACCTATCGCTCTTGCCGTGAACGGCCGAGCAGGACGAAGAGTAGCGTCAGTGCTAGCCGATGATAGACAGCGATATATGGTTTTCGATATTGATGATGAGGAAGAGGAGGAAGAAGAGGATGAAGAAGAGGGTATGCCTGTTGATTAAACTTGCGCGTGATGGTAATACACAGTTTGTACTGTATATATTTATTTGCAATTAAGGCGTTTGGTATATTTTATTTCTCTATCATTTCATTAAATGCTGTGTATTGTTGCTGTAGCAGAGCGAAAGGGTTTTATCACGTGACTAAAATTTACGCGAGGAGGACGAAAACATTGACGCGGGGTGACGCGCGTGCGAGATTCAGATCAGAGACGGCAGGAACAGAAGAAGCGTGCGATTGTGAATACATTGGACTTGTTAAAGCTGATGAGTATTGAAGGCGTTAGATGGAGTGTGAGATTGATATATAGGAGAAATAATCAGGAATTGAGAGATACTAGTACTCACTTTTGAGAGTGCTCGTTGTTGGTTGCTGCAGAGAGATGGCGACTTTTAGACGGCCACAGGAGGAGATTCTTGAGGAAGGAGGAGAGCAATATATGGATGCAGACGAGGAAATGGGATCTGATATTGATGAAGGTGAACAGCCTATAGTGATGGCAGAAACAGGAACGACAGCTGCAGGTACGCAACAGACGGTAGCGGACGACGAAGGTGAAGGAAAAGATGAAGAGTACTCCTTTCCGCTGAAGGATATTGGAAATCAAGCTACGTGGACGCTCTCAACATGGAAGCCGGGCTTTGGAGTTGCCGCGCTGTTATCAGAGTCAACGGATCTGTATTGGCAGTCAGACGCACCACAACCACATCATGTGGATATCCATTTTTCCAAACGGGTAGAGATTGCAAAGATCAAGTTGTTTCTGGATTACAAACGGGATGAGTCGTATACACCGTCGAAGATTGCGGTATATGCGGGATCAGGGTATCATGATTTACATGAGGTGTTGACGCTGAGTCTGGAGGAGCCGGTTGGATGGACTGATATATCTCTGTCGCACGCGGGAAAGGAGTAAGTAGAGTGGTTTTGGGTCAAGAGAGGATGCTAATGGGAAATAGTGGGTTTCTAAAGGCGTTTTTGGTTCGATTGAGTGTGTTGCAGAATCACCAGACAGGAAAGGACACGCATATTCGAGGGATCAAGGTGTTGTCGCCAGATCGGTAAGATAATGGTGGAGATTGTTTAAACTGGAAGATGCTAACGAGAGTAGAAGAAAGGACGAGATTACGGATGAGGATGGAGTGCCGTTTAGCAGTGTTGCATTGCTGGCGCACAGTACTATTCGGTGAAAGTGTTGTTGCTATATGTATTGATATCAGAACTCAGAGAAGAAGAAGAAGAATGAACTAGAGCCGTCAACGCCGAGCGTATTTCTCTCTAGGTTATATGCTTTAGTGATTAGTCATATGAATAATAGAAATTACATCATCGAGTTACGGACAAGCGCGAACGGCCGAGAAGGGAAAGACCGAGGCGGAGTGGAAGCGGGTATTGTATTATTATGATTACTATTGTTGTTGTTTATTGTATTATTAATAGCAACGGAATCAGGATTATTGCTGAGCAGCGCAGTGAGTGTACACTTCTTTTTTCTGTCTATATCCCACTCACTCGCTCGCTCTCACTCCACCCACCCCAGCGCAGCAGCACAGCAGCAAGCAAGCAGCCTGGCAGCACAGCAAGCACTGACTCCATCTTCATTGTCCACACACATTCCTCGCAATTCTCCCAACTGCCTGTAATCACTTCCGCTCACGCCCGTGATTGGCCGAGCGCGTCCCGGGCCATTTGCGTGGCAGTGCTAGCAATATTGAGCCGCGTGGCGGTGCACTTAAGTGGCGGCCAATCGGAGCGCATCGAAAACAAAAAAACTCCCACAAACTGCGTCGGCTTAAAAACTTCGCTGGGCCGCTGTGGTTGTTCTTCTTCAGACTCTGCTTCCTAGAACTCCTTCTCTTAAAACACATTCACATTCACAATGCCTTACTCCGCAGGTATCTACTATTATCATGTTAATTGTGTTTAGAACTATTACTAATTATGTACAGGTGACGCCGCCAAGGGTGCTACCCTCTTCAAGACTCGCTGTGCCCAGTGCCACACCGTACGTTTCCACTTCTTTCATACCCATCCCGAGTTTCAATTGTATGCTAATATAACAATCACAGACCGAAGCCGGTGGTGCTAACAAGGTCGGTCCCAATCTCAACGGTGTCTTTGGCCGTCAGTCTGGAAACGCCGCTGGCTACACCTACACCGACGCCAACAAGCGTGCCGGTGTCCACTGGAGCGAGGACACCCTTTTCGACTACCTCGAGAACCCCAAGAAGTACATCCCCGGTACTAAGATGGCCTTTGCAGGTCTCAAGAAGCCCAAGGACAGAAACGACCTTGTCGCCTACCTCAAGGACGCCTGCGCGTAAGCGCTCTCGACACCCGTGTCGAAAATGTATTTTAATCATACAACAACTAGAATGCATTTTTGATTTAATGTCTTGTTCTTCCTCTTCTTCTTAATTCATTCTTAATTACTACTTTATCCTTATTACTATTACTCTTATGAATGGTGATCTGAGTTTAGACCTGCCTTATGCATTTTGCATTCAGGTTGCTGCTGGGTTTTTTTATATATACGGTGTTGTCAAAATTTGGTTTTGCTTTTCTGTAAAATAGATCTGCCTCTGATTATTTCTTCTTTATTCTTTCTATGTTTGTTATCAGAGACCAGAGACAGCAGTTCAGCAGTTCAGACTGTATATGTACTCTTGTGGTGTAAACTCTCCTTTTTTATTTCTTGTAAATATTTTAAATAGAACTTTGGCAATTATTTCACTATCTTTTTCTATCTATTTTATATTTCAAGTAAGATCTTTCTAACAATTGTATCCGCAACTTCCCGAAGCCGCTGCAGATGCGTCGTCGCGTGCGGTTCTTGTTCTCATTGTGTGGAGTTTATGACGTCATTCAAAGACAAAGCTAGAGTCTGTGGATCATCACTCAGCAATCACTCAGCAATGAGCTATGTACTAACTCTGAGAGATCGTGAAGTTGACTTTAGATAGTGTTGAATGGAAGTGGTTGAGGAAGAGAGAAGAGGAATGAGATATTGTGGTGTTATTGAGCAAGTATTGTTTTTTGGTTATCGATAAGTGACTGCTATTCACGAGAGGTCTAATCATATCAAATAGTTACAAGAAGACATTTATAATCCAGTTATAGGATATATATAATAGAACGACATTGTTACATAGTAAAATAGAATAACTATTTACTATTTAATACTTTAATAGATACTTTAGTTATTCCAAATCAGACTCACGAGACAAATTGAATCAAGATATTTGCATCAATATTGTATAATTCATGCACGGATCATAAACTACAATATTAGTCACTTCTTATTCAATAAAAGTGTATTCTATAAACGGCTAATTCTAATACTCTTCCTACTCTCTCAGTAATATCCTAATAGTTCTCAATGGCTTTTAACTGTAGTCTCAATATCTACAAGAACAACCTCGGTCTGCCACCATCATCATCATCCCAACCCTCGGCGTGATACCAACACACTTCTCCGTATCTCTATCACATGTTTACATACTATTTCCCCAGATATACAGCATTAAACTCCTTCACAACGAGCACAACCCAGAATCACGTTCTTTGGAAGCACGTGAATTGCGGGGCTCCGCTCCTTTCAAAGTGAAATCATTGCCAGGAATCATCGCAAAACCCTAAATTCGGCTGCGGCTGTGGTCTTCGTGACGCGAGCAAAGCGTGGACTTCCCCGTCTTCGACTGTCTACTCGTCTGCTTTCTATATAATCTCCCCCGGATCCGTGTTGGTTGGTTCTCTTATCAGCCTTGTTTTGCAGTTCCAAGTTTAACATGTCCGCTACTTCTGTTCCTTCCTCAGTCAGCTTCTCTGATCCTGCCACCGGCATCAAAGTCACTCTAAAGCAGAACAAAGACCTATCCTCTGCCGTCGATGATGTACTTCTGCCTGCCTACTCCTACTTCATATTCACCTTGCTAACCATTCCTAGGTTTTGAAAGTCCAAGGCGTTTCCTGGATTGTTAGAAACGCCCTCAAAATTGCTCCAATCACCCTCAAACTCAACTACTTCACAGACCCTGCCGACGGCAAAGTTCATCTAGATATAGAGCAAGTGCTCCCCGCCAGCCAAAAATCAGAAGAACCTCGAATCCTCGACGGCGAGTCCCGCGAGCGTGTCTCTTCTGTCTTTGGTCCAGTCATCGCACATTCAAACTTCATCACCCTCGACGAGGCTGCGGCTATCAGCCCGTTCCTCGCCAAAGGCTGGGAACCAGACTGCAAGCTCATCTTTGCCTACGCAAAGGGCGACACTTCCAATCCAAAGGCATACGAATGGGAATCTTTCCAAGTCTTTGGATTCTCCGAAATTGAAGTTGAAGAAGGTATCACGGAACGGAAATACGTCGCTCGTTTGTTCTTCAAAGCGCCCTCGCTGAAAGAGCCACTTGAGAAGAGAATGGTCTACGACTTTGTTCAGCTCGGTATTTGAACTGGCAATTGTGAATAGTCCTTTTGGTTGGTATTTGTACAATAGTCTTATTTTCTAGAATCATTTTGATTTCCTCTTCTAAATACTCATAACTCTCCTTTGTACACTCCCCGTTTAACTCCATTCTGCCCGGGAATCTTAAACCGGAAAATTTCACCGCCTTGATCTTTCTTCCCATCATCCTCAGTCCATACATAATCAAGATCATCAAGATGCAGCGAAGCAGTGGTGACATATAACTCATCAAGATTCTTGCCTCCAAATGTTGGACATGTCACTCTGCTAGCAGGGAACATATACTTTGCTTTGAGTTCTCCCGTCCTTGAACATCGCTGCTCTACTCGGTGTCCTGCCCACACAGCAATGAACAAATCTCCTTGCTCTGAAATCGTCATACCGTCACATTCTTCTCCGGGTTTTTCATAGACAATAAAATCTCTTTTGTTTGATACTTTTCCTGTTGCAAGATCATAGTCATAAGCAAACACGGTCTGCTTAGATGACTCGATATGATACATCGTCTTGCCATCTGCAGACCATTGCAACCCGTTAGGAATTGCGCATCCGTCAAAGACAACCAAGCATGATCCATCCATATCAAACTTGAACAATGACCCAACAGCAGTAGGATTACTCTGCTTCATCGATCCAGCAAGGAATCGACCTGCTGGATCGACATTTCCATCGTTGAACCGCATGATCTCGCGCTTCTCCGACTCGGCTGCGTACACATCTGATTTATACTCGAGACTACTGTTGATCTTAGGCAAAGCAATAGCAAATCCGTATTTTGCTCCGACGAGAAATCTGTCGGGAGAGTCGGGGAGTAATCCAAGCACGCCGATAGGATTACCATCGTATGTCCTGCGCGTTACCTCAATTTTTGACGCGGTTGCAAATACTTCAATTGCAGGTGCATCTGCGTTCTCTGCTAAAACTTCAACAGTCTCTGCATTCTCTGGCACTTTCAGCCATGCGACCTGACTCCGGACGATATCAAGAAAGAAGAACTCGTCGGTGGAAGGCACATAAGTAGGGCCCTCGCCTAGTAAGTTGTGCGGCGTCAGATATGGTGTTGATATCTTGTACTCTGGAACTGCCATTTCGCTCTCTTCTTGCAATTGCTGAAATTATTGTGTCGTTAGTGAACACTTTCTGCTGCGCAGCTATGTAGTGCTTTTATAATCTCTGGACAAGGTTCATGAGCCTGCAAGTCAGGTCTACCGCCCGCGGCTGGTGCCTGAAGTTTATTTACATCTCGATTAAGTAAAACCTCCGCACGCCATCAAGCATCTACAATTTTCCAATCATGAATAAATTACATTATACTCCACAATTACAATACAACCACAGAAGAATCCCCTAAGTAAACGGAGCAGTTAGCGGATCAATAACAACACCAGACTTAACCATAACCCGCGGCTTCGTCGCCTCCTGCATCGTAGACTGCGTAGCCCATTCCTTTCCAATCGGCATCCGCATTGCCCGTTCGTACTGCGCCCGAGTCTCGTAAGGATAAGGCACTTTCTCGGTTAAATACTTGGCGCTCTTCTTCATGGATTTCTCGTTGATTATCACGTTTTGCAGTTTGTGGTCTTTGCGGTCTTTGGCTTTGATGCCGTCGATTTTCTCGATGAAGCGTTTGCTCGATTTGCGTGTTCCGGTTCCAGTCCAGGAGCCCTATCTCCATTAGCAACAAAACACCAGAAATAAAAATAAAAATTCGTCAAAACATACCCAGCCAGGAAGAGTCACATCAATCTCTTTATCCCCTTCATCTTCAACAACCCGTGCCTTTTCGTCCTCAAACTCCTGCACAACATCGTCACCAGCAAACGCCCTTTTAACCAAATCTCTCTGCTGAAACTCTGTGCGTCCGGAAGTCTTGGGGGTCATAGTCACCATAGAATCTGCAACCTCTTCTTCACCTTGATCATTATCGTCGTGAAGTCCGCGCACATGTAAGATCTCGTTCATGTCAATCTGAACATCTGTCGCGTCATTATCAACGTTCTTAGCTGCGTTAGACTTCGCAGCCTTTTGGCGCGCACGACGCAGTTTCGCTTCGGATTTCTCGCTTTTGGAACTATCTCTGTCGATCACGCGTAGCGATCCAGGTTTTGTAACAGATCCGCTATCGACGTCCTGGATCCATGGGTTTGCGGCTTCAGCTGAGGAGAAAGTCTGCTCTGGGACAGTTTCTGAATCGTAGACACGGCGAACTTCAATATTTCGACCTTTTTTCTTGGTGATGCTCGAAACATTGTTATCCTCTTCCAGGTCATTAGATTCTTGTAACACCCCACGAGCCTCTTGTTGCGCTTCTGCAGCGCCTGGCCCGTATTTTCGTCGACCTTCATTAATAACCTGTAACGCTGAATCTCCTTCATCTTCAAGATCCTCGGCATCGCGTCCTTCTTGCATGCGCTGAATCTCGCGGATCTGCACTTGATTATCGCGTCTGATTCGAGCCTCTGCATCTTTCATGAACTTCATGTCCATGATACTCTTTGATTTCTTGTTTGATTCAACCGGCGCATCATCATCCTCGTCGGCACTAGGCAAGTCGTCATCACTGCTCTCGTCATCAGATCCCTCGATCTTGCGAGTAAGTTCTTCGCCTCGTCGAAGCATCTCTTCGTACTCGGCGCGATTTCCTTGGTCTTTATTGAGATTCATGCGTTTCATATCACGAGCCCATTTACTCGTGTTTTTGTGTTTAAGCTGCATTCGCTCACGTGCACGTGCAACAAGCTTATCATGATCATCCTCGTCATCTTCAAGGTCTTCACCGTCAAGTTGAGCGGCAACTTGCTCATCTCGTTCGCGTTCTCGTTTGTGGATCTTGCGATAGGTTTTGCTTTTGATCCGTTTTACTCGACGAGCTTTCATTTCCTCGCGGAACATTTGCTCACGCATTCGTCGTAACTCGTTCCTTCGCGCTCGAACTTCCTCAAGACTAACCTTGCGATCTTCAAGTTGATGAACAAGTTGCTCGCCGACCATCTCCGCATCATCGTCAAGTCCACCGGATACGTTATCTCCTGAGGCAGATGACCTATTTTGCTGTAATGGAAATTCAAGATATTCTGCGCGTCGGTTTTGTTGCACGGTTTCATCCCACTTGCTAATCTCCTCTTTCGCAATCTCATACGCAGCAGCTCGATCGATCCGTTGCTCGATGCGCCTTCCCATTCGCGCGTTGACTACCTCTGACTTTCCTTTTGCTCGTTTTTCAAGATCGTCTAATCTAGCTAACGCGCGTGTGCCGAATGCCGAGGATGTGTGTGTTCGAATATCATCCAAGGTCACTTTCTTCTTCTTTTTCTCGCTACTATCATCCTCACTGTCATCGTCGCTGAGTGAAGGAGGCGCGTTGTCGGCCCAGTCACCGTATAACTTCCGTTTTCTGATCTTTCGCTCACGTTCGGCGGCTTCGGCAGTGGCGCGCACTTTGGCTGCTGCTAGTGCTGTCTTGAATTGTGAGAGATCAGTGTTGTCGTTATCTGATTCAGAATCAGAGTCGTATTTTGAGGGTTTTGCAGCTTCGTCTTCTGATAGTTCTTCGTCAGAATTCTTAGCATCGCTGT
This sequence comes from [Lipomyces] yamanashiensis, assembly GCA_030572775.1. Classification (NCBI taxonomy): domain Eukaryota; kingdom Fungi; phylum Ascomycota; class Lipomycetes; order Lipomycetales; family Lipomycetaceae; genus Myxozyma; species [Lipomyces] yamanashiensis. Next base: position 1,101,582 of record JAJMBS010000001.1, read on the forward strand.
CTTCGAATCCATCAAACTCCTCTGCTTCGTCCTCGTCCTCGTCCTCATCGTCTTGATTTTCACCGTCATATCCGCTATCAGACGCCTTCTTAAACGCTGATTTCAACATTCCAAATTCATCGACATCCCCTTCTCCCTCTGAACCCTCTCCATCTTTCTCACTCTCATTCTCATTGTCATCACCTAAGAAATCATCGCCAGACTCATTATCCTCATTATCACTACCGACCTCTTCAACTTGTCGTAACGCAGCTGCGAAACGCTTAGCGGCCGCAGAAGAAGACTTTGCACTTCCACCTTTTTTAGATGTCGCTCTACTACTCTGTGCCATTTTCGTCTCGTCTTGTCGTTTCCTGCTTTAGACAACTCTCGTCTGTCCTTGAGAAGCGAAAGAGAAACAAGACTGGAAGGCTTAAAAAATTATTTTTACCACTCAATAGAAAGAATCCAGAGAACTCCCAAATGAGCCGCATGTAATAGTCACGTGATCTGTTTTGTTTGTTTAAAGAGTAAGATGGGCCCTGGGCTATTTCGAAATTGACTGGATATTTCTCAACTGTTGCAGTTTATCAGCTATTAATGAGCATTGAAGTGATATTGATAAATTTCAGTTAATACTGCTTTGTTTTTTTACTGCGGATCAGAATGAGTTCATTCAAGACATTGTCGTGGATCTTTGGTTCAACTCGTCGAGTAAGCATTCGTTTTTTTAAGACTTATATTTACCTCATGTATTGGCATGCTAACGAAGTGCAATAGAAGACACTTGAGACTATTGATGAGAAACCTTTTGCTACTGATGAGGGCATGTCGTCTTCGTTGTCGTCGTCGCATGAGCAGTCGGATTCTGAATCTGTTAGCTGCGCTACGTTTGACCGGCCTAGAACTATAAGACGAGGTCATGGTTTCTCTCATAGTCGTAAAGAACAGGTTTGAGCTCTCTCTTTGTAAGTTTTGTTGATAGATTGAAGTTACTGATTTAGATATAGAGACTTTCGGCTATGACATTATTCGCATCTAATGATTCAGATCAGGAAACACTTACCGCTCAGGACCCTGTTCAGTCTGAATCATTCGATGTTTTTGACGCCGCAACACAAGTTGAATCGCCTGTTACGCAGGTATCGAAGGGGTTGAGTGAGGCGCCTGGATTGGAAGGGAAGCAGCGTTGGAAATTCTCGTTTAGTCGCATGCGTCGTCGTAAACATGCGACTCAGAAAAAGCTGTCTACTGATCACCCTTCTACCGCTGTACTGTCCAAGAGTAGCCAGGATGGTGTGGCTGCAGATGAGAAAGAAAGTGGGATAAACACAATTTCGCGTCGTCGTACAATTCGCAATTGGTTTTTCGAGTCAAGATTAAAGCGTGTACAAGACCGTGTTTGTGAAACCACGCCTCTCAAAGAGAAAAAATCCGAAGCAGGCGATGATGTCACTTCTGGCCAATTACTTCTTGAGTATCCTTTTGAACCCACCGGTGCCAGAGACGTCGATCCCTCAGAAATTCAAATCATCATCCCGGACTTCCTCTCCGAAGACGCAACGACTGGCGAAACTCCCATCAAGCCGATCCACACGTACGCAGAGATCGCACAACGCAGTCTTTACGACCGAGATTCCGAACTCAAAGAAATCGATTTATCACTTTTTTCAGAAATGGAAATGAATTTCCAGAATCTTGCTGCTTCTGAAAAGGAGGACTCGGATGTGGAATTTGAGGGGTATGAAGATTTATCTGCACTGGAAGAGTATCTAAGACAGACTCTGGCAAAGACATACCCTGGAGCAGAAATGCTGTGTGATCCAATGACATTGCTTATTAAGCAACATGATATTCTCAACATATCTATTGCTGACCAACTCGACCATCAACTCGATGAAGATGATCCTAACGCTGAGTTTGAGAAAAGTAGATTCGGTGTATTAGAGCCGATTGCGGAAGTTTCTGAGGAATCTGATGAATGGATTAAAATGGAGACTACTCGCAAAGAGTCTATAATCAACCAAAATTTACGACTCGTTGCCGGAATTGCTGATAATCCAACTGACGAGACAAAAGATATGAACGAAGACTTCTCTGATCTTGATGAGTGTTCTCTCGATAGCGAGAGTGATAGGGATTGTGGATCAGTCAGTATTACGCAGCCCACCAGCACGACTAGTTCGCCGATCAAGACTATGCTTGAAAGTCCTGGTGACCTTGAAGAGATTCATTTGAAAGCAAATACTTCTGTTGATATCCCGGAACTTGACTTGCGGAAATTTAATACCCTCCCCGCATATTTACGCAAGTCGATTATACCTGAACCTGTGGAATCTAAATCGCAGAGTGATGTGAAGCAGCTATTGTCGCCTGAACTCATGTCATCACTTACATGGCTCAAGCCTGCCTCATCATCGTCTTTCAACGCTGGAAATGTCACAATCTCGGATTTGCGCAATCTCTCAAAGGCAAAAACTGCTCTTCAGAACATTTCAAAATTTGACACTGTTACAAGAAAGGTGAACTCATGCGCTGATCTCGCCACCGCAAAAGATGCAACCGAGGATGATGAGTTTTCTACTAAGCCTTTAGAAACCACAATCTTGGCGTTTATTCAGAAAGTCAACGCTGAGAGATACGCCAACTCTGATACCCTTGTGAAGACTGTGTCTACAGCGTACAAAAAGGAGAGTAGGATTACCGATACTTTTGATGTGATCAAGACTGCCGCTGTCGCTACCAATGGCTCTATACCACCCGGAGATAATACTCTGCCTTTATCATCCTACCAAGCTCCTGTCATGGGATACATGAGTCCAGAAGAGCTACAGAAGAGTATCAAGGAGATGAACACATTCAGAGAAAACCTCCGTCGTCGGTTAAAACAACCTGTATCTTCTTGTTTGGGCGCGTTTGGCGCTTATCTTGCTACGGAAAATTCTGTTGTCGAAGCTGAAGACACTTGCTTGAATACACCAGAACAATCCTCCCCTGTCTCGCGTCAGGAGACCAACGAAAGTTTCAGTAGTTCTACCATCCGGTCGTCGCCGGCGCATCTTGTGGCTGGCGCAACGACGTACTACCGGTCTAGTTTGAATTCCTTGTTTTATGAATGAATGAATAGTACCAATTTTTTCTGTTGGTATAACTAATACTGTGCATACCTTATATTTTTAAAGAGAAATTCAATAGGGATTTTTCAAGTGATGAATAGAATAGAAATAATGATCTCTGACCTCTCAATTGGCATTCTATATACACCCAAACTTTTTGCACAGAAATACAATAAAATAACGCCGTTTCCCAATATGAATAACAAAAAAAAAAAAAAACTCAATGCAACGACTTCTATGAGTCAGTCGTCAGAGTGGGTATTTACATACAAATACAAAAGTTCTATTTAAACGCGTTAAAAACTGATAATCCAGTCGAAACAATCATGACAGTAACTCCAAAGACAACACAGGCAATAGGTCCAATACGGGCAGTCCATCGTCTACTTTCCTCGGATGATGCGAGTTTGAGGTAGCAGAGCGGTGGAAGAATGTAAGCGAGCATGCATGCAGACGTGGAACCGACTACTTCAAGAACGACTCCGAGATTTCCGACTATCAATGCAACAAACAGGGTCAGTAAAGTGAGACCGACGGTAGTGATTCTATGAGCGCGAAGGGATGGTTCGCGTGGAGAGAACATGTCGTCCACTTCACTCTCGTCAGGCGTGAAATATGTCGAGTATACATAATCCAGCAACACCTCACGACAAACAAAGATCTCTAACGGGAATGTAGTCAACATATTAAACCCAAAACAAAACCGGGCAATATTGATAAACACATTTCGACCGTCAAAGTTGTTGAGAACATTTCCGTCAGTTTTATCGCCAAATGTCAAGAATCCAGCGAGCGCGAGAGCCATACAGGCCACCATCGAGACTCCAGTACTCCAGTGCGTGACCCGCGCGAATCTATCTAAAGTCGGTTTTCTCAAAGCGCCATATATCAGAAGAGAATTGTGATGACACACAAAAGCGAATGAAATAACACCAATACCTTGAAACACGCCCGAGTTGACGGTCAACAAACTTTTAGAGAACCCACCGCGAATCTCTGACGGAGCGCGGATTCCTTCGACAATTACCGCGACTATGATAACAAGCATACTAATCAAAGCTAGTAGCGAAGCCTTGGCAAGATTTGCAATGTTCTTGCTAAGACTGAGAGGAAATGAGATGAACAAGACACAGATAACCATGACGGGGCTCCTCATCGTGAGCAAGTTAAGAACGGGAATATGTGCAGCAGCAGGAAAAAGCGCCGCTACAACATGCGGAATAGTATCGCCAATAATTACTGTAAACGCAATTGACCCGCCGAATGCGAAAAGACCTTGCGCAAAGGATATCGCGAGATATCCACCACGCCCAAAGCATGCAGAGACTGTGGCCTGATAGCTGTTTGTGCCACTCAATTTTGCGTTAACTACCATCAGCCTATAATAGTTAGTAAAAGTCATTCAGAAGCAGTAAAAGGAATACACACCGAATAGTCCAGTCGATAACAAACGTGAGTGCGACCAACAACGTAACACCACCAACCAGTCCACACTGCATCAACGCATACGGCTGTCCGATAATTCCAGCTCCAATAATACTATTTGCCATATTCATAAACGCCATTCTCATTCCGTTCTTTTGTTTTGGTGCATCGCCTGGTAACGCTCCATCTCGAACAGGCTCTACACCAGCTAAAGTAACTGCTGGCGCTTCAATTCGTGAAAGAAGACTCTCGTGTTGACTGTGGTAGCTGTAGTCGGCGGTAAACGGACTAATCTCTCCTCCAGATAATGGATCATCATCTTCTAGCCGATACACTCGAACCTCTTCTTCTTCTTCGTCTTCTTCTTCGTCTTCTTCTTCGTCTCCAGCGAGTGAATCAACCGAGACACGCGCAGGCGAGATCAACGGCTCTGGTGAAGTGTCCCGATGTTGAAGATTTAGCGATAAACTACTCCGTGACGAGCGCTGGCTATCCAACTGACTATACTGTGCAGCCCGCGACATTCTGACTCTGAAATGTCCAAAATATGAGAAAAAGAACTAGAAAAGAACACACCAAGAACGTCGAAATGAACGCGGATAAGGCAAACTGCAGTGGTCGTAGCACTACCGGCCTATAAAGTATGATGACGCCCAACGAGGCACGACTACTCAGTTCAACCAATGGTCTATGCTGGCTTTTTTCAAATATTCAGTTTCAAAAACAAATAAAAATAGCAAAAATAGACAGAACTGCAAATAGTAAATGTCTTTTTAATTTCTAATTATATTGTGCTGTCTTGAACTCGCTTACACTTAGTATTTTTTCTTCTGGCAGTCAAATTCTAATTTAATGTGAAGCTTTTCTTCGGCGTCAACTTCAACTTAAGAAGAAACACTTCGATAATCCGAAATATTCTACAGCTGATCCCATATTCAATAAATATCCTTATTCACATAAAATCACATTTTATCTCTTAAACCATCATTAACCCAATATACACACAAAAACGAACGCCTGAAAACACACAAAATCCTCAATCTTTCTAAAATACGCAACCTCAGGTTATCGAGTCAGACAGCTTGCCCAAAAATACCTCTAAGAAGAAAGCAAAACATAGATACATCAGACCATAAAAAAAATAAAACAGTATAGCAGACGAAAACTCTTCGCAAATATCGCTAATTCTCATCATATAGAATCATCATGCACATAAATATCTGAAAACAAATGAACTTCAAAATATTCTCCGCGCTCTATATAAAAATCTCTAAGTATAACTAGCCGTTGCAGTACTAGACATAGAAGTCTGCTGCAGCGATGGAGTGGATGTCGGCATGATGGGCTTCTCGCTAGGCCTGAGTGCTCCCATAAGAACCTCCTTCGTAACCCGCGTTAATGACGACAGCTGTGGTCTAGCATCACTGAGAAATGCATAGTCGCTGAGAATAGTCTTCGTAAATTCCAAAATGTTGATAATAACCTATACTCTACGTTAGCTGCCATCAGTGCTTTGGCTCAAGAGTACACTTACTCTAACGAATGAATTCGTCTCCTCTCCAAACATCTGACGTTCACCATAATCGTTACCGCGAATGGTCGTCAAGCGTCCTTTCAGCTGCGCCGTAATATCAAGTCCCATCTCACACATACTTCTCAAATCTAGCATCTTCAAATCAGGCTGTTCAGCATTGCCGTTATTCTTCATCTCAGATGAAATCCCGCTCAGAATTAAGGCTAAAACAGACCTAGTCGACTTAATTGCTCTATCAATACGATCAAAAAGTTCCTCATCGCTATCTGACGGTTCCATAGGAAAATGAAACGCCACTGGACCACTTTCCATCGGTGTGGAGGGTACATAGTATGATCCAACTGTTGGACTCATAATTGCCGGCCCTGCCAGGCCATTCGTAAAATAGCCTGGCGTAGGCGGATGCTGCATTGAAGGAGCTCCAAGAGAGGTGATAATTGCTGGTGGTACCTTCTTTTGCGATCCAATCGAGTGAGGCGTCTGAGGCAGAAAGGATGGTGTAGGAAGATTCATGGTTAAAGGAATCATAGGCGGTGGCATATTCTCAATCGTCATATTCGACATAGGAGAGATAATCGAAGATGCCGGATTTGCTAAAGGAGCTGGACTAAGACTGTGAGAGTAATGCATCGACATCGACATTGGTTGTTGAAGCGTCGACGGCATTCGAACCATACTAGACAGCGACCTTGCATTGGGGCCCTTTGCAGAAATATGTGAACATGCCAAAGTACGACACTCGTCAAGCACAGGAAGCAGTGTATTCCAAGCATTGCGGACCTCGGCAAGAGTACCAAACAGCAGCAGAAAAAATGCTCTGGTATGCCTGATCTCAGCACGCGAGGCAAGTGACCGTATATGCCCCTGCACAAGAGATACAACGTGTCTAAACGTATTCAGACAGGCCAGGGTCGCGTGTATAACAGGCTCTATTGAATTTGCGGCCGCCAGAGGTGGAGTTCCGCGCGCTGCAGACGTACCCGCAGAAGCAGCAGCAGCCGCGGCAGCAGCGTTTGCACTCGCTGAAGAGAGTAGCGCATCGTGGTGCTCCAAAGATCTGACAAGATGATCAATCTGAGTCTTGGATCCATAAATCAGGTTTGCAAGGACGGATGAGAGCTTCTTGTCGTCGCAAAACGCCAGAAAATGTCGAACAGCGGGAAGTAACTGTGAGATAGAGAAGAGGATACTGCGAGATGATTCCACCACCTGGGTAGAAAACATGATTTGCAGAGGAGAAGGGCTGGCGGGAGATGAAAACGTGTTCGAAGTAGGGGAAGGTACCGTCAGTTGAGGGTGCTCTTCTTTCATTACTGATAGTCGTTTGAAGTAGGCACGCGGTTGAGATTCGACATCAAGATTCGAGCTCTCTTTTGTATTAACACCGTTGCTGCCATTACTTTTGTGAGTCTTGCTGCTGGCCATCGAAGTGTTTGAAGATGCTGATACGACAGTCGAAGTCGAATCACTGCGATCTCGGTCACGCACCGTTGTCGCCGAATGGCTGTTGGAAGGTACCGATGAATTTGAAGAGGAACTTGAGGTTGCAGATAGAGGTACTGACCCTTGGCTAGGGTGGGATGTGCGGTCGTTGAGAGGGTAAGAGTACTCCATTATCGAATCATGTGAAATTCCACGAGTATGATGGCGGCGTCTCGGCGGGGCTGCAGCAAGTCCGGTCGTAGATCCGAGAGTTGAAGGATCGGCGGAGCCATTTGAATACGGACCAGAAGAAGAAGCGGATGCCAGACGACTTGAGATATGAGGAGGGATCCCGTTTGCGAGAGCGGCAGGCAATTGTGGCGGAGGTGCGCGTGTTAGAGGTCTGGGCTGTGCAAGAGAGGATCCGTTTGAGGGTGCCACGCTGGATCCGGACGAAGCAGAAAAGGAAGATGGTGGATAACCCCGAGAGATGTTGTTGCGAGAGGTTTCAGACACAGTCGATAGATCTTGGTTCTTGCGCGAGACAACAAAGCCCATGCGCTTCGCAGCCCGCGAGGACGGAGTCGATAGGTTAGACTCAGAGTTGCTGCGAGAGCGCTCGACCGGCTCAGCGGTCGACATCACGGAGGAAGATCCGAAGATGATGAGAGATACTGAGGAAGCAAGAGAGGGATCACCAAGAGAGCTGTTCCAGAGAGAAGAGGAGAGGAGGGGATAATGAGAAGAGGACAATGGGAAGGGAAAGGGGGAGGGAGGCAGTTACAGAGGGCGTGTTTGGCAATGGCCAAGGAGCTGGGGATGACCCTAACCCTGCAAATACTACTATTACTTTTGTTAGGAGGCAGACAGAGTATTATTAAAGAATAGTTGTAAAATAGCTAGACAGATATGTGATTGTTTACAAGTGCAAAGAAAGTACGGAGGAGCAAATAACATGATTGGTTTCATGTGTTTGCTGCCTCCTGTTGCATCATTACAGTAAAAATGTAGCCACCAAGCGAACCAACAATGCGTCTGCAGACAAAAGTCCACCGCAGAACTGGATTATAATAAACAGTGGCCTAATCTCGGTATTCGTCCGGCCATTTGTGCGATTATTCGAATAGAAACAACGTCGAGGCCGCTTGGTATCCAGACGGTAAAAATATGTTTTATGTAAGTTGAAGATTCAAATAAGAAAAACAGGACCGCGCCTCGCTATTTGTACCCGCCCCTGCCCCTACCGCGCCCTGAGTAACTTCTGTCCTGCTCATGCGTATTTCTCAGCCCGACCTGAAAACTTTTCTGCCTTCAAAACCGCGCCTGAGCCTCGCGCTCGAATCGCTTTCTCTTCTCAAATTCGCGATGCCCCCGCTCACTCGTGTCCTTTCCGCCTCAATTGGGACCCGTTCCTCGTTCTACGACTCAATTCGCTGATCTCACGATCTTCAAACCTTCGTTCTTATAGATTTACTTTTTCTATGGCCTCTGTAGTCATCGGTTCCCAGTGGGGAGACGAGGGAAAGGGCAAGCTGGTCGACATCCTTTGCGACAAGATCGACGTCTGTGCTCGTTGCCAGGTCCGCAGCTTCCTCAATTCTTCTTGTGTTTGTGCTGGAGCTCTGCTAACATGCCTCTGTGTCTTTAGGGCGGTAATAATGCCGGTCACACTATTGTTGTCAATGGCGCCAAGTACGATTTCCATATGCTGCCATCCGGCCTGGTCAACCCCAACTGCACCAACCTCGTCGGCTCCGGTGTAGTCGTCCACGTCCCCTCGTTTTTCTCTGAACTCGAGGCCATCGTTAACAAGGGCCTTGACGCCACCGACCGTCTTTTCCTTTCGTCGCGCTCGCACCTTGTCTTTGACGTCCACCAGATCGTTGATGGACTCCACGAGGCCGAGTTATCCGGCGGTGCTCTCGGAACCACCCGCCGTGGAATTGGCCCAGCCTACTCGACCAAGGCCACCAGATCTGGTATCCGTGTTCACCATCTTGTCTCGCAAGAGGAAGGTGCCTGGGAGGAATTCGAGGAGCGTTTCCGCTCACTCGTCACTTCTTTCCAAAAGCGGTACGGCAACTTTGATTATGACGTAGATGCCGAGCTCGAGCGATACAAGGGACTTGCTGAGAAGCTCCGTCCTTACGTGACTGACGCTGTGTCGTTCATGCATGATGCTCTTGACAGTAAGAAGCGCGTGCTTGTCGAAGGTGCCAACGCTCTCATGCTTGATCTTGATTTTGGTACATATCCCTATGTTACCTCAAGTAATACTTCGATTGGAGGTGTCTGCACTGGACTTGGAATCCCACCTCAGTCCATCAAGGAGGTCATCGGAGTTGTCAAGGCCTACACCACCCGTGTCGGTGCTGGCCCTTTCCCCACCGAACAGCTCAATGAGGTCGGCGAGACTCTCCAGGATGTTGGTGCCGAGTTTGGTGTCACCACCGGCCGTAAGCGACGGTGTGGATGGCTCGATATGGTTGTTGTCAAATACTCTGCCCGTATCAATGGCTTTACCAGCATCAACATCACCAAGCTTGACGTTCTTGACGGGTTCAAGGAGATCAAGGTTGGTGTCGCGTATCACTACAAGGGTCAGAGACTCACGTCTTTCCCCGAGGACTTGCGCGTGGTTGAGAAGGTCGAGGTCGAGTATGTCACTCTCAAGGGGTGGAACACCAGCATAGCCGAGTGCAAGACATACGCTGAGTTGCCAGAAGCAACAAAGGAGTACCTCAAGTTTATTGAGGACTTTGTAGGTTGTAAGATTGGATATATTGGCGTCGGTCCTGCTCGGGCGGCCATGATTGAGGTTTAGGTTTTGCTATTGAACTATTATATATACTTGCGTATTCTTTTTGTATTTTGCTAGTATAAAATATAATATACATAGAATGATGAGATGGATAACGTAGTTCACGGGTGAGCCGTGCACGTTTCACCTACAAAAATCTTTATATCATTATATCTCAACAACGCCATGATCAATTAATTAGATAATTCAGAATCGCTATCTCTACTATCCTCTAAACGTACCGGACAGATTTGAATTCGATGGCCGGGCTTTCTGCAGTGTCCACAGCGTCTTATTCGCGGGCGCGGTTCCCACATCTCCAGGCTGCGCAGCAACTGTTTCCTGTCCAATCTGTACATCAAAGTCCCTTTGATCATTAGAAATTGATACCTAGAGCCGTAAGAATCCCCTTTCTCTGAATTCGCCTTTTTGATCGTTGCTTTCGCTTGGATGCAGCTTCTGCGGCTGCTTTTACGGTCTTGAATTCTTCCTTCAGCTGCGCGAACTCCGTAAAAAGCTGGTGCGTTCCTTTGAGCGCAATTTTCCCCCGCGCTTACAGCTTTTGTTGAACTCGAATTTGGATGATTGAGGAATCTATCCTTGACGAGATCCCATTGCGATTCAAATTCACTATACTTTCTTGGCGGCGTTTTCAATGACCAGGTCGCTTCAGAGTGGGAGGAGAGATCGGGCGTACGAAGTCTTACGTCAAGCTTCGAAATGACAGCGTCTGGATTGAATGGATATAATCCAGCGCCTTTAAACCTCCTTGAATGTTCGAAGATGTAATCGATGTAAAAACAGCGTTACGAAATGCCTGAATGAACTCGAGCTTGCTGATATGATTGATATGGCTGCAGATCAGGCCCTGAATCTGCTGACCATAGGCCTTCTTCAAAGGCGCAAAACAACCTACATCAAGAGGCTGTAAAAGATGAGATGAATGTGCAGGCATTGTTGAAGTAATAATCTTATGATCCAAGCAAAATTGTTCGAATTGGGGTGATTCGTGGCTTCCATGGCCATCCATACAGAGAAGACGATGAGTGCCTTTCGTCTTTGTTTTTTGGTATGCTTTTCAAAGTGTTTAAGCCATTCAAATCCAAGCTCGGCGGTGTCCAGCCATTTGGGCTTAAGCTGATAGACCATTCTTGAGGCAGATCGTTTTCTTGATACCATCCCTCGATGTGATGCGCGCCCTTGAAGATGATGTATGGTGGGATCGTGGAGTCCCAGCGCTCAGCTTGGACAACCGTGACCCACTCTCGATTGCCTAGATGGACTGTTTGAGGTTGATTCCGTCTCTCTGAGCCCGTTACAGCCAGCATTGATGCAATAAGTCCCATCATGAAGCCGGTCTCGTCAAAATTCCATTCGTCGTCAGGTTGGATTCCATACTTGGCTCGAGTATTGCGTACGAGCTCGAACCATTGATGGATGACCTCCGGATCTTCTTGCTGAGCTCTCTGAAGATCGTGCTTGCGATTCATGCGCGTTTTGAGCTCCGGATGGCGTTTAATGAACTCTGTTGACCAGTTTTTGCCGACCTTGCTCTTACCCTTGGCTACGAGAATGTGGTTGGCCATAGCCGCCACACCTTTGATAGTTGGAGCTTTTCCTCGTAAATACAGGTCTAAAATACGCTGAACTAATATTTCCTCTTCTAAATCAGTAAGCCGTCTTGAATTGGATAGACAATCGCGTCGTGATATTCTTCCGGCGCGTCTATCAAGCAAGGTACTCAAGGGCACATCATAGGCCTTTGCAGCCTCCCGGACGCTTTTTAATTGATTTTTTTTGAATAGCTGATTTAGCTAACAAAATTCTATTCTCTTTTCAAAGCGATTACATTTGTGGTTGTTGAGATATTGCGTAAATTTTGTTGGCTACAAGATTTTGGGATTTAGTGCAAGGCTGACCCGGGTGCACGACTCACCCGTGAACTACAGTAGTATTGGTAATGCGTTCTTCGTTTAAGCTTTCGGGGCGGCATGCGGCTATTATTGACTGCAGAAAGAGATCTAAAGGGATCTATCCGCAATGAAGACTCGAAAGTCTGTCTAGGAAACAGGGTCGAATACTGGACTCATAGCAGCTGTTTATTCTGAGAGGAATAGAAAAAAATTCTATGTATAGCAGTAATAAACGACAGAAAGAGCAGCACAGAGCAAGACCAAGTGGGCTAATATGCAATGCTTATCGCAAGACAGACACCGGCCTCTATCGGAGCCTGCCAGGCAGGGTCCCGTGCAGTCCGGGTCAACCGAGCGCCAAGTCAATCAGAGCACGGCTACGCGCTCGAGTCAGTTTTGCTTTGCTCTCGCGTCCAGAATCAGTGCATTTTCTAGCATTTCAACCGGACCCGAATGGCAACAGAGTTTTTACCCGGAAGTCAGAAGCTATCGATTATGTCTTCTGGCGCGCGGCTGGGGAGTGCATTCTGAACCAGACATTGGTCCCGCCTGCCCTGCACCCAGTAAACTTCACCTGGCCCCCCCCCGGCAAATGGTGGCTTATATGGAGATGGGCACTCTCCTCGTTGACTCGTAGTTGCTTGCTTCCCTTCCTCCTCTTTCTCCTTGCTTAGTCCAGGTTCTTGCACACGTCCCACCCTTCTTTCGCGTCCTCGCACCTGGTCCTAATTTTAATTTGTGCTCGCGTGCCCTTATCGATAAGCAGACACAATGAACATTGACACCTTTCGCCAGAGTCTGTCGTCGCTCGCGACAATGAGCGATCCTCAGAAACGCGCCAGTACGTTATCACCCCTTAGTTCAGCCTTACAATACTTTTTTGTATCTCTCGCTAACCGTTTCAATTGTAATAGAGCTACGTCTCAATAAGCGCATGTACCTGGTCGTCGCTGCTCTGTCTTCTCTCTTTTTCCTGTTCTCGGTCCTCACCTCCCTAGGTCCTAACAAGACGCAGTCTTTCTTGTCAATGACCTCGCCTGAGCCTCAACATGTCTCTCGGGACCAGCTTCCTCAGCCTGCACCGGGCGCTCCGACGTACCTGCAGACAGACTACCCTGAAGGTATTGAGGACGTGTTCCTTATGGTCAAGACTGGCGCGACCGTGCTCTGGAAGCGACTCCCGGTCCACTTCCTCACGACGTTTAGACAGGTGCCTTATTTCCAAGTCTACTCTGACATGGCAGAGACTATTGTCGACCACCATGTTATTGATACTTTCCAGAATGTGTCGGACGCGCTCAAGCTCGTAGACGACTTTGAGCTCTACCGCATCCAGCAGGAGCTAAAAGAGAACCATTCAAACATCCTTCCCCAAGATCACCATGGAATCAACTCAAACAAGAAAGGATGGTCGCTCGATAAATACAAGAACTTGCCAATGCTTCAACATGCCTGGTCGGTCCGTCCTGACGCCAAATGGTTTGTTTTTATGGACGCTGACTCGTACGTCATGTGGACTCCCATGATGAACTGGCTGCGAACATTGAACCATCGTCATGCGCTTTACATGGGCTCAGCTGTGGGTCGGCCGCCCGTCCAGTTTGCTCACGGCGGATCAGTTGCGGTTATCTCGCGTGGTGCTATGCTCCGCTCGTTTGGCCAGGACCCCCAGCTGTTTAGAAAGTACGAGGAGAAGACTATTAAGACCTGCTGTGGAGATTTGATGGTTGCTCATGCCTTGTATGACAACGGCGTGAAGATTGCTGTTGGCGAGGATCAGTATCCGTATGCAAAGTGGAAATTCCAGGGTGAACCCAACTGGCTTGTGTTTGGCAACCAAGACAACTGGTGCGATCCAATCATGAGTTTCCACCACGTTTCGATGCAAAACATCCAGGAAATTTGGGAATACGAGCAAGACTGGAAAAAGACACATCACCGCGACGAATATATACGCTATGTCGACGTTTACCATCGGTTCATGCACCCTTGGATGGAGGCCCAAAAAGACGACTGGGATAACCGGTCAAACGACAGAGAATACTCTGCAACAAAGGAGAAGGCTCTTCGCGAGCCTGCTTATGAGTCTCTTCAGAAGTGTATCGAGTACTGCGAAGCCTGGAGCGAGTGCGTGGGGTACCGATACAATACAGGATTTTGCGGATTGAGTAGATCAGTTCGTCTTGGCCGGAGAGTTGTGAGATGGGGGGATGAAATGTTTGATGAGTCACGACGCTGGATTTCGGGATGGATGCTTGAGCGTATTCGTACAATGAGAGCGCATTCTGGATGCGATGAGGTTGCCCACGACGAAATTGAGAAGCTCTCAGTGTCTCAGGATTCTATAATTGTTCCAGGTCTGGAAATTGCGGTTAAGACTGAGAAAAAGAAGGGAGTGTTTGGATTTTAAGTAACTGATTTATGGTTATGAATGAGGTTTGATTTCGTTTTCTTGCGGCAGTTGCCGTGCTTACGAAGATATACGGTCCAGTGCGACTATTTACAAACTGGAATGCCGGTGTTTTAATTTTTTTTGTAATGTAGAGGGTAGATATGACGTATAGTGCACTATATGCCAGTATAGAATGATTTCAATAATTAATAATAGAGTCATGAATTCAATGTTATTACTGCAGTATGGGATGGATCTTTCTATAGAAGCAATATGTACATAGTGCACACTTTAAAGCAGAGTAAGTTAACTAAGGACACTCTATAAACGCCAGAGTTTACAGTTTGATTTTTATGCAAGAATTTTAATGTTAAAAATCGTTAATAATTCCAGAATATCGGAGACATGTGCTATTTTATATTCATTCCTTAATAGTGCAAAACTGTCAAGTTGTCGGCCAAGCGATACCGCTCTTTCCTGTTGACTGTGTGCTTATCCTGGCTAGCAAGCAGTACTAGGACTGCTTCCACACAGGTAGTTGGAGATAGCTGTGCTCTGCTGCGGACAGAACAGTCACGGATATAAGCACAGGTGGTTCGCAGCGCAGTTCTTCCAGATCTGCCAGCTGCCAACTCCTCTGGCAAATTGAGTATATAACTCCGAGATCGGGATCGTGGTTGGTCTAATCTGTTTGCGGCGCTGATCCGGAAAGATAAGGCGCTGTGCACTAAACCATCACCAGCTCCTCAGCATCGCGACTTGTTTGCTGTGTCTTTGGAGCTCAAAAAACACTTCGCAAAGCCTCCTTCCCGGGACGCACACCGCTCTGCCGGCGCAAAACGAGTCCCACACAACGCCTCCACATGCGCTGGGCTCTGGCAGGCACATCCGGTTGGCGAACGAGCAGCCTGCTGCACTGGCCAGCTGGGAGTGCGCCCCGGCGGCTGAGCCACCGGTGCAGAGAGCTACTTCCTAAATCCTCACTGAGTTCTGCCATCTCAAATACCTGTTCCACCACCCATTTTCAAGCTGTAGAAAACACACTGTATATCCCCCTTCTTCCTCTATCTCGTAGTCCTCCACTGCCCGGCTCACCGCAGCCCTATTCTGCTGCTCTTCCGTATCGCCCCCCCATCACCCAGCTCTTTGGCGCTGGCCAGGGTGCAGGGTTTTGACACAGGCCCACTCACCTTCTGTAATCAAACTTCCTCCACGAAAACCCCGGCACAAAACTACATCGCACCGCGTGCCATCGACCTCTCTGCTGTGCTGTCCCCGTCCCTCCCCCCCAGCAGTCCTCAGAGCTTGGTATGAAGGCTGATAAGGCTGCTGCCCATCGCAACCAGAATCCTTACGACCATAGAGCTCGCGACCGCCGTGCTGCAAACGGTGCATCCAAACCGGCAGATTCGACCATGAAAACATCCTCCGCCTCAACCGGCAACGGCCCTGCTCCCAACCACCTCACCCGCATTATCTCGGCCTGTTCAAGATGCCGTTCGCGCAAGACAAAGTGCGATCAGAAATTCCCTTCTTGCTCAGCCTGTCTCAAAGCTGGTGTCGAGTGCGTCGGTCTTGACGCTGCCACTGGCCGTGAAGTGCCTCGAAGGTATCTCTAATCTCGCACCCTCCTGTCTTGTCTATCGCTCTTTGTTATCGCATATCGCATAATAAGTACTTGCCTTACTTCGCGTGACTGGCAGAAAATTTTTATTCCTCGTCAATTGCTAACTATCATCTCAGCTATATTGCTCATCTAGAAGATCGTGTGGCCTTCCTAGAAATCCAATTGCAGAACCAGGGAATCCCCGTCGACCCCTCTGACACTATCAATCAACGTGGCCGTGAAAACGGCAATAGCGATACTTCCGTCAAATCAGAATCAGCTCAGTCAAATAGTGGAACAGCGACACCTGCTGAGCGACAGAACCCGAAAGATGTAGACTCATTAGTCTCTACGGTTGGCCTCGTGTCGATGAAAGGATCTAGCACTCTCAGTTCGCCTTCATTTCTGGGTTTATCATCTGGCATTTCTTTTGCCAGACTCATGTTTGCAGCTGTCAAGCTGCGTGGACAGGAAGTTCCCTCGGCGGCAATGTCAATCGCTTCTGCTGACCAACCTGACATGACTGTTCGCCAGAAACCGGTCAAGATCCAGCCTGCTTCGCTTCCTTCCAAAGAGATCGCTGAGACTCTTCTCGAAGTGTTTTTTAATCAGGCTAACGCACAGATTCCAATCTTTCATCGCGACGATTTTATCCATTCTTACTTTGAGCCTGTGTACGGTGCTTACTCTGTTCAAACCAAGCTAGCAAACATTAACAATGTTCGCAACGACTCTGTGTCTTCTTCTGCTGCTGGATCTCCGACTGAGACTAGGGACAGTGTCAAGACTGAATTACCTTCTCCTTCAGCATTCGCAGAATCTATCAAAAAAGAGTCTTCACACTCCGCCTCGTCCTTTACACCTGCCCCAGGAGCTACCAATGGCACTCACAGCAACGGCACAACTCACGAACATCACGCTGCTGATTCTCCAGAAATGCACCGCTCCATTTACTTCCTCAACTTGATCTTCGCAATCGGTGTCGCTGTACATCAGCAGCAATACCCTGCACTCCTCTGCGAATCCTATCACGCAGCAGCAATGCGTCATATCGAGCCAGTCTTTGCGTCCCCTGATCGCCTCGAGTCCTTGCAAGGTATACTACTGCTGGGTCTGTACTCAATCATGCGCCCAGCGGTTCCTGGCGTATGGTACGTGCTTGGTGTTGCTCTTCGTCTCTGCGTTGACTTGGGACTACACGTCGAAGGTGGTGCCAAATCATGGTCAGGCACAAACATTGTTCCCAAGAACGGCCAAGGCTCAAGTAAAGAGGCTGATCCCTTTGACGCTCGCACACTAGATCTGCGACGACGTTTGTTTTGGTGTACGTATGCAATGGATAGACAGGTTTGCGTATACCTAGGACGACCTTTTGGAATCGCGGATAATAGCATCAAAGTCCCGTTCCCTAGTGACCTCGACGACGTCTTTATCACTTCAGAAGGCATTGTGAAACCCCCTGAGGATACGCCACCATCATACAAGCAGGTTGCTGTTCATATTTTCCAAATTCGTCGTCTGCAGTCTGAGGTGCAAACTATTCTTTACGAGCGAGCTGAACTGCCACGTCGATTTGCTACTTTGAAAGAATGGCAAACTAACATGGCCAGACGTCTTGAAGAGTGGCACAACTCATCACCGAAATCCGCTAAAGACATGAACTGTAACTTCAACCTCTACTTCCTTGATCTCAATTATCAGCAAACACGATTACTGCTCCATGGTATCTCGCCGGCTATTCCTCGCCCTTCCGTTGAAGCTTTTTTTATTATTGCAGATGCATCTGAGCATGTTATTCGCGCGTATAGACAACTTCATCGCGAGAAGAATATTAATTA
Source organism: [Lipomyces] yamanashiensis (assembly GCA_030572775.1). Classification (NCBI taxonomy): domain Eukaryota; kingdom Fungi; phylum Ascomycota; class Lipomycetes; order Lipomycetales; family Lipomycetaceae; genus Myxozyma; species [Lipomyces] yamanashiensis. Next base: position 1,119,607 of record JAJMBS010000001.1, read on the forward strand.
TACATGGATGGCGGTGCATAATCTGTTCATGGCTGGAACATCATATCTCTACTGTTTGTACCATTCCAAGGAAGTCAGACAAAGGACACGAATGGATGTAATTGATTTCAATACCATGGCATGTATCCACGTCTTGACTGGAATGGTTGACAAGTGCGATGCCGCTTCAGGATGTAGAGATACTTTTGAGCTTTTGACTGCCGCCATTCTTCGACTGTGCTACAACGAGAAGGCCGCTGCTGGTGAGATTTTGCCTCCCCCCGGACCGGTAGCTGGTGAGAATGAACCGCGTTCAGGAAATCGCAATGCTACTCCTCCAGTGCCACCACCAATGCCGCCACCAGCCAAGCGTTCAAAGAGGTCTCGGTCTTCAGCTTCGTCGCAGTCTGCGTCGTTACCGCAGATTCCTCCTCCGATGGCACCTCAACAGATTTGTCCGCCGCAGAGAATTGATATTCCTGGACCAGGACTGATGACGCAGGCCAATGGTTTCCAGTACCCTCAAATGTATCCTATGGGCTCTGCTCAACCTCCTATGCAACAGCAAGCTGATTACAGCTCTGGCAATTCCCCTTCGGCTGTCTCTCCCACCTCACTGGTCCCGCCTAACCTTACACCAACACTGGAGCCAGCGGCCGCTGCTTCACAGGCAAGCACCCCACAGTCAACTTCTTCCGCTGCCGAATCTGTAAAGAACTCGGGCCACAGCGGTATGTCTCCATTCACATCATTCGAGTCAAACACGTTGCAATGGATGAGCGAGATGGAACCTGATCTAGACGAGATTTTCCGAACCGCAGCCGAGATCCAGGCTGTGCCGCCTATGCATGGAAACTTCACTCATCCGGTGGCGTATTCTGGAAACGTGAGTGGTAATACTCAAGGTGGTGGATATGCGTATCAGTTTAGTCCTGGTGCAGCGGTTCAGCAACAGTTTACGAACCAGTACTTTACAGGACAAGAAGGTATGAATTATCGATTCTTACATATCTTGTTTTTTTTTAACGTAGTATTTAGGCATTATTTCTTCGCCCGGTGATTCTACCGTGTCTGCATCATCAGCGTCGCCTGCTACAAACTCTGGACAGCGATGGCCCCGTCAGCCTTCCTACTCTCAAGGGCAGCCAATGCCGCAGCAGAACATGCCTCCCCATACATCAGCAGGCTCAACACCGTCCACGCCCAATTTATACAATAGTGCACCCCAGCAGATGATCGACGACGAGTACGATGGCCAACGTATTTACGAAATGATGTACGAGCTCCCTTCTGCATCTATATGGGATCAGTTTTTCGCTGTTGGAAGTGGCGGTGGAAATTTCAATGTCAGTGCTGGATTTGGTGGTATGTTTGTGCCACCGGCTGCAAATGGAAGCCAGAGTAGTCAGAGCGACAGCCCAGTGAATACAACAACTGCACCCGCATCTCGACCTGGACCACCACAATCTCAAGCTGCAACACCACAACAACAGCAGCAAGGTATAAACCCGTTGATTCCAAGGCAGCAATCTCTGCAGGCAGGTGCTACTGATAGATACAATGGTGTCAGGTATTATTAAAGGTACCAAACTAGTACGAGTGCTTATACGACGAGCTTCAATCTTTACAAACATAGCAAGAATACCTTTTTTTTCTTTTTTTTGGTTTATATTTGGGTGTATTTTACTTTGGGTATTTTTATTTTCTATTTCTTCTTTATCTCTTTACTTTTTTTTTGCCTTTCGGTTAAGAATATGTAGGTTTTCATGGTTCGGCGATGTATTGTACTCTTTCGGTGGGTTTGTACTTTTTTTTTTCACTTTGCTTCTTTTGATTAAGATTTTACTTTTACTTGCAACCGTTTTGCAGCTTCTGTATAAAACAATGGCAGGGGCGGGTTTGTATAACAAGGACTTTGTTTGATTGGAATAATATAACATAGTGATCTTTCATACTTGTCGATTGCATGCAATGATACTATAAGTCGTAGAATCATAAAAACAAGTATGGTACACATCATAAATTAAACACGGTTGCGAAATGCCACTTATCGATTCTAGTTCGTCTCGTCTGCGCGTCTTGGAATCATATGGCATCTTCAGAAGGGTCCGAGCTAATCTTCGAATTCTGACCTTCCTCTGCCTTCAACTCTTCTTCTATCTCCATAATATCCGCTAATCCAAGCTCATCAACAACGCCATTCGCGATAGGAGCATCAGGATCTGGCTTGCCGTTTGCTCCGGATTGATATATCCGCGACTCCTTGAATCTCTGGGCCAGCTCGCGTTCAGTCTCAGCAGTCTCCCGGGTCTCGCTGAATGAAATATAGATAAACACTCCAACGATAATAAGCGCAAGGAAGTAGACAAGAACTTTGCGACCTGCTCGCGAGCGAATGACTGCGCTTGCGGTTGGATTTCGAGAAGCGTTGTTCCGTAGCTGGAAATATGTTGGATGGCGGTTCATCGTGTCGATTATTGAGCTTCACGACGCGATTATACAAGACTGAGTGACCCAATTGAAGCAATTTCGTTCCAAAGTTTCGCTGCTTTATCACAATCGGTAAACAACAATTATCAGAGCTTCCCACTGGCAGTTCTGCGCTCTCGCAATCTCGATGCCTCGAATAGTAGTGATGGTGCTAACTCACCCAGCCAGCAGTTGCACGCGATAGTCTTGACGGTCACTAAACCCTCATTACTGACGTTCTCGCTTGGGTGGTGGAACAGGCGGCTTCGGCGCCGCGCAATGCTGTTGCTGCACAGAGTCGTGGTAATTACTCCCAACAGGGACGCTGACTGAGAGGAAGCAGACTGACTCCGGGAAGCGCACCAGGCGGAGGCAGTCTTTCAATTCAGATCAGAGCAGTGTTGGATTATTATTTGAATCTTCTGCTGTGGAAGTTTTGTTTGTTGGTGGTGTTTCTGTCTCAATTGCGACCAAGCCCGTCGGATCTTTTCTTTGTCCGAGGAGACGTTTAACGGACTTGAACAGGCACTGTTGTACGCAAACAACAGCACAACTATTCAGCTGTCGAACTATTCACGTCAAGGAATGCGACATCTTGTAGCTAGAGGAGTCAACAACTTGTTATTCGCCTCTCTCTCCGCCAGGCTGCTGTCTGATCCTCGCGCAACATGAGCTTGAACACATCCATCGCAGACTTTTTCTTCATAGCTGGAGTTGATAACGATGGACTTCGCGAATTCACTGAACTTATGACTCAACAGATGCGCCAGAAACAGGCAAAAGAAGATCTGCAAAAGAAACAGGCTTCTCCGAAAATTAGTGAGGGCACGACTAGATCTAGTGGTCATGTACGAGACAGGTCGTCTGTGGATTTGAAATTTGTTCAGGATATAATTCCGGAAAATTCAATTAAAGATGCAGCAGACGGTTCTTCCGCTAAACCTCTGTCTAAATCTTTGATCCAAGAAGATCAAAGTGAGAGTGAAGATGCAACCACAATTGAATCAATACCTACTGCAATTACCTCACCAAAGTCAATCGTACCAAACCACAGCACGCGTTTGAACAGCCCAGAAGCGCTAAGTACACCAAAGCAACACTCCATTTCCACATTTTCCTCTCCAAAAAGCCCCTTGGTCGCTTTATCATCTCCAGCTACATCTGCTCCATCTCCTTCGTCTCCTCTGCGCAGGTCTCCAGCTCAAAGGAGGTTCAAAGCCACTCAAAGTCGATCGCCGATGAGCTCTCCTGCAATGTCAGACCCCAGAAGCCATGCACGGAAAATCTCAGATTATGAATCTGTGATTCCAGATCCCGAACCAATAGCATGGTCTCCATCCATGCATCCGCTTGATCGCAAGCTTGATCCGGTACTTCTAGATGTCTATCCGAGAGAGGAGGATGAGCAGAAAGCAAGAGGAGGCATGCCGGTTTATATCCCTATGTTTGCGTTTCCTAATGATGTTCAGATCAAGCTTGCGGATCAAAGACCTCGGAGTACTTGGCATCATTTTGTAAGTATCCAATCGATAGTATATCAGCAAATGCTAATGCATACATAGGTAATGACGAATCAAGATGGTGACAAGCGCTATGGTACCTGTATTACTATCTGGGTTCCTGTTCCCAAAAGAATCGTGAGCTTGGTGGAGAAATTGAGCAAATCATGGCGCGACAGTTATATGCCTGAATCGGAGAGAGATTTTGCTGCAAGTCTTACTGATAGATTATCATCTGAACGAGCAAAACTTTCTGATTTGGTTGCACTTTCGTCAGAACTTGAAACTGGCACGAAAGAGTCAGCGCTGGACCTTGAAGATCTTCGCGAAGAAATTTCGCAGACTGAAGAACGCGTGAACATGCTCGTTGCACTTCTACAACCAATCCGTCTTGGTGCTGCGTCTGAGATTCCAGGTGTTTCTGAAGAATCAGGAATGTGGGTTCCTCGAGTGTACGGTTTATTATCCCGAAGCGAATTTACTTGTGGATTTAGACTAGAGTGGTTAAAAGCGGTCTTATACGGCGAAGCCACTGCTGCTCAGAAAAGCACCTCCTGGACTCATCATCGTGTGCCTATGGAGTATGCAGTGGCACAGCTGCTAAATACTCCAGCTCTTACAAATTCTAATATTCAACTGAAAGTTGATGTCGGATTTCTCTCGTAAGTTTTTCACTTTGTATTTGTGATAGTGAGATGCTGACGATTATAGTCTTTACGCGAGAAGTCATGTTCACAATGAACTTCCTGGTTCGCGCGATGTGAGTATCTTTTTTTATGATCAATAGCTATATGCTAATGAAGGATATAGACCGATTTATATGCTTTGTTTAGGTGCCTGAGTACAAAATCAGTTATTGAGCTGTTTGAAGCAGTTATGGCAGAAAGTCGAATTATCTTCGTTTCAAGTGATATCGGCATGCTCACTCCTGCTGCACGCGCAATCACTTCTCTGATATTCCCACTAAAGTGGCAATCAGTATTCATTCCAGTGCTTCCATCGAGACTTGCAATGTGCCTTGAAATGCCGGTGCCGTACATTATTGGTGTGCATCGCGTGGGAGCTGAATTGCCTCTTCCTGATGATGATTTCGTTCTTTGTGATTTGGATGCAGATGCAATCTTCTCTTCGATCACTCCACCTCTACTGCCGGTACCGGTGCGTACTAAACTTCAAAGCTTGTTAACACTTTCTGCACCGCTGCATTCTTCGCCTTATAGTATTGCCAAGGGAACTCCGAAATATGTCCACGAAACCTTTCCAATGAACATGCACGTTATAGGTGATCCTGGAATTCTATCGTCAGTTCCACCACCACAGCAGACGTTCAAGTTGGTAGCAGAAAGCTCGTCTGCGTATCATACTTTTGACACGGAAATGCTGCAGTGGACGCCGATTGCTAATGTGAGAGAATTCAGCACTAAAGCCAAACTTTACAAGTTCCCGTTGAAGAGTGGTAGCACGGCTGGTGTGAGCGTGAAGAGTACACCAATTGACTCTGGGGCTGATTATTCAACGGCTGAAGAGAGAAAATCTGACGTGAAGAAACATACTAGAAAAGCCAACTCGGTGTTTAGTTTTGCGTCAACACTCCGTTCCAGGAATGACATGCCCGTGAATTCAGCAGCGAAGAAGAGACAAAGCGCACCGTTGACTGTTACCCCGGCATTTGATACAAATGATGCTACGAAAAGTGAAGAGGTGCAGGAGAAATCGCTGACAGTGCCATCGTCTCCGAATCGGAGTGCGAGTCCGCTTAGAAAGAACTCGACGAGTGGGTACGCTCCTTTGGGAACATCGTCGCCTAGTTCAAGTGCAAGTCGTCGAAACTCGACGCTTTCTACTATGACCACTGAAAGTGAATCTACAACTACACAGTCTCCGACAAACAGTCGTCCGCCGTCTCCTGTGACTCCACAAGAACCTCAGCAACAAATAGTTGAGGGGCATATTTTATTTCCTCCGTCGTACTTTGGATATGGAGCGCCAGCAGGAACATGCTCTATATGTCTGACAGCGGAACGTTTTGATTCATGCATATTAACCTGCAGAGCGTGTAAACTTCAAGTCCACAGCACATGTACAAAGTCCGTCGTCACACCATGCATCCCAGCTTCCTTCCATCCTCACCGTGCGCGCGCTGCGTTTGTCCGCGCAATGGCAACGCTTTTGTTTAATTACAAAAAGTATCTGATACAGACATCAAAGAGTCCCTCAAAGCCAGCGAATATCTCGCCGTCGCCGTTTACAAATGGAGAAGAGAAACCATCGCCGTATCAGTTTAATCAGAAGGAGTTTTTGAGTCGGTTACCAAAGGATCATGTTCCTTATATTAGATTTCTGTTTACTACGCAGGCTGGATCAGAGTTTATAAATGAGATTGAAAATCGAACAGGATCTGCTGACAACAGCGATACCGAGAAGCCGTCATTAGGTCGCAGTGTGGTTCAGCAGGATAGAATCAGTGTATTTGACGCGATCATTGATGCTAGACGGAAGCGAGGAATCAAAGGCCGCGTACGTGGCGGACCAGCAGGTGGCAGCGAATCAGCCGAATTACTAGGCGATGCAACTCCAGAGTCCTGGAGCACTGTCGAGATACATATGGTGGGATCCAGTCAAGGCTACGTATCAGCTGTAGAAGCTATGGCGAAGTCTGCGCCGAATGGCCGTTGGCCTGCTAGGTTAGATGCGGATGTTTTGCGAACTTGCGTTGCATCTGGAGTGAGTCCTGCTGTTGCTGCTCAAGCAGCGATGAATGGAATGGGTGATTCGTCGCAGTTCTCGTCGCCGACGACGCCTGATAGAATGAGTGAGGGTGTGGGATTGGGGATTGTCAGTTAGGCAGCAGTGTATGAATATACTTCACTCTAGAATTTAAAGCAATCTATCTAACTACAGTCCATATATCAATTACTCTATATAGAAACGATACCTTCAAATATCTGCATCTCCTCGTAATATGTTATACACTTCAATCCGTAGATTAAATCGCAAACACGTGATGAATTCCTCGACGCGACGCGTGGGTGAAGGGTTTCTCTTCCTTCCCCATCCATCACGTCAAGCGCGTTTCTCACTTTTCTCTTTTGCAAGGCTCTCTAAGTAACGAATCCGTACTGGTCTTACCCTCGTTTCCTTCTCTTTTGGTGGTCAACGAGAATTGTTGATATTCTTTTGCTGGGAATATATTTTGCGTGCAAGGAAAGCTATAGAAAATGACTGAAGAAGATAATCAGAAGTACGTTTTCGATCCTCTCTTTGCTTCCAGATTCGTGGATCTGTCTAAAAATACCTGGCGTGTTCTTAGAGAGCTCTGATTCTGAAGAAACGTTGCCCTCTCTCAAAAACGGCTGCTAATTTGAGATTGTTTATAGGGCGTACAAGGAGCTGTCGAAGCTCGAGGTCGAGTTTGAGGATGCCGAAGTTGATATCCGTAAGATCGCACTCCTCTGACACTTCTAAATGCCTCAGTCTAACCGAGAAATAGTGAAATATTCTACAAAATTACTTAAACCTTTATACGAGCGACGGAAAGAAATCGTTAGTACATTGGATAAGTTCTGGCCTGCTGCGATCGAGCAAATTGGCGAAGACTTGGATCAGTATTTTACCCCTTTAGATGGCGAGGTGCGTATTAACAGCTAAAGACTACGGCTATGAGATGCTGATTATTGTGATATAGCTGATTGAATCGCTCATGTCGATTGAACTTGATAGAGATGAAACAGATCCGCGGACATTCACTTTATCTTTTACTTTTAAAGAAAACAGTTTCTTAGAATCTCTCACTCTGACCAAGACTTTTACTTATGTTCCTAAAAAGCCATTGAGCGCCGAAGACGAGGAAGAAGATAGCGAGGATATCACTGAATCGGCTCGGATCTCGTATACTTCCACAAAGACTCCAATGAAATGGAAATCTGGTCAAGATCTGACAAAGACAAAAGCGGGACAACCACCTAGCTTTTTCACCTTCTTCGACTGGGAGAATAGCGAGAAGGAAGGAAAGAAAGATGTTTTTGAAAATGCGCATGAAGTTGCTATTTTGATTGCCGAGGAACTGTACCCTAACGCAGTTAAATTATACAGTACGTCCCTGAACGCGAGATATTGAGCATATTATGAGTGTACTAACAGGTTATTAGCTGATGCTTTGAACGAGGAAGAAGATGACGATGAAGAAGAAATCGATCTTGAGGGTAAGTATTTATTCTTTTTAAGAAGAACTATTACTGACGTATCTTCAGACGAGGACGATGAAGATGACGAGGAAGATGAGGAGCCACCCAAGAAGAAGTCCAAAAAATGAACGTTAAAATATGAGATAATGCAAATTCTGGATATTATAACAGTGAAGAAATAAAACATATTAACAAAAATTTACAACGTAGCGGAAATAAATGCCCTGTAACACATCAAAAACCGAATAAAAATTTATACGCAGATACCCAAGAAATGCAAATCAAGAAAGACGGAAACTTTGCTGTAAAAGGATTCACGGCTGAAGCCTATTAGTTTGCCGCTGTGAATTATTTTGAAGTGACTTCCCAGACATTAATGTTTCCATCATCTCCACCGGTAATGATTATCTCATCATCAGCACCGAGCGATGGCTTTTCTTCTTGAGGGTCAAGATCACTAGGAGGCGCTGTTGATTTCCATTTTCGACTCCAAACGCATGAGTTGATTTCAAACACTGAATGCGCATCTTCCTCTTCGGCCACAACTTCCCACTCGCCCTTTGAAATCTCTTGGTACACAACCAACAGACCGTCGGCGCCTGCGGAGACAATACGCCCGCTGCGAGCGCTCCAACTGACGGAGTAAATAGGTCCAGTATGTCGCTTAGGAAGAATAGCTTCTTGCTGCCAATTTTCCGAAACAGGATCTGATCTGAATGTGGAAGGTATATCGCGTGAGCCAATAGTTCCAGTGATTGAAACTCGACTCCAGATACGCACAGTCTCGTCAGCTGAGCACGATACCAGACGCGCAGCAGAGCCAGCTTGAGACGGGGTCCGTTTGTCGAAATCGATACACCAGACAGTAGATCGGTGGCCCAAAATCTCGCCCGAACAGACCCAGTCGTCATCGTCTTCACGCCACAGCCGGATCGAGTCGTCGTATGATGCTGAAGCTAGCATATCTTCTGAAGGGTGCCATACTACATGTTTGACGTCTTGAGTATGATCTTGCAAGACTGCGATACATTCAAATTCTTCGTTATCCTCGTCGGCTTAGTAAGTGTTAGCGGGTTGCAGAGAACGAATAATGACGGACATACCCTCCCAAATCCACACACTCTTATCTCGAGAACAAGATGCTAGATATGCACCATCACTAGACCAGTCCACACATTTCACCTCATTCTCATGTCCCTCCAACGAGGCAACAAATTCCCACTCTTCCAAGCCGACATCGGCGCCATCATCGACACTGCCTGAGCTTCCGACTTCTTGCGCATATCTATCGTCATCTCGAATCCAGATCCCAACAGTTCCGTCAAAACTAGCTGTAGCCAGTACCAGTTCAGTCGAGTTTCCTGTCTTTGGTTTCCACGAAACTGAGCGTATACTGCGCTTATGATTCCCATCCAGATGCGCAACGGGGAAGTATGTGTTTAGCGAGTAGATCTGAGCAGCTTTGTCAGAAGTAGCACATGCCAATAAAGGCAGTGTTGGATGAGGAACAACGCTCCATATCCGATCCGTATGTGCCGGTATCGAGTGAACCTGGCGAAGTGGCATGTTTTTTGACGAATGAAACGAACAAGTCTTCAGTTGACGCGTTGCTGGACGACCACTGAAGCGTAAGAAGTTCAAAACAACACCCGGAAGTAAACAAACAACTGAAATTTCAGTCAAATATACACACAAATGTTCTATTTCCTAAGCAAACTACCTTTATGAGCAGTGTTTTGTTGTTCTATTGTTGACGCGAGTCTACAGAACCACACAAAAATTTCAAACTCCATCTCAATCTCCCATTACGCACGTGACTATCACGTGAATGACATCAGGTGGGCGTTGAGAGCCAGGATCTGGAGAGAGTTGAATATTCCGGGTTTTGCCAGGCTATGTGAGATCACGCGCTGGAAATAGCTTATTGAGTATTGTTTGCTCGGATCATAACTGTTATTATTGCTGTTAATATTGTGCTGGCTTGGGAAAGATCACAGAATGCACGATTTTCGCGGGGTGAGTATAAGATCACAATGAAGAGTGAGAGTGCTCTAACTAATGATGCCACGTCTGCAGTCAACAGTAGAAGACCTGGATCTTCCTCCAGCGTTTGTTATTACGCCCGGGACACCACTGGATCAGGCGCTGGAGATGTCGTTTGAGCGGTCATATTCGTATCTTCCTGTGGTTTCAGCAAAGTCGCGATCGTTAGTTGGATATCTGTCTGCAGAACAACTGAAGAAAGCGGCAGCAACAGGAAAACTGCCAAAGCCAGTATCAGGGAAGAACGACGGATTTGAGGAAGATGGAGCGATGATGGTTGATTTTGGAATTGAGACGGCGGGATCGTTCATGCAACGGTTTCCCAGGAAGCAAGAGTTCCAGAAGATCACACCTGATACTCCGCTCGAGGATCTTGAACTATTCTTTGAGAATGACCATGATTTTGCAGTTGTCACTGACGACGACAGAAAGTTCGTGCTTGGAGTCGCTGTGCCTGAGGATCTGGCGAGGTTTGTGGAGAGACGGCCGTCTATCTTAGTCAGAGAGTAGTCATCTCAGTCAGTGAGTAGCTACTCGATGAATGTGCTTTGTTTCAGACGATGATCTCGATCTTGCTGATCTGTTGCGAAGTGCATTGAGTCTACAAAACAAGAGCATAGCAGACAAGTTATGCGATATTGAATGCAATGCGCTGTCAACAATCAACTCACTTATCCACCCCAATTGAGTAATAATATACATTTGCTGCAATTGCACTCAACACTGCTGCTTCTTTATTATTACACTCTATTCTAATTTTTTATCTGTGAATACAGTGTCTTCAGTATTATAATTGTAGTATTGTTTAGCCACTTCAGTGCGGCGAGGTCATCGCAGCGAGACTTTGCTCAGCCTCTCCCAATGAGTCTGATCACCGCCAACCATCCCAGTCCAGGAAACACACCCTCGTTCTGCCTCGTCCACCATCACTAAAGCATTCTACAATCCTCTGTAGCAATCAGCAGAATGAGCCCTGTCTCGCCTCCAATCTCCACTGCCTCGTCAGCAGTGTCATCGCATCTGTATTCAATCTACGGGAAACTCTCGAACCAGCCGACCTCCTACGATCGCAAAGGCCGGTACAGGTTCGGCAGAGTCTTGGTGTGCTTTGCGTATGAAGGCTTGTTGAGCCTTGGCTAACTAGTTGTGTGTGTAGGGTGCTGGAACTTACGGTATTGTCAAAGCCGCTACCGTTATCGAGACCGGAGAACATGTCGCCGTCAAGGTCATCCTGAAGAAGAAGGTCGAGGGAAACGAATCCATGGTCCAGGAAGAACTTGATCTTCTCCAGCGACTCCATCATCCTCATATCGTTGGTTTTGTTGATTGGTTTGAGTCAAAGGTATCCTCTTTCTTATTACTTGCGTGCAAGTTGTGAAGTTAGCGGATCAATCAGATTAGGCAAATGTACTAATACGCACAGGACAAATACTACATTGTCACACAGCTTGCTACCGGTGGTGAATTGTTCGATCGCATTGTCGAGCGCGGAAAGGTGAGTGCTACTTCCTCTTTGATCTGGCACATCAAAAAACTAATAAATTGCAGTATACCGAAAAAGATGCAGTCCAAACCATCAAGGAGGTCCTTGAGGCAGTCGATTATCTCCACCTTCAGAACATTGTTCACAGAGGTAAGCTTCTTGCCTCTCACATCAAAGTGCTGAATGCTAACAAATAAGATCTGAAACCCGAGAACTTGCTCTACTTGACCCCAGAACCCGACTCGGCACTCGTTCTCGCCGATTTCGGCATTGCCAAAACACTTACTTCAGAGAGCCAGTCGTTGACCACCATGGCCGGATCCTTTGGATACGCCGCTCCAGAGATCTTGCTCAGTACTGGTCATGGAAAACCTTGCGATATCTGGAGTTTGGGAGTCATTACATATACTCTGCTCTGTGGATATATTCCCTTCCGGAGCGAGAGTGTGCCGGAGTTCATTCTTGAGGTGCGGGAAAACGGCGTGATCTTCCACGAAAAGTACTGGAAAGATATTTCTAAAGAAGCCAAGGAGTTCATCTTATCTATGCTTCAGACTGACCCTCTTAAGCGATCGACATCCAGCCAGCTCCTCAAGCATAAATGGATTTCAGGCGACACTGCCACCACCAGCGATCTGTTGCCCAACATCCGCGAGGGATTCAACGCCAGATCAAAGTTCCAGCATGCTATCGAAGCAGTGCGTTTGGCTAACAGAATCAAGGCTCTTGAATTGGATGACGATGACGATGATGTTTCGTTTGGTTCTGGTATCCCGGAAGTTGTCGCGACTGACTACTCTGACTCGTCCAGTGCATTCGACACTTCTATTGACGCAAATCTTAGCAAGGACTCCCTGGGTCTGCCGCCGACGACGAGCGCACGGAAAAGCTCGTTTGGAGCAAAGGGAAACGCCACTTTGATTTTCCAGGAAGTTGTCAAATCAGCTTCCCGTATGAAGAGCGCGGGCGAATTGACTGCTGACAGTGATGCCAAGCAGGATTAAGTGTATGCGAGATAATTAATAATGTGAATCTAATATTTTGAATACGGTAGCTGCTGTTGGACACGGCAGATTAGGATATGTTGAGGATAGTGAAAAATTTAATTTGACAAAATACTAAAAATACAGCACACAACGATTTTGAATCACTAAAAAAACACCAATCATACAATCAAATAACAAATAATAAACAACAAATCTAGGCCAAAACCCAAAAAAAGATGACTAAAAATACAGATTTTGAAGAATTGATCATTTAGTAATTATTTTCCCCCAGCACGTGTGGCAATAAACTGCGATATGATCAGTAAGAAGATACGATGAGATAAATACGAATAGATACGCACTTGTCTGTACTTTGCTAAATAGATTTTTAAAGTCTCAGAGTAGTTTTCAAAGCCGAGAGAAGTCATTGCGAACAATATATCTTCTCCGTTGACTGTTTTTCTCTTTTCTGCTGAGCATTTCTCGGATGCTATAAAATATTAGAATTGTAGATAGAGAAAGCTATTTGAAGACATACCCTCGCTTGTTATGAAAGAAATGAATTCGCTAACGCATTCTTGCATGCATTCTTTGGCTTCCTTTGATATTTTGGCGTTATCTGGTAAAGCCATTTTCATTATACGTGCCACTAGTTCGAATTAGTCAAATCGCAGTTCACATGACAATAGAATATGAAAAAGTAGAAGCAATAAATACCATTTGCAATTGGTAACCACTTGTCCTGTTCTTTAACTTCATAATCGCCATTAAAAACCCCAACGGCGTCTTCATCAAGCTCGCCTTCCATGCCTTCCATCATATCAAGACGTCCGTGAGATGGTCCATCCTCAGGAACGCCATCGCCACCACCTAAAAGGCTATCGTGTAAACTGGCAGCACCGTTGCCTACGGCATGACGCATGTGAACGGAGGTGTCATGAGTAGACTGGTTTTCGGTTTCAAGCATGTCGAGGATGTTTGCGATGTTGTCGTCGGTATCATCGTGCGGAGAGTGTTTTGGTGAGATGGACATGGTGTGAGCTGTGAGTGAAATAGAAAGAAATTGCCTCTAAGAATTCTATATGATATCCAAAATAGCCGGTAGATCAATAGCGAGTTGGCAGAGACTGTGAGGTCAGGATGAGTAGGAGATCAGGATGTCTCCACCCAGAAGTGCCGGTGATGCGAGACTGATTCGTTCTGCTTCGACCAGCGCAGTGATAACGCAATTCCCAGCTAGCTATCGTAATCTGAAAACAAGCAGCAATATCAACAAAGCCCAGCAGCTGTTTATTGTGGACTGTTGATGTTGAAGTTACTGTGAACTGTCGATTGTTGACTGAGTGTGCGTGGGCGATGAGCTCTGGGGACAGACAGGCCTAGGACTCTTCTTTTTCTCTGCGCTTTAAGAATCGATGAGTATGGCGGCAGTCTTTTTAGAGTTTCACAGCCCTGTAATGATTAGGTGGTTTTACTCAGTGTGTGGTGTAAGTTCTTCTAATAGCAAGACTATTAATATTATTAATTTACTATCAGTACTATTTATTACTGTAATTGTACTGTAATACACAAACAGATAAGAGCAAGAAGGGACTCATACTGATACTGCCGTCGTGGCCGCATTAGTTGTCTGCAAACTCTCTGCTCTATCAGCACACTAAACAGCTAAGAAACACTAACAAACTACATACGAACTTCTGCAGTCCAGACAGTACAGGAACTGTGCATGAACTCGCGTTTGTTGTGCTGCAAGTGCTGCTGCAGACGCGTACGAAACGCGTGAGGAACGCGTGCCGGGATATTGTTATTTATATTCATATATTTACACAGAAACAACAATATAAACATAATATAAACCACACTTCCTCATCCTGTCAAAACCATGTCCGTCTTCAAGCTCATTTCACTCACTCTAAGCGGCGACCTTACTGTATCCTTCTCTGCCAATCACCGCCTCTTCCGCATTTGCTTTCGCTCGCTATTTCCTCACTAAATCCTCATTAAATACCAACTATCTACTAATCAATTCTACTAATAACTCAAATAAAGCCTCTTCAGTGCCACTTTTCTCCTGTTCTGTGACCAAAACTCAACCTTTGCCCCTGGCTCTGCGGCTTTGTCATTATTATTCCCGCTCAGGAAATACACTAACCTCTTTGGGACTAGCTCGCATTCCCGACACGTCCAAAACGCGTCGCGTCGCGTTCGTTCGTTTTCATCTGGCACCAGTTGTGCCCCTGGACTCATGCGCTTTTAGCGAGACGCGTGCCTGTGACCTGGAACTCACCGCCTAACAGCAACCCCCTTCGTGAGATAGTCCTCGTACGGCTGCCCATCTTCGCTGCCTCTACTCTTTCTCTTCTCTTCCTCCTTTTTTTCTCCTCCTCAGACCTTCCTTCTCTTCTTTCTCTCGTTACTCCTTCTTCCTGCTCCCGCCATGGTTGCTTTTCTCGGGTCGACGACTGCCTTCGCCGTCGCCGCGGCCCTCGCTGGCTTGGTCGCCGGAACTCCTTCACTCGATTTCCCCGTCTCCGAGCAGTACCCTCCCGTCGCGCGCGTTGGTGACGCTTTCTCCTTCACAATGTCTTCCTACACCTTCACGTCTTCTTCCTCGGACGACCTCTCTTACTCTGTCTCGGATCTGCCGTCCTGGCTCTCATTCGATGCCTCATCCCGTCTCTTCTCAGGTACCCCTTCGACCTCGGATCTGGGCTACGTGACGGTCAATCTCGTCGCCACCGACCCGTCTGACAACACAAACGCGTCTTCCTCCGCGACTTTCGTCGTCACGAACTCTGCTGCGCCCACCGTCGAGCTCCAGGCAATCGACCAGCTCCAGCAAAATTACTCGACTTTCTCGTCCAACGGCATAGGTTTCGTTCCGGATTCAGGCTTCCAACTGCAGTTCTCCGGCGGAACGTTCAAGGGAAACGTCTCTGCTGTCTATGGTCTCTTCTCTGGCCTCACTCCGCTTCCCAGCTGGATCTCCTTCGATCCTTCGACCTTGACTTTCTGGGGAACCACTCCGGCGCTGCCTTCCAACATCGCTCCTCCCCTGAACTTCGAGTTTGTTCTCGTTGCCTCGGATGTCAGCGGCTACTCTGCTGCAGAGACCTACTTCACCATTAACGTTGGCGAGCACACCTTGGCCGGCACTTCTGTCAGCGTCAACGCTACCGAGGGTAAAGAATTCTCAACTACCCTCGACGTCCTGCTTGATGGCGCTGAGATCGACAGCGCAAACATCACCAGCATCACCGTCAACGGCACTGATTCCTGGATGTCGTTCAATCAGAGTACATTGACCCTCAGCGGTACTCCTTCTGACGACGACGTTGGAGAAAGCTCCCAGGTTACCGTCATCGTCGTTGATTCTTACGGCGACGAAGTCCAGGTCGACGTCGAAGTGTCTGTCTTCTCTAGCGACAACTCGACAGCTATCAGCATTTTTGGCGACTCCGGCTTGAATAACGTCACTGCCACCCGCGGCCAGAGCCTGAATTATTCGCTGACTCTCGAGGATACCAGCGAGATAAATAGCATGTCGGCCACCTACGAGCCTTCCAGTGCCTCGTCGTGGCTCACATTCGATGAAGACGACTACACATTCACCGGAACTGTTCCTTACTCGTTGACTTCCGTCAAAGTGCTCTTGACTGCTGAAACTACTGACGACACCAAAGAGACTGCCATGTTCTACTTCAACGGCAAAGGTGCCACTGCCACCACCACTATGTCTGCTTCCTCGGCTTCATCTACTCACCACCACTCAAAGACCATCACCACCCGCACACTGTCTTCCGCTACTAGTACTGCCGTCTCGAGCAGCGCTGTTCCCAGCTCTGCAAAGGCAACGCCAACTGCTGCCGCTGTCTCAACATCGTCCAAGAAATCAAACACCAAAGCTATCGCGATCGCATGCGGTATCATCATCCCTCTCGCAGTCATCTTTGCCGCGGTTATGCTCTGGTACTGCTGCTGCTATGGCGGAGCTGGTGCTGCTCGTCGTCGTCGCGATTCAAACCAGACTGCTGTCTCTCCCTCCGGTGGATCGCAGATCTCAAAGCCGTTGCCGATTGAGGATGACTGGCCGATGAACAATCCCACACCCGTCAAACCCTCGCGTTCGTGGGACGGCCGCAGATTATCTGGTCTCTCGGTATTCTCAGGCCACAGACGCACCTACTCTGATCTCGAGAAAGAGCAGCACACCGCCGTAGGCGGCTTCGTGATCCCCTATGACCCAGACGACAGCTCACGCCCGCGCCGTTCACGACTCTTCCGCAACTCGCGCGACTCTTCTCATCATACCCGCGGCAGCAGTATGGCGCGTGATCGTGACTCGATGGCTAGTCTGGCAACTGTCGCTACAAATGAGATTTTCAGTGTGCGGTTAGTGGACTCGAGCAACAACGACATCGCAAACTTGGCGCGTAGTGGGTCAAGTGCTAGCTCGGCAAGCGATGGTAGCAGCGATAGCGATACTAGACGTTACAGCTCTGCCCAGCGAAGCATGAACTCAGCTGGAACTATTGGTGCATTTTCGACTTCTTCGTCTGATAGACTGGGCGCTGTTCGCGAGGAGGATATTGGCGATGAGACCGACAGACTGGTTCGAATCCCGGGTATCAGAAGCGATACTCCAATGTCATATGATCGCAGCACAACTGTCTCGAGCAGCGAAGAGTCGACCCAGCAATTCGAGCTCGTCCCTGGTGCTCGTGAATGGAGAGAACGAAGCCGGGGGCGTGACGCGTCTGAAAGCGAGCCTCGATTGGTAGCATTCACAAACGGAGGACGACCTGCTAGTCGAGGAAGTGTCGGCGGGTCAACGATCTTCCATCACCATAGACCTGATCAAAGTCAGACAAGTGAGATTGACGATGACGGACAAGTGTTTTTGTAGTTTGAAAAATAGCTCTCTTATTGTTTAATTTTTATTGATTGATTGTTGTAGAAGTTGGTTTTTTTGTTGGCGTTTATCATTTTTTATTTGAAGTTGGAAGATGTTAGAATGATCTAGAGATAACATGTTCAGGTGTACTATAATATATTTGAATTATTTCCTCAATTGATGAGACGTAGTTTAAATCTCATTATGTGTCAACAAGACTATTATACATGGCCGTTACACAGCCAACTGCAATGCACTTATCATACAACACTTTAACCACCATGCAATGTAGACGCAAATAGAATCAGATCTTGATTCTGAATCACATATGCCTCTTCGCCTTCTAATTCCCAGTCTGCGTCGTTGATCAGGACTAAGATCCCAGGTCGTCTGCAGAGTATGTGGTTAGCCATGATCCTATAAACACAGCTCATTTATCATGAATAGTAGACTGACTTACACATGATAGTCTTCTATCACAAACAGATCCTTTCGTTTATCTGTCATTTTCTCATCGCACAAGTATTTTACTAAATCAGCAACTGTACAGCTCGACTCGTCAAGCGTGATCGCCAGTGCTCGCTCGCCGCCAAAGAGAATCTCCAATCCGCCACTATTCACGTCAGTATAAGCAGAATACCAGTAATAATATCCGAGTACTTACGAGAATTCAACTGTGCATTGCACTGCCATTGCGCGCTTTCTCACTGGGCTGGCTGGCTTGTAGTTGCTCAAAGTCTGTAGACTGCCTGGGAGTATGATTTTCAGGGGTCTACTGGTCCTCGTTCACTAATGTTGATCTTTAGCCATCCCAGCTTCACCACCCACGAACAATGTCCTCACTCCAGCAACTGTCATTGTATGCTGCTTTTGCTCCCTCGAAGCTTCAGCATGTACTTTCGACGCTATCAGCCATAACTGGTATGCAGCCAATGAGTCTGCTGCAGCAACACATCCTCTTCTCTCCATCAATATCAGGTCATGGATCAGGCAGTTCAGTCGTCATGGCCGGCGCAGCCGGCTCAGTCACGCCGCTCGAATCATCTAGGATAGACGTCTCTCGAAGTTTACCGCAAAAATCAGAGAAAGAGTCCGCACCACCGCCAGAATGGACGCTGACGATCGCAACAATCCCTGAAGCTGGCAAAAGACCGGTGCAAGTACAAGCAATCTCAAAGACAAAGTTCAGACCATCAGAAGAATACGATCAGAATGTCGATAATACTACCTCATTGTTCAGATTTTTACGTGCTTTGGATTACGTCTATGCGTTTGATTATTTAGAAAAAGGATACATATTCGTGCACAACGCGATGCTGATTATTAAAATCTCCCAAATTTCACCACAACTGCCACTACAACTGCACGAAATCCCAATGGGCGGCGACGGTGACCAAGTAGCTGGAACAGTGGCTAGAGGCAGGGATCCTGATACCGCAAAGTTTGTGAATACGTGGGTTGTCCATGCATACGCCGAGATAGTAACCGGTCCTGTGACGGTTGGCGATGATCTTGAAAAAGTCAATATTGCAATTGAAAGATTAGAGAGTCTAAAAGTGGAGATGGGTGGGTTGTTTGATTTAGAAATACCTGATCGTGCACTATTGGATCCTAGAGTGCAACTGAGACGGTGATTGGTGTATAGATAGAGCAGATGTACTATAGCAAAATGAATTTTGAACTACAAATCTTATGCTGTAACACGTACAGAAGACCCGGCAAGGAAAGCAAGAACATCGTCTACTGTATCGCGGAAAAATATCTCATAAGTGGAATCGCAAACATATCCCATATGCGGCGACAGCAAGATCTTATCTCCAAGTGTTCGCAGTTCACTGTCAGCTGGCATCGGCTCTATATCATAAACATCCAAAGCTGCACCGGCAATAATATCTTCCTTGAGCGCTTTGACAAGTGCAGCTTCGTTAACTATCGGACCTCGCGATGTGTTTATCAAGAATGCGGTCTTCTTCATCATCTGAAAGTCACCCTCGCTGATCAGATCAACTGTTCGCTCAGATAACACTACGTGCACGGAGACAAAATCGGATTGTCTCAGAAACTCCTCCTTACTTCCCGCAAACTCAACTCCTGCAGCAGCAGCCTTTTCAGCAGTCATATTCTGACTCCATGCGATTACTCGCATCCCAAATACCTTGGCTACTGTCGCAACTTTGAGTCCCAATCGACCCAGTCCCAAGATTCCAAGCGTACGCCCGTAAAGCCCTGACGGTAAACGGCCTGCTTGCCAGATGGTTGCAGTACTTGGATCAGTCAATCGATTCGCATTTGGCACGATATTCTTGGCCAAAGCAAAGATCAAAGCCCAGATCAGCTCAAGCGTAGAATCTGCGCCTGATCCAGTCCCACACACCGTCACGCCATGCTTCTTAGCTGCTTCTAAATCAATACCAAGATTTCGCATTCCTGTCGTAACCAACAGCTTCAAATTCGGCAAAGCAGCAAACGCAGACGCGGGGAACTTCGTTCGTTCTCTCATGATACACAGGATCGTGAACTGCTTCAACCTCGAGATCCCCTCTTCCTCGTCCGCTGGATGGTCTGTAAACACCGTAATTGGGATTCCAGCTTGCTCAATTGGACTCCAGTCTGCCAGCTTCAGAGCGACAGACTGGTAGTCGTCCAGAATCGCAATTGAATGCTGCATTATCGATATCCGAGCAGTCGCTGTCGAAAATCGTAGGGTTTGTTTGCTTGTTTAAATCTATCATTCTATATAGGAGTCAGGATCATCGGTTATCGAAACGTGACTTGAACCAAGTTCAAGACCGGGTAACACTCTCTTCTAGAATAACTTCGTGAGCAACTTCTGATATTCACCAGCACTCAAACTATTCAGACTATTCAAGCAATTCACAATGTCTTCTTTAGATTCACAGGCGTTATCTCGAAAAGATCGATTAGCACAGCTACGAAATTTGAAGCGAAAGCGCGAGGAGAATTCGTCAACTGCTCCTGCAGAAAGCGAATCAGCTATTCAACCCTCTGAAACTGAGGTAGCAGAAGAGTCCGAAACTGTGCAAGAGGAAGATAGTACTCCGTATGCTTATCACTGCTTATCATTGTGCTGTGATGTGTGAAGCTAACACGAACGTACAGATACATATCGAAACGAAACTATGATCCAGAATCGCGGGCACCCAAACAGGGATTTTTTGAGCCACCAACAGCAGCTGCTGATGTTGCTACAGTCGAAGAAGAGGCAAAGCGAATTGAAGATGAAATGGCAGAGAAAGAGGAGGCACACGATGGTGATTTAGAAGAAAAGGATTCAAAACCAGAATTAGACGTGACCAGCTTACGGCCGCGTCCAGCAAACTGGGATATCAAACGACAAATAGCAGACAAACTCGAGATTCTACAAAGACAAACGGACGTAGCGATCAACAGAATCGTGAGAGAACGCGTGCGAAGTGCGTCGCCTGGTGCCGGCGCTATTCCTGCTGGGGTCGATCTGAATAAAGTGATGGAGAAGATGGAGCCTAACTCTGCTTCGTGATCGCTTTGTGATTTTAGTTTGGGAATGTTTGTATTATAGGTTTATATTCTGATATGTTACGGTATTTGTTTGTATATTATAAAAGTGTTGTGTATTAAGTGAGATTGAATTGAAGTTTCGATATTGCGTTCAACGTACTTCCACGCACGCTTTCATTGTCTTCCTCACCAAACATTCTTGGTTATAAACAGTTTTAATACTTTAAACAATACTATATAAACTACTCTCTACTCTTCAATCAATATAAATCCACGTCTGACAAGCGTAAACACATTCAATGAGCTTTCACGTGACTAGAGTTGCTCCAATAGGACTAGGGCAAATTGTCAACTCAGTAATGAAAACCTGTGGGATTCGTATAATTCAGATAGAATCAACAAAAGACTCACACAGCGGCACTTCAGAGAAGAAATTGGCTGGTTTTTACGTGGTTTGACGTTGGGTATTTTGCGTATTTTGGTTTATGGTGTCGAGGAACGACGGCGAGAGGACTTTCAGCTTTTCACGAATTGAAATACCATGTGCTCAATGAGTAGTTGATTATCAGCAGCAAAACTACCAACAAGGAGCAGCTGATAAAGCAGCTGAAAGAGGAGTTCATGCGACGAAGACTCTTTCGAGCGAATATCTCAGGTCTGAATGTGTCTGCAACCACGGTTTCTGGCATTGTCAGACGCGGGAAAGGCGTTGACGACGCGCTTAGACCTGGATATCCGCAAACAACCTCAATATGCTGCTGTACACCACGTTCAACAGAAAACTCAGCTATACCGAAGTATTGGCTGCGAAAACGGATACAGAGACAATCGCTTGTTTGTGAACCAACAATCTGGATTGGACCGCAACACACAATGTATGAAATGCGCAGATTCGTTCATTTAAGCAAACCTCGAGGAGACAATTCTCCGAAATCAGCACAGAATGGAGTATCTTCGAGATTAAATACAGAGGACTATTTTGTTTCGGAAACGAAGAGTACAGAAGAATTCGCATTGGGGCAGGGCAGACATTATATGAAGCTAAAACTGCCGGACCAAGGGAAATTTAGCAATTCACTCGACGACAATAGTGCACACATCTTCACAAGTCCTTCTAGCAACGTTGACTCTAATTCATTATCAGAAGTCCAGCTTGATGCTGAACTAATTGATCCAGACAGATCAAAAGAACTAGATGAGATATGGCATTCCACACACGAAAAGTTCTCAGAAAACATTCAGAATTCAATAGACGTGATGACGGATGACCATGGTCTATCAATTACCGAATTATCTACACATTTGCATGGAATTTTAGCGTCCTCGCCGTTGATGACGCTGGCTCCCGACCTTACCCGACAGTGGGATCGACAAGATAGTAACACGGTTGCAAATCTACATTCAATGTCACATCAGAACACGGCATATACAACAGAAAACGACGATGGAGTATACAGGAAATTTACCAGATCTGCAAAGACGATGGTTGTGCAGTATATAAACGATTTTGAAGAATACCTGGCAAACTCCATGCCGACTTTTATCCCAGTCACAGAGGATCCGAGTGAAGAAGAGCAATATGAAGTTGAGGTAATGGGGAGTGAACCTCATACTGATCAAAAACCTGAGGCGGAAGAAGACCTTCAAGCAGAGAAGTCCTCAAAGGAATCTACTGTACCTCTATCAGGTTAGTTCTCTACTGCATTTTCACTCATTTTCACACTGAAAATTTCTAATTCCGCATTTAGATATGATATACTCCTTTGTGAGATATCTTTCCGACGACCCTAATCTTCCCAAAGCGCCAAAAAAGAGACTAAGCGTACTAGACATGCGTCTCCAGCTCCAACAAGACCATCTCTCACGATCAGAAGTCTCGGATATCGCACGACAACTGTTTAAATTCGAAATAACTGATCCGGCGATCATTGAGGATTTGTTCTCTCATATGTATAAACATGGAATGCTTGCTGATATCGTTCGTTTTGGATTGAGAGTTTTTGAGTTTTGGGCTGCTGTCGAGGTGACAAGCTCGTTCATTGTGTACAAGACAAAACATCAGGAACTTGCATTATCCAACATTTTCAGAGCGTGCGTTGAGTTAAAGCAATTACATTTTGGTCGACATTTGTTAGCCGATGTCGCTCTAAGTCCAAAGTTTGCTGAAAAGGGTTATTTCGCTGGTAATGATCTTGCGATTCTGGAAAGAGAATTGTTCACTCGCGCCCGTTTAGAACTGAGTATCCAGGAATCAGACGATGTTGACGCGATTATTGAACTACTCGATTCTCGCGCTACAAGCGGAACTGTGCGAGAATATGAATCGACAATGACAATGACTATTTGTCGTCTAGCTGGACTAGGAGTAATTGACTCTGCGATTGATTTATTTGCTGACTTTGAGTTTCAAGAGCCGCAGATTGCGTTGACTGGAATCGCGCAAGCTCTTCCGCAGGGATCTGAGATTAGTAATGCATTGTTACACGAATTTGTGGAGTCGGCTACGAAGAAATTAGCTGCTGCTGATCAAGACTTTGATTCTCTGGCATTTTTAGCAAGGCTTTCTACGCGAGAAAATATCCTAGAAATTTGGAGTCAGATAGTTACAGGTTCACAGAGAATTATTAATCGATCAGAGGTTGTTGAGCACAAGAAATGTTCACGATCTGAGAAATTGACAAAGGGTCTGATTGAGTCTTTTCTGAACCAGAGTGTGAGGATTGGGGATCATACTGCTGTTGTGCGGATTTTGCAGACGTATATGCCGCATAAAGTCCACAAGAGTATAAACGCTATGTTTTCGGTCACCGTGTTAGAGCAGCAATTGATGCGTACTTTTGGCGAGAATATCTCGGTTATTGCAGAACAACGGTTGATCGAGACAGCGACTGCTATCTTTGATGCGCAGAATCAAAGAGTGTCCCACGCTACACTAGATATCTTGCTTGAGCGTATCGCATCTGACGAGCTGGTAACGTTGCAAAGGACAAAGTCGTTGTTTGTCATGGCTCTCCTAGCTGCGTTGCAAAGAGTCGAGAAAGTGAACGTGACACAACAAATGTGGCGGCATCTTTACTCGATGATTATTGCCGGCGGTGAAAGACTACAGACTGAAGTTGTAACCCGGTACTATGGCTACGTCGGCCGTCATCATGCTCGTAAGATCATGAAAGCACATCTTGACCAATACCGTGAATCAGGAGATTACAACTTCAACCTAGTCTATGGATTCATGACATCGGTAATGAGGAACCCTCTATACATCTACGAAGAGCAGGTTTATATTCTACAATCAACGATTTTGAGCTTAATGTCTCATATCAATGCGAACCACGGAAAAGATTGGGCATCGGTGGAGAGAGCTGCAAAAAGGACAGTAGCAGCTACTCCTTCGAACGTGCTGGAAGCAAAAGGAGAGTTTATTGACAATCTGGTTCTTATGATTCACAGTCGTTGGAGACTACCGGATTCGTTTTTCGAATGGTATTTACACTTTGCTATTGTGCATAATCAGTTCGAACCTGCCCTTCAAATTATCCGTGTTTCTAGCGAGGACAAGCTGACCCCTGCAATGAGATTGGACATGACGAAGACTGAGAATCTCCCAAAGTTAGCGTCGATACCGCAGAAGATACTTACACAGATACAGTACCAAGCTCTTGTTGCGCGACAACCTCGATTTGCTATCCAGGCATGTATCATTGAACGAAGACTATTCAATACAACAGCAAGACGTGACGCCGAACAGTTGATTCGTGCGTGCTTTGCGTTGCTTGAGTTTGAGACGAATAGAGGAATTGCGCTGTCGGACTTTGACGTGCGATTTCAGTGTTCAAAGTTGCTCGATATCCTCCGAGGTCGGTTTGCTGCTCAGTCGAAAACGGCAGTGGGAGATCTACTGAGAAAATCGCTTTCTAAAGCGTACGAAGATGGCCCAGATGATTTGAAGGCAGGTGAGGATGAGTTGATTCTTGTCAATGAAGGAGCGCTGAAATGGCTGCTGGAGTTGTGTGTGGCTACTACATCGCCGCACACGGCTTTGCCGGTAGAAGCGTGGCTACGGGATCTTGATATGATATATGAAGTCGTATCACGGAATATCTCTGATCCCAAAGCCCTAGCAAAGGTAGCGCAGACGTATTATCGGTTGTCGAGGATGGTTAAACAGTACGCGGAGATGTACGAGTGGTGGAGTAAAGAGCTTACGGTAACGAACTACGGGCCTAGGTCTTGGTTTGAGTACCACACGAAGCGGGCACTTGCGGAGGCTCATGAGAGCACTTCGGTTCGTAATGAGGTAGATACAGTATAAAGTAAGTTTATCGTTGGAGTGTGGAAATTACATATTTTAACAGAGCAGCAGTGTTTGAGGAGAAGCGTATATAAGTTGGCATATTGTCTTTTTGCATATTGGGTCATGGATGTTTGGAATATCATTGCATATCACTATAGTCCCTTCTTGAATGGTAATACCTAAATAGAAACAAGTAAATAAACTCGCCGCTCATCTTGCGGCTCGTCGGTAATATGTGGCACGAATACCGGGGAAGACGCCGCGGGCCGATTTATTACCATCAAAGAGAGTTGACCGGAGGCGGAGCAGAGACTGGATTGGACTGGACTGGCTGGACTGACTGGACTGGACTGAGAGTGCTGGACTGTTTACTTATCGTGCTTCTGCTGTTGAGTTCACTCTGTCTACTTATCCCGTATCGGCATCATCACCTCTCAGTATCAGCATCAGCATCATGACTCGTGTGCACAAAATTGCATCTATGCCCGGCGACGGCATTGGCATCGAAGTCACCGCCTCCGCAATTGCAGTCCTCCAAGCCTGCGCAAAGCTTTGCGGCGACTTCGAGCTCGAGTTTGAAGAACTTCCCTACGGAACAGCGTACTACAAAGAAACAGGCGCGTATTTCCCGCCAGATGGACTCGACGTGTTGCGAAAGTTCGACACGATCTTATTTGGAGCGGTGGGTATGCCGGACGTGCCGGACGCGATCTCGCTTTGGGGATTACTCCTCGCGATGCGTGGACCACTGCAGCAGTACGCGAACGTGCGCCCGGTCAAATGCCTCAAGGGCATCGTACCCGCCGTGCGCACCGCGAAACCGGAGGATATCGACTGGGTTCTTGTTCGCGAGAACAGCGAGGGCGAGTACGCGGGACAAGGTGGCCGTTCGCATCGTGGGTTTGACTGGGAAGTCGCGACTGAGCTGGCGATTTTCACCAGACATGGCGTGCGTCGCATCATGCGCTACGCGTTCGAGATCGCGCAGTCGCGTCCTCGCAAGTTCTTGACCGTGGTCTCAAAGTCAAACGCTCAGCGCTACGGTATGGTGCTTTGGGACGAGGTCGCCGAAGAAGTCAGCGAAGAATTCCCCGACGTCAAGTGGGACAAGATGCTCGTCGATGCCATGACAGTCCGCATGGTCCACAAACCGCACACTCTCGACACTATCGTCGGATCGAACCTCCACATGGACATCCTCTCCGACCTTGCCGCAGGTCTCGCGGCCTCGATCGGAATCGCCCCGTCGGCGAACATCGACCCTCTCAAGAAGAGTCCTTCCATGTTTGAACCCGTTCACGGCTCGGCTTTTGATATCATGGGCAAAGGCATCGCCAACCCGTTCGGCGCAGTCTGGTCCGCCGCAATGATGATGGAGTTTCTCGGTGAATTCAAGGCCAGTGAGATGCTGATGGAAGCTATGAACAAGTGCTGTGAGCAAGGCAAGACTACCAGTGATCTTGGCGGAAAGCTAAACACTCAGCAGGTCACCGATGCCTTGATTGCCAATCTCGCTATTTAAGTATTTTTCTTGAAGTACCTATGCCATTAGTTGATTTCTTAATAAATTGTTCATTCACATACGTACTGATCCATAGCTGTGCGTGAAAGAAGTATGCGCAAAGGCATGTCAACGTACAAATACGCACTAAGGCGCAGACATCCCACCTCAATCGAGACGCAAGTGCAATCTCAGACTCATTATTTTTGGAGTCATCCCATTTATAAACGATTACAAACAGCTACCATTAAAGAATACTATTATGACACAAATGTATAATATGCAAAATGCTGAATTGTAAAACATACCCAAACTAAACAAAAACACTATAAAGATACTACCCCTTTATACATAAATATAAATAGCACACATGCAATTGAAACGATTGACTCTAAAGGTTGATACTCTTACAACATGAAACGGAAACCAGTCTTGCCGTCCATACCGTCTACAACCTCACCGGCCTCGAGTCTCTTGTTTACTCTGATGATCTGCCATCTCAAGACAACACATCCAACAACAGACAAAGCGGCGAAGGCAAGGCAGAGACCGAAACCTCCATAGAAGTGGGGAGAAGCACCAGAGGAGAAGAGGTAAGGCATGAAGATGTTGGGAACGTTGAAAGCAATGTTGACGATGGCAATACCAGCAGCACGCTTCATAGGAGGCTGGTTAATGATACTGGTGATCCATGCGAAACCAACACCCCAGGAGTTGTAGATCTGCAAGAGAATCATAATGGCAACGTAACGAGGAGCAGTCTTAGTGGTGGCAAGACCGATGGCGAAACCAATGACAGAGACCAAAGGACCCCAGACCATATGCCAGAAACGCTCACCGGTACGGTCAGAGTGGACGGCGTTGCAGAAACAAGTGATGGCGCAGAGAATCCAAGGGGGAGCAGTGAGAAGCAAGGTCTCGGTCTCGCCGTAGTCAAGAGAGTCCACAATAGTAGGGAAGACAGTGTTGATGGAAGCAGTACCAGCAATGCAGAACAAGATCTCACAGAAGTTCAAAAGCTTAGTATCAGTGATGGCAAGCTTGATCCCCTCTCTGACGGTGATGTTCTTGTTGGCGATGTTGCCGCCGACATGCTCAGCCTTCTCAGCATCGATAATTTCATGAGCGACCTCATCATCAACCTGGAACTCGGTAGCAGCAGCTTCCTGGATCTTGATATCCTCCAACAGACGAACGACTCCCAACAGACGCTCCTCCTTGGTCAACCAACGGGTGTTCTGGGGCAGACTGGGCAAGATGGGAATACAGATAAGAGAGAAGCCGACGGTGGCGACACCCTCGATGATGAAGAGCCATCTCCACGCGGCCTTGCCGTGAACACCGTCAAGGTTCTTCATGACACCGTAGGAGATGAAACCAGAGAAAGCACCGGAGAGATAGGAGCCGAGAATGAAGATAGAGGAGCGCTTAGCGAGCTCCTGCTTGGTGTACCAGCAAGAGAGGTAGTAGATGACACCGGGGTAGAAACCAGCCTCGAAGATACCGATGAGAATACGGACGGCAACGAGGGGACCGAAGGACTGGACCTCAGAAACCATGGAAGACAAGATACCCCAGCAAAGCATGATGACGGGGAGGTAGATGTTGGGCTTGCCGAGACGGGCGAGTGCGATATTGGAGGGAATCTGCATGATAATGTAGGAGACGAAGAGGATGGAGACACAGGTAGAGTACTGGGCGGAGGTGAGCTGCAGGTCCTCGATAATGGTTCCGAGCTTGGCGGCGGCGATGTTGTTACGGTCAAGGTAGCTGGGAGGAGACTGTTAGTGATGGTATTCAAGGAAGTCTGCCACGAAGCGGCGAGAAAAAAGTGGGATTTACGTACTTGAGAATGTACATGCCGACCATCAATGGCAGGATGGTAAAGTCGATTTTGAGCTTGAGTTTGCGCTCGAGTCTCTTGCGCTCGGGAGAGTCCCTAGGGGGAAGCTCTATGTCGTCAAATTCGCCAGCAAATTTCCCGAGGGCCTTTGTGAGCTCGATATTATGGACTGAGACTTTGTCTGTGATAGAGTTTGCGGTTTCGACGGGCTCCATTGTTGCTGTGTTCAAGCGAAGAGTAAGGGAAGTAGAGTGTGGGGAGTGTGGAAGGAGGAGAAGGAGGAGGCCGGGGGGGAGAGGAGGGAGTTATATATGAGAGCTGGGGAGCTGGGGAGCGGGTTTGGGGCGAGTGGAGAGCGGATTGGGATTGCGATTGTGGGGAGAGCTTAAGGCGGAAAAGGTTAACAAGGTGTGAGCGTACACGGACTGTGGGGGTGCTCTGGAGATTCCAGATTCCACCGGAAGTGGCATGACCCGGGATTATTGAAGATGTGATAGCATAGGATAGTAATAGTAATAGTGATAAGGATAATAACGATAATAATAGTGATAATGACAGCAATAGTGATAATGACAGCAATAGTGATAATAACAGAGATAATCTCAGGGACAGCTGACAACAGCTCAGGCGATTAAGCAGTAAAAGAGAGTTCAAACTGGCTGTGTTTCCTGGGGAAAATTGGACGGGATGAGTGAGCACGAGAACGGTGTGGCTAACCGGAAGCGGCTTTGGCGTTCCGAGACTTATGTGAGGGCGAGAAGCAAGTGGTGTTATTAGTTAAAGTGGAGCTGCATTACAGTACAGTAGTATATAATAGTAGAATAACATACTAGAATAACATACTAGAATAACATAGATTAATAAAATAGAATAGTATAAAATAGTATAATAGCGACTCGTAATAATTAGTACTAAATATTAAGCAATGCAGCTTTACTCGCTCCCGCACTTTTCGTGGCGAAAAACTCTGGCAAACGGCAATCCGGCTCCGAGGCACAGATAAGCTTCGGCTTAGGTCCATCTTCAAAAACCTTATTCATCTTGGAACATCCTATCTCCTATAATTAATATTATTTTTATTTTTATTTACTGATGCAGTTGTCTGCTGTTCTGACAGTATTGTAATCCAGCTGTACTGCTTGTCTTTATCATGTACTCTATTACTCTTCTAATACTCTCCTCTCTATGTAATGCACTACATTCTATTGCCCACTACGCACGAGCTCTGTGGGGCAGCTGCGCTAGCAAGTTCCCGTTTGGATCATTCAAGGCCGCACAATTCCGACCGCCTGCGCGTCCACTGCCCAGTCTAGTCTTTCTTCGTACTCCACCATCCCCGTACTCCACCATCCCCGTACTCCACCATCCCGCTCTTCGACCCGCTCGTCTCTAACAGTTCCTGCTCGCCTGATCTTCGTCGTCCGCGTCCCTGCATGACTCCCCGCGCACTTCTTCATTTCCTCTTTATTACTGTGCTTCCTCCTCGTCACAAATCCTCAATCCGGCACAGCTTTCCCCGGTCCACCATCCCCGCGTGTTCTCCTTTAAATCCACGCCGTTTCACCTCATCAAAGCGTCCTACCATCCCGCTTCTTAGCGCGGGATAGTATCTCCGGTGGCGTCCCCCTCTTCTTCTTCTCATCCTCCCTCTAGACCCCCAACTTTGCCCCTTCGTACCCTCGCATTCTGCTGCCCTTTCACATACGTGTCTTGCGGCATCTTCTGCTACTCCTGCTGCTGCTTCTGCTACTGCTGCTACTGCTGCTCCTGTCAACTGTTTCCTCTCCTATAGCTTTATCCGCTCCCCTCCACCGCTCTAGACTTAATCCTCGCCTATCGGCTCCGGGATTATGTCTCGGCAGATCCTCGGCAATAGCTCAAACTAGACTCAAATCCCTGAACTCTATACTCTTAAGCTCTCTGTCTTCAGACTCATCCATGAAAGCAATCCACCGCCTTAGTTTGTATTCTTCAAATATATCAGAATAGCATTGTCTTTGCTCTGTTTTCCTCGGCTAATTCTCGTTTGCTGCTGTCATTTGCGTAGTGTAAACAGCTCTCGTTCTTCCTGCGTAATTCGCCATAATTCTCTTTTGTCCTTCTGCGTTGTCCATCTGGCGAATTTCACCTCTCTACTTCGCCATCTTCTCCCCCATTTTTCATTCTTCTCCTCTCGTCCAACTACTTTTTCGGTTTTCGCTTTTTTACTCTTTTCCTTACTTCTGTCTTCTATAACAACATATCTAAATACCATTTTCCTATCTTAGCGAATCACAATATCCCCTCAACGATGCTCTTCTCCCACTCTCAAGTCCCCCCCACCCCTCCCTCTCCTTGACCACCAATCAACCACCCAAGTCAAATATCATCATGCACTTTGTCAAGTCAAAGTTTTCTCTATAAATCCCTTTTTCTGTTGTTTAATTTTAATTTTATCAAATTCCCTGTCTATGCCTAAGCCAGCTGCTTTGAGATGTGTCGCGCTCCTGCCATGTCTGATATGTCCTCGCCAATGCCCTCTCACTCTACCTCTATATTTAGTCTTATGACCTCTTTTCTACACGGCTCGGAGTTTGTCTTGTTACGGACCCGTGATCTTCTGTGCGTTAGCATGATTTCGATAAGTCTAGTTCGCCCGGCGTTCACATGATTCTGTCATCTCTACTTCTGTCACCATCTTTCCCTGACATCAATAGACAAAAGTAACAATAAGAAAGTATCAAATATTTTATACTAAAATTATTATATATGTATCTTTTGCGAATACTAGTAACTATTCAGTATCTCAGTAGTTGAGTGTAGGTGACTGTGCTGATTGCATGAACTGCCATATCAGACCACCGACCCAAATCATCCCGCACAAATCTAGAACAAAGCAAACTCTCGTAACTCTTAAATCCATCAAAATGAGGGGTAACGAGAATCATCGACCCGTCATCCACAAGAGTGAGCGTGAGTTCTCATATCTCGCAAAGTTGTCTGAATTACTCGATTCAGTAATACCAGGTCCGGCACCTAAACAGCGCAACACATTCACCAGCAGATAACAAATACAACAGATAACAAATACAACAGATAACAAATACAACAGATAACAAATACAACAGATAACA
Source organism: [Lipomyces] yamanashiensis (assembly GCA_030572775.1). NCBI lineage: Eukaryota > Fungi > Ascomycota > Lipomycetes > Lipomycetales > Lipomycetaceae > Myxozyma > [Lipomyces] yamanashiensis. The sequence continues at coordinate 1,151,393 of JAJMBS010000001.1, forward strand.
AATACTGACTATCTCATTTCAATGTAGTCCTGCTTACTTATTCTTTAGAGGAATGAATTATATTACCTTCTAGCCGCAACTCACAATCACCACGGCTTGGCTTCTTATATCGGCTTCCTATCGGCTCTTGAGCGGCTTTCATCCCTAGTGTCGGGTTGTCAAAAAATTATCTCTGTTAGTTTGAACTGCTACTTTGGTCCTTGAAGAGTATTTTGGTTGGATTGTTGATTGCTTGAGACTGCAGGTGGATATATGAGCTCTGTGTTATGTATACAGCAGAAGCAAACCCAGTCTCATGAGCACATCAGATACAGCCATCAAGAATATTTCAGCAGCCCAGCCAGGTTTTATATGAATATACTTTCTCCTGAGGCTACTATCTGCGAGCATAGCATATTTACTGTCACGATCTGTCTATGAAAAAGCAAATTCCCTAATTGTTGTTGTTGTAGATTTTATTGATGCTAGGTAGTACAAGATACATCAAAATTACATTAATCCTAACTCATCATATACCGATTACTGGATTCCTTTTAAGACCAGCCGTCATTCTTCGATGTAAAACATAAATTCATATATCCAGTATTTCAACCTGTGTCATGAAGCTACAACAAGGGCTTGGTACTAAACCTAGTCTATGCCTTATTGGGTGACGACTACTAGACGACACTTCACCTTCACCATATGCGCATCCTCGTTACAGATATAGGAGCTCGCCACTCTAGCAACAATAGCAAGTACAATACTAAGACCAGGTCTTAAGAGCTGGGTCGCTCCTTAATCTATTACGGACTCACTTCTTATGTTATCTAGAAGCTGACGGGTAAACCATATCCCGCCACCTTCATTATATATATAGTTATAGGATTGCCGTAGTCATAATACACAGACACACACGTTCGAAGAGCATACTACTACATACACACTTTGTGCTTTCCAATTTCACATACATAATCAGTACAGCATAATGGACTCCACCAGCAACCCTGATACTGTGCCACATGAGTGTTGATGTTCTGGATATCACAAGCTGTCTTTGATCATAGTCTCAACTAGACTGAGTACCCAACATCCAAGCGATTTGAATATATCCAAACTCTTTTGTACGAATTCATGATCTTCGATACGCTGTTACTCTTTGATCACTACTTATGGGCATACACTGTCACTCTCTGATTACCACTTATGGTTGGCAGGCACTTAATTCCTGTGTGACGGCAGACAGAACTTAGCTTGACCTGTCATATCCTCTCTAGAATAGTTCTTTCACTTGCTTACTTGATTATAGATCTATTCTTCTATTGTTTCACGATGTCGCTATTATCTGGATGTTTATAATCATGAGAGTATGAACTACGAACAGAAGCAAAGTTGGTAGTTGGACAACTAAACATCGCTACCCTACATTCACGCACAGCACATCACCCACTTGCTACACATTCTAGCTCCCCACTCTCATCCCAAAAATTACTCTTGTTAAACTCCAACCGAACAAAAATACCCTACCCGATCATGATGCCAGGCTGTCTCGTAGCTAATATCTCCCTATACAAACACCGCTAGGCTGTTGTGTACCTGCTTTTCATTAACCAGATGGCTAAATCGGAAAAAAATAATGAAATGGGCGTGATGGACGGTTGCGATTTTTAGTGAGTTTGAAATTTGTAAAACGGATAACGGAAGCTGGAGAATGATGGAGATGTGCGGTGGGTTATTTGGGGGGGTTTTTTTTGAGATGAGTTTGGTTGCCGTGTCTTGATTTCTTCAAACTAGAAAGGAATGAATATGTGAATAGTCTGAATAGTTAACTAGATTTTGAATAACCAAACAAACGGCTTATAAATTGCGCTATTATTTGTTTGTGTAAATTTATACAAAGTTGCAGTGTATGTGTGTCTCTGCACACATGATCATTCATCAGCTGGCATGGAGAAGTTGATATATATGCAGTTTTAGAAAAGATCTGCAGGTCATACAAGATAGAAGATGATGAAATCTTGAGTATGGACAATTTGCAAGGAGTTATAAGTATTGATAAGTGGACGTTTATGGAGTGTTATTGAGTGAGGAGTGGATATAAATGTACGGTTTTGAGCCTGCCTGGAACGGCAATCAATGGAGTATTAAGTATTGACGTACCATTGATTCCGTTCTAGCTACCACTGAGTTAGAAGTATATTGTTAAGAGCATGCTTGATGATATTACAAAAATAGAACTTTGATACTAAAAAGCACCGCTAGTATTTACAAGTCAAAATTTACATCAACTGATATATTATTTGGAAATTTATATTAAACAGGGTCGCCTATACATGGAATAACCGTAATACGGCATTAAGTCTACATTCCCGGTCGAGCTTGAATTCTGCAACAAGACAGGCTTCGGCATTGATGTTTTTTCCTTGGGTAAATGAGATCTGCGGAGTGTCCTGGACATGTTTTGCACAGTAACAGACTGGATTTGCACTAACAGAAATAGAAAAATATCATAGAATATTTAGAATAAATTTAAATAATTTATAATTTGTTTATATGCTATCTTAAATCCTCTGTTGTTGAAATATATACGCGCTAGATCAACGATTAATTCTCTCTACACTAATGAAATAAGCACCGCAAATATCCACAATAAGCCTGAATAACTAAACTTCCAATTCATGCTATGCCGCATTTCATAGCTCAGGCTATATCTGAAAAGTCGATATCAGCCAGAATAAATGCAAAAGGCGAATATGTTTCGGTAATATCGTAGCGGGGATGAAGTTGTGAGGTGAGATCACCCGCACTGCTATTTAGCCTCATAGCAGATATTCTGAATATGTGCCTATATTACATACACCGGATAATAATTTATTCGACTTGAGCAGATCCAAAATAGCGCGTGTTGTTAAATTGTAAAGTCACTGTAGTTTGCCTGGATCCGGGATTGTTCGGTTTGAGAAGCCTCTAAGGCGTCAACCGCGCCGATGAGCTCGATACACTATTCCGTTCTGAGAAATATCCCCGGACAGCGCAAACCAGCAAGAGATCACCTGCACAGTTGCGTGATGAACGGAGATGAGCATGAAGCGAGATGTATACGATACAGGCAGTTTTTAATTACGCTGGGTTATTTCGCAAATAATCAGTTGGAATTAAATGGAAGCGAGTTAGGCAAGAGTCTGGGTTAATTCGTATAAATTTATTGAGGTAATATATTCGTTATTAGCAATTACTTCTGAGCAATAGCCTTGGACATGTACTCAGTCATGTAATACGCAGACTTTTTAGGATATCTTTTCAAGTTATCCTCCTGGTCAACAAATGTAACGCCGAATCTGGCGGTATATCCCTCCTGCCACTCAAAGTTATCAAGGAATGACCATCCGATGTAGGCCTTGACAGGTACAGAGTCTCTCAATGCAATGATCTCATCGACGTAGTCGCGGAAGTACTTGATTCTGAAGTCATCCTCGAGAATCTCGGGAAGCTTGAGGCTTCCCTCATTAGGGCAGATAACACCGTTCTCAGTGATGTAGATGGCTTTGCCGTAGCTCTTGTACAGATACTTCAACAACTTTCCAAATCCCCACGCGACAGGACGAACCCAACTAAGACCAGCCTTGGGTCCGATCTCGGTTCCGTCAGGGTATGTGACCTTGGTCTCAAAGTCTCCCATGAATCGCGACATCATATCTGTGTTTTTGGTGGTATTGTCTGGGCGTCTGCTGATCAAGTACGTGGTGTAGTGATTCAATCCAAAGAAATCAGAAGAGTTCTTGACAAGCTCAATCTCCTCCTCAGTGAACTTGGGCAAGTTGACACCAATAACCTGCTTGGTGCGCTCACTGTAGTCACCGCAGTACACAGGATGGCAGAACCACTCAGAGGTGACAGACATGAAATCCTTAGCGGCCTCCTTGCTCTCCTCGGTCTCATCATAGGGCTCACCCCAGTTGACGTTAATAACGATTCCGAGCTGCTTTCCAGGAAGCTGGTATCCACCTTCGCGGAAGAGCTTGGCGATGTATCCGTGAGAAAGAAGAAGATTGTGTGCGACAAGCAACGGCTCAATCATAGAGTCACCGGCAGGGCTGACCTTGCGGTCGCTTGATCGTCCAGGAGCCTGAGTGCCGATGCAGTGTCCCATCAAAGCATACACGTTAGGTTCGTTGATTGTGATCCACAAGTTAACCAAGTCGTTGAAGTTGTCGAAGCAGACCTTGGCGTAGTGGACGAAATCCTCAATGATCTCACGGCTGCAGAATCCGGTGTATTGGTCCTGCAAAGCCTGGGGCAGATCCCAATGGAAGAGAGTACACATAGGCTCAATTCCGTTCGCAATTAACGCCTTCATGAATTTGCGGTAGTACTCAATTCCAGCAGGGTTGATGGGATCGTTCTTGCCTCCGAGAGGGATAATACGCGACCAGGAAATAGAGAATCGATAGGCGGTGACGCCGTAGGATTTCATCAACGCGATGTCTTCCTCGTATCTGGCGTAGGAGTCGGTTGCAACATCGCCTGATCGTCCGTCCTCAGTGTGCGAGGGATCACGGGAAAAAGTGTCCCAGATGGAGACTCCACGGCCATCAGCTTCGGGGGATCCTTCGACTTGGTAGGCGGCTAGCGATGCACTTTGTTAGAATTGCCCTCGAACGAGGTAAACAAGGGCCCTTACCAGTAGCGTATCCCCAGAGAAAATCCGAAGAAAGCTGTCCAGCGGGAGAAGGAACTTCAACGGCAACAGTCATTGTGCAGAGAGTGTTGTTTGGTGAGGAAAGAGCGTAGTTGGCTCGTCTGCTGGAGTATATAGCAGTTATTTTCGAATTTACCCAGACTCACACGCTCCGGAAATATCGGTTCTGAACTAATCCTTACAAACAGCATTCTTCACAGCACATTTTCCAATACAGGAACCTCCTCCGAGCGTGGTTAAGTCGCCTGACCGGCGCGGTCCTGGACTGACAGGCACAATTCGCTTTCGCCGGCTCCGGAGGTCCTTCCCCACCAGGACTAGCGCGCAACTAAATTTAAGTTTAAACATCCCCCCGCAAAGAGTTCGTCTGGGGAATTTGCTTCTGCGCGCTGACGAACCAGCTTGGCTCTAAGACAACAACAAATGTCGGGGTAGCTTCATCGGATAATAGAAGATGGATCGATCGCATTGGCTGGCGGAGGGGTGCTAAGAAGATCAGCTATATAACTTGCATTGTAGACGGCTTCTCTACACTTTTCTTTCGTCATTCTGAATCTGCGAAAACACCTACTCCAGCTTTCTTTTGACTATAGTCCAGCAACAATGAGTGCGCCTGCAAAGCTTGCTGATATTAAGCAAGAGATCCACGCAAATCACTACGAGCACACCTCGGATGTCAAACTAGAGGACGTGCTCCCGAAAGACGGCGTCCCATGGTACCAGAATTCACGTCTCTGGTGCCTCAACTTCCTTCTTCTTGTTCCCATCTTTTCTTCCACCGGGATCGGTTATGACGGATCCATGCTCAATGGCCTGCAAGCACAGACTCAGTGGCAGAGCTTCTTCAACTATCCGTCCGGATACACTCTTGGGCACATCTCGTGCGGTCCCACCTATGGCAACTTCATCGGTGTCTTGCCCGCGGGCTATATCGCTGATAAATGGGGTCGAAAGGCAGGTATTGCCATCGGTGCCTCTATCATGATCATTGCCTCTGCTATCCAGGCTGCTGCCCAGAACTATGCCATGTTCCTGATTGCGAGAATCCTTATTGGTATCGGATCTGTCATCGCTATCGTTCCCGCCCCCTCGCTCTTGTCTGAGCTGTCTTTCCCTACCCATCGAGCCTTGATGACCACAGCTTACAATATCATGTGGTACGGTGGTGCTACTCTTGCCGCATGGATTACCTACGGTACTTACTGGATGGGCGCCACCAACGATTGGTCTTGGCGTATCCCTTCGCTGCTTCAAGCCTTCTTCCCTCTTTGCCAGGTCATCATGGTCTACTGGGTCCCCGAGTCTCCCCGTTATCTTATTTTCAATGACAGAATTGATGACGCCCGCAAAATCCTCGTTCATTTTCACGCAAATGACGACGACAGCAGTCCTCTTGTCGACTTTGAGCTCACCGAGATTATCCAAGCCATCGAATTAGAGAAGCAGAGCAAGAGCTCCGGATTTGCTGTTATTTTCAACAAGGAGAATCGCCGCCGCGCTTTCATCGCATGCATGGTTCCATTTATGCAGCAGATGTCTGGAAACGGTCTTGTCTCTTATTATCTCTCCCTCGTTCTCAAGTCTATCGGCATCACCTCGGCGCCTGAACAGCTTGTTATCAACGGTGGTCTCTGCATCTACAACTTGGGAATTTCGCTGATCATGGTTCTCTTTGTTCCTAAAGTTGGAAGACGTACTCTTTTCCTGATTTGCACCACATCTATGCTCTTGATCTTCGTCATCTGGACTATCCTATCGGCAATCAACCAACAACGCAACTTTGAGCAAAAATCTCTTGGTCAGGGTGTGTTGGCTATGATCTTCCTCTACTACTGCGCATACAACATTGGACTTTTGGGTCTGCCCTACTTGTACCTTACTGAGGTCTTGCCTTACTACATCAGATCTCAGGGAATGGCTCTTGGCCAGTTCACCACCGCTTGCGTCGGTATCTACCAGGCATACGTCAACCCTATTGCGATGGACGCAATCAGCTGGAAGTACTACATCGTCTACTGCTGTATCATTTCTTTTGAATTTGTCGTAGTCTTCTTATTTTTTCCTGAGACTAAGGGCGCTACTTTGGAAGAGTCCTCCGACGCCTTTGACAGAGCTGTGCATTCTGGTGTGCGACATAATGCCAATGAAGCCAAGACTGATATTGAAATTGCAGATGAGAAGGCAGTTTCTATTTTAGAGTAAATTTATTTAAGTAGTTAGTTATTATTATCTATTATTTTTACCATTATAAATCCTAAAATTCATTAATGATCTGCGTAACCAATCCATCTTCGTGAAAACTTCCGGCACCGGAGCTACTTAACATAGTTTACCTGTAGTAATTAATGAACCTATTTTGATTTCCACTCGATTTGATTATTATATTTGTTTTATTAGCCATTGTGGTTGTAGTGCTTAATGAAAGAGGACATAAGCGTTCTGCGCTTAAGGTCACTCACATATGTTGTGTAGATTTTCAGTTTGTTAATACTGTTATAACCCCAGAGATTCTATACAGTAAAATAGATTTAAACAAACAGACAAACTAAGCAGCCAGCGCATCCTCCGATAAATACTTATTTAAAAGCTCTCTCTTAACGCAGTTCTCGATACAAAACGACTTTGCAAGCTCATCCAGCTCAGTCTCCGATAATCCACGGAAAAGCTCAGCATATTCATAGCACATATACGAAGACAAGACAATCTCACGAGCGACGCGCGTAATTTGACGCTTGATATCCCATAGTGGAGGATACATCTTCTTGTGGAATTGTTCCGGGATTTCTTGCTTGAAGTGCTCTGCTAAAGCGTTGTAGAGCGCATCGACGTCTGCGTCAGGATGTGCACCCCAGAAATCGGTACCAAGACGCTTCTTCTTCTCGATAAATTCACCAAATCTCTTGTACCAAGGGGAGTCAAGAGCGACGGTGACAAGTCCCTGAATTCCAACATCTTTGTAAGTCCAGATCGACCAAGATACGCTGCTCTCTTTGTAAATCTTGAGCTGAGCTGCCAACATGTTGTAACGACTAACGTTAGTGTCGATGTTATTCTCAATGCTGATCGTGGCAGGCGCACCGGGGTAGACTACCTCAGGTTCATAAACCGGACCAAACTCGCCATTCCAAACAGGCACGTTGGCTTCGTTGGCGACAATAACCTTACGCTGAAACTGTCGTCGAAGCTTGTCGTCCTGCTCAGGCTTACCAGCGTACTGCTCGAATCCGGGGAATCCATAAAGAGCATAGTCATGAATAGCGTACACAGTGTTTGGAAGAGGCTCGCCAAAGTGCGAAAAGTCACCAGCATAGGTGTTTCCGTCCAAGAACAAGATATGCTCAGAGTCGACTTCGCGAATAGCCTTCTCGACACGAACATAGAAGTTCCACAAGTTGACGTGATCCGGATCAGCAGGCTCGTTGAGAGGATTGTATCCAGCAATACGTGCATCGCCTTTATAATGCTTTGCAAGTTCAACCCAGAGGTTGATCACACGATCTTGAAAGTCTCTGTGGACCCAGAACAGAGCTTGGTGGATGGCGGAGTCCGAGTGCCAGTCCTGATTCTGTCCACCAGGAACAGCATGCAAATCCAACACGACGTAAATGCCATACTTTGCACAACGATCAACCATACGATCAAGCAAGGCAAATCCAGAGGCTTTGATCACGCCTGGTGCATCATCATCCAAGAAGTGACGGTAGTTAAACGGGATACGAAGTGTGTTGAGACCCATGCCCGCATAGAACTCAGCATCGGCTTCGGTCCAGAAGTAGTCATAAAACCGGTCAAAAAAGAAAGCAGTCAGTTCTTTGCCGAGAACTTCCTCAATTGCTCTTTTGTGCTCGGTCTCGTGTCCTGAGTAGCCGGTGATGAAGTTCTCCATGTTGAGCGCACCACCGAGGCCAGCCTAGAGTTCAATGTTAACAACACAAGAATGTTGGTAGTAAATTGTCGGATCATACTCCCTTGAGAATAACCTGCTTTCCAGAGGCTTCAACAATCTTTGTTCCTTGAGTTCTGAGAATTGATGAAAAGACCGTCATTGTGAAGGAATTCGTCTGCTTGTAGCGTGCACGGGGCGGAAGACAATTGCAACACCAGAGCAGTTCATATATTCTCTCTCCGTTTGACTCACGGCAGCGGTTAAAGACCAAGGGTAAATAACCTTGTTTTCGTTTAAACTCCACACGTCTTTCCCTTTCAAATCATATGTAGAACACCGTCTTCCCCGGCCTTCAGCAGCTTGTGCCTGTCATCTCTACCGGGACTTGTCCAAAATAAGCAGTTGCTCCGACGCCGCACGACAGATGGCTTGTCTGTGGGGCGTTGCTTCGAAGCCCTGGACCGTCGGACGTCAAGCATACCCCGGAATAGTCATGTCTAGGACCTGGAAAGCGTCCGAGGAAGAAGTCGGAGAACGCAGGGAGCTGTTGTGGCGATTGCGGCAGTTTAGCGGTTTCGATATTGGCTAAAACAGCCCGATGAGCTGCGCAGAGTCTGATTCTGACTGTTGGTGGGTGGACTGCTTGTTTCTAGTGCGTAGTCATTGTTCTGCAGTAAACTGCCTACAAGATAGTCTATTAGCACCAGTAATACACTCATTAGTCTGTTCAGCTATCAGTATTCTAGGCGTGTATCCAATGTAAACCGAAAAGTCCAGCAAGAAACCTTGAACACAAACCCCTCAGCTTGTACCCCACACAAACCATCGGCAAAGGCTGAGCCCACACCCATTCACCAAGCTCGTCGTTACTCGAACAAAGACTAGCACGGGGACGCCCTGGTCCGGTATCAGCGAGCTGCTATGCAGAAAGTGGAATTTATTTTATGTGAGGCGGAAGACAACGACGCCGGTCTGGCGCTGTCTGGACGACGAAATCGGAGGCAGAAGGTGCGGACCTCATGCGAGTCTTGCAGAGTAAAGAAGACAAAGTGAGTACATATCAAGATGGAAGGAAGCGGTACTTTACTAATAGTTGTGTGAAGATGTGATAGTGCTAGACCAGCTTGCTTAGCCTGCAGAATGCGGCAGGTGGAATGTAAGTACTGCGAAGTGCCGATGATGCCAATCCGCGTCCAGTCAACTCCCGCCTTCAGCAAAATACGAACCTCTCAAACTTCTTCGTTTAAGGTCTCTACAAGCAAGCGACAACGACTTGACCAACAGCCTAAAGTCCCTAAAACACGTGAGAAGCAAGTGGTCGCCAGCTCAGTGGAAGAATCAGCTGCCGGACCTTCGCCATCCCCTCCCTTCTCATCTAATTCGGCCACGACCCACGAAAGCACTCTCTCAGATACCAGCGCGACCTCAATATCTACTCTTTCTCCAAATATCCAACAGCTTTCAGAAGAGTTTTGCCTTGCGCAAAAGTCCCTGCTGAATTCAGATGCATCAATAGTCTCTGCGCTAGGTCGTGGAACCCCGAGTCTGTCAACCCTTCCCGCGCGCCATACTTTGCTACCAGGAAGACTGCTGCGTTGGCCAAAGGTTGCGGTACTCATGACTGAGCCATTTGATTTTTCATATACTATTCTTTCATACGAATCAAGACAGCCCGCGCAATTTCCAGATGAGAGTCTGATACTCCGTCCCAATGCTCTCGACCAGTTGCTTAAAAGGAGCGAGGAAGTGAGTTTACTTGTCGACTCGTTTATGCTGTCAACTTTCTCTTCATATCCGATTATTGATCTTGATCGACTGCAGCGATTAATTGAAAAATGCCAAAGCGCGCCTGATATTAGCTATTCAGTATCAGAAGGCGTTTTATTAGCAGTAATATTCGCACTTGGCTGCCAGCCGAGACCGCTTATTTCTCTGTATCCCCATATCAAAGCACTTTCGACAGAGTTGTATGCTTTATGCAGACATTGGCTTCCGTCAATTATGAGCGACTCAGATCTTGTGTCTGTGCAGTCTCTGATTCTGATGTCTGTGTATGAGAGTAGTTTATGCCACCCTATGGGATGCTATCGTTTGTATGCATTGGCGTGGGCAAATCTACAGCTGTTGTTAAGTACCGACAGCCAGACGCATGTGGGATTAGACTGGGATCTCACCCTTCGTGCGTATTGGTCTCTGTTTATCTTTGATTCTCAAGTACGGGCCGAGTTTGAACTGACGCCGATAGGGATCGGCACGCTCGAGTCGGAGATTGAACTTCCGAGTGGGATTTCTGAGAATGAATCTTCTTTGGAGCCGTATGGCGGTATACTGCTATGGTATTATCTATATGCATCTATCTCGAACCGACGATTACTGAATCGAATTCATTCGACTCTGTATTCTCAAGATCCTGCTGTTGCGCTTATGAAACCGGGACTACTGATCTCAACAACTGAAGAGCTTCAATATCAGCTCGAGACATGGCGCAAGAGTCTTCCGGCGGGGTTGAGTTTTGAAGGTGATAGTAAAATCCTTGACGATTGTTGCCACATACGTTGCGATGCTCCGTCGTTGTATGGGAAGATACACAATATCAGTACGTTATTTAGAGCCAGTTTGAAATTAAATTATGATATTATAGTGACGATTATCAATCGGTTCTATTTGTATTATATTTTACACATAGCAGAGGTCTCTCCACAGAGAGATGCGCTGGTTGAGAAATGGTTTTACGAGAAAGCAAAAGTATGTGTGACATATGAGATACGATTTGAGCTGCCACGGATCTTCTTGATGGATATGGCCAGTGCGCTCTCGCTTCCATCTCACTTTGCACACTCGGTCGCGTTGATGATGGCATATATGGTATCAGAGGATTTGGGAATTGATCGTGCGGAAATAGAATCATCGGCTGCGATATCACGGAATATGGTGCTGGAGCGGATTAGTTTGAAAAATGATGGCACTCTTGCGATTTTAGAAAGATTGGATGCGATGTGGGATAAGCTGCACAGCAGCTACAATATGTAATTTTGGATGTGCCGGCGTTTTGATTTAATATTACTTTTTGATACTTAAGAAGATTATGCTCGGTGTATTGCGTGTATTCTGGAGAGTAGGAACTCCGCTGTAACCTGGCACATCGGTGTTGTCATGTGCCTGATAAAACATGAATAAAGTTGAGGGAGACCAAGTGTCGAGTCTTACTTCCATATTAGGAAACTGCCCCGGACAACCCGCAATCCTCAAGAGGATCATGACGAGCAAGCATTTTAGCATTTTAGCATTTTTAAATCTAGGGATAAACACGAGATTCAGTAGGCTAATCTCAGTGAGTTCTACCGGTTTAGCCTGTAGATTTAGCAGTTATGTGATGGTTTAATTGGTTGTACAACGTGTAAATGGGCATAATAATATTTGTGCCATTTACGCAGCAGCACTGCATACGCAAATAACGGCTCTGTTTATGATAAGTATTCAAGTTTCCAATGATTTAAATACCATTCAATTAACAAGAAACAGACAACAAATACATAGAATAACCACAACATTAGGCTAACTTGGATAAATACACTCCACTCCGCAATTGACTCAACTCAACTGCGTCAACCCAGATTTTGTTGTAAATTTGGATTCTTGCGGGGTAAAACGACACCGGAATAAATCACAGCTTAATTTTCTCGTTAATTCAGCCGTTGTTTTCATATTGTGCGAATTACCTAGCCATTCCAGTATGATGACTACAAATATGATGAAATGTAGTCAGCCGGCGCTGCTTCCCAATCGGTAGGTACACACTGTCTCCGAAAACGAAGGCTGGCCGGGCAGCGCGGGTCGCATTGCCCCAGGATCTCCACGCCAACGTTCTCAGGATTTATATGTTGGCTGCTGGATCCTTCTTCATGATAGTTTTGTTAACTGTTGAATTCTCCAGACTTTGCATCAAGTGAATAGTAAACAATGGCTCCATTTTCCAAACTCGACGTGGACGACACGCTCGCTCAATTGACTTTGAACGAGAAGATTGGCTTGCTTTCAGGTACGAAATGCTTCAATTCGCCCACAATCAACTCAGCTAACAAACTCTTTGTGCGATTGAAGGCATTGATTTCTGGCACACGTATCCTGTCCCCAGATTCGGGATCCCATCTCTGCGCTTCTCTGACGGTCCCAATGGCGTTCGCGGCACCCGCTTCTTCAATGGCATCCCAGCTGCCTGTTTTCCCTGCGGAACAGGCTTAGGCGCGACGTTCGACGTCGAAGCACTGACCGAAGTAGGAAAAATGATGGGCAAAGAAGCGAAAGCAAAGGGAGCCCACGTCATCCTCGGCCCGACGATCAACATGCAGCGCTCGCCGCTCGGTGGACGTGGTTTCGAGTCCTTCTCGGAAGATCCCGTGTTGGCAGGCCTTTCAGCTGCGGCCGTGATTAACGGTATTCAAGACACGGGCGTCGTTGCTACTATCAAACATTACGTCGGAAACGACCAGGAACATGATCGCATGGCAGTCAACTCGATTGTCACTGACCGCGCGATGCGTGAGATCTACCTCAAACCGTTCCAACTCGCGGTGCGTGATTCGCAGCCGAAAGCGCTCATGACGGCTTATAACAAGGTTAATGGAACTCATGTCAGCCAGAGCAAGTTCTACCTTGAAGATGTCTTGCGACAGGAGTGGGGCTTCAAGGGATTGGTCATGAGCGACTGGTACGGCGTTTATTCGACCTCCGAAGCCATCAACGCCGGTCTCGATATAGACATGCCCGGCCCGACAGGCTTTAGAGGGCCATTAGTCGGACGCGCTCTTGCTGCGCGCACGATCACTCCTAGCAGTCTTGATGCGCGTGTTCGCAAAGTTCTCGAACTGGTGAACAATTGTGTTGAATCTGGCGTTGAGGAGAACGCGTTTGAAGGCACAAACGACACTCCCGAGACAACTGCGATCCTGCGCAAAATGGCAGCCGAATCAATCGTTATGTTGAAAAATGACGACGCAGTGCTGCCGCTCAGCAAGAGTAAGACTACAGTGGTTATCGGACCAAACGCAAAGATTGCTACGTACTGCGGCGGTGGATCGGCTTCGCTGCTACCGTACAGAGCCGTGACTCCTTTTGAAGGAATATCCGCAAAAGTTGAACAGACACCTGAATTCGCTGAAGGATGCTGTGCGTTCAAGACAACTCCTGTGATTGGCGCCGACACTGTGACTCCCTCGGGAAACCCTGGTTTGGAAATGAAGTTTTATCTTGATGATGCATCTGTTGCCGATCGTGAGCAAATTGATGTTTTGGAGCTCAAGAATGCGAATATCATGTTGATGGACTACGTCAACGAGCGCATCGACAAGGATAAACCCGTCTACGCCGAGCTGATTGCTTTCTTCACCCCCGAGGCTAGCGGCGAATACGAGTTTGGCGTGGCAGTTTTTGGTACCGCGAAACTGTTCGTCGATGGAAAGCTCGTGGTTGATAACGAAACAGAGCAGCGTCCGGGTGATAGTTTCTTTGGATCGGGAACGGCTGAGGAACTTGGCTCGATTATCCTGAACGCGGGACAGAAGTATGAAGTCAAGATCACGTTTGGTAACGAAAAGACTTCAAAGCTGAAGGCAACCCAAACTCTGTTGCTCGGAGGCGGTCTTCGAGTTGGTGTTATCTTTAAGTACTCGGTTGAGCAGGGTATTGCAGAGGCTGTTGCCGCTGCCAAAGCAGCAGACCAGGTTATCATCTGCGCTGGTCTTAACAATGACTGGGAATCTGAAGGATATGACCGCGCAAACATGGATCTCCCTGGTGCCACGAATGCTCTTATTGAGGCTGTTCTTGCTGTTAAACCTGATGCGGTTATTGTCATGCAATCTGGAGCACCGGTTGAGATGCCGTGGATCAGCAAGAGCAAAGCGCTACTTCAGGCTTGGTACGGTGGAAACGAGACAGGAAATGGAATCGCTGACGTTCTCTTCGGCGACTTCAATCCGTCGGCAAAACTTCCCTTGACGTTCCCGGTTAAAGTGCAGGATAACCCGGCATATCTTAACTTTAGATCTGAGAATGGCCGTGTCTTGTACGGAGAGGACGTGTACATTGGATACAGATACTACGAGTTTGCAAAGAAAGAAGTGTTGTTCCCATTTGGATACGGTCTTTCATACTCGAAATTCTCCGTCACGGATCCTAAATTGACTATCAAGGGTGCCTCTGAGAAACCCAAGAGCGCAGGAGACCTAGGAACTCTCTCTTTGTCTGTGACAGTCTCTAATAAGTCTGGGCCCGCTGGCGCAGAAGTAGTCCAGCTCTACATCTCCCAAGCGAAGCCGATCATCAACCGCCCTGTCAAAGAGCTCAAGGGCTACGCCCGCGTCCAGCTTGCTCCCGGTGAATCTAAAACTGTAGAGATAATGGTTAGTGTTAAAGAAGCTGCCGCGTATTGGGATGAAGTCGATGACGCTTGGATCGCGCAGAAGGATACATATAAGGTGTACGCTGGAGTCAGCTCGGCTGCTGTTGAGTTTGTTGGTGAGTTTGAAATTGCGGAGAGTTTGCACTGGAGGGGATTGTAAGTTCAACAAGAACTTTGTTAAAAAGTATTTATGATATTTACAACAAACGAAAATGACTAACTAAAATGATCCAAACACCAACAACAAACAATAAACAATAAATATATCCCGCTAGATCTTAATCTGTTCTATCCTTAGCTCTACATGCATTTTAAACACGTCGCTGCTGAAGCGCAATTGCAGTCTCCCACCGCTTTCGAGCAGCAACTCGATCCTTTCTTATTGCAGCCAAATCAGCTTCTGATGTCCATCCGCTTTCGGAAAGTCTGTTCTCGGTAGCTTCGAACGCTTGATCTTCAACTCGCATGTTTTCGTATAATGCGATCAGTTCTTCGTCTTCGTTCGTGAGACTCGTCGTGCCTGAAGTCGAAGCAGATCTCGAAGAACGCTCGCCAGCGGTCGAAGACGAAGCAGAGATGTCGGAGATGGCAGGTGGCGCCGGATGAGGATGGATTTGCACGATAGGCACTCCGGATTCTTGAAGTCGAAGTTGCGCTTGTAGCTGTTTATGCAGAACTTGCGCTTGAAACTGCGAAGAGCTGGCGGTGTTGCTGCCGCTGCTGTTCATGAGAACGGTGGTTTGTGGGTATAATGAAGTGTCGGAAGTGAATGATGCCGCTGAGGTATGCGAGAATGTTAGACCGCCAGACATGGTCGGCGTGGCTGACGAGGTCGTGCTGATACCAGCGGCTTCGTGAAGACTCTCTTCGTAAGTCTGGATAGGTGGCGGCGAGAGAGGCGTAGCAATGTCGCAGAGGTCAGGCGGCACTGACGAGCGCGAACCAGCTACTAAAGGCGACGGTGGTATGGGCGGAGAGGAAGGGGTAGACGAAGTCGTTGGCTGTTGCTGGAGCATTGCCGACATTGCTGCTGAGGCGGCAAACACACCTGGACTGATGTTTGTAGCTGTGGTGGGAGAGGCATATGTCGGAGTCGCGATGCCAGAGTGCGACGGCGAGTAATGATGGTGTGAGAGCGAGTAGTGGTGATGATGACTGTGTCCATGAGTGGATGGTGAGCTTGTAAGGCTTATGCTGGTAGGATTGTGATGTGTAGGCGATGTGTTTGGAGGAAGGATTGGCGACGGTTGGCGGTGTGAAACTGATGAGCTTGTCGCGCACTGACTCAGTGACTGTTGATGTGATGCAGATGATGATATGGGTGAAGAAAGTATGAAGTCAGCAGATTCGAGGTTTGTGTTTGATGCGATGCCAATATCGAAATATCCGTCTGGCTGCCGATTGACAATTGGCATAGACGACAACGGCGGCGCGGCAGCGAACGGGGAGGACGAGGTAGGCGACGAGGACAATGATAGTGAGATTGACGAAATTGAAATGGGCGCCGACATCCGCCGCTTGAGACCCGCGCGGATTTTTGCTGGGACTATTTTCTTGAATATCGACTTGCTCAGTTGCGCTGGAGAAGACCCTGAAGAGGAGATACCGGTGGGCGAGGAGAGGGTTGTGTCTGCAGCTGACAATGCCGCATCGTTTTCTGAGTAGAATCCGGGGCTCTGCAAGGTAGATGCTGGGGTTGACGAATAAGCAGAAGTAGCGGCGGCACTTGATCCAGCGATACTAGCACTGGAGGCATCGGCCGCAGCCTGGCGGTCGTCTGAGAAAGCGTCAGGGTCGAGGAAGAGAGATTCACCATCAGCGCCGCTGACGGGATGTCTCATAAGCAGCGAGGCAGCTGCTGCGACGGAGACGGCGTCATCTTTGCCGTCGATGATTGTCTCTATGAGTTCTTCAGTTGGGACGTCAGAATAATCCAGTTCGTAGGAGTATGGGTGGATGTTGTGCTGCTGCTGAGGCTCATTATCAGACGGGGTGTAGTCGTCAGGCGGGGTCATCAACTGGGTGTGTTGATGGTGCTGATAGAGTGATGCGAGATGAGTCTGATATTGCTGCTGTTGCAATTGCTGCTGCATCTGCTGAGAAGAGGCAGAGGGCAGCGGTGAAGAAGGAAGAAGTGCTTGCTGGACCGAGACCGAGCCCATAGAGAGCGTCTGCGACTGCGGGCGTCGTCTGGGTTCACTTCTGGCCACTCCAGCAGGCGAAATAGGAATGATTGGAGCCGGGAAGTACGACGGCGAGGGCGATGGCGATGGCGGAGTGGAGGCAGATTGAGGACGAGGGAGGGAGGCCGTTGATGTGGAGGCAGCGGCGGTTGCAGCAGCAGCAGGAGCAGCAGCGCTGGGAGGAGCTGGGGCGCTGAACGCGAGGCTTGCCGGGCGGTGCTTGCGCGGAAGCGCGTTCGACATACGCGCTTGGAGGCCTGAAGAAGAGCAGATGCGGAGTGGAGGAGTTGTGCAGACGGAAGAGTTGAGGAAGTGCTGATGGGGGAGAGGAAGAGAAGAAGAGGAAGATGGGCTGGGAAGCAGACCGGTGGGAAGAGGCACGGGCGAGGCAGGGAAATTTTGTAGGCGTTGGCTGAATAAGACAAGAAAGGCGGGAGGATGCTAAATGGGCACCGCAGTGACCGCTGCGAAGCCTTATCGAAGAGATAAAGGAATTAGAAAAGCGGTTGTTTTTTGAGATGATATAATATGATAACACATATTGAGAAAACAGTAAATACAACGTAAAACACATTTCAGCTCGTTTGAACTGCCACGCGGACGACAAAGCTGCTCGTGGCGGGCGAACAGCATCCACGCGGTCTGCAACGGTTCCCGCTGCGGCTGATTGAATGCTTAGTGTTTCGTGTTTATTCAGTATAAGTATTGAGTGTTTATTATTGTCTTGCTGCTGTCTTGCTTCTTATCATACAGTATAACAAGATCAATATGATAGCTACACAGCAAGCATAGCAATGCATGAGTCAAGAACGGATGTCCAACAGACGAGATGAGCTGCATGTCGATCCTCGCCTGCCATGCTTCATCTTCACCACTTGTCTTCTTTCCCTGATTCTCTTTTTTTCCCAATATTCTGGTATTTGATTTTAAGCTCTTGCTTTTTACTCAATTTCTCCTGTCTCGTCTTGAAATCCTCGCCGGTTCGCAGATCTCCACCTTGCCGTTCACATGTTTAGATCACAAATCACACTGACTCACTCACGTCAAGTTCTATTTAACCTTTCGTGGATGCGCTGAATGCAACCCTGAGGATCATTCACTCACATGCAATCACAATTCTGTGAGTCTCTGTGATCTTCTCTAGGCGCCGCATGCGCATACTGCATTCTACTAGATCTCTATCTTATCATTGCAGACATATAGTATATTAATATAGCTCTCTAATCAGTCACACTCTTCGCCAAGTCCTCTAATCCTCGCAACGCGTCTCCAAAACTCTTGCTCTCAATCGAACTTCTCCGTCCTTGAACATAATGCATCGCCTCGCTGTAACTCACAGGTAACACAGACACAGTCTTGTTCTCAACAAAGTACGTGTACGTGAACGATCCAGAGTCCTCCGCCGTGCCGTGCTGAATGTCCCGCACTGTAGAGTCAACCCGCACCTGCACAAACGTGCCTGCGGGCGATCCAGTCGGCGACTTGGGCTTGTGCTGCGTGTATGCAACAGTAGCAGTCAGATACAGCACAGAGCCAACCGGCACCGGTGACCGAAACGTAGTCTGGTCAAGCGAAATAAAGTGTGGGGTTCCATGTGAAAACGCAGCCGCGCAGCAGTACGCCAGCTCAAAGGTCTGCCGAAGCAAGTATCCACCAAAAATCATATAGCTGTGTCTGTTCCGGTACTGCGGCTGCATCAACGTCGTCGACTGAATCGATGTATCATTCATCTTCACCACCCCTTGAGGCAACTCAAGTCCTGAATTAGGATCCTCGTACGCCTTCTGTCGAAGCCACATCGCGTGAATGATCTCGGCTTCTTCGCTGTTCGGAGGTGACGCCAGCAGGCCACCAAGCTTCGCTGCACGCTTCTTGGCTGCGTTGTACTGTTCTGCGCGGTCAAAGGTCTGTTTTTCGGCATCATTGCGGCACACGAGCTTGTTGATCGGGAAACTCTTGCCGGTGGTAGGATGGCGCGCGACAAAGGTAAAGTTGGCGACCAAGAAAGTTTCGTTATCAAGCACAGTTCGCGCCTTGATCGTGATCTCCATCGACGACTTTCCGGTCCATGTCACGTTTCCGCTAAGTTCGATATCAGAAAGCACCGTCAGTCTTTTTAAGAGACTGATCCGGTCAACCGAGGCGGTCACGATCGTTGGATCGGCTGGCGCGCAGTGTTTGTATGCAATCACGCCTGCTAGGGCATCCAAGTCCTGGAAGATCTGTCCTATTCTAGAGATCGTTAGCTTGCACTACTAGTGTCTACCATTTGAAATGTTGTAGTAGTACCTGAGTCTGCCAGTCGAGTTGACATAAGCATCCATCAACCACTGATCTTCCTTGAACGGCAAGGTGATGGTGGTATGACTATCGTCCATCGTCCGCTCTTCAACAGGCGGGTTGTTCATCTCTGTCACGAAACTTGACACGCTCGCGGGCCGTCCTTCCTCACGCGCATGCAGAGCATCGAGCCAGGTGACTGTCCGCCGCATAGGCGACGCCGGTGATCGGTTTGCTTGGGGGATAAATGTGCGAGGAAGGGATGTGCTAAATAGTGATCTACCTCTAGTTGGAGCCTCTGCGACGAGAGAAGATGAGCGCAGGGAGTTCGAGGCGGATTGCAGCGCCCGACGCGATAGTGATCGTGTATACATGATTCTATATTTGTAAGTAAGAATCACGAGCGTAGACCACGAGAATGCACTTACGCTGCTATTGACTCTTTACCACGATGCAGATGACAAGAAAAGTGAAGAAGATGATGATAAACACAAAGAAGAAGAGTGGCGGATACAAGTCTTTTAAGTGTGTTCGTGGACGACGAAGAAGCAAGCTTAAGTTAGTCAAAGACGATCAAAACAGCGCTGCTTCCGGCTTCGAGTTAGGTTACACTGCCTTTGTGAGTGGGAGACGGCTTGCCGATGTCGGATAGGGGGCAGCGAGTATCCGATACTGTTAGCACTGGATATGCTTGATAATTATCAATAAGAAGATAAGAGATAAGAAGAATATAAACAGACTGTTATTGTTGTATTGTGAAGAATGAGCCTGCGATCTGAAGATGTGAATATGTTGTGCTCGATCAGAACTTTCATTGATTAGTGATATATTATGTAAATATTTTGATACTGATTAGTTATGCTATGTATTTAATGCGATAAGTAACTAAATAGCAAACAGCTTTCAATCATTTGAGGTTATTATAAATACTTTATTGAATAATGTATTAATATATTTCAGTACTGTGAACTAGATATGCTCATCTTCTCAACTACATCATCTCAAGATAGTTATACAATTATTAATAATACAATAACACAATAAGCAGTCATTGTTTCAATTCCTCCCGAATCAATTCTCTGATTCTTTTGGTCTTATTCGCAATCGCGACCCTTCGCCGAACCTTCCCCGGCGTCCGTCTTGCCGCGCTGAACCTGAGCCGATCTGAGATGCCGATAGTAATCATTATGTAATAAAAATGAATATAATTAGTAATACAATTCACTCTAAGCCAGATCAAGCATGCGAATATATTACTGCATATGGAAAGAGAATGTAAAATGCAGATTGTGCAGATTGATTTTAGATAATACAAATAGTACAAAAGAATCAAACGTAACCAAATATAACCAACCCTTCAATAGCCAAAACCAAGACAAAATCAACCAAACTCCAACGTGCTTTATAATCCTTGCCGAGTGTTCATAACAATCAATTGTGTGTGATAATTCTGAAGCATGTGCTTGCTTGCATCAGAATTATACAAGGGAAGATTACACGGTGGATTCCTTAGCAGAACCGTCGGTGTTGGACACAAAGGTGCAGTCCGAGGCAACGGACGAGATGGACTCTGAGCGGCCACGGTCAGCAGCGGCGATGATGGTGCCAGCGGGCGAGGTGAGGTCTTCGATGAGGACGGCCTCGTTTGCCTCGGAGGAGAGGACGAGGAAGTTATTTTCCGCTTGTTCAGAGGAGGAGGAGAGGGCGAGGAAGTTGGGACGGATGGGTGTTGGAGCGACCATTGTATATAACTTTTGTATATATAGTAGGTAGATGTAGTTGAATATGAAAAGTACGTAGATGTAAGAGTGTAAAAAGTGTGAATATGAACAAGTACAGTACAGCAGAGTAAACAGAACAGAAGAAGAGAACAGAGCGAGCAGAGGAATATAAGTACTCGTCGGTGGCCGGGCGAGAGGAAGTGTGATGTCGAGGCAGTCGAGGAGCGAGAGCAGCAAGCAGACAAGCGAGCAGAAAGGCCGAGCGTGGGGAAGCCGGGGCAGAAACACTCCGGCTGGCACGTGATGGTTTGAGAGGACTGAAGCAGCAGTAAAGCGTGTGAACGCGTGGTGATGGGCTATTTCCCCACCACGCATCCGAGAAGGTGATTGCAGGCAGTTCCTTTGCCCCGTAGGTGTGCCGGTGCAGATTAGCGCAGAATCATTATTGCGAAGTGCGATAGTTATACAGAGCAGTATTGCAGAGCAGCTGTAGCAGAGGAGTGGCGATTACAGAATAGCAAATCATTAGAGCGAAGTAAGTGAGCAGGTCCACTACGTCACTAGCTGGCGGCAATAGTAACTAGCAGTGTAACAAGTGTGCAAAGCAGCAGTCAGACAAAAGTCAGCACTCTTGTGAGTTCAGTCATCGTCATCGTCATCTGATCAAGTTCTCTCTCTTCTCCCAACTGATCCCATCTCAATCAGGTGTTGAACCCGCCTGGTTATTATTCTCCTCCTCCGCAAGTGGCCTGCTTTACTCACGCTACTTTTGTATTTATCATTTCTTGCATTCATCTCTACTTATTGCAACTATCTATCACTGTATTTTATCTACTCATTCAGGAATTGTTTCTCATCGACTGCGCGCAAACTATCTCAACGGCGATGCGCACCGGTCTTCGCTTCCCCAGACTCTACCAATTCCAGATCCAGATTCAGATTCAGAATCAAATTTCAAATCCAGAATTCCTCCGGTCGAGAGTTTCCTTCTTTCTTTATCTTTGGATTCTATTTTTTTATGATTAGAACATTCTCGATTTAGTCAGAACAATCTTCTCTTTGTTACTGTAATCTTCTGGCTTTTGCTGTTGCTTGTGTGTGCGCTGCTGCTACGAATGTCTGATCTGCTATCTCCTGTCCATGATCGCCAATCAATCGTTCTTCTTTTGATCCTACATCACACTCATTCGGTAATATCTTAACAATATATTTATACATAATCAGTAGAAATCTATTACTATTCCGTTACTCTCATTCTATTTTATACTTCAAGCAGAGCACTGCTATAGCATTCCACACTTGCACTAAACAACGCTCTACACACTAATAGGCGGCGCAGTTGCAGTCGTTGTCACAACCGACGCTGCATTCGTACTTGATCCCTGTCCCGAAATATTCACCGGAATAAACCGCTTCGGCAACGACACTCGTCCAAAATTATCCGTAAACTTCTTCGTCATCACGTCCATATCAATATGGCTAGTCAAAGCTTTCCTAGGCATACACGAAATACAATGCTTCGAATCCAAATTGATATCAAGCGGATCTCCACAGTGGCATCCCGCTGACAACGACACCCGCACTGCGTACTTGCGGTCCGCTCCGTTGTTCTCAGACTCATATAACTCAAACACAATCTGTGTCAAGTAATCCAGCTCGGGCAACGCATTTCGCGACATCTTCGTGGGGATACCGCATTCGTAAATCATATTCATCAGCGTATAAATATGCGATTCTAATCTTCCATTAGTATCCTTCTGACCGCTCTCTCTAATTTTCAAACTCACCCTTTGTAAAATAAGCAGTGCACGTTCCTGATTCAGCACTCTTGACCTCGTCCAAATCTGCCAAAATCTGCTTCACAAGCGGCAAACTCGTCAACAATCCAATGTCAAGCTTCTCGTCATCAGAAATACCGTATTCCTGCGGACAGATATAGCTGTTCCTATGTAAGCCTCTCTCTACTAACCATTATAACTCTTTACTTACTCAAACAAAACCTTAGTCAGACGATACAACTCCCGCAGCTTGCTAAACTTTGCATCCTGGAACTTATCGATCGGCGGCGTACCATTCCCACTACCAGTCGTCGCTCCCACAGCAGGCGAGCCCATCGCACTCGCACTCGATGACGAAACTTTGCGCGAAAACTCCTCGCTTCCAATCTGCGGCGACCCCTTGACGCCTCCCGTTGCAGAACTCGACGACATCGATGAGGCTGTAATTGTCGGAGAAGCGGAGCTCGGCGAAGACAAAGCCGAAGCAGCTTCTTCCCCACATGGCATCAGCTCACCGTCGCTCGTCTCTATCGGAAGAAAGATATTCTCGAGAAATTGTCGATTATGAAGCGCATCGTACTTCATAGTGTCATACAACTCAGAGATCTTGGACGGATCAACTTTCTCGACAGTCGTAAACTCACCAAATAACTTATCCCAGCGCTCCTTGAACAGCAACGGATCCTCACCGCAACACCAGCGCGATTGAAATGACTTTGGATCCCGATACTTGAAATTGGCTTCCATCACCTTGCGGTGGAAGTTCATCAAGTCAACAACAGCGTGAATCACTACACTCGGCTCCTCCATCTTCTCGGGCCATGTAAACTGGGGAGGCGGCTTGAGTCCCTTACGTAGCAACGGCTTGATTTTCTTCTTGACCTTGTCCATCAGATCCTTGGCCGCGTTACTGTCATCTAGCAAGTCCTTGCGGATTGTAAGAAACGACGGATCGAGATCCTTCTTGTCAAGGAACGACGCACACCAGATCTGCGCGCTCGTCGCCACACGTCTCTCAGAACTGGTATACACTTTTACATTGTCAAGTGCCTCCTTGTTCATTAACATCACGTCCTTGCGCATCTGGTCGCCCAAATCCTGCGATTGGTATCGCGCAGAATGCGTAGGTTCTCCACCCCACTTAATAATCAACTGCACTTTCTCGACCTCCAACTTCTCGCTCAACACAGGCTTAATCTGCACTTTTGTGCCTGCAAAACTCATCTTACGCTCAAGAGCATGCGCAAGCTGCGCGAGCTTGCCCGCATCTTCGATCCGCTCCTTCTGAGCAACCCGCGTCGCATCAAGAACTTCGCCCAAAGGCTCGACTCCGCGGATGATAACTTCCTCTTTATGCTCCTTCAGCAGCGCAATAAACGTCTGCGAGTAAAACGAAAACTTGAGCTTCTGCTTGGGTGTGCGATCGGCGTGTCTAATAACGTAAACCATGCCCTTCAGCTTCCAACTCTGCTTCTGCTCAGCGGGCTTTGGCGCGCTCAGGGACGGTGGCAGTCGCTTCTGGCTGTCGCGTACGGCCATAAAAATCTCACGTAAAACCTTAGAGCACTGTTCGTAGTACTGCTGGTTCTCCTTGACAAATGAGAATCCATTCACGTCAATTACGTAAGAGTGGCCATTCACACGAAGTAAATCAAATCCACAAATAGCCTGATCAAACGCGATAGCAATATTACGCGCCATACTCTTCTCCTCCGCGGTCAGCTGCGTCACGAAGCGGATCTCCTTGCCGAAAGTGTTACGACGAACAAGACCGTCGACAACAGGAGACTTGCGAGTCTCAGCATGGCAGTAATTAGGACCAACGGTGTACGCCTTGACGTCCTCGTAGTTATCAGTGTCCATGAACTTCTCGTAAATGAAACTGCCCACCATGCGTGGGGTCGACAAAGTCTCGTCAAATTCGGAAGACTTGTTGCCGACTTTACGGAACAGTTTTCGTCCACCACCGCCCTGTGTCGAGTGATAGTAAATGTAAATATTATGATCTTCTCCGTTCACAGGCTTCTCAACATACGGCTTCTTGAGTATCTTGCCATCAACCCAGAGTGTATCTTCGTCGAGCATTTTCCAAGGAGGAGTCTCGCCACGTTTTATGTTCACTCCTTGCTCCTCCATTCGCTTCTCGAGCACGGAATTAACCTTTGGGCCACCGTCACGACTGATCTCGAGGCGATCAGGTGTAGGCACATGGATGCTGTCGAGAATATCGAGAACAAGTCTACGGTCCCAAAGAAGTTTCTGAGACTCAAGATCATTGACAAGGTAAGGCTTGCGCAATTTGGCGTACTTGATTGCTTTCTCTAAAGGGAATCCGGTGGAGAAGAACGAAATCAAGTAGTCGCAGGTTGGCCAGTTTTCAACGTCTATACGGGCGCCAGGTTAGAACGCGCTCAGAAAGAGGTATAGTGCAAAATATACATACCCTCATCAAGGATCACTTTATCACCAAAAATAACAGTCTCAAACATACCATCCGCGATGAGACGATTGAGAATCAGTCGGCACGGCTTACTCCGAGCCTTTGCGTCCATGGCGCAAACTCCAATAGTACCATACTTCTCCACAGGCGTAGGCGGCCCTTGCATAAAAGTCGAGCCCATTGCAGGTGGTGGCAAATTGAAGGTCGAATCCCGCGAAATCGTCTTCGTCAAGGCCAAGTTGAATGCAGAGCTCATTCTGGACGGGCTGTCAACGACACGATCAGAAGCTGATGGCGAGGAAGACCGCGACGACTTTGAAGAGTTCGACAAAGGGAAGCTCGAGACGGCGTTCAGTTTCGGGGTCGACATTGCCCAGGCAGAGATAACTGTAGATGCTCAGACAAGAAGTGGTGGTTGATAAGGCTCAGTCTCTTTGCGTCAAAAAACCCGAATCGTTACTATATTTTCTGATAAGCGGTCCACAGACCTTGCCTGTAAACTATCTCACAATATTCTAAACCAGAAACTGCACAGAGATTGCACAAATCAGCAATCTGTATTCCAAAACACAAAAACAGTTGATAATCAAGAAGAAATATCAGTTGCTGCCCACTTTTGCTGCGCTCAAACTGTCCTTGTCCCAACTATCAAAACTACCCATTCATCTGGTCACAGTCAAACACGCGTGCGCTCGCTTCTTCTCGAAGACCTATTAAGCTTTAAGGTTTTAGTTGCAACTTTAATTGTTTAGTAAGGAATAATGTAATCAAAGTTGGGAGTTTGAAGATTTACCCGGTCCTACAGTAATTTTTTTTTTGGAGAAAGCAAGGCCTCCTCAGGATCAAATATTTCTCAGATTCTGGCTCGATAGTCTGATTCCTCTCCGTGCACTGCGAGAGTAGTTTTCATTTGTATTTGGATTCTATTTCCTAGGTTCAATATGCCGTCAATTTCAGCGACTTCGCCAGAAGCGGAATCCGGCAAGCGACGGAAGATCGCGACTACGACTTCTGCTGTCGGCATTGGCCGAAAGCAACATGCATCCAGGATTTTTGCACCTTTCAGAGTAAGGATCGGATCTTAAAAAGAAATTGGACATAGTATGCTAATTTATTGTCAACTAGGCCCTGGGATATGTCACAAATAATGTTCGGTTCTCTGTTTCTACCCTCGGTCAAACGTTCATCATCACTACCGTGGTTGGCAACTCGTTCCAAGTCTATGATGTTAGTCTCCTCTCTTATACTCTACTCTAGCAGCTTCTAATGTTTAAAGGCTGGATCATTGCATCTTCTATTTGTCTCCTCACCACAGACCAGCTCTTCTATTACCGCCGTCTCGACTCACTTTCATTTTGTCTACGCCATCTGGGGATCGGCTATCGGAGTATACCGCCGAGGAAAACTCGAATACTCCATTGATACAAAGTCTCCTGCTCCTCTATCAAAGCTGCTTGTTTTTGGCGATTACTTTTGCGCGGCTTCGGATGAATCAGTGTACATCTACCGCTTCACATCGTCAGACAAATCAACTGCTCCTGAGTACTACACTTCGTTCGACTTGCCTCCTGGTGCCGGAGAAGTCGTCGATTTAATTCACCCTCACACATATCTTAACAAGATCGTGGTCGCTACTTCATCCTACGTCATCCTCGTCAATGTTCGCACAGGAAAACTGGTGTTCCAAAGTGAACCCTTTGAGGCGCTCTTGACTGCTGTCGACGTCGCCCCAGCATTAGATACAATTGGTCTTGCATTTGAAGATGGCCGCATTCAAGCCTTTAACCTTCGCTTTTCAAAAGTACTTTTTGAAATATCATGTCGGCAGAAAGTGTCGTCAATTTCCTTCCGCACCGACGGTACCCCGCATCTAGCCGCTGGTACCGTTGACGGCGATATCTATTTTTACGACTTGAACAGGGAACGAAGAGTTCACATCATGCGAGAAGTTCACTCAAACGCTCAAGGCGGTGTGGCAAGTGTATCGTTTTTGAATGGACAGCCAGTGTTTGTTACTTCTGGAGGTGACAATTATCTGAAGGTTTGTATATCATTCTGACTGATCTTCAGCTTTATCGTGCTAACGTGGCTATCATTAGGAATATGTATTTGATCCCGAACTCACCACCTCGACTACTCTAGTGACTTCTCCGCCAAGACACCTTCGCTCGCGTGGTGGTCACTCACAGCCTTCCACAAACCTGTTTTTTACCGAAGAGTCAGGCCACTTCTTACTTTCTTCGTCACTCGATCGTTCGCTTTGGATCTTTTCCTTGCGCAAGGATGCTCAAAGTCATGAACTTTCACAACGCGAAAAGAATGCTCCAGGTACAGGCCGAAAAGCAGGTTTAACCAGCGGTCTTCGCGAGAAATTCCCTGAAATCACAGCCATGGCGCACGAGGCTAATAAATCTGGAGATTGGGAAAATATCATTACAGCTCATAAGGGATTACCTTACGCACGTACATGGGATGCTCATCGTGGAGCGGTTGGCCGATGGCAGCTTAAAACGTCTGACAAGGGCATCGTTCGTGCTGTTGCAATCTCATTCTGTGGAAATTTTGGACTCATTGGATCATCGCATGGTACTGTGGATGTCTATAATATGCAAAGTGGAGTTCGCAGAAAGAGATTCAGATCTCACACCCGGGCTGTGACTGGCTTGGCTATTGATGGACTCAACAAGACAATCATTAGCTGCTCGCTTGATGGACAATTGCAGTTTCATGACTTCAAAACTACGACGCTGAAGCACGCCCTTCATCTTTCCGCTCCTGCTACTTCATTACTTCTTCATAGATCGACCGAGCTGCTTGCTGTTACTTTAGAAAACAAGCAGATCCTCGTCGTTGATATTCTCACCATGCGCGTTGTGCGTGAGCTGAAAGGGCATTCGCAAACCATCACTGCCCTAGACTTTTCCGCTGATGGAAGATGGATCGTATCTGCAGCCAAAGACTCTACTATTCGTACCTGGGATCTGCCTAGTGGATCATGCATCGATGCTGTTCGTGTACGATCAGTCGTCACCGCGTTGAGACTCTCTGGAAATGGTGAATGGCTGGCTACCGCCCATGAAGATGGTGTTGGTATCAATCTGTGGACTAATAGAACAATGTTCGAGCAAGTTGCCGCCCGTCAGATTACGAGTGAAGAACTTGAACTGCTAGAGATGCCGTCAATTTCCGGCGAAGGAGCTGATGGTTTACTTGAAGGAGCATTTGCTGATCAGCAGAACACTGACGAAGAAGAATCTGAAGTCTCTGGCGTGTATGTTTCACCGGAGCAGCTGAACTCTCACCTGGTAACCCTAAGCACAATTCCTCGTAATAGATTCACAACTTTAGTGAACTTGGACGTTATCAAATCAAGGAACAAGCCTAAAGAAGCCCCCAAATTACCCGAGCAAGCTCCATTCTTTTTGACTTTGACTGGGGCTAAGCCTGATGCTGAGAAGAAGGATGGCAAGGCCGTCAAGGCCAAACTGAAGAGCGGTACTTCAAAAATGACTGATTTCCTACGCAAGTTAATCGAAGGCTACGCCACCAGCGATTATTCGGATTTTATCGAGCATGTGAAGAGATTATCTCCTTCAGCTACCGACCTCGAATTGCGATCATTGAATGTGGATGATCTCGAACACTTTTCCTATTTTGTGAACGCGATGACAGCTCGTCTTGTGGAAAGAAAGGATTATGAGCTCGTACAAGCTTGGATGTCCATGTTTTTAAAGATCCACAGTGACGTTTTGTCTGAAAACCGTGAAGACGCTTCTTTGAGTGAAGCTCTTACCCACTGGCAAGAAGTCGATTTCAGAGAGAAGAAACGACTTGATGATTTGGTCGGCTACTGTACAGGCGTCGTCAGCTTCTTACGAATCGAGTAATGACAAATAGTCGCATCCTTTTGTGTACTATGTACTTGTATGTGATATATTATATAATGCATATTTTTCTTAATTTATTTTGATTATACAATCACCTATCATAAATCTATTCTTCTTAATCAAATTTTTTGCCTTTTACTATCGTTAGCATCGCTATCTGTAGACTCATTCTCTCTTTTCGTACTTTGCTCTGCCTTCTTGGACCCATAGCCGCCTTTCTTGTCGCCAGTCGCTTTAGGAAGTGGGCCCCAGAATTTTGGATTTTGCGGGAAGCGGGTGATTTTAATCTTTCTTGATGGGGGGTTGGCATCGGCATGTTCAGTAAAATCTACCTCAAACCTAGATATAACAATATTAGCTATCAGTAGCTCCTCTACAGTAGTCAAAGTCATTGACATACTTTGGTTCTCGTCTTTGTAGAATCTTATAGGCAGGTGAGCCATATTTGATGTTTGCTTCAGTAACTGGATTTTCTTTTGCAAATCCGCGCATTATATCATAAATAACATCATAGCTAGCGTTTGTCTTGATTGCTCCAGCCAGTGCGTGAGTTGGCGAAACTTTGTATCCCGCATTTATGATTGCAGATCCAAGTCCTGTCAAAGTCGGGCATGTAGTTCGAATAACAGAAGAGACTTTATGAGGTGTGAAGTAAAACGGTGCGTCTTCAAGCTCTTCGCCCGCGACTGTAAGCATAGAGTTGATACGATCAAGTGTTTTGTAAATCGCTGGATCAGCGGTTTCCGCTAGCGCTCTAATTTTGGAGATGAATTCTTTGTTGTGGAGCTTACCACCCCACATAGGTCCCGCCATCTGCAAATAAAGATTAGCTAAATTCATCTACAAAGAGATGTAGACACACATGATGCACAAACCCGCAGTTGTCGCAGTTCGGGCCGACGGGAGGTCCACGAGGGAAATGATACTTGGTAGGAGTTCCGGAATCGTTTGTAGTCACTCGTCCTAGAGGCTGGCATGTGGTGGAATGGCAGCCAGTACATGAGTAGGCCACCATAGTTTGGCTACAAACGTTAGTTCTTGTAGGGAACGAAAAGTAACGAAAGAGGCGTACCTGGCCAAAGATTTAACTTGAATGGGCGAATGTTTAACTGTGATAAACAGACGCACATAGAAATCAATCGACAAACTCAGTAATGGCTCAATAGCTTTTCCATAGCGCGCTGCAGTAGTCGCAACGAGATTCAGAACAAGTCTTAGCGCAGATTCATGGCAGAACTCGGTCTTTGAAGTCATACCGCCATAATTTGAAAAGCATTTTTCAGGGTATCCCTGTCCCGCAAGAACCCCAAGATCTGTACAGGTAACCAGAATTAGGCCATCGTCTGCAATAGCCTGTACTGCTGCGTCAATGAATGGAGCTGCTGTGCCATAAGGATCAAGATCGATACAGTGAAATGGCTTTGACTTGTGAGCGTACATGATCAGATTTGCGTCACCATGCGATGGTGTGACTATGTCTTCTGCCCCAGCATTATATTGCACATTTCTTCTAATAGCGTCGACTGCGCTTGGTGAGAAATCGTTAGCAAGAACGGTCTTCAATTGGGGGATTTCCAATGCATAACGAATAGCACGCAGCCCAGTAGCCGACAAAGCTTCAAGGATCGTGAGAAATGGCGGACTTGATTTTTCATCCTTAGTCTCTACCCTACTCTCTTCAGCTGAATTGGTTGGTTGTACTTGAGTCTCGGCCTTGGGCTCTTCTGAGGTGTCGTGAGCTACTGCGGTGTCCACGGCTGCTGTTTCTGACTCAGTTGCCTCTGTCTTCTCGTCCTTCTGCGCAACTTTGTTATTGCTAACATCCTTTGACTTCCTATTCTTTCTCTTCTTTGCTGATTTCCTCTTTGCTAAGTACTCCTCAGACCATACTCGAATTCCCAATGTACTCAAGTCTCGGTTGAACTGCTGAACCGGGTTATAGAACACTTGATTCTCATTCTCATATAACACCGACGCACTACCCTCAGTCAGCACCACATACTTCTTACCATCCTCATGTTCAATGGTATCCATTTTTGCAAAGTTAATGTGGTCAGATGGGCGTGGATTAGTGGGATCTGGGATGGGAGGGTATTGCTGTTGGGAGTAGAACCGTAGATGTTGATATCGACCGACTTTAGAGCTGGCGGTGGCAGAGCGCAAGGATCCGCGGATAAGTGTATCCAGATATTTGTTAAAAATACACCTGGAGCTTTTCTCCGCAATAAAACTCATAAACAAAGAGAAGAGCTCTGCAAAGTCTGATCCAACTCTGCACTTTGTTCCCTGTTTGCTCCAAAAAATTTCACAGGCACTGAAATTATTCAGGGGTTAAAACTCTAGTGTATGACAAAGTGCTTATGTCACTGGTCCCTGTCATTTTGGTACAGTCTCCAATTAAGGAGGCACAGCTGGAGGAACATCACCACTCTATCTAGTTCATGGGGCAATGGCGGCCATGCATATGGCATATTTACAACTTATAGGCAGCAATATTCGATTTGTGGTATGTATATTTATATTTTGCCAGCCACTGACTAATGTATGACAACCAAATTCCCGGTAAAGGCTTCAATTTTGAGGGCTGGCGATCGGGATATGCGAGATATTGAGTCTATTCAGCGCAGACTGTGCCTCTAGTAGCCTCAAGTTCTCTATCCGTATGCTATTGAGCTGGTATATGACTTTACTGCTGTTCTGTAACACTGGAAACCTCCAATTTAACAAGAATCACATATCGCCTTATTGCCGCGAGCATAATGGCTTGAATTGATAATGCTGATCGCCTTCTTCTTGAAGAACTTTACAGTGATGATATTGTGCCAAATATTGTGTATAATGGTCAGTACAAACAGCCACCAAATAAATCTTTGTGATACGACAGAATGCAACCAACAGCTTGTCCAGGGGGTATGACCAGTCCAGGAGCCCGGGGTTTATTCTATGCAGAGTGTTCATGATCAGTTCCTCTATTTCAGCGAACAAATGCCATGATGGCCATGTTTCTTCTCGGTATTCACTTTTTCTAATAGCGAGAGTAATGAGATATGCTAGCACTTGGAACCTTGCTCCATAAATTTCTGAATTCACATCTTCTATACACCGTTTTCGACTTGCCAAAGAACAATCTGCTGCCTCGAGAAGAGATTCGCTGTTTATTTCTTCTCATTTGACTTCAAGGTATACCGCTGTTGAATATATCAACCTGGAACGACAGTACAGAGTGGTATACATGATAGCCTTGTTTGTTCTTTCCTTGTCTGTTGACCATCTGAATCAAAAATGATTCATTTCATGACAGGTGATTCAGTCTGTCTCTGGACTCATGCTACTGAACTCTGCCGCTTTTGTGAGATTGTTGTAAAGTAGAAGACACTGAGGAATCAAGGATTGAACAAGAGCGCAGCCTGAGACTTATCATACTTCAAACTGCTCCGATCAACTATATTCTGTTCGT
Organism: [Lipomyces] yamanashiensis; assembly: GCA_030572775.1. Taxonomy (NCBI): domain Eukaryota; kingdom Fungi; phylum Ascomycota; class Lipomycetes; order Lipomycetales; family Lipomycetaceae; genus Myxozyma; species [Lipomyces] yamanashiensis. Next base: position 1,184,103 of record JAJMBS010000001.1, read on the forward strand.
TAGTTGAATCCTTGCAAAGTATGATTCCAGTACTTCACAGTGTCGTTACGGATTCTAGATGCTGGAAGATGGCGGTGGAGAAGTAGATAAGTTGGACAAAGTCGCGATGTTGTTGTACAAAGGCGTTGATGTGCGTGACAGGTGCAACAGAATTGGATTTTTCAGCACCAAATCAGCAGGCACATTATTGCAAGTCATTTCAGAAGTTCTCAGCCTATTTTAGGAATATTTCTATTATTTGCTCGATTTACAAACTACGAAGGTATTGCGATAAAGACGGTTAATGGTCCTCGAGCAAGTGATGCTGAGCAGGAAAAGAGCAATTCAGACTGACCCTGTCTGCCATGCTCATCACGGGATATGGGTCAATTTTGTCCTGTTTATTCGTTTAAGTTTCTGAGCCTCGCCCTGATCGTGGTTTCCGGTTTTTCGGGAAGGAAAGGGAAGACACTCACGATGTCAGCGAGCAGAGGAACACGCTACCTAACTTCCGAACAAGGTAATGCCATTGGAATGCAGGAACAAGCCAGGATATGACGTGTTCGGCCATATTGTTAGCAGATCTATTGTCTTTGTGCATCAGACTGACGTTACGAAGTGGCATATGAAGGTGGTTAGTGCTGCTCTTTAGGGATAGAGTTTGTGCTAGATGCCACATCCCTGTTCGAACAGACGAACAGGTACGGTCAATTTGCAGATTTCACGGAATATTTTCATATTTGGGCAGCGATTACTTGATGGAAAATGAAGTTATTAGAACAGGAAGAACGTGCGAACATAGAGCAAAATCTGATCTATTCATTTTCACAAAATTCACCAGCAAACAATGGAAACTGAGGAAGTTGCAGGCGCAGGAAAGTCGACGAAATTGATCATTTCCACATGATATCCTGACCATGTTCTGCAATAATTCACAGGCAGATTGCTGATCTTATTGCATCATTTGAAGCAGAAAATTCTGCACGTTCGGCTACCCAATTTACGCGAAATTTTCATCTTGGATTGGCGAGATATGCAAGGATGATGTTGACGTTTTCAACCTCCGTCGAGCATGTTCACGGTACCTCTTTTCCTGCGATCGACATCATCACACGCTCATATTTCATTTCCCTGGTACCCCGCTCCTGGAAGTTATCCTTTAGCTCCGTTTCAATACCATCAGATGTAAGCCCAGTATTTTCAGGTATCTGGCCATCCCCCGCTCTGCCAACCGCTGTTCAGACGCTGATCAGAAACATAAATAGCCCCTTTCCCTCCCTCTCTCTCCGTCTTTTTTCTTTCTTCATCACACCTCAAAAAGAACAAAACAACTTCTCCCTTCACTAAATCCTGAAACATCCTCTTCACCTTCGACCTTGTTCTTCAAGCTCAAAGCCACTTGGGTCTCGGTCATGAATGACATATACTGCATTTGGTGAGTATTGTCCAAGTTCGTGTTTGCAGCGATTTTGACTCACACGCGCGCAGATGTGACAACGCGTTCGTTTGACGCGTCTATATATCAATCCTGATTTGCAGCTATGAGCGCAATCGCAATTCACCGCCTCGCACCTGATCCCGTTCCGCCTGCATCTGACAGGTTTTCTTCATCGCCTCAAATACACAACTTTGCTTCGATTCTTCAAAATCAGCACCGTCACGCACTCTATATACGCGTCGCAAAAGCCACTTTATGTCATCGTCAGTGTTCTACACACACGTAAATCAGACACAGGATCAGGGGCAGGTACCTTTCTTGAGCACATATGGACTACGAACCGGCAGTTGAAACCGGGCGCAGGATTCCGCGAGATACCCCCGGTTGGATGCGCACGTCGTGCGATTTCTCTGATACTACTTCTGTTTCTGTTCTGTGATTTAAGTAACTTGTGACTAGAGCCTGAGAAGAGTGAAGAAGAGCGGCATGCCACTGTCGTCTCCCGGTAGGCCAAGTCTAGCTGTGAGCCAGAGAATTGAAGAAGCCTGGTATGGCCATTGCCAGAGTCCGGCGGCCACAGTGAAGCAATCAAGTTTACACATCTACACTTGGGGACGTTAGCGAGAGTAAGAAGAGGATGACTAAAGGGATATGGTTTTTGTTTAATTCAAATACTACTTGGTTATATTCACATCTATAAAACTCATTGTTTCTAATGAAGGTAACTAACTGTAGACAGTAGAATAGCCTATTTGAGTAATATGCACTACTATGTTGATGTTAGGGTTCCTGACTAACATTCCTAGGTACGACGAGAAGGTTTCAATTCAATATCAACGCAAATGTGATTGATTGATTATATATTTATGGCTCTAACAGAAGTCACTCTTTTACGTAAGGAAGATCTAAATAAATAAAAAGAAAATATAAAATTGAAATATCCATGTACAGAAACAGTTAAATAACAGCAAATAAAAACACCAGCCATGAACAAAATCGTGCGACAAACGACATTACCAAATCATGCAAGTCTAATCTAAACATTTTATCTTTTGAAAATATCAGTTCATATCAAAACACAATCTAGTAGTCAAGATCTCTCTTCTCCTCGCCGTTGAACTTGGAGGCATCCTTCTCATTGGTAGACTCATCAGTCGAGGAAACCTCGACGGAATCAGTAACAACGACATTCTTGATGTCATACTCATCAGCAACACCTTCCTGGAGGGAAAGGACATCAGCGGCAGGCATGTTTGCCAGGCGACGCTCGTCACGACGCTGATAGTAGACAGCGACAGGGATAAGGATGATTTGGATTGCAGACATAGCGACACTGCTAATGTAACCAGCGAAGTAGCGTGGCGCGTCCTGTGTTTGCCAGGCACCGAGAGGGATGACAAGGTAAAGCATACAGTTAGTTGCGTTGATAGTGGCAAGAGTAATTGCTCGAGCCTCGAGATCGTGAGCAAATGTTTCCGCAGCCCATACAACAACAAGATTACCAGGACCGTTAGAGATACCGAGAAGCATGAAGGCAGCAAAGAGAGCATTCTCACTCATGTCCCAAACAAGAAGCATGACGTTTCCAACAAGCATAAGAACACCCGCGAGAAGCATCATATCCCAACGGGTTCGTCTCCAGTCAGAGTAGACAGCTGTAATCAGAGCAGAACCAATAGAGACGGCCGAGGTAACAGTACCAAGATTGTTGACAGCGGCATCACTGTACTTGGGGGTCCCGTCAGGGTTGACAAGATCATCGAGCCAGAGCAAGAAGGGAGTAGAAGAACCGTAAGGAGCAAGCCAGAAAAGGTTACCCATCCATACGAAAGTCCAGAACTGCCATGTACCGAAGACACGCTTGGCAAGGCCCCAGGAGAGACCCTTTGACTTTTCAAAGCCATCAGCTTGGAGACGGTCGAAAGCAAGTTGCTTCTCACGCTCAGTGAACCATCTAGAAGTCGTCTTCTCTGGAACATCGGGGAAGAAGAGGTAGCCGAAGAAGGCAATGGGAATGGTGATGATAGCACAGACAATGAAGAGCCACTGCCATCCACGAAGACCGTTGGTTCCGTCGAGCTTAAGAAGAGCACTCTGAAGGTAACCAGCAACCATAGTTCCGAGGGGCATAGCAGAATAGTAGATGGCGTTACGACGTCCAAGCTCTTCCTTCTTGTACCAGCAGTTCACAATGTGGAGACATCCGACGTAGCAAGCAGTGGCACCGAGACCAACGAAGAAACGAAGGGCCAAGAGCTGATTGTAGGTCTTGACGAAGGCGGTTCCAAGAGTGAAGAGACCCCAGATAATCTCAGCAGTGGGGAGGTAGTACTGGGAGGGGAGTCTGGTGATTAGGATGTTGGAAGGAATCTGGAAAGTACAGTATCCAACCTGGTAGACTGTTGGAATATAAACGAGTCAGCGTATGCTCTCGGGATAAAGAGTATAAGCTCAAAGATGCATACCAGCGTTAACGTAGTTAAGTCTGTTTCCAGTCAGGTCAAGATCAGTCTCCATACCAGAGACGTAAGCGTTGCTAAGCGCAGAAACATCAAGGTACTTGGTGAAGAAGGCCAAGCAGCAGTAACCAAGAACAAGAGTATCAATCTTGCGAATGAGGTTTCGCTCTTCCAGGGACATGCCAGCTGGGTACCAGCCAGACTTGACGTCAATCCATTCAATGGCCTTAGCGAAGGGAGTGAAGACACCCATGATATCTGTATATGTACTGAGGTTTGGATTAGAAAAAAAGAAGGCAAACGCTCAAATGCACACGCAAAAGAAAGAAGAAAACAAGCAGAGGAGGACAGCAGACGGCCTGTTTATAAGTGAGAAGCGGATGCGGTGTTTTTCGTAATCAATTGAGATTTGACATGCATGTGGGTACCTATCAGCCCGGCAAAGTCAAGGTTGAGGCAAAAGAACTGATAACATGACTACGACATGATGATAACCTTGAGTCGCTAGCGGAGGACGGGCGGGTTGGTACGCTCAGAACAAGTAGGAATTGAAGGTACCACAGTGGAAACGCCCGCCACCCGATATCAAGTCGGTATCAAAGTCTCGAGATTTTTGCCTGAAGGAGAGGCCAAACACCTCTCTGCGCTATCAGCCACCATTTGAATGAGAAGAAATCAGAGGGCTTGGCTGCATGCTTAGAGATGCAAACTATGAGAGAACAAGACTGCGACTGAGTCTGAAATCAAGATGATTTCTGCATCTTAGGAAAGAGCCTGTAAGAGGACGAAGAGATGAAAACAGACGTTTAGAAAAACAGGCACACACACACACGCACAGGCAAACACACGGGCAAAAGCACGGACAGAACGAGCCAGTGACTGAGAAGATCCGGCGGCTCTGGCTGGTGCTGGTGGGGGCGCTGGCGGAGTGCTGGCGGAGCGCAAGACAGTGGAGCAGGAGACATGGCTTTTTTGCCCAGGGACGGATAAGCCCCGGCTTGGTAGCGCAGCCGGGCAGCGATACCGATAAGGAACTGAAACTGAGGCAGCGAGTTTCCGAGACACTCGCCTGATCTCTGCCACCGGGCTCTACTGGGCTCTCTCTGCGTATCTGGCTGGCGACTCAGTAATCGTCTGACATGCATTGTTTGCTGAGCATTGCAGTCTGGCGGATAGATTATGAGTGAGTCTAAAGTGGAGATTTCCCCAAGCATTGTTGAAGAAGGAGGAGCGCACACAGGGCAGGTGGCCTGCCTGGCCGGTGGGTGATCTGTGCCAGATTGGAAGCTGCGGATGGTAAAGGCACAGACAGCTTGTCGATCAAGCTTTGACCTACGAGCTCTTGGGTCCGACGATATCGCGTCTTTCAGGCCTTGTTGTCTGCGGTCAGGTGCTCAGCAAGAGCAAACCGTTCAGAGCGCAGGCTGATAGAGCGGCTGGTTTGTGAGACTGCTGGAAAGCGCCGGTAGTTTTGCGAGAATATGTTGTCTTCCTCGTGGACATGGTTTACAGCGGCTTTGGTGGTGATCCTGAAGAGGTGCTGGATACAGCGCGATAATGTGAATTAATAGTGCGCACCTTATACCTCTCTCACCATCTCTAAGAGATGCCATCGGGCTGATGCAGGCGATTATATAGATTCTGTTGTCATAGCATTCTACAGTGCCTGCCACATAACTGTAAGAGTAATTTGGTTTGCGTCTGTGTGTGAGTAATCTGGTCTGTGATACCTACCCCTATAGAGTCATTGTAAGCTCATGCGTATTAAGTCTCTGTTCTATGGCTTGTAAGCAGGCAGGTCCGTGAAGCGGAAGATGCAGCTACTGTGCTATCCTCCGCGATATTAATCGCTCAGTCATTCAATCTATATAATCAATCAAACAGTCTTCCCCCAGCGTGGTCTGCTTCTACTTTCACGTGAATCTTCATCTTTTTTTCCGGCAAATACCGTGATCTCGAAAGACTTCGATAAGACATCCGTCAACGATTTTGTGGCCGTCCTGGCGCCGAGACCTGGCGCCGCCCTGGGAGTTGGCATCCGACTGCCGACTGCCGGCGTGGCGATGACAAACAGTACAAGAGGGTTTGATATTTTAGGATTGTAGAGCTGTTTGGGGGAGGGGGTAGTGCAGAAGTGCTCTAGCTGTCGTGTCAGGCAGAGATGGCTAGGAAGATGTTCCTGAAGATCACCACTGATAGGGCCCCAAGCTTACATACGCTTCTGAGTAGAGTCAGGCATGTGCTTGCAGTGGGCTATCTGCCTACAGAAAGATGATAGCCCTAACTACGCCAGTACGCGTGCCCATAAACCGCGCATTTCTATGGGCTAGCTGACGATGCGATACTGTCTAAGAAGACCGCTTCGGGCCGGCTACGGGATGGCTCAGTACTCGTTATCGTCTGGACTCAGCCAGAAGACTCGAACAAGCAAAAGCAGAACAGATTAGAGCGTACTCACAAGAGAACGAGTGAGTCTGCTGAGCCATCTCCTGTTGGTGGCCGAGTAGTCGCCATTTGACCTGCTGCGAATAGTCTGAGGTTGTCTGCTTCAGCGCAGTCTGCAGTTCGCCCTTTTCCCCTCCCCGCTCCCCCTTTCGATTTTATCCTCGCGCGCAGACAGGCAGATTCCGCAGCTGTAGTTTCATCTCTACAAACGCTCTACTCACAAGCTTGGGCCTGCTGTAGCTTCTTTTCCGCCCTGTGCGTTGCGTACAAAGTGTCGGGCGTGCTCTTGCATCGCGGGCCAGAGATAACAATCTGCGCGATAAGCAATGACGATAGTCTAAATGAGCACGAGTCAAGATCGTACTCAAGCTGTGCTTCGTTAAACAAAGTAATTATTATTTTCTTGACTGCGATCACTGTTCGATTGTCAGTCGTTATTGTAAATATTATTCCGTAGTTTTATTCATCCAAACGTCTTTTTTATCGCAAGCAACTCTACCTACCCAATCCAGCCTAATCAGTCGCAGGAATCAGCGACCCACTCAGAGTCACTATCTTGTTCAGATCAAATCTGTGCGCTGTGGCAAATCACACTAACCAAATATAATCCAAATCTAACTAGAAAATATCTCAACTAACTCTCTATTTAAAACGTTTCATTCTAACTCAACTCGAACTCTCAACTCTCAAGGCAAGCACAACCTTAATCTGCCCTTGATTACCCATTCTACAATTGCTTCCTCTCTATTCGCCCTCTACGTATTCTTTTAATTTACAACGGATAGGGCGGAGTGCTACTTACTGGGTACCCGATCGGGACTTAGGAAAGTCAGAGCTTTTTTGGAGCACAAGTAAGCATCAGATTGCATTCCCGTTGATCATTAGGCGCGTGAGCTGGCATGGTTTGAGAGTTCTCTGCCTATGCCACATTACAGAGTGAATCCAGCTACTGCCCGGGATGATTAGCTATGGGACTTGAAGGAATTGTGTTGAAAAGACACTACTTGAAGAGATCATTAGAATTAGAAAGACGTTGGTTTAATTCCTACCTTGCGATGAGTGTTTGTATTAAGAGTTTTAGGGTTTTTGTGATTTTGGGACTTCTGTATTTACACCATGCCGTCTATAAATATATAATCAATCAATATGATTCAAATAAATTACAATTATTTATTATGATTAGATTACTCTCCAAATAATATACCTTGATTCAAAAAGGCTCCGTTTTCGCCCTTCGTCTGGCCTCAATTTATACACAATAACAAAAAAAAAGCGTAAATTCCTTCGCAATATGTACCATGATCAACAAAAGCAGAAGCAAAATGTGACCGTCGACGTGAATATGAACGTGAGCATGAAATGAACACTCAAATCGAAAAAAATAAAAATAAAAATAAAAAGAATATACCGAGAACGTCAAACAAAATTTTTATAGCACAAATAGTAACAAGTGTATCCAAGAAAACAGCACGGAATCGAAAAACGAAAAAAGCAACAAATTTTCATAAATAAATATGGCACAAAAACTTTTCGATAGCTTTTCAATAGCTTGAAATAAACAAAATCAAAAAATACTCCTACATCCAGCCCAATTTTCTCAACCACCCCAAAATTTAAAGATCCTAGGGCTTAAAACTAAAATGAAATGTTAGCACCCGCACATAAAAAAGCAACTTAAAGCTGTGTCGACTTACTCTTTGGGGCGCTTGAGGTGGTGATGGCGCATACGAAGCAGCCACGTACTGAGTGTACATCATCGGAGATCCTGGACTACCCGGAATCTGTTGCGAACCAGGTAGACCAGGCCTATACTGTGGTTCTACCATTGAAGCATATCGTTGCATCCCTGCGTTTGACAGTACAGGAGAGCGATATGAGTCGTTCATATACTGTTGTCCAAGTGGAGGCGGAGGAGAAACACTCGTAAACCCTCCATAAAACTGCGGTTGCGGTTGCTGCTGTTGCTGCTGCGCACGAAGAAATTGCTGATACACCGCCGGATTCATGCCATTGTACGACCCAATATCCGGCGACTGGGACTGCAGTGCCATCTGCTCCATCTGCATCGCAAGGAATCCATCAATTCCAGATCGATCGCCTTGCTGTGAGCTTGTCATGTATTCATAAGAATCATATCCTTGCATCTGCTGCTGTTGCTGCTGTGGCATTGGGAAGTACTGTTGGCCAGGCTGTACCATTCTCGGCTGCTGGCGCATATAATCTCGATGATCAACATTATTATGCCCATGACCATTATTGTTGTGATTGCTGTGATGGTGATGATTATGATGATTATGATGATTGCTGTGGTGATTATGGTGCCCTCCAGACGACTTGCCGTTCAAGCTGTTACCAGCCTGCATCGGCAAACTTCCTGCGCCATTTGCAGTCGTGCCATTGTTGACTCGCGTAGAAAGCCCGACTTCGTCCATAAGTCGTCGATAGCCTTGCGACGGATGAACTTTCAATTTCGCGAGCACATTCCTAATCGCTGCAATCGATCTCTGTCGCACATCAGCCTCCAAGAATGGAGTTGTCAAAATCTTGTAAATCACTGTTGGCCCCTGTGAACTGTCCTTCAAGATTTCTTCAAGAGCACTCTCATCGGGTGACAAGAATAATGCATCAAAAATTGCTCGTCTCGCTTCAGGTTCAGATCGATAGTTGACCACCTTGAGCACTGTCAACGAGGCAAGCTTATGAGTACACAGAGGCACTAAGTGTGGGATTAGCCGAGGTGCAAGTATCTTGTGTCTATTCGGAAGCGAACAAGTGTCAAGGAACCATGTCAATAGCAGCGCACCGTTAGCATTCGTTGCCAGCTGTACTGCGTGTAATGTAATTTCGGCAGCCAGCACGCGTTGCTGCTCCTTATTTGCGTAATGGCTCTCAAGACAAGCGCGCATTGCCCGCGCACCAAACCGACCCTGTGCAATGTCCCAAAACTGATTGAGCATTGTCTCAAAAATAAAATCATTATATGGGGGACCAAACCGAAGACAGCACTGCAAAACGTAGTTTCCAAATTGATCCAAAAATAAATGAACAGTATAAGGACGCAGGTGCTGAGCAATCATAAGCATTTGCTCTGGTGTACGTGCCATGTCGATGATCTTTTGCGCGGCCCATGTTCCGTTCTTATGAATACCTAGCTGGGCAAGATACGGTGCGATCCGAACAAGCATCTTTGTCTTCACTTCCTCAGAACAAAATTCAAAAAGCTTTTGCACAACCGTATTTCCAAGATAATCACTAGCCAGCTCGGCAAGTTCTCCTAACATTTCAACAGCTGAAGCCTCAATCTCTGCAACTGAACAACTACCATTATCGATCCGCTTCCGAATTTCACGTAGCCGAGGAGCGTCGTAAATGCGATTCGGGTTCGGATCAGGCAAAGCAGGCAATTCTTCGATAAACGATGAAAATGAAATTGCGTTCTGAACTGTAGCCGCTGTGGTCGCAAGCTCGCTCTCATCGGCGCCGTATTCACACACAATATTAAGAATGTCAGATCCCATGTCGATCAAGTTGCGAGTCGGTACTGTGATTGCATTGTCGAGCTTGACTGTGTCTTTCATCATGTACGTGATATCTGAATGCGATGAGTGTTGAGATTGCAGCAGTTGTTGTGATGGGCTCTGATTGTCCGTTGGCTCTGCTGGTAAGACTTTTGCAAACCCGATCTTTATGGGGCCTGCTCCAGGGACAAGCTCAGTGTCGTTCAATGCAGCCTTAGCTTGTACGGCCTCCTCCACCATAGAAAAATTAATAAATCCCGAAGTTTTATTTGACAGAATGCGGGCTGATTCCAAGACGCCAAAAGTGCTGAATAAATTAGTGAGCGAAGCGACAGTCACACCAAGAGGAATATTGCCGATGTAGAGCGATCGAGTGGGTCCCATTGCCATGTCTTCCAGCGAACTGACAATTGTAACTTCGTTGCTATCGACTTCTTCGTTAAGGGGGATTGAGTTGTTGTCAAAGTAGTTGTGAAATGAGGACGAGCCAAAAGTTTTGATGCGTGACTGTAATTCCGGGCCAACGGTTGTTCGAGAACGAGGTCGCGACGACGATACGGACGAAGAATAACTCTGCATGCCAACGGAGGCCGATGATAAATCGGGTAGATGATCATGATGCTCTTCTGCTTCTTCGATGAGACCTTCGAGGCCGCTATTGGGAGGGTCGTCGTAGAGTTCTGCGGCAGCTGAGACAGAATAAGAGCGAATGCGATTAGCGTCGTGGCGCATGCGTGATGAAAGGTCGGTGAAGAATGGAGAAACACTAGATGTAGGAGGAGCAATACCTGGAATTACAGAGGAGACACCGCCGGAGGTGGATGAGGTTGACAGTCGACGCAGTTGTTGGGGATCGTGCAGATCGGTGGTGATGTCTGCGAGAGACGGCGGTAGCGGAGAATTTTCGAGGCCGAGGTAATCAAGGGTCGACAACGCAGGCTGGCCGTGTGCGCTTGCTGGAACATGGCTGCTTTCGGTCATGGGCCAAGGAGAGGATGATGATGAGGAGGATGCGCCGAGGGGAGCAAAGACAGAGGACGCAAAGGATGGCTGCGAGAAGGATGGGAGCGTGAGCGAGCCTGAGCGCAGTCTGCTGGGCGAGAGAGGGTCAATGGGCAGCGATGCAAAGGAAGAAGACGACGAGGGTTGCTGTGAGGTCGATGAGAATGGAGTAGGCTGGAGCAGGGCGGGCAGTCGCGAAGGAAGGGTGCCGGCGCGAGCACGACGGTAGGCCGAAGCTGACGAGGACGAGGAAGCAGCGGCGACGCCAATGTCTGAGCCGGGGGTCGACAGCGGTTGCTGGGGCCAGAACACCATGTCTCTGGCTTCACGGGCACTGTAGAGCAGAAGCAATTGTCAGCAGGACGCGGCGGGGAGGGTTGAGGAGAAAAAAAGAGGGAGCATGAGGGGAAGTACCGTTTGGAGACGTAGCGCGGATCGAAAGGAAGCGGGGCCGACGTGGGCTTGTCCTGGGCGCGGTCCAGCGCGGCCGACGACGGCGGAGCAGACATTTGCCGGGCAAATTGAGAAAGAAGAAGGGCTGCTGTGCGGGAGTGGAAGGGGGGAAACAGGGAAGGAAGATGGGAAGCTTGGAACGGAGGAGGTGAGTGTGAGCGGCAGAGAGAGTTAGAGAAAAGTAGGGGCTGTGCATGCTAGCACGCACACACACACAAGCTGGAACGCTCAGTGTCTAAATCCCGCTGACCGCCGCCGAACACGACCATCGCGTTGTTTCGATTGTTGTGTACTTGTTTGTTTACTTGTTTGTTGTTAAGTTGTATTGTTTACAGACTACTGTTCTAACAGAGCATGCACTATCTGTGATTGCCCAATGTCGCTCCTCCACGACCGCGACTTTGCGCTCTACTGTCTCCGCCGCAGCTACCTCGAACACATCCACGACGGCGTCGGCGAACGCGTCGTCCACGTCGACCGCGCCCTTTACTCGCGTGCCTGGGCGCTTTCAAACAGACAGTCGAGCGTCCTCGTCGAGAACCCGCCGCCGCCGTTTCACCCGGAGTTCCAGTACTCGCCCCCCATCCCCAAGTTCGTCGAGGGCGGTCGCAGGGCTACCACCACGACCACCGGCTCGAGCGTGAATGGTGATGCTGCCAGTGGCAGCAGCTCCTCTAGCTTTGGGAACAGCGACAGCGGAGACGAGGAGCGCGAGTATGCTGAAGATGATCTTGATCCGTCCGTACCGAACCGCAGCAAGAAGAAGGATCACAGCAGCGACAGCGAATCCACTGACGGCCGTGACAACCCCAACGACAACGATAACGACGATTACAGCTACGACAACGACGAGCTTGGAATAGAAGACCTCCAGCGCGCTGCTCGACAAATCAAGTTCTCAAAAATGCCGGCCAGAGACAAAGATCGCATCCCCGACGTGGACCAGATGCTGTCAACCTATATCACAGCTGGCAAGCATCCCCATAAATCATTGCCTGACCCTTCTCCGTCCTCATACTCACGGCAGACTTACAAATATAACTATCCATCGGATCTCGGACTAGCTGGAAATTTGGACGACAAAGAAGGTATAACTTTTCTGCAGTCTTCCTCCTTCCGACGCGGTAAATCATTCGACAAACGATTCAACACACTCTGGTCCGACATTGCCATGGACGACGCTATTGCTGAGGAGGAAATCACTTTTTCAGTGCCGCCCGACCAAACTATTGGTCCGGGTTCCAGTAGCTCTGCGCAGCATACAGCTCCTCCGTCAAACATATCAGCAGCCAGTGCCCCGTCTGTCAGCAGTCTTCCGTACGATGTCGCCTCTGCATCTACTTCAGAGCATGATTTTGCTCGCATTGTCGTTCCCAATGAACGCAAATCAAATTTATCGGCTCTCATTGCAGCATCACAAGCTGTAGAGAAGAACCCGTTCGAAATTTTCACGTCTGCGTCTGGTGTGGGCGAGCTCATACCCCTTCGATTGAAGATCTACCGTCCAACGTCAGCCCAGCCGTCGAAGCCTTTTGATGTTATCGTCAAGTCATACGTCACCGTGGTGGATACAATTGGATATGCTCTTTATCGTTACTGGGAAGAAAATCGTGAACCAAAACTAACCGAGGACGAGTCAGATATATCCAAGTGGACATTGCGGATTGTCGAAGATGACGGAGAGCCGGATCTTGATTTTCCGGCTCTCGACCGGACGAGAATTATCTCGGCCTTTAGTTTTGATGAGTTTGCTTTAGTTGAAGCTACACCTAGGCAGGTTGCTGAAAACCGGAAATTATTGACCACGGAAAAGAGTTGAATGTTATATTTTTGTTCTCACTATATGGAGTTGGCGTTGGCTTTAGTTAGATAAATGGTTTTTATACGATTTCAATTTTTAATTATTTTATATATGTGCACGTAGCTGTAAAATTTACAATTTCATTGTTTTCAAACCCATAATACCTTAAATTATATCCATACATATTTACAACTATTGTACACTTCCCGTGCTTGCTTCCGCTGCCACAGGCTGAGAGGTTTCTGAGGGCGCCTGCGATGGTTGCCCAGCCTGTGCCATATGTCCTTGACTTCCTGCATCTGACGGATTCTCAGTCTGCTCAACCGGTGGAGGTGTAGGCGGTCTCTCCAGCAACTGACTTAGATCTTTGCGTTCATAATAATACATTCCCTCACCAAACGCTGCATTCCATGGAACTTGACCCTTTGCAATATTCTGTACGATTCGATAAGCGCTCAAATCGAAATACCGAACACCAGTCTTGGGATCAATGAATTGTGCCACCTTGCCGGTGACGTTACAGAGATGCCGTTCAAACCGGGGCGGCGGATTTCCTGATGCTGATTGCTTGCCGAATAATACAGACCGGACGAGCGGTGCGTCGAATGAGACATTTGAAGGATAGTTGATCAAAGTCACTGTTTCAGTGGAGCAGGTAGTCGTAGGACCTTGAAGCTCCTGGACCGTGTTGTCCTCTTCCGGCTCTTCCTCTTCCTCTTCCTCTTCCTCTTCTTCTTCGCCGATGACGGATTTGGTTCCGTCCACTGCATCTGCAATCTTCTCTGGATCGGCAACGTTGCTATCGACTGTATTTCTAATGCCGGCTTTGTCTTCGGTCTTCTCTTCTGTACTGATTGGCTCAATGGCTTCGTGTTCGGAGACTGCTGGCTCGGGTAATTTGTCGACATCCATTAAACTGACATCTTGTGCTGTGCTTACGGTAGGTGTAATTTCAGTCTTGGGCTGAAGTTTCTCTTGCGAATCAATCTCCATCGCTTCGGTCTCATTGATATCATCCACTGCAGGATTGGGCTCTGTGACTTCGGCTTCTGTAGTATCCTGCTTGATTTCTGAGGGTTCGGCTTCTTTGTTCATGACAGGCTCTGGCTGTGTTACGGCAATCTCAGTAGCAGGTTTGCTTTCCATTGCTTCAGGAGAAGCGTCAGTTTCAGTGATTGTTTCCGGTTGCTCGGCTGCCCCTTCATCCTCCTGCTTTAAGTCATTTTCTGCGGGAATACGATCTGCGATCTCTGCAACAGGAGCAGGCTGGTCAATTGGTGGATCACTGGCAGGAGCTGTTGAATATGGCAGTGATTTCTCTACTTCGTCTGGCTTCATATCTTTGACCTCATCATTGACTTCGGTAAACTCAGAATTTTGATTTACATCACTGCTGCCAATAATGTCAGGTTGTGATACACCAAGCTCGTCTTCAAGTAAAGGCTGTGCCCCTGCCGGCACATCAGTCCTTACAGGCTGTGTCGCCTCTGCTGATCTTTGCGGGGCGGGTGCTGATTGAGCATCAGTCGATTCAGAAGGCTGAGCTTGACTTGTTTTGCGCTTCATGACGCGTGGCTTTGCTTTCTTCTTCATTCGATCTCTTCCTGTGCCGGATTGTTCAGGGAATGGTTTGGTTCGGCGCTTTTTGTACTCCTCTTCGTCGATGACTTCAACTAAAAGGCCACGTTTATTATCTGTAACTTCAGAGATAGCGCTACGCCATCGAATGGCCGGTCCGAGCTGTTCGCGTTTGGCGAACATGGCCGCACGCTGCGTCTTCTTGCGCATGACTTCCTGTTCAAAGAAGTTGTGTAAGGACGCGACATTTTGCTCTTCGGTTAGTTTAGCACGTTCGATGCGTTCTTCTTGTGTGAGTTGTTTGATTGTAGCTGATTTGGGATGTGGCGAGGGATTAGACGATTTGCGCTGTTCTTGCTGTTGTAGGCGTTCGAGTACAGCTTGCTTGTTTTGAACTGTGTGTGCTCGGGAACTCGCGCGAACGTTTAAACTGCTAGAAACGCGTGCGCCGGGTGATTGTTTAGGCTTGGTGGTTGTGAATAAAGACGTAGAAGGAGTAAGACGTGGTTTGAAGGCGACGGTTCGGTGCTCGAGCTGTTTGCGCTTGCGTGCTTTGTCGCGTCGCTCTTGATCTCGAAGTTCCTGTTCTGCGGCATCAAGGTCGCCAGGCGCAGGCTCGTTGTTGTCTTCTTCGTCGGAGGACGAGGAAGAGCTGAACATTTCGTCGTCGATGGCTGAGTCTGCGGCAGCGACGCGTCGTCGTTTGGACCTGTGTGCACTGTCGCGGTGTTCCTCGAGATCATCTGCTGTAGGAGAGGATCCGTGTTCTTGCTTGTCATTGTTGTCCTCGTCTTCTTCTTCTTCTTCTTCTTCTTCTTCTTCTTCCTCTTCGCTGCTGACGAAATCCTCATCGTCGTCGGTCTCAGCAAAGATGCCAGCGACTTCCTCTCCTTCGTCAGCAGCGAGGGATTCCTCGATATCGAGGAGATTACGCAGACGATTGCCGGCTGTCGAACGCTTTTCGCGGCCGGAAATAAGAAGCTCAACGAAAGGCGGCGAAGAAGACGCGTCGCTGGCGGAGCCGGAGTCCTCGTCTTCGTCTGCGGACATTGTGTGCTGTTGAGAGAGAGTACTGTGTTGTATTGTATTGCTCTGACTGCACTGAAGCGAGGTGAGGAAAGTGAGAGCGGCGGAGAGGATTCAGGATTCAAGGGTTTTGTATCAGACAGATGTCAGCAAAGGGACTAGTTCTGAGGAAGAGATAACATCTTGGATAGATGCTGCTGGACTTGGAAGACTGACTATATTAAATTGAAAAATAAAACTAGAAGACCTTGCATTGAATTGAATTGATATTTGAAGTGTTGAACTGATCTGATCATTGATTACTTAAGGGTTCTGATAGACCTTTAAACGGTCTGGGGTGTCATGTGACTTTCACGTGATAGTTGAAAGGTGGCTGGAGAGGCGGGACAGAACAGGAAAAACGAGAGCGAAGAAGAATCAGGAATTGAGAATAAGAACACAAAAGCCAGATCAAACAAGAAGAAATACGAGCAGTACTGAACAAGAACAAAAAGGTAACGAGGAATTACCCGAACAGGAAGCACTGACTAAAGGGCTGCCCGAAACGGCAGGTCTAGTCACGTTTTTGGGCAAGAGTCCCAAACCGCCGGAGAAGCTCGCTCACGCCGCCGCTGTTCGCACTCAGTCAGACGAACCTTCTTCCTCGAACCAGCGCACCCTCACTCGCCTATCGACCCTCTCATCAGCTGCTTATCAGCTGCTTATCAGCTGCTTATCGCTCCGCCAGCAGTACTCCCGTCTCTGACTCTGCCAGACAGAGCATGTGAGCCGCTAGCAATGCCGCGTCCTGCCTCGTCTGATTTATCGAGCTCGTCCTCGTCCTCGTCGCCGTCCCCACAGAACCCAGAAGACATCCTGGCGCTCTTCTCGCCAACGCAGTTCGATGGCGAATCTGCCATCAGTACTATCAGCACTGCGCCCAGCGACATCAGCGGCGCAGAAAACGACAACGACAACGACATCGACTCCACAGACTCGAAAGCTGTCGTCCGTCGCAAGAGCCATCGCAAGTCCAAGACCGGCTGCGTCACCTGTCGCCAACGTCGCGTCAAGTGCGACGAGCAGCTGCCTGTCTGCGCAAACTGCATCCGTCATAAAGGTACCTCTCCTCTTCACCATCACCATTTTCACCATACTAACACCATACTAACTCCTCCCAGTCCGCTGTGACTATGCCGATCTCTCGTCCGACGACCTCCGCGACAGACACATCGCCCAAATCGTCGATAAACTCATCTCCTCCATGCTTACTCGTCCCACCGTTGGACGCGCCCGCCCCTTCGCTGCCCTGCGTCCTTTCTCCGGTCTCACAAACACAGACGCCCGCCTTCTCCAGCACGTCGCCGTCTGCGCGTCCAAGTTCATCGCCGTGCGCCACGAACACGGCCAGATCTGGAAAGAAGTCGCAGTCCAGGCTGCCCAGCGCGAACCATTCCTCCTTCATGCGTTCCTCGCAGTCTCCTCCTCCCACGCATCCCATCTCGTCAACAGCTCAGAGCTTATGCGCATCTCCCTCGAACACAAAGCGCTCGCCCTCCGCGGCGCACAGCAAGCACTCGCCGCCTTCTCCCGCACCGACGCCGAGAACGTCCTCGCCACATCACTGCTGCTCTCCTGGCAAGCATTCTACACTGAAGATCACGATCCCACTGGAGGCGCCCTTTTTGCTGCTCTTGTCGACGGGATCGGGGCTGTCCTTGAAGCAATGGGCCGCTGGCGCGACGACTTCCCCCTCGCCTCCCTTTACTACTACTCCACAAACGGCGAATTCTCTCCCGCAACATTGGCCTCGCCTACCGAACGTAAAACAGTTTTCATATCCCTGCGCTCCAGAATAGCCAGTTTTCTTTCTGTCTGCACATCGACCTACCGCACCCTCTGTATCAACACATTCCTCAACGCCCTCGACATCCTCGTCGATGCTCATCACAACGCAAGATTCGACACCCTCTCGATCCCTGATCAACTGGCCATCGTTAGCGTCTTTGATCGATGGCAATTGCTATTCGCTCCTGCAGAAACTAGCTCCTCCGCTTCGGCTATGATGTTCCGCTGCGACGAGAACGCCCCGCTTTCAAACGCCATCATGAAGGCATACTCTGACGATCCGATCTTGCGTCTCATTTTCGCCTACTACTATGGTGTCTCATTGCTCATACACGGCTTTTATCCAGCTCTGCGTCGATCAAGGTCGTTCATATCGCGGCTAGGGCCGCTTGAATCAATAATGTGGACAATCAAGCAGCGTGACGAATGGTGGGAAGAAGTAGAGCCGCTAGCATTTTTTGTCATGCGAATCGTCGACTGCTATAAAGTCCGCACCTGGGCTCCGATTCTAGATCTTGAGTCAGAGACTATCCTTCCCGAGCGCGTCGCTGAAGTTCTGTGGTACGGCATGACCGAGTCCAAGATTTTGAATACTTTCGCCAGTTTCTCAGCCGTAGGCTAAGGTGCTCTTTTTTATTACTTTTCTACTTTTTATTTTTGGCGTATTTTGAATTTATACAATATCTCAAATGTGCTGTTGTCATTGGTCCAGAAACTCGACTCTATAGAGTATGAGCCGGTCATCAAAATTTTGTATTATATAGGCAGTCAGCGCATTTGTTTGTTTCAAAAGGAGAATTTCTTTTCATTATCTAGTATACCATGTTAATATACTTTTGTTGCAACTATTTAAGCTATTTAGACATATGTAAGGTTTATTAGGAATTTAATGTGATTGTTATCTACACTATACTAGTTGTACGTAGCATGGTTTTATTATGCAGATGTATGCAGTATGCAACGAGTAGATGATATTGAAAAAGAGAGTAAACACAGTCCAGCTGATGACTACTTCATACAACTATTTACAATCGCCAGAAATTCCTCTTTTGAGACATTTAACGCTTTCGAAAGGTCATATAGACTCTTGATAGAAGTGCTCAAATGACTCAACACTGCTCCGTTGCCAGCGCTCTGTTCTTTCTCAGTAGAAGATTTCTGGAGCGTCATTTGCTGATTGGGATCATCGCCTACCACGATTGTCTCAACAGATTGATAACGGCTGTAGTATTCGTCATCAGAGTTACCTTGATCCGCGTTTGGTGCTGCTGCTGCAGCTGCCGCTGCACTGGCTGTTGACTCTGACGGTCCCGCATCTTGATCCGGATCTTCAGCTTGCTCAGCCAGCTTACGGTCATATTCATCCCAGTAGCTGTCTTCCTCGTCTTCTTCAAAGTTGTCCTCGTCGTTGTTGATGTCAACGGCAGATGAGTCGGAGATCAAAGTGACTTCATGAATCCTCCATTCGCGCTCAGTAGACTCCCAGACCCAGGTCATGACAACCTCAGACTCGACAAGAACCCCCCGAACAAGCACTGTATCCACGTCAGGATTCACAATCCCGCTTGAAGAAATTTCAATAGACTCTTGCTCAGCAGCTTCGTGTAGTTTTCGAGCCAGAATAGGGCCAGTTGATGAAGGCGCAGACCACGAGAGCATAGCTGCCCACTGGGACGCAATCGAGTCCAGAATTGAGTCGAACATGGGATGGTCGGTCGCTCTTTCGTCAATAGTAAAACTCTCTATGTTGTATGATAATCGTGCACGTAGCAGAGGACTCAGCAGCCCGAGAAAAGTCGTGGTGAGCGGAGGAGTACTCACGTCTGTGGACGCGTCCGCTGCTGCTGCTACTGGACGCTTTGGCAGGTTTTGCAGGAAGAGCGCAGCCAGCGCGTCGACGTTTGGCACAGGGTACTCCTCATTTGCAACGGAAGGCATTTCTACTGCTAATATTCTCTACTTTCCAGCTGATATTCCGAATTATCAACACAGAACAGTCTTAAAACCAAACCACTTCCACTCTTAAAAACCTCAGAAAGGCGCACCCATTCATTAAAGATCGGGTTAGGGCAGATTCAACTCTACTTTTTCTGAGTCCCCCAGACAATTGAAATCCGCAGTTTCACCGCCCGGAAGAAAGCATCACCAGACTGAAAACCAACAGGTGGCAAGAACGATAGAGAATGATATCATTACGTGTTGTATCTGCTGGGATGCAGAGCCAGGCACTCAAACGGTCTCTCGCGGGCAATTGCCTGCGTCTGATCTCTTCTTCGCGACTTCCCGCTTGCTCGCAGGTTCGCCAACTTCACCGCTCTACTCAGCAAGAGCATGCTCCTCAACGCCCGCAATTACTCCAGATGCAGCGCAATCTGAGTACAGCCGTCACTGAGCCATCTGCTGCTGCTCCAGCGCCTCCGCAGGCGGTCTTGCCGCCAAGCTGGCTGCTGAAGAATCTGCCCACGAAACTGGTGCCATATGCTCAACTGATCCGACTCGACAAACCCGTGGGAACATGGCTTCTTTTTTGGCCTTGCAGTATGTTGTAGTTGCTTTATGCTGTATTAATAAATACTTGTGCTAATTGTGTTGTCTAGCCTGGGGAATCGGACTGGCTGCTGTAACCACCTCCGCTCCACTGCTCTCTACTGTCTCAACCTTGGCTCTCTTTGGCATCGGATCCGTTGCAATGCGTGGAGCTGGTTGCGTTATTAACGATTTTTGGGATCGTGATCTTGACAAAAAAGTTGCTCGTACCGCTTCACGACCAATTGCGTCGGGTCTGATATCGACTCGCGGCGCTGCTGGTGCTTTACTTGTTCAGCTCAGTATCTCGCTCGGAGTCTTACTATCGCTTCCCGCAGACTGTTTCTTTTTAGCAGCAGGAAGTTTGGGTTTTGTGGCAACATATCCCTTGTTTAAACGCTTCACATACTATCCCCAACTTATGCTGGCTTTCACTTACAACTGGGGTGCGGTTATCGGATTCCCTGCCATGCTGGCTCCTTGGACCGAAATGCTTCCTGCAATTGCTGCTCTCTACGGCGCAGGTATCTGCTGGACCATGGTTTATGACACTATTTATGCTCATCAGGATAAGCGAGATGATGTTGCGGCAGGAATCAAATCAACGGCTCTGGCTTGGGGTTCGAATTCTAAGCAGGTAATGACCGTCCTGGCTACCACCCAGGTTGGTTTACTCTCTGCAGTTGGTGTGCTCATCCCGGCAGCAACTGGACCATTTTATTTTGCAGGTGTAGCTTGGGCAGCGTTACGACTTGGCCGTATGATCTATGACGTTGATCTTGATAATCCCGCCGACTGCTGGAAATGGTTTGTCGATAATATCAAGACTGGTGGTATACTTTTCCTTGGAATCCTTGGACAGTACTTTTATGGAATGTTTTGATTTCCTTGCGTTGTAATGTTTAATTGTTTTTGTTTCTCGTAAAAAGTTTATTGCATTATGTATAAAGCTGTTCTTCTATTACCATATATGCGGGCGGGTGTCTATACCAGATGGAAATATATTGTCACATGCATATTCGTGTGCTGTTTAGTTTTATTTTTATTTTTTTTATTTACTACGTAAAGCGAGGAAATATATTAACACAGCCATGGAAAGCAAAGCCAACAAATTACAGAGGTGCAATCTACGTGTTTAATCAAGGACTGTACGCCACTACGAGACAGCTTGCTACAATGACACTGCATCCTTCTAGCAGCATGTCATGTAGACTAAACGTATAGGAAATGATAAATGGATCTGAGAATACTTTATATCAGCAAACAAAACTTTTTTAATTGTTTTTTTCATCAAAGAAGAAGCTGTTCATTAAAAGCCTATATCTTGGGGATGTGTAGACTCTTACTGATCATCATGCAGCCAGAGAGGAAGAAGAGTCCAACTATGGGGTGAAACTCAAAGATGGTGCCCTTTTGAGCAACACCAAAGGGAATTTCATCGAGTAACCAGCCACGGTGAAGCCAGTATGCCATTGTGAAGACAAGAGAGAGGGTGGTGGGGATAGGGGTGCCTTCGAAGTACTTGCTCTTACCGCTCTTGTCCTTGGGCAGGTTTGCTACGGTAACGTTGAACCGGGCAAGACGAGCAAGGCCGCAGAGAACAAAGTAGACAAGAACCGCGTTATCGACAGCCGAGCGGAATCCGATGCAGAATGCGCATGCAGAAGGGGCGACGCCAAAAGAAACTAGATCGGCGAGGGAATCGAGCTCCTGGCCCATGAGCGAGCTCTTCTTTCGCAGCCGAGCAACTTTACCATCCATGAAATCAAAGAAGAGACCAAATGGCATGAAGATAATGGCAAGCCATAGATCGAAGTGGTCATCGCTATCGCCTAGGCAGTATCTGAGCGAGGAGAAGATGCTCATGACTCCGCAGAGGCCTGGGAACAGTCAGCATTAGGCCCAGTATACTGTAAAGGGTAAAAAAAAATTAGCAGCTTACCGTTCAGTAATGTGATAAAATCAGCCATGTGCAGAGTTCTATGCAATTGTCAGCATCATAGTCGCAGTGCGTGGTGTGTCGATTCAGGGAGAACAACGACAAGACGCAAGAGATAGACGTACCGGATCAAGCTGAAATGGCGGTCGCGCTTGAGCGCCTGAAGCTGAGCCTGCTGCGACTCTTCTGACTCCGACCGCTTTGTGTCTATGATGTTGAGGAGATGTTAGCATGCGATGACGTCCAGAGAGAAGTAGCAGAGAAAAGAATTGTGCGTACTGTTGGCTGGGCTCTGGGCTGCCTTTGCTGCGCTCCGTGAACGCGTAGTCTGGCTCATTGTGTGCTCTTATCTGCGCTGTCTCCAACAATACACAAACCAGCAGTAAGCAATTCGGGTGGTGGATGGGTTTAAATACAAAAAACAAGCAAGTAAGCACAGTGCAGACCTGACCAAAGCCAACAAAGTCGAGGCTGAGCAGTTTGGGCGCGATGACGGTGGCATAACCGCGACAACGTTGGCGCGATTAACGCCCCAATGCCCCGTCTCGTTCGTGTTTCACGACGCGTGCTGTTTTTGCCCCTGGCAAAGGTCTGTTTCTTCTCTCCTTTCCGCTCCTCCTTCACCACATCTTCCTCTTCTTCGCAAGGCTCTTTCTCTCCTGATTCAGGCCTGTCTGGTGTTAATATGTTGTTCGTCCTGCCTCTTCTTCTCTCGCTCGCTAGCCCGGCACTCGCGGACTCCTACATCGGCTGTTTCGCTTCCGCGGGCTCGCTCGCCCTCAACGACACCTACGCCTACCAGTCCTCCCTCTACTGCACAGAACAGTGCACCGACGCTGGCAACTCCATCTTCGGACTCACCCAAGGCTCTGAGTGCTACTGCGGCGACTCCGTCCCCGGCTCCCAGGTCGAAGACTCGTACTGTAACACACCCTGTTACGGCTACGGCTACGAAAACTGTATGTCGCGCAACTTCCTTCGACTCCCTCTCGTCTTGCTTCTCTCTCTGTTTTCTTGCTAACATCTCTCAAAGGCGGCGGCACTGGATTCTTCTCCGTCTATCTCACCGGCGTCGGCACTGTAGAGAACTCGGGCGCGCTGCAGTCTGCCGCCGAGTTTTCCTTGACCGCGACCGACACTGCCTCCAGCACCGCGGCGGCAACCTCGTCGACCTCGCCCTCTTCCACTAGTTCCGAGACCAAAACCACTTCGAAATCGTCTTCCACTTCTTCTACTTCGTCTTCGTCGAGTCCTTCCACCGAAGCTCATACGTCTTCTGACGCCACTTCGTCCACCGCGACCTCCTCCTCTTCCTCTGAGAATTCTACTCCCTCTGCCGCCGAATCAGTCTCGACCTTCACTTCGTCAGGCTCCGTCACTACTGCAACTGTCATCAGCTCGGTGTTGGCTACCGCGTCTGCCTCTCCCTCGGCCTCCTCTGCTTCGGACTCGGGCTCGGACTCCTCAAGCAGCGGATCGTCTTCATCCTCGGGTTCCTCTAAGAAGTCATCTTCGGGCCTTTCCGGTGGTGCCATCGGTGGTATCGTCGCTGGTGTTGTCGTTGGTCTTATTGCGGTCGGCGCCCTTCTCTTCTTCTTATGGCGCCGCCGTCGCAACGCTGACGATGACGACGATGACTGGCCGGACTACTCTCAAAACTCGCGCTCAGCAAGACGCGGCGCTGCACCACTTGCCTCAGACAGCCCGCAAGCCATGACTTCCGAAAAGCTCTCGTCCAACTCCATGAATTCTGGTCGCGGCCGTGTCGCTATCGTCGACCAACGGTTAAATCCAGTCATGATGGACAGACGTCTGTCAGATGGCTCGCTGTCAGACGAGCAAGACTACAGCCGAAAAATTCTCCGCGTCGTCAACGTTGATTAAAGACGACTTTTAGGTGTTTTATTATCCCTTTCCACAACTACATACGATCTTCGATCTCTTCTGTTTATATCACCCATTTATCTCATTTGTTTATCTGAGATAGGTGTTGTTGCATAGCTCGAAGGCTCTTTTAAGATGGATTTAAAGTTCAGAGGATTCTAAACTTAGACGAGTCAGACGGCTTCTACCCCACGATTTACAAACACTCTATCATTCTTTTTATTTATCGATTTACTCATCATGTTTTTGGCTTGGAGTTCCTTATATTGTATTTATTTCTATTTATTTTGTGATTTGACTCGCGTTAATTGTTTTCTTGTTTATGTTATAGACTGTCGAGCATGTTGGGCTAACTCGGCAATAACATGTATGTAATTTTGTTTACAAAAGTGTATTATTCTTCCATAAAATGACCATGTAAACACAAAGCAAATTTTCCCTTTAATGACGCAACTATAAACAACATGATACAGGCAATACTTATGCTTTCCTGCCCCAGTAACTCCATTATTTTCTCACCCAAAATCTAAAACCTGAGTGCTTTCCTACCGAGCGATAATGCTTCTATGCTTTCGAATAGTGAGCTCCACCAATACAACAGTCTCCGCCGGACACTGTCTAGTCCAGTCAATGAAAATCGGCATCTGATGTCCTCTGAATATAGATTTCCTCTTGACTCTTCGACCTCCATGAAGCTTATGCAATGACTTCCAATCGATTCCTCTGACAGTGTTATGCAAATCTAGAATGTCGTAATCCGTAGTAGAAGTACTGTCGTCTGACGGCATGCTTGTGCAAAAAAACACCTTCAAATTTGAACTTGTCAGAGATATAAGTTCACTGAACCAGCTCCATCGCAGCACGCTCGCAGCTTTACTTGAGATGTTTGTCGAAAGTGTGCTAGTCGGTGTCTCCTTATCAGCAGAATTGCTACCATCGGCGTTGTAGTATACAGCAGGATCAAATTCAATACACAGGCACTGAAGTCGATTCAGCATCGGCACATAATTCTCAAACAACATCTCAAGATCAAGGTTCCCCAGCACAAGTTCTTCCAGTGTGCCAGCATTCTGTTCGAGTAGCATCCTAATAGCGTAGAAGCTCTCCCACATGACTGACTTGCTCAATTTCATAGACTTAGTGCTGCTTGTCTCTGTTGGCGCGCGGATTGTTAGTCGTCTTAGCTTGCGAAATTTGTAGATGTCACCCAGCTGTAGTCTCGACAATCGTTCTAGCGATAATGATGTGACTGAGTTGGTGACACTATTTATGAAAGCTGAAAGCTGCGCAGAATCGCCGCAAAATGAAAGAGACTCAAGGCTAGTCAGAAGACTGAGCAGATTTCTCACGCCTCGATAGGCTGCGTCTGGCGGCACTGGGAACTCAGTCATGCCATCTGATGTGGTTTTGATGTCTTCAGGTAGCAGATCGTGGCCGACCACGGTAATCTCTTTCACTAATTTTGTCAGCTCCTGATTCCTAAAGAAGTTTTCATTAGTAACTACTTCCCGGAGCTCATAAAATAATCACATACTCTTTGAATGTACGCTTGAGCAAAGCTCCGCTTCCCTTCCTGTCCGATCGCACCTCGCCCCTCTCTGGATCACCTTCCTTCCTCTTATCCCGATTTCCAATGCAAAACTCCTCGAATAAATCAATCATGCATTCATCATCGTAGTCCCAAAAGTCGTTTTGTGTGCGATCAGGGTACTCCTCGCAATCACCTTCAGCTCCATCGCATTTAGGCAAATAAAGCTTTAGTCTCCGGTACATTTCACTCGTCAATAGTCCATTTAGATGCTTATTAACAAGGACTATCCCGTAAAAATCACTGCCACAAAATTCAGAAAATGTCTGCAGCAGAATCTCATTCGGCAGCGAAAGTAGGCTCGCCATGCTGTAGACTGAATAACCGCTCTGGTGCCGCGTGTTCTGCAGTCTGCTGTACAACTCTCTCGCGCTCTCTCCCCTGTTGCACGTTACAAACAAATCTGCCCTATTTCAGACAATAAAATTGCCCCCGGGTCGATGCAGAACTGTGCGAAAACCGTGTCTGAACAGAAACGAAGTGAGGATGGCTGGACAATTTGATTTTCAGTGAGAGAGTGTGAGGAAGTTCGGCTAATTTACGTCACTTGACTTTGAAATCTTAGTTGGCTGACACGCTTTTTTTTTTTTTTACCAACGAGATGAATAGTCTCCCCTCGATTATTTGTACGCTTTTTAATTAGTATTCGTTATCTCTGAGTAATTATTCCCCTTAGCACTCACTACTCTTTCATTCTATTATTTTTCTCTAAATATTCTTAGCAAAATTTATTAAAGCATCGTTACTATAAACAAAAAAAAGCTATAATTAATTCAAATTAAACATCTGTGCGTATATATATATATATAATCAAAAAGCAATAAACACGCAATTCTCTTTATCCGTACTCAAAAATCATATTCTTTTTATCAAATTTCCTTAAGCAGTCTCATACTTCTCCCAGTTATCCAAAATGTTTCGAATCTTCGCACTGCCGGTCAAATCATAAACTTCCTGGAAATACTCCTTCGAAATCGAGAAGGGCTTGGCAGTCAGGTTAGGAATATACTTGCCAATCAAGTTGGCAGGCTTAACCGCCTGCTGAGGAAGCTTCTTCAACAAGAATCGCTGGAATGGCTTCACACCCGATCGCAAGTACGACGAGTGGAAAGGCACGGAAATACCCTTCAGAGGAATAGTAGCAAATCCACGCTCAAGATCAATGGGCTGTGGCTTCTCCTCACTCTTCTTGGCAATCTCTGTAACAATCTCAGTCAACTGCTCCTTGACCTCCTCAATAGACATGGTCTGCATCAACTTGTCAAGATCAATCTTCTGCACCTTCATGAAATTCAAAACATTCGTGAGCGAGTCAAGAGCGCGCAAGTCACCGGCAGCAACGTACTGAGTGTTCTCAACGTTGTAGTTGACAATCTCAAGAAGCCACTTAGTCTGCTGTGAAATGTGCTCGACAACATACCGCAGAGCAGAGTCGTTGAAGGTCTTGGAAATACGCGAGGGGTTAACAGCGCACATTCCGTAGTTCGAACGACCAAGGGCATCACGAGGAACAGCAACCTGCATTGTCATACCACGGTAGAAAACAACGTCAACCAAAGACTCAATAGGCATAACGTCACCAAGCGCGGTAAGTGCAGAGTACTCTCCCAAAGAGTGACCAGCGTAAGAGCAATCAGCAGGAACAAGTCCCTTAGCCTTCATGTCCTCGAACGAGGCCTTCTCCATCAAAGTAAGAGCAGGCTGTGTGAACTGAGTAGCAGACAACAGTCCAGTGTCAGATCGGAAAGTGTACGAGGTGGTGCTCTCGGTAATCTCCTTAAAAATCTTCTCAGACTTCAAGTTTCCGTCGGTATCAACAGACTCGAACATCATCGATGTGTAGTTCTGACGAATAGCCTTGCCTATAGATTATGTTAATACCTGAGCTAATAACCAAATATAGAAAATACGTACCTCGAGGACCACCAAAGTGGACGGTGTACTCTTTTGGATTATTTCTCACAATGTTGATAATAGAAAATCCTATTCCAATAATTAGTACAAAAGCTATGCTGTCAATAAATTTCAGACATACCATAGTTGTTCAAGAAATGACGGTCGGCACGATCCCAGACTTCTCTGGCGACAGGGCTAGAATCATAGAGATCCATACCCATGCCCTGCTCCTGAGAACCCTGACCGGTGAAGATGTAGGTCGACACAGGCTGTTCAACCTCAGCCTGACCCATCAACACAGGCTCACCAGTCTCCTTGTTGGTGGTCTCCACCTTGATGATCTTGCGACCACCAATCATACCAACATGGTGCAACTTAGTCTCAACATCATCGTTAGGAAGAACCATTCCGACAAAGGAACAGCTGAAGCCACGAACACGAGCAACATTGTTCTCAGCAGCCCAAGTCTCAACAAGAGATCGAACCGAAGCAGATGAGTACATTCCATGAGTAATGTTTCCAGGAAGGTTTGCGTAGGCGGCAAAGACACGAGAAACGTGGATCGGGTTGTAATCGCCCGAAACACGCGCGTATCCCTCGTTAGAAGCAGGAGAACGGTTGATGAGCTCGGTGGAACCATTGAGAGGAATGGAATTCTCAAACATAATAGGCTGCTCAATAGTGCTACCGTATCTCTGCAGGTAGTCAATCACGGGGTTTCCGTGCGACTCGCCAGCCTCGTAGTTAACGCTTCCAACCTGAATAACCTCACGAGTAGGAAGCTCGAGAAGGACTTGTCCAGTAGTCTTAACAGAAGAGAACACAGTCTTGTTCTTGAAACGAGTGAAGGTCTCAAGACGGAAAATGATAGTCTGCTTAAGCAAGTCCATATCCTCGCTGAGCTCAAACCAGTCCTTGGATTGCAAAACAGCAACGTCCTTTGCAGAGTTGAGCGTCAACTGCATGGGCAACTCAGTCTTGCGCTGGAAAGTGTTCTCGTAATCAGTGTAAGCACCGCGGTACAAGAACTGCGAAGTCACTTCCATAACGTCCTTACCATCGCAAGAAAGCATACCACTAACCTCAACCATCTTGCCCGAATCTTGGTTCAAAACTGAGTTGATCTGAGCAACGGTAGAAACTGAGTCTCCCTTCTTCAAAGGACCAGCACCAGGAACCATCTTGAAAGCGTTTGAAAGATGGACAAGCTTCAACAAGTCACCATCAATAGCCTTAGGGAAGATAGCCTTAATGATTGCCTGCCAGCCGACAACGATAGCAAAATCCATAGGAGCATTGGTAGTCTTTCCTGGACGGTCCACAAAGGCCTCACCATTGTTTCCAACAGCGTAAACGAAATCAGCAATATCCTTACCAGTGACAGTGACCGAGCCACCATCAATAGGAGCAGTGATGTCCATCTCAGCTGGGTATGGCTCAGCACCAAACCAAAGACGCCAGTAGAAGTCCTTGATTCTGTCGTTTCGGGCATCCATGACCTCCCGTATAGGAGCGAAACCAACATCGGGATGATAAGTGTAGAGAAGAGTGAGACCAACAGGTTTCTGCTCGACAGTTCTGTTGTCATACAAATCCATCTCGATGGTAGCCTTGTCTTTCTTGAAGGTGTCAATCACGACAATATCAACACCATTGATCCGCTCATAAACAGTGATACGGGTCTTCTCGCTGTCCTTGGGGTTCTGGATAACAATCTTTAGGCCATACGCAGGCGCAAAGATGCGCTTAAGAGGGTTGGATTCATACTTGGTGCCCTGGACGAAGACATCGGTAGTGAAAAACGCATGACGCCAGCCATATGAATCACCACCCAACAGACTAAGCCACGAATCAACAGAGGGCAAAGCAGCACCGCCAGAGACACCAGCGGAGATAGTATAGGTCACCGAATCCTTAGCCTCAATCACCGAAACACTGTCAGCCTCAAGAGCAGCCGCAGCGGCAGCGGCTGCAATATCCTTTCCACCAAAGTACTCAATGACAGGGATCTTGGAGACATCGCCGCCATAGACATCAGCGGTAAGAAACTGAATGTGCTTGTTGTGAATACCATCAAGAATGTCTTTGATAGGCTCATCAACAGTAGTCGCAAAACGAGCAGCGACAGGTCCCTGAAGAATACAAGTTCGCTGAACATCGTTGCCAACAACTGCGCCAAGATCCTCGCTCTGCCAGAGCGAGTCTTTCTTGAAGTAGGTGTCGAAGTTATCGTCAAGAACAGGGACAAAGGGAACAGGCTTCTGACCGGGACGAAGAGTAAGCATGAGGAAGAACTCCTTGTCCTGGACGTTAATAATCTGATCGTTCGCCTCAGGATAAGCAGCGAAGAACTTCTGGACGATTGTTTCTGGAATATCAAGCTCAGTGTAAGATTGCAAGAGCGACTGGACACCTGTCTCATGAGTGAATCGCTCTTCGACACGGCGCATGAAGTCACCAGTCATAGCACGAAGTGAAGGATCGATCCAGCGCTTCTCAGCCTTGATGTAAAGCAGCTCAACAAGACGGTTGAGAATCTCACCGTAAGTCATGTCTTCAAGATCAGCAGGAGCACCAGCTGAGTTCTTTCCAAACCAGACCTTCTGGAAATCAGCATTGAGCTTCTTGATGATATAATCCTTCTTGGCCTTGAGAGCGTCAACGCGCTTGTTCTTGGGCAAGCTGAATATAGTAGTATCCATTTCCTTCCTATATTATCGACAAATTAGTAACCTCGAACATCGGACAATAATCAATAAAAATTTAAACCTACCAGAACAAGACACCACGAGTAGCCAGCTTGTGAATTGGCTCTCCCATTTCAGAGAGAACAGTAATCACACCACCTGTCGGCTTCTGATAAGTGTTTTCCCACTGCGACTCATCAATACCAGGGGCGTCGACAATCGCCTGCTTGGCTCCAGGCGAGGTATGGGCCTCCTTAGCGACCATCATTCTACTTCCGTAGAGGGCACCATCAAACGGCATGGGCGGGAAACCAAATTTAACAGCCCACTGTCCAGTAAGGTAAGGATAAGTGTCCTCAGCTCCACCGAAACCCGAACCGGCAACAAGGATGATGTTGCTGCAACGACGGATGCGAGAATACATCTGAAGGATAGGGCTGTGGAAATCTTCGTAAGAGTGATGACCACCACCGCGACCCCCGGTCCACTGGCAGATGATAGGGAAAGTAGGATTAGCCTGAGCGATGGCAATGACTTGCTGGATAGCATCAATCGAGCCAGGCTTAAGTCCAAGATGTTTAAGACCAAGAGTTGTGATGTACTCGTTGGCAACCTCGATAGAAGGAACACCAGCACCAATGGTAAGACCTTCAATAGGAACACCCTCCGATCTCAGCTTTTGGATAAGGGGAATGGCCCAACCCATGGCGCGCGGGTTCACGTAAATAAGGTTAATTGTAATACCAGCACCAGGGAAGATGGACTTCTCGATTTCGTAAAGAGCCTTGGTGAGACCCTTAGCGTTAAAGTAACCACCACCACCAAGCTCAATGTGGTAGCCAGCGTTCATGGTTGCAGCCACAAAGTCAGCAGGGACAGTGGAAGGAGTCATACCAGCGACCATGATAGGGGCCTGACCCAAAAGACGCGAGAACTGCGTATCAACAAAGACCTTGCCCTGGGTAGTCTTGACCAACTTCGGGGCAAACTCGAGACCCCAGTTAGCGGCAAACTTGACGGAACTATCTTCACGATCAAAGAGCTCAGACTTGTAACCGAGTTCGGACATAGCGCCCTCAAGAGCACCACCAAGGATGACACGAACACCGGTACCTTCTTTGTTGCGGTGAGTGAGGAATCCGAGACCCGAAGCACCACCAGGACCAAAGTCAACAACATGGGTAGCGTTGGGGAAGACGGTTGTCTTCTCCCACAAGACTGGAAGACTTGTGACGAGGTAGATGAGGCGGTTGATGATCGAACCCTTATCCTCACGAAGATCGTGTCCATCATAGGTGTCAAAGACAGGAATACCAAGCTCCGAAGCATCCAAAGTGATATCCTTGACATCTTCAATAATTGTGGAGTAGGCCACATCGACATAAGGCGAGTGGAAGGGGGCTGTGATGGGTAGGAATCGGGTAGAGAACTTCAGCTTGCGCTGAGAGTAAGGGATTCTGTTTTGTTCCAGCCCTGGAGGGGCGCGTAATTTTCGCAAAGAAAGAGAGAGACCATATAGAGACTGAGGAGGACCGGTGACAACAAAGTTTCGAGCACCATTCTCGAGGGAGATCGAGACATGCTTCTCAGCAGGCAAATGCGAGTTTGTGAGGTCGACGTGCTTCTGGACCTGCGACTTGGGCAGATCACGAACTGAAAGCATAGGAGAGGGTTTTCCCTCGCCCTCATTTACTGTATCTTGAAGGACCGATGGGGCCAGGGAGGTGCGAGGGTAAGTCTGTTGTGCGCGGCAACCAGTCCAGAAGAGAACCTTCATTGTCTTGATTGCAATCTCGTGGAAAGATTCCCATGAGGTAGAGGCAGCGATAGCGGCAGCGGTGATGATACCCTGAGAGTGACCAGTAGTTCCTATATTAAAAAATGTTAGAGTCAGATCAATTGAAAGTTGAATAAAGTAAAAAAGAAATCGTACCAGCCAAGTAAGATCTCAATTCGCCAGGCTGCTTGCCGAGAACACGACATGTAGCAGCGTAGTGAGTGAGCTGGACAACACCAATGAGAGGGAACGAGACAGGAGCAGAGACCAGGTAGTCGAGATCAGGAGTCGACTCAGGCTCACGAAGCCATCGCATGATGTCGAGGCCGTTGGAGTAGACTTTAGCGGTGCGGTCATCTTCAGCGAGCTTGATGAGCACATCGGCGCAGCTCTGGACGAAGCCATCGATGAGACCGTGGTAGAGGGAGTATACGGATCGGAGTTCGTCAAAGTATTCCTCAATGTTACCCTGGCCACCAAAGATCGCGTACACGGAAGCACGGCCGTCAGTGACGGCACGAAGAAGGGCGGACTCGTGGCCTTTGATCGGGCGATTCGCGGCGAGACGAGCAGCGTAGTAGGCACGAATGACTTCTTCGCGTTTCTCAATGGTGCCGGGGAGAGCCGAAACCACGGCGTGGACTTCGTTGGCGCCGAGGAAGCGAGCCTCGAAGTCGTTGAGGACGAGAGCGAGCGCGTCGTCGTACTGACCCGGTGTGTCGTCGACGCACTGGACGATTGATGCAAGGAAACGCGCGACTAATTCGCAGGCTGATTCGGGCTCGTCGTCACCAGCAAGCTCGGCGGTCACCTCAGGAAGGCTGGCGAGAAATTCATCGCGGAGATGAAGGACGGAGAGGTAGAGGGCGGTAGGAACGAAGACAGTATACTCGAGAGGGCCGTGAGAGAGTGAGAGGGGCCGCAGAGAGGCTTGGGTGTGAGGGGTAACCACGCCAGTCTCAGTTCCTGCATACATGGTCGAGTAGGGAAGAACGGGGAGGAAGGGAGACGGGGGCGGAGGGGGGCAATTGGGGGAGAAGAGGGAGGAGGAGCAGATGAGGAAGAAAAGCAGGAGGAGAGGAAGAAGAAGAGAGTGAAGCAGGGTGCAAGGTAGGTGTGGCTTGTCTGCGGCGGTGGATGTGGCGCAGTGTTGGGTGCGGCTTTTGTTGGGTTTTGAAGCGCGGTGAGGATTTGGAGGACGAACCCGCGCGTCGGATGCAAGCGCGCTGAGACGGACGCGCGAGAGACAAAACAGGCCTCAACAGCAGCGCGCGCAGAGTGGATCTGCGACCGGCGGAAGTGTGTATTTTGCTGCTGACACGCGCTCGTCCAGCCGGATGTGGCCCGGACAGCCCGCTGCTGTTGCTCAACAACCCAGTCCGCAGCATAACCGCGCAAACACATGGTGCACGAGTCTGACGTGCGGCGCTCAGCAAAGCAGTGCCCAAAACAGCACCGCGCTTGACTCGCAAACACGCGCACAAAACTCGTTGGGGCACCACCGCTTTTTGCTCTCTTCTCGATCCTGTCTCTGTCGAACACATCCCTTCTCCTCTTCTTCTACGTCCCCCCCGGCCCTCTTCCCCTTCTCCCGCCTCCCTGATATCCCCCCCTCTACCTCTCCCGCTCTTCGATCTCTCCCCCACCCACACAGAGACCATGCGCCCCGAAACAGAGCAGGAGCTTGCCCACATCCTGCTCATCGAGCTGCTGGCCTACCAGTTCGCCTCGCCAGTGCGCTGGATTGAGACCCAGGATGTCATCTTCCAGGACTTCAATTCAGAGCGCCTCGTCGAGATTGGTCCTTCACCAACCCTGGCTGGTATGGCAACTCGCACCCTCAAGTCAAAGTACGAGTCCTACGATGCTGCCCTCTCGCTCCAGCGCCAGATTCTCTGCTACTCGAAGGACGCCAAAGAGATCTACTACACCGCTGACCCTGCCCCCGAAGAGCCCGCCGCTCCAGCTGCTTCATCCACGGCACCAGCTGCCGCTGCTGCTCCTGTCGCCGTTGCTGCCGCTTTAGTGGCCGCCGCGGCTCCTGTCGCTGCTGCCGCTGCTGTCTCCGACGAACCTGTCAAAGCCGTTGACGTCGTCCGCGCAATCGTCGCCCAGAAGCTCAAGAAGCCTTTCGACCAGATCTCGCTCTCAAAAACAATCAAAGACCTCGTTGGTGGAAAATCTACTCTTCAGAATGAAATCCTCGGTGATCTTGGAAAGGAATTCGGCTCCGCTCCTGACAAGGCTGAGGAAACTCCTCTCGAGGAACTCGGCGCTGCAATTCAAGCTGCTGGCTTCAATGGCCAGCTTGGTAAACAATCTGCCTCACTTGCTTCGCGTCTCATTGCCTCAAAGATGCCAGGTGGTTTCAACATGACTTCTGCTCGCAAGTACTTGCAAGACAGATGGGGTCTTGCCTCCGGACGTCAGGACTCTGCCTTCCTCATCGCCATCACCATCGAGCCTCCTGCGCGTCTTGCTGCTGAACCTGATGCTAAGAAGTATCTCGACGAAATCGCTCAGAAGTATGCCTCGCTTGCCGGTATCTCTCTCTCTTCGGCCGCGGCTGATTCCGGTGCTGGTGGTGCCGGTGGTGGTGCTATCGCCATTGACTCTGCTGCCTTTGACGAGCTCACCAAGGACCAGACTCATCTAGTTCGCCAACAGATGGAGCTTTTTGCTAAGTATCTCAAGGTTGATCTTCGCGCCGGAGATAAGCTCTTTGTCAACGAGCAGGATGCTACCACTGAGTTGCGTAAAGAACTTGATCTTTGGCAGGCTGAGCACGGTGACTTCTACGCTACTGGCATCGTACCGACTTTCTCGCCTCTCAAGGCCCGTGTTTATGACTCTTCTTGGAACTGGGCGCGTCAAGACGCTCTCTCTATGTTTTACGATATCATCTTCGGTCGCCTCTCCGTTGTCGATCGTGAGATTGTTTCCCGTTGCATCTTACTCATGAACCGCTCCAACC
The DNA here is from genome assembly GCA_030572775.1 of [Lipomyces] yamanashiensis. Lineage (NCBI taxonomy): Eukaryota > Fungi > Ascomycota > Lipomycetes > Lipomycetales > Lipomycetaceae > Myxozyma > [Lipomyces] yamanashiensis. Next base: position 1,218,900 of record JAJMBS010000001.1, read on the forward strand.
CCACATTGCTCGAGTTTATGCAGTACCACATCGATCACTGCCCAGAGAACCGTGGAGAGACCTACCAATTGGCTAAGCAACTTGGCCAGATGCTCATCGACAACTGCCGCGATGCTCTTGAGGTCGATCCTGTCTACAAAGACGTCATGTATCCGAGTGCCCCTGAAACTATCATTGATCTCAAGGGTAACATCAACTACGAGGAGGTTCCTCGTACTGCCGTTCGCAAACTCGAGCAATACGTCAAGGAGATGGCCAGCGGCGGTAAGATCACCGAGAACCGCAACCGCACCAAGCTTCATTCTGATCTCTCCCGTATATACAAGATTATCCGCCAGCAACAGAAGGTCAGCAAGAGCTCGAAGCTTCAGATCAAGAACCTCTACGAAGATGTTATTCGCTCGCTTTCTCTCGAGGCTTCTTCGCCCAAGAACGGAGGCGAGTCTCCCGATGGAACTGGCCGACAGCCGTCGCCTAAGCGCGGCAAGCGCAATGGCAGAAAGAAATACACAGAGACTATTCCATTCTTGCACCTAAAGCAGAGAGATGCTCAGAGCCAAGGATGGGAATACAGCAAGCCATTGACTGGTGTCTATCTCGAGTGCTTGGAATCGGCTGCTACGGTAAGTTCTAGTGATATATTGGACGTTTGTGTTCATTTACTAATTGTTTCTTTCTTTAGAGTGGAATTTCTTTTAAGGACAAGTACGCTTTGATGACCGGTGTCGGCGCCGGATCAATCGGTGCTGCCGTGCTTCAGGGATTGCTCTCTGGCGGTGCTAAGGTTATTGTCACTACATCGCGTTATTCTAAGGAGGTTACCGAATACTACCAGGCTATTTACGCCAAGTATGGTGCTAGCAACAGTACTTTGATTGTTGTTCCTTTCAACCAGGGTAAGTTGACTTGATCAGATTATTTTAGACACTACTAACTGAACGCTATAATTTAGGATCTAAGCAAGATGTTGATGCTCTTGTCGACTACATCTATGACACAAAGAAGGGTCTTGGCTGGGATCTTGACTTTATCGTTCCCTTCGCTGCCATCCCCGAAAATGGCCGTGAGATTGACAACATTGATTCCAAATCCGAGCTTGCTCACCGTATCATGCTTACCAACTTGCTTCGAATTATTGGTGCTGTTAAGGTCCAGAAGGCCAACCGTGGTTATGAGACTCGCCCTGCTCAGGTGGTTTTGCCCATGTCGCCCAACCACGGTACTTTTGGCTCCGATGGTCTTTACTCTGAGTCTAAGCTTGCGCTTGAGACTCTCTTCAACCGTTGGTTCTCTGAGTCTTGGGGTTCGTATCTTACTGTCTGCGGTGCAGTCATTGGCTGGACTCGTGGTACCGGTCTCATGAACCAGAACAACCTTATTGCTGAGCGTATTGAGAAGCTTGGTGTTCGGACTTTCTCCCAGCAGGAGATGGCCTTCAATATCCTGGGTCTTATGTCGCCTGCCATTGTCAACCTCTGCCAGATGGAGCCTGTGTTTGCCGATCTTAATGGTGGTATGCAGTACATTCCTAACCTCAAGGATGTTTCGTCGCAGATCCGCCAGGAGCTTATGCAGACTTCTGAGATTCGTCGCGCTGTGTCGTCCGAGAATGCTATCGAGCACCAGGTCGTTAACGGTGCCGAGGCTGAGCGTCTTCACAAGTCTGTCGTAGTTCAGCCCCGTGCCAACATCAAGTTTGAGTTCCCCGAGCTCAAGCCATTTTCTGCTTATGAATCTATCGCTAAGGATCTTCATGGCATGGTTGATCTTGAGAAGGTGTGCGTTATCACCGGCTTTGCCGAAGTTGGACCCTGGGGTAACTCGCGTACCAGATGGGAGATGGAGGCTTTCGGTACCTTCTCGCTAGAAGGTTGCATCGAAATGGCTTGGATTATGGGTCTGATTAAGCATCACCATGGCCAACTTAAGGGAAAGATGTATTCCGGTTGGGTTGACACTAAGACCAACGAGCCTGTCGATGATTTCGATGTCAAGGCCAAGTACGAGAAGTACATTCTCGAGCACTCTGGAATCCGTCTCATTGAGGCTGAGCTCTTCAACAACTACGATCCCAAGAGGAAGAAAATGTACCAGGAAGTTGTTATTGAGCAGGACCTCGAGCCCTTCGAGACTTCGAAGGAGACTGCGCTTGAGTTCAAGCGTGAGAATGGCGAAAAGGTCGAGATCTTTGAAATTGCAGAGACTGGCCAATGGACTGTTCGCTTCTTGAAGGGTGCTGCTATGCTTGTTCCCAAGGCTCTTCAGTTCGACCGTTTCGTCGCCGGTCAGATCCCTACTGGCTGGAATGCTAAGAACTACGGTATTGCCGACGATATCATCTCCCAGGTCGATCCTATTACTCTTTACGTTCTTGTCACAACTGTCGAGGCGTTACTTTCGAGTGGTGTCACTGATCCCTACGAGTTCTACAAGTACGTCCATGTGTCTGAACTAGGCAACTGTACTGGTTCAGGTGTTGGTGGACAGATGGCTCTGCGCGGTATGTACAGAGATCGTTTCATGGATAAGCCTGTGCAGAAGGATATCTTGCAGGAGTCTTTCGTCAACACCATGTCCGCTTGGGTTAACATGCTTTTGCTTTCGTCCTCCGGTCCTATCAAGACTCCTGTCGGTGCTTGCGCTACTGCTATTGAGTCTGTGGATATCGGTTACGAGACCATCATGTCTGGCAAGGCTAAGATCTGTCTTGTTGGTGGATACGATGACTTCCAGGAGGAAGGTTCATTCGAGTTCGGTAACATGGGAGCCACCTCTAACTCTGAGGAGGAAGTCAAGCATGGCCGTACTCCCGCTGAGATGTCGCGTCCTGCCACCACCACTCGTGCTGGATTTATGGAGGCCCAGGGTGCTGGTATCCAGGTTATGATGACTGCCAAGCTTGCTATCGATATGGGTGTACCTATTTACGGTATTATTGGTATGACTGCCACTGCTACCGATAAAATTGGCCGATCTGTTCCTGCTCCTGGTAAGGGTATCCTTACTACTGCACGTGAAAACGGAAGCTCAAAGTTCCCTTCGCCTTTGCTTGACATCAAGTACCGTCGCCGTCAGCTCGAGCATCGTAAGGCACAGATCAGAGACTGGACTGAATCCGAGATTTTGCATCTTCAGGAAGAGGTTGAGGCTCTTCGCTCACAGTATGCTGAAGGAGAGTTTGATGAGAAGACCTACTTGTCTGAGCGTATCGAACATCTCGAGCGCGAAGCCAGTCGGCAAGAGAAGGATGCTTTGTCTATGTGGGGCAATGAGTTCTACCGCAAGGATGCTAGAATTTCTCCTATTCGTGGTGCTTTGGCTGTATGGAACCTGACTATTGATGACTTGGGAGTCGCTTCCTTCCACGGTACGTCAACTATGGCCAACGACAAGAACGAGTCTATGACATTGGACAACATGATGACCCATCTTGGTCGTTCCAAGGGTAATCCTTTGCTTGGTATATTCCAGAAGTATCTTACTGGTCATCCCAAGGGTGCTGCTGGTTCTGTAAGTGCTACTACTACTACATCTTTGCTTTTGTTTATTTGAACTCAACTAACTTAATATTTTAGTGGATGTTGAACGGTGTCCTCCAGGTTCTCAACACTGGTCTCGTTCCTGGAAACCGCAATGCTGATAACATTGACACAAACTTGGAGCAGTTCAGCAACATTCTCTACCCGTCGCGAAGCATTCAGACTGATGGTATTAAGGCCGCATCCGTCACCTCGTTTGGTTTCGGCCAGAAGGGTGCGCAGGCGATTGCTATTAATGCCGACTATCTCTTTGCTACTCTTGATGAGAGTGTGTACAACGCGTACGCCGCTAAGGTCACTGCTCGCCAGAAGAAGACTTACGGATACATTCACAATGCCATGGCTACTAACACCATGGTTGTTGCTAAGTCTGATCCTCCTTACACTAAGGAGCAGGAGGCCGTTGTTTACCTTGACCCGCTTATGCGTGTTGAGGCAAGCAAGAACACCTATGCTTACCCTACTAAGCCTGCGAAGAAGACTGTTGATCCTGCCAAGAAACAGACTGAAGAAGTTATCCAGAAGCTTACCCAGTCGACTGCTGCCGCCGGAACCAACGTTGGTGTCGATGTCGAGGCTCTCGATGCTATTCCGGTCACTAACAAGACTTTCTTGGCGCGCAACTACACCGAGGCTGAGATTGCTTACTGCAAGGCTTCGCCTGACCCCACTGCCAGCTTCACTGGTACATGGTGTGCTAAGGAGGCTGTTTTTAAGAGCTTGGGTGTTAAGTCTGATGGTGCTGGTGCGCCTTTGCTCGAGATCGAGATTGTCCGCAAGGCTGGCAAGCCCGAGGTCGTCTTGGCTGGTAGCGCGAAGACTAAGGCTGATGCAAATGGAGTCAAGAGTGTCAGTGTGAGCATTAGCCACAACGAATTCCAGGCTGTTGCTGTTGCAGTAGCTGATATGGCGTAAGAGTGCAATGTCGTTAGATTTTTTTTCGGTACAAATCGGTTAGAAACGTAAGAATGATATTGTAAAGAGAAACAGATTGGAATATTTATGTTTATACTTGTTATATTTTGTTTTATAAGGCTTTAAATAATAAATCGTATGTTTTGCTATCTTTTTCTTGGATTCTATTTATGTAGAACGCGTCAGTAATGAATGAGACCGAGCGCCGTTGAGAGCAAAACCGGACATCGTAGTAAGTCAGGGATACAGCACGTGATGTATCTCATATTAACTTTCTTGCTTTGGTTGGGGGAATTGTAGATTCAGAACAGGCAGTCAACAGCAACAATATCAGGCAGCAGCGATAGTCTTTGCTTTTTGATCCTTCAATATACGAATAACACAGTTTGTTAATTGAGCGCATTTGGAATTGCTACCAAACAAGACGCGCTTTGATAATCTTGACCAATACTGGCAAGCCAATATATTACACGTTTGTCCCCGATTTCAGCTCTGATATACTCATAAACAAAAGACTGTCCAATGCCTCCCTTTCGCGACGAAAGCATATTTGTATGAAAAATTTTCTTGCTTTAATGCACATTTTAAGCGGTGGGGTAGCGGATGCTGACTGTATGGCGATAGGTGATTGCATGTGGTTCACAGACAACAAGAGTTCAATATGGCCTTCCTGAGTCTCTAACACCGGCAGGCGTTGTCGTTCCTACTCGTGTTTATCGCACCGGCGAGAAAGGGTTTTTAATGGAAGGTGCAGAATCAGATGCAGTATATCCTATTAAGGAGGGAGTCGTTGAAGATCTTCCAGCGCTCCAATATCTCATGTATTTTCCCCCCCTTGTTTTATATTGGAGATTGTCGATAATTTGATTAACAAGCAACATTCAGTGAATCTCTTTACAAATCGACTACCAGAATCTCACCGGATGTCATTCCTTTTGCGCCTATATTGTTGACTTGTAACTCAGAATGGCGACCAGCACAGATTGAATCGATCGTTTCGCACTTGTTCAACAAGCTTCGAGTGCCAGCAATGACGGTTATCCCCGAATCTCTTGCAGCCGTATTTTCATACGCTACACCAACTGCATGCGTAGTAAATATTGGATACCAAAAGCTGGAAGTCACTCCAGTAGTTGACTTTTGTATTGCGGTGGCCTCTCAGTCAGTTTATCATGGCATAGGCGGTGAACTGATTAACGAAGAATTGGAGAAAATGCTGCCGAATCTCAAGCCATCTCAAATCGAAGAGCTAAAGAAATCAAAAATTTACGAAATTCCAAGTGATACATCTATGAGCTTTTTCGGAGAGCCTAGCGCGCCAGCGACCTCTTCGCTCGAAGACGAGGGCATCGTGGATGTGGCCGCGATCGTCACCAGTGACAACGCGCGCGAGCTTCTGGCTCAGCGTGAGCAGGCAAAACAGAGCGGCAAGCAGGCGGAACCGAAGAATATTGAGCTATCACGCAACTCATTTATTGACTCGAACGGTAACAGAATTGAAGTAGGCACAGAGCGATTCAAGGGATCGGATGTTTTGATCGAGAGGCTGGCGCAAGCGGTTGGCAATACCATCTCAAAGTTAGATGATATTGCTAAGCGAGGAGACTGCTGGGAGAATATTATCTTAGTCGGTGGACCAACTGCGATCAAAGGATTTGTTGATGCAGTTTTGTTATCGCTCCAAGAACACTTCCTAATTAACCGGACTACAACGTACTCCGAAATCCCGTCAGGAATAAATACCCCAGGGTATAGCACGCCAGTATCAGGAATGTACGGGCAGATGCACACAATGGGACATGGCCAGGTTCCTACAAACATCAGAATAGCTAGGTTAGCAGAGTACTTTCTTGGATGGAAAGGCCATCCCTGGGACGATGCTCAGTTTTTGGGATGCCAAATTGCAGCCAAGCAGATTTTCACTCCCGGTATTGCTAGTATAGATGGTGCGTACATCTCACGGGAAGAATTTACGGAGCGAGGCGCGAAACATATTTGGAGCCTCGGCCTGTTCTAATATGAATTCTCAGTGAACGGCGAATGGGACTGGTAGAATTTTTTTTGAGATAGATAAAAGAGTGCTTAGTAAGAGTTTTGTATGATAATTGTCTGTGCTGCCTTTGTGGGTTTGTAATATTACGGCTTATAGTAAAATAAATCCTCTTATTCTTTGGAGCTTTCTTGTAGTGTAGGTAGTAGACTGGACAATGTTCAATACCGGAAACGGTTGAGTGTACTCATCACATGATGCGGGGTGTTGCCCTCTCTAACCAACCTTTGCTCTTGTCCTGACTGTCTGCGTTCAACAGACAATCCCATGAAACGAATATCCACATGGAAAGTCGTATGCCCAATGCCAGAATGGCATTGATATTAGACCCCCCTGTTGAAAGGAAAGACAACTTGGAGAGATCAGTCGCGGAGCCGCCTACAAGTACAGCGACAGTCACATCTCACTATAGATCCTTGATGTCATCGTCGTCCGAACTATCATCTCCCTCCAATCGTGTTCGTGGCATCTACAAGAAATCCAAACAGTTCTTTATTACTCGGCAGTTCTCAAGTGCTTATTCGACACTGCTTCCTCTTGTGAGCCCAACCTCGGTACTATCCAGCACCGTTCGCTGTGATCCAACATTGCAGGACCTAGTCTGGCAGCTGTATCTTGCGCTTCTTGACGGGATATTGTGCCTTCCTGATGCTGAGATAAAAAAATCATTTAGCAAAAGCGAAGTTGTTCATATTCGCAAGCTGCTTGTGGATTCTGAAATCTGGACCGAGGCTGCTGCTACATATAGTTCTGTGAATGGTTTAACGCCGGACATGACACTCACATTGTAAGCCATGGTTATCGCAAAGTATATTAGGGAGTATTTGACTAATGTTACTATTTAGGGTCTCAGTATGCTCAAGACATGTTGCAAACCACGAGGAATTGCGCCAAAGAGTAGATGAGTATCTTAAGAGAACCAAAACGAATGAAGACGCGCTACCGGTTTCATACAGCAAACTGCTTGAGTTTTACATTTTATTTCTGTTGCCAGCATGTAATGCTTGGAACGAAGCCAATGATGCGCTGGACTCTAGCCCAGAGTTTGACGAAGCGGAGAAGCAGGAGATGCACGACAGGCTGAAAAGGCTTCAAATATCCACGAAGGAGGTTCAGATTCAGAAGACTCGATCAACCAAATTGAAAAAGAAAAAATCAGAACTGAATAAAAAGAAGAAACGAACTCTGAAGTCCCAAGAGTCGTCTAGCGCAGGCGATGAGCCGATTTCCTCAGTAGTTGAAAGCCGAGAGATTATTGGCGCGAACGCAGGCATCGAGGCAGCTCAGAAGTTGCCTTTACCATCTACGGTTAATCCTCGTGGGCTGCTGAGCAAAGTTTCAGAGCTGGTAAAAACTACGATGAAGATGACTAGACAACCTGCAATTCTGATCCGACTGCTGGAGTCTTTCATGGTATTCGTTGCATTTATGTTGGCATTTGGAGTATCGGAAAAAAGGAAGCGGTTTGGAATAATGGCGTTTGAGTTTATACGGCGAGTGAAGACAACGCTATTGATGGCAGTTCGTGTGAAATATGTATAATAGAAACCAGTAAGTAAATAATGAATAGAATATCGGAGTCCAGTTCTTTTGGACAGTGGCAGCGATTAAGGGCTAGGGCTGTTCTGTAAAAATTAGTCGTCCTCTGCCTCAGTTCACGACGTTCTAGAGTGTGAGACAGACAATATCCATTTTATCGCCAACCCCAGTATTTTTGCTGATTTGTTACAATGGCTTCTGAACAAGTCGAAGACCTGGCGAAGAAGGTTGCGGAGGCTGCTATTGAGGCCGCACCTGCGAAGGCTCCTAAGGCACCCAAGGCCAAAAAGGCGAAGAAGGAGGTTCCTGAGGGTTCGTTTCCTCTTGAAGTAAGATTCTGTTGTCAATAAAATGCATGTACTGGATGTTAACGGAGATATATCAGATGAATCCTCCTCCTGAGTTTCTTTCTCACCGTATTAAGATGTTTGAGGAGCTCAAGAAAGAATACGATGCCGAAATTGCCAGTGAGTGACAAGATGCCTGCTAGTACAATTATACCACACTGGTACAGTCAATTGGAATGTATAAGCTAACTAAGACAGGCAAACCTCGAGTTTCGATTACAATCACTCTCAAGGACGGCAGCACCAAAGTCGGTACCGCATGGGAGACCACACCTATGAGCGTTGCCCGCGAAATCAGCAAGTCGCTCGCAGACCGCACAATCATCTCAAAGGTGAACAACATTCTGTGGGATTTGGAGCGTCCTTTCGAAGAAGATTCCACTATTGAGTTTTTTGACTTTGAGACTCCGGAGGGAAAACGCGTGTTTTGGCATTCCAGTGCCCATATTCTCGGGGAGGCGTCCGAGAGACATTACGGATGCCATCTCTGCGTCGGTCCTCCCACTGAAGACGGTTTTTTCTACGAAATGTCTATCGACACTCGGTAATCACTGCTTTTTATCTTACGATTTTTATGAAATAGGCCGCTAACAAACTATAGTGCTGTTACTCAGAGCGATTTCGGTGCCCTTGAGTCAATCGCGAAGAGTGCGATCAAGGAGCGTCAGCCTTTCGAGCGCTTGGTTGTGTCCAAGGAGAATCTTTTGAAGATGTTCAGTCACAACAAATACAAGCAGACAATTATTGGCTCTAAGATTCCGGATGGAACTTCGACCACTGTGTACCGCTGCGGCCCATTGATTGATCTCTGTGTTGGACCCCACGTCCCCAACACTGGTCGCGTTAAATCGTTCAAGGTGTTGAAGAACTCTTCCTCTTACTTCTTGGGAAGTGCTGAGAATGACTCTTTGCAGCGTATTTATGGTGTCAGTTTCCCTGATCCCAAGCAAATGACTGAATATCTCAAATTCTTGGAGGAGGCTGCTAAGCGTGACCATCGTAAAATTGGTCGTGATCAGGATTTGTTTTTCTTTCATGAGCTTTCCCCTGGAAGTTGTTTCTGGCTTCCCCATGGAACTCGAATTTACAATAACTTGCTCGACTTGATGCGTTCTGAGTATCGCAAACGTGGATATGAGGAAGTTATTACTCCTAATATGTTTAACTCGAAGTTATGGGAGACCTCAGGCCATTGGCAACATTATAAGGATGATATGTTTTCGATTGGAGTTGAGAAGGAAACTTTTGCTTTGAAGCCAATGAACTGTCCCAGTCACTGCTTGATTTTCAAGTCAAGAGAGAGATCATACCGTGAACTCCCATGGAGAGTTGCTGATTTTGGAGTATTGCATCGTAATGAAGCATCTGGAGCTCTTACAGGACTTACTCGAGTGAGACGTTTCCAGCAGGATGATACTCATATTTTCTGCACTCAAGACCAGATTGAGGACGAGATCACTGGAGTGTTTGACTTTTTGAAGCATATCTACGGTATTTTTGGATTTACTTTCAAGCTTGAGTTGTCGACCAGGCCCGAGAAGTACCTTGGTGAGCTATCGACATGGGAGGATGCTGAGAAGAAGCTGAGCAATGCGCTTGACAAGTTTGGCGTGCCATGGGAGCTGAACCCGGGTGACGGAGCGTTCTATGGACCGAAGATTGACATTACGATTTCGGATGCGCTGCGCCGACAGTACCAGTGTGCCACTATTCAGCTTGATTACCAGCTGCCCGAACGCTTTGAGCTTGAGTATCACGTGGCTACTTCTGAAGAGAAAGAGACCAAGGAAGGCGAGAAGGCTCAATATGCCCGGCCGGTTATGATTCATCGGGCTATTTTGGGCAGTGTGGAGCGTATGACTGCTATTCTTACTGAGCATTTTGGTGGTAAATGGCCATTCTGGCTGTCGCCACGCCAGGTTTTGGTTATTCCTGTGGGAGTGAAATACACTGAATACGCAGAGGAGGTGAAGCAGATTCTGTTCGAGGCCGGGCTTTTTGCGGACACTGATTTGAGCGGTAACACTTTGATGAAGAAGGTGCGCAATGGACAATTGCAACAGTACAACTTCATTTTGATTGTGGGCGAGCAGGAATTGGCTGCGCGCGCTGTGAATGTGCGAAACCGTGACGACCAGGCAACGCAAGCGAAGGGCGATATGGTTGGGCTGGATGAGGTGGTGAAGAAGTTTGTGGCTCTGAAGGAGACACGACAGCTCGAGAACAAAATCTGATCGATCGGTATTTTTAGTGACTGCATTTTGCTAGAGTAATCCTGTAATAGTAAGCAAGCATATAAGACGGGTCTTTTATACTATATTTTGAATAAATTCTCTTGATTATACACCAACCATCCCGAGGCATACTGTTAACAACCCTTGGCTGGTTCTGGTGTGTACGTAATGACTTAGCAAGCAATCGTAGCTACGTCAGGCGCCGACCGCCGCCGCGTGGCTTGGCCGCTGTGAGCGAGCAGAGTGTTGCCAGCCCAGGAAGTGCCACGCGAAGAAGCGCAGAAGAAGCAGCAGCAGCAGCAAATGCCGTCGTCCGCCATGTCAGAGTCTGTGTCGTCATCGTCGCTGCCGTCGCTCGTAGCGCCGGCCGTTCTTCCAGGATCTTTTCCAGCCGAGCACTCTCTTGTTCGCGAGTTCGAGAATGACCGCGCAGCAAACGAGGCAGAGCAGCGCAGTGTAAGCTCTGAAAACTCTGACAACTCCGGCACCAAGTTGGGCGAGCGACTGGATCTCCAGCAGGACAGCGGCAGTCGGACACGCGAAAAGGAGCCAGTCTTCAACGGATACGCGCCGCTGCAGATGGCGGCCCTGGCACTCAGCGAGTCCGACGAGGCCGGCCGCGAGCGACCAAAGTCCCTTGTTCACCAGCACCAGCAAGACCAGCAACCGCAACCGCAACCACAGCCCGATCCACTCCTGACCTCGCAGCAGCAAGAGCAGCAGGAGCCTCGACCGCGCCCACCACCACCACAACAACACCGCCAGCAACCATCATCAGGACAGCAGATGCCGTCTCAGCAGCAACCGCAGCAGCAACAGCAGTCCGCAAAGATCTCACGGGGCGCGCCTTACCGCGCCTCTATGCGACCGACCAACCGCCCATCCCAAAAAACCCCGGACGAGCTCAACTGGGCATTCTTCACCCCCGTGCCTCTCAACGGAAACCCCACCGAAGTCCTCTCTAACCGGTTCTCGGTCTGGCGCCGGGTGCTCAAGGAATGCATCTCATACTTTGAAGAGGTCGCCGTAACCCAAGATCAGCGGGCCCGATCACACCTTCGACTCGCCGGTATCGTTAACGTGCCATTCCGCGATACCGGGGATGCATTCCTGCGCCGCGGAGGCATCCAAGACTCGCCTACTATCATCCGTGACTACCACAAGCAATCTTCCTTGCACTCCGCCGATGCGGCTAAACAGATCAACGAGCAAGTGGTCCCGCGCCTCAAAGATCTACGGCGGGATCTCAACGTCAAGATCAAAGAAATCAAGGGCTTATCCGGAGACTTCAAGAACTCTGTCTCAAAAGAGCTTGATCTCACCAAGAAACAAGTTGCAGTTCTTACTGAGGCGCTTAACGCCATTGCCGTGAATCCCCACCTTGTAGCGGGAAAGTACGACCCATACATTATCAAGCTAGCTACTGAGAAGCAGCTTCGAAAGCAAATTGACGAGGAAAATTATCTTCATCAGGTGGGCGCCTTACTTTCCGTTTTGACACAATCAGCGCGCTGACTGTTATATAGGCTTATCTCAATATCGAAAATTCTGGTAAAGCGCTTGAGGAAATTGTCATGAAAGAGATCCAACAAGCTTTTGATACATACTGTGGATTTATTCAGCGTGAAGGTCAAGATACACTGGACTACAACCACCGCCTTACCACTAGCATAGTCGATCTCCCTCCATCCAAGGAATGGACCGACTTTGTCCTACGTGATCCAAATTTTATCGATCCCACAATTCCCGTTCGAAAATTTGATAGCATCATCTATCCTGGTCGCAACGATCCAGCTACTAAACATATCCGAGCTGGTCCGTTAGAGCGCAGAACTAAATATCTCAAATCTTATACCAGTGCTTGGTATGTTCTTACTCCGACATATCTTCATGAATTCAAAACTTCAGACCGTAAGAGTGACTTGACTCCGGTGATGTCATTACTTTTGCAAGATTGTCAGATCTCCGACCACTCAGATTCATCTTCAAATTCATACAAGTTTCTCATCAAAGGCAAACAATCAGGCCAATTTCATCGCGGCCATAGTTGGATGTTCAGAGCTGAATCTTATGATCAGATGATGAATTGGTTCAATGACATTAAGAAGCTTACAGATGCTCCTCCTCGCACTGAACAGTCACAGCCTACCAACAGTACACATGACAATCTTGCAATCCCCGATATCAAGTCGTCGCGCAAGTCAACTTCTACCAGACCTTCTAGTGAATACTACCCTCGTGATTCACGAGTAGCACAATTGGCTGGAGGCTCAACTTCAGATGATGGCTTATCAAGGACAAGCTTCGACAGCACAGGTTCTATTGATGCACCGTTCCGGTGATCTGGGATGCCATTGGCGTTACTGGCATGATTTCTTTTTACAGATTCTATATGTCATTGGTGAGACTTTTGTAGTATGGTGCATTGGTATATGCTCATTTGTTTTTATATATTTCTTTCGTGTATTGTAAGTTTTCTAGTTCATTGGTGGGTGATGTATGCCTGCTATTGGGTTTGAATGCGTGCTACGCTCTTGGAAAGAAGCGAGCATTGTTGTCAATAGATGGTTTCTTTTCAAATTTTCATTTTCAACATTGTCCCGTTTTTGTTATCCCAATATTTACATGATTAGCTGTAACGTAGCATCCGACCGCTTTTATGACCGCCGACTCTCGTGCTGCCTTCGTAGCTGAGCTTCAAGAAGGGCGGATTGTTTCTGTGCCTCAGCTCTCTGAACCTCTTGCATCATATCTCGAGATTTCTGAGCTCTAAACTCACGTAGGCGCCGCTCTTGCTCTTCAGCTAGCGCTGCCTTGATCTCTTTGCCCATTTCATGACGCTTCTTGTTTTGCCGTTGCTTCTTTGTAAGTTCCTCTTCAGCCGGCGTCTTTGGTTTCTTTGCTGCGACTGATGATGTAGGCTTTGAATGCACAATTTTTAACACTTTTGGCTTTGGTTTGGTGACTTCTTGAAGCTCTTCTTTCGAATAAGGTGCTGTGGTAGGCGTTGAATTGGTCGCCGTGGCTGGGGGTTTCGAGATCACTGGCTCTGGAATGGCATTCGGTTGAGGCAGAGCAGTCTCTTTAGCACCCACTGCAGTATCCTGCTCGCTCTTAGACTCTAAAACATGCACTATATTCTCCTTCTCATTCTCATTCGCCTTCTGTTGCTGCTGTTTTTTCTTGCCTTTCTTGCGTTTGTGTTTCGTTGATGTCGATCCAGCTTCCTCGGAGGCAGTTTGCCCAGCAGCAGCACCGTCCGGGTTCTGCACAAAGTACTTGTACAAAACCACAGATATGCCCACCAACGCAATGACTTCCCACGGAATTGCCATCCTAATCTTTCCAATCTCCACAACAATTAGCCTGTAAATCAAAGTAGATTCAACTTCCACTCACTTATCTATCACGTGAGATGGGAAAAGGCAGCTAATTTAAACTAAACCCTAATCTTTGACCGGACCAGGCAGTTTCTCCCAAATCAAGGTATCAAGCGAGCACGAGTTGAGGAGGCTACGCCAGAGAGCATCATCGTCATCGACGACAAACAACCTACGCCAGTACAACCAACACGGAGCTGGCACTCACTGTCTTGTTTGTGAAGTGGAATCTTTGTCGTCGTATTTCCACTAGTTGTTTGACTGCTTGACGGGCGTTAAGACTTGTCTCATGCTTCGAGCGTTCACCCCGGTTCCCGTCGTGGACCTGGGTTCGAAAGAGCGCATTCAAGCTATTTACAGCACTGGTAAGTTCCTTCTCATAAATACCTATATTACTTGTGTTTTCACAGGAAGGTCTTATTAACAATGGCAATTTACTGTAGGTGACAAGCTCTTTGTTGGCTTATCTTCTGGCACCTTGAAAGTATATGAGATAAACGACTCGTTATCGCAGAAAGACACAAATACATCGTCTCGGCAGAATGAATTAGCAGTATCAAGCACCGCAAAGCTACTTGCATCTATAGAAAAATTCACAAAAGGGTCAATAGACCAGCTTTCAGGCCTCGAAGAAGCACGGGTATTGATCGTCCTGAGCGGCAGCTACGTCTATCTGTTTGATCTTGACACCTTCACCCTTCAAGAACGACTTCATCGAACAAAAGGCGCAGTCGTATTTGCAACATCTTCAGATCTTCAATTTGAATCTTTGTACGATGACCCGTCTAGCAAGGCTTCGGAGAGACGTCCATCGACAGCAGACATCCAGCGATCGGTTTCGAGACTTGTTGTCGCCGCAAAGAAGAAGCTCTATTGCTACGAATGGCAGGGCTCTGAATTAATTGGTTCAAAGGAAATTTCAGTTTCGGAAAGACCGCGATCATTGACCTTCATCAGACCAGACAAAGTTTTATGCGGATTAGTTATAGAGTATTACTTAGTCGACATTCCCGCGTCAACAGTCTCTCCAGTTTTTGCTGCTGGTAGGCCAGTCGGTGCAATTGATAACGTTATTGCTGGTGTTGCCGCTAACTTAGGAAATATCACTTCGTCTGCCTCAGCGTCTGCACGACGGCAAGGCTGCGCTTTAGCCACTCGGCTGCCAGAAGACGAGTCTGTGGTACTTGTCAACGAATTCTCGTCAGCATTCTTCTCAGCCGAAAAGGGCACCTTTTTGAAGACAAAACGACCGATTAAGTTCAAAGATGTACCATCTATGCTGGGATATACTTACCCATATATCATTTCGGTTACAGCTAGCAGCAAGAAACTTGAAGTACGCAACCCAAAAACGTACACTTTATTACAATCGATTCCTTTTCCTACTCTTTTGCATATGAGCGATGGTAAAAACCCATTCATTGCGTCATCCAGGCAGGTCTGGAAGTTAAGCATGAATCCTTTTGATGAGCAACTCGAATTCTTGATCGAGAATAATCAGCTGGACGAAGCGATCTCATTAGTGGAGCAACTTGATGATGTTTTTGTTGCAGATCGCGTTAACAAGATGAGGGATCTTAAGATGCGCAAAGCTGAATCTCTCTTTATGAAGTATAGATTTTCGCAGTCAATGACCCTTTTCTGTGATGTCTCGGCTCCGCCTGAACGGGTACTTGAGCTATATCCAGAAGTGATATCTGGAATCAAGGCACCAGGGGGCATTGATGAAGAGGAGGGAGAGGAAACATCTGCCAAAAATGAGACGTCGGCGCCTGCAGGCGATATAGAGCCAGAGACGTTAAATGAGAAGCAAAGCGAAATGCCGAATGGTGAATCAGCTGAAGAAGAATCTTTTACAGCAGCTGCACACACACATGATAGTTCTGATCATGAGGCGCCGAATCCTCCTATTAATATTACGTCATCTCCTTCCGAGGACCAAGGAGAGGAAGTAACTCCCGCAGACGCTGTCTCTGTTGCAGATTCCGCCACTGGCGATGCACAGAAGAAAAGAGATTTAGAGATATTTGATAGGTTTTTGCGTCCAACAATTAGCAATTCGTCGTCATCACGACTTGATAGCAGCAATGCTATTGGAAAGGGGATACGAGGTGCCGATACCTCATCATTATCGGACAGCCTGGCCAACTTCCTGTCATTTGGAAAAGCCAGCACCACAGCAACTATGCGGTCTGAGATTGGGAATCCCGAATACTTGGGTCCTGAGTCTATGGACGCTAGAACTTTATCAAAAGCTGTACGATGCCTGTTAATCTATCTAATTGATGCTCGGCGAAAAATTGCACGTCTAATATCACTTCAATCGGGTACTATAACAAAGGAAGATTTAGATCTGGTATCTAAGCAGAAAGTCAGCCCTACCACCTTTGGATCCGACCTTGATCAGGAAGCTTGCATAGTCGATACGGCTTTGTTGCGATGTTACATGCTAATTAACCCTCAACTTGTCGGACCCTTAGTTAGACTACCAAATCACTGCGACAAGAATGTTGTCAGAGAGAAGCTTCTAATGTATGGCAAGTGGTCGGAATTAATTGATTTCTACTACTCGAAGAGACTCCATAGTGATGCTTTAGAGCTTTTGAAGCAGTTGAATGATAGCAAGAAGGTAGCAGCTTTTAGCGGTCCTGAGCCCACTGTTAGGTATCTGCAGAAACTGGGGAACAACAACATCGATCTTGTGTTTGAATACTCTATGGGTCCGATTTTAGTGGATGAACAATATGGAATTGACGTAAGTTACCTTTGGAATTGACCTAGTTTTTTGCATAGTAAGCTGACTACCGCCGTATAGATTTTCATGGCAAGCACACCGGAGGCAGAATCTCTATCTCGCCCTCGGGTTGAAAAATTCTTACAGCCTATCTCGCGAAGTTTAACAATTAAATATTTGGAGTACGTGGTATTTGAGCTTGGTGATCTTTCTCCCGATTTTCACAATGATCTTGCTCTTGCCTATCTTGAAGATGTTAAAATTAATGCCCAAGAGTACGCGCCCGGTGATGATCGTGTTCAAATGCCGGTGGGCAAACTTCTACGCTTACTTCACCAGTCTAAGCAGTACAAGCCAGCAAAGATTTTGGGAGCAATGCCCAGGGACTGTACGTATTTGTCTATTAATCAACTGTGAACGACTGTTTCTGACCTAATTTGTCTTATAGCCTCACTTTTTATGGAATCTAAAGCTGTTCTATTCAGCAGGATAGGAGAGCATAAACGCGCGTTGGAGATTTTTGTGTTCAATATGAAAGATTATGAGAAAGCTCAGGATTACTGCATAGGAGTATACGATACGGATGCTCCTAACAGCAAGACGGTGTTCTATACGCTCTTGGAGCTATACCTAAAACCTCCCGCTACTAAAGTCATCTCCATAACGAATGGCTACAGCAAAGCTTATCCTTCGTCAAGGCGTGGCTCAGAAAGCTCAGGTGTTAGGGTATCTCCCCCATCGGTTATAGATTACCTCAAGCCTCAGCAAAATGGCTTCTATAAGTCACCATCATCATCGAGTTTAAATGACGCATATGATTACCCGCCCATGAACCTCGATGCTGCATTGGAGTTGTTATCGAAGCACGGATCCCGTCTATCAGCTATTGATGCATTGGAGATTCTGCCGTCAGATATCAACATAACGTCATTGAGCCAATTTTTCCAGTCTCACTTGCGAGAGACGAACACATCTATCAACCAAGATCGAATTTCTGCTGCCCTTCTGAAGACTGAGTTGGTACGAACGCAGCAGGAACTTGTGAAGTTAAGAAGCAAAAATGTTGTTATATCGGAAACCAAGACTTGCCCTGTTTGCCTCAAAAGGCTTGGAAGTAGCGTCATATCTGTGTTTCCGAATCGCACAGTTGTACACTACGGGTGCGCTAGGGCGTATAAGGAGGCTGCCGAAGCCAGGAAACAGTTTGTACTGAAAGAAGGCTAATATGCTTCCAAATTTTTGTTTGTAAATTCTACTTTTGTTTAGAATACCTAGACTCCAATTTAATCAAGCATATGCATGTATTGTGTACAATAAACTGCGGTTGTTCTTTCTGACTCTGATCTGCTTAACTGTGAGTATGCTGAGTGGATGGACGAGCAAATTAAACTTTGCGTCTGGTCTATTTAGCGTTTAGCTCGGCTCGGCTGTTAACTGTAGTTGGGACGATCCGGATGACCAGCGATCGTCAACCTCACACTACCACCTTTTCCTCTCTTTTTCACCCCTTCTTGAATCCCTTTATCCACTACCTATTCTATAACGAATGCATCTGTGAACTGAGATAGAGAAACATCGCTCATAGTGCTTATTGTATCAACTTTCTTCAATGCTGCTCTTCCGTGCGCGATCTGCAGTGAAAGTTGGTCAGCTACACCGCTACGTGGTGACCTATATTCCTACTTCCGATAATGTGTTTCCTCCACCAACGTCATTGTATTTACGAGTGCGCAACAACGAGTCATTTCCGTTACGTGCAGCATACTTGAATGGCCCCTTCATTCTGTACGTCGACGTCAAGCCTTCTCACTATGATCCATACAAGACGACCACAAGTGTGTACGATGAGCCCGACTTCGAGCCACAAGTGAAAGCTGCTCAGTCATTCTACGCAGAGCTTAAAATGGATCCTAATAAGAAGGAGCACTCATGGACGATTGATGTGGTCAGTCAGCTAATTTTTTCGTCCTCGGCTACCGTGTCGTTTGAATTGTCAATTGGTCGCGAGAAACAGTCGCTTCATCTTGAATCAGAACCTGGTGTCTTTTCAAAATCTTTATCAGTCCAGCATCAAGATACGGCGGCCATATGGAACTCTCCTAAACCTGATCCAGGAAAAGACGTGCATCTCGTCGTGATAAGTCATGGTTTACATTCAAACACAGGAGCGGATATGTTGTTTGTGAAAGAACAGATCGAGAAAGCTGCAGCAGCTAAAGGCGAAAGTGTTATCGTTCGTGGCTTTTTTGACAATGTGTGTCGCACAGAACGAGGCGTCAAATACCTTGGTAAACGAATGGCTAAGTATATTGTCACTACACTACGTGACCCTCAAATCAAGAAAATATCATTTGTTGGGCATTCCCTTGGTGGTCTAGTTATGACTTATGCCATAGCGTACATTCATGCTCATCACCCCGATTTCTTTGATGAGATTGAGCCAATAAACTTCATCGCATTAGCTACGCCATTCCTTGGGTTGTCAAATGAGAATCCATTGTATGTGAAGTTTGCTCTAGATTTTGGAGTTGTTGGGAGGACCGGCCAAGACTTAGGACTCACATGGAAGCCGGCCACACCATTTATTTCATCCTCGATAGCCTTAAAGCCTTTATTGCGAATACTGCCAACCGGGCCGGCAGCTGAAATTTTACGACGATTTAAGCGCCGCACCGTGTACGCCAATGCTGTGAATGATGGCATTGTTCCTCTGCGTACTTCTTCGTTGCTTTACTTGGACTGGCGCGCTCTCTCCAAGGCAGAAAAAGCACGACACGGAGAGAGAGTCAGTACTAGTGACAGTAATTCTCGAATGAACTTACTGGACTCATCGAAGCAGGACTCTAAAGAACAAGTGGGCGAGGCTGAAGACTCGAGCTTAAATCTTGCCGGTGGAAATAAACAGTCTCAGGGGGTTGACGAGTCGTCCAAGACAGCAATATCTGTCGACAAGCCATCGCTACCCAATACATCTGCACAGCAGAATAGCTCTTCTAATGGTCCTCTGGCCCCTTTACAATATGCCTTCTCTCTCCTCAGACCACAGGCTGCCAAACGGAAGCCAAGCAGAATTTACAATCGAAGTCAAACTATAGGATCCGAGCAGGATGAAGAGGAAGAGACCACGATTCTTCCTAAAACTTCAGTTTTAGAGTCTGCAACTTCTCTTATCAATCCTCCGCTCCCTCCTACGGAGTTTATCTTAAATGTTGAATCGAGACCTAAGACGATATTTCACGATAGAATATACTATCCTGAGGACCTTCCACACAGAGTGCACATGACTCATCCCTCACGTCGTTCCAGACGGCATTCAAGTCACAATAGAACTGATGAGCAAAAAGAGCTACAAAAGGAGTCGCAGCACGGCCATGTGCATGAAAATGGAGATAAACCACAAGATGGGAGGAGTGAGAAAGCACGAGTGGAAGAGAAGATTGCTCGCGCATGGCATGATAGAATGCCGTGGAGGAAAGTCCTTGTGCAACTGGAACCCGATGCTCATAATAATATTGTTGTAAGACGGACTTTTGCGAATGCCTATGGATGGCCTGTTATTGAGCATTTAGTGAAGCATCATTTCATTGACCCGTATGATACGGACTCTGATCCACGAAGGAGAGCTAGCGGAGACAGCGGGCTAGACGAGGAGGCAGCATCAGATTTAATAGATGCACAGACAGCAACTATGATTCAGGACCGGGCAGAAGAGACATTTGAGCAGACTGATATTCCGAGTGGCTCACTCACGACTGCCGTCACTATTGATTCCACTTATACTACAACTAGCAGTGTGACTTGGGATGCTTCTGCCTTTAATGTTAGCGACAGTGAAGAGGAGGAAGAGGGAACGAAGGTAGATCAAAGAGAGAAGAATGCGGAAGATGAGACTGTCAGTGCATCATTGCAAACGCGGAAGAATGATATGCCTGGAAGTTACTTGCAGAATTTGGTTGGCTCAGGTAGTGGCATGGTCAACTATCTCAGTGACTGGACCCCAATGAAATTATATAATGATGTTGTGGGGTCACCATTAAGTAAAGGGAGACAAGCAGATGAGCGTGATATTGGCCACACCCGTATTTCGAGTGAAGGCCAGTGAGGGCCATTAGTTGCAAGGAGTATAGAAAGATGCTAATTTGAGAATAAGTTTTTTTGTACATTTTTACAGAGGTTGAAATTTGCTGGGGGTCATTACTACAATTTTTTTGTTTGGGAGGCGCGAATTTTTAGTTATTTGATATAAATAGAGTTATGACAGTCTTGATGAATTGCCATTGAACAGTAGTGGATAGGAAATATGAAAAACACGTAGAGTACGCAAACTCCGTCAAACCAGCCCGATACCACTGAAGTGAAAACAAAAAAATATGCCGTACAAACAAGCCTATGAACTCCTAGCACAATAAATAAAAAATACAAGATACAAATATGATACAAATATGAATAAAAATCCGTGCCCTACAAACGCCTAATGGCAGAAGGATTAGTAGTTTATCGCTTACGGCGAGCAATGAGAGGATCGGGAGCGCTAGGCTGAGGTGGCCACTGGCCACTGGCCTGCCATCCAGATACCAAGATTTTAGTTGCATCCGACAGGTTGATAGGCTCTCGGAGACGACGACCCTCATGAACCAGTATCCGATATACTCTAGGGTAACATTCTGGCTTCAGCAAATGCACTGGATTAGGACGAATCGAAGGAGTGGCTGGCTTTGGCTCTAGACTGAACTGCGGAGAAGCATTGGAAGGTGAATTGATCCATCGCCGCCGTTGTGCTTTCCAGTACTTATAGCCTTCGTTCCAGGACTCTTCCTCGTCTGAATCTTCATTTTCTTTGGCAATCTCACTTGCATCAGGAGATTCCAGCGCGGTTGGGAGAGGGTATGGCGGGCGATCACCGCCGTCACCACGACCGCTGGCTGTCCCCTTTACACTTGTAGAGTTGATTGCATTGCTGTTTGAAGTGGTAGTAGAAGCTTGCTGGCTCGCCACGGAAGGAGCATTAGGAGGAGTCGAGTTGGATGCAGCAGGAGTTGAAGAGGCGGCAGCGGAACGAGCAGCACCAGAGCCAAAAATTGGCAACTCCGGAGAAAGCGACTCGATCGGGAAAAACAAGTCTTCTGCTAGCTTTCGATTACTGCGGCGTTTGAGCACGCGGATGTTGAATGACGGTGACGAAGACGAGGCTGGGGTTGCCGACGTAGCAGATTGAGAAGTGGCAGACGACATGCTAGAGGAGCTAGTCCTGTCACCAGGGATGCCCGGGCTGCTTGTGACAGAGGGGGAATTGGAGGCAGCGGCTGCAAGATCTGGTACATGATTAGGAGATGTAGAGGAGGGCTGCTGCTGGTCGTGGTCGAAGAAGGCTACGACCTGAGCTTTCCAAACTGCAATCTCCGCGAGAAGCATGTCACGCTTGCGTTGACGGACTAAACTCATGGCCTCAGAGTCGTCGAGCAGGGCAGAAAGAGTGATGGAGGAGCGCTCGTCGAGGGCAGTGCCGGCCGTCGCAGTTGCGACGGCAATGAACGAGGTGCCGACGGCTGGCGGAGCGAAGTAGTTTGACGAACGAACCTGGCAGCCACGATCGTCGCAATGCAGCTTCGATGGGGCCGTGGTCGTCGTGATGAGGGTAGCCGTAGGCGATAGCAGGGTGCGGGAACACGACATCCGGCGGCAAAGCTATTATTTAAGGACGGTGTAGGGACATAGTCTTAAGTTCTGCTCAGCGGTGACGATCGCCGGAGTGGCGAGGTGAGGCGAGGCGAGGCGCGACGACGGGCACCTGACTCGCACGTGACGGGGACCGCATGCAGCCTTAGGAGATCTCGGCGCTGCGGACGCGTCTGCACAGGGAAGACAGACCTAGCAGCAAGCTGAGAAGCTGCTGAGGACTATTATGATGTATTTGTGCTTGAAAACACGCTGCAGTCCGCAGTTCGCAGCCCGCAAACACAATCGTCTGATTCTATGACGAAAGCGTGCAGCGCCTTGCGTTTATCGGGAACAATAATACCCTTGCCCTGACAATCTCCCCACGCTCTGAGCAAAACTCCATCCTGCCTTCCTCGCTCTATCGTATTGTGCCCTGTTTTTCTTGACCTGCGCGCCTCCGTTTTGCCTTCTTCTTCGTGTCCTTCGTTGAGTCAGCTGCCGTATTTACTTTTGATACCGTCAGTACTTCAGCTGCTCTCGCCTCTTTTCTTTTTTCTTTGTTTACGGTTGTTGTGCTGCAATGGCCGCTCCAGACCGTGCTCCGCATCACCACCACCACCACCACCACACTCACAACCACACTCACAACCACACTTCTTCTGCAGAACACCTGCCCTCACTACCCTCGCTTGCAGCTTCAATAGGCTCCCAGGCTCGCATTCTGCCTCCGCTCCAGCAACATGCGCCTGGCAGAGACCTCCCGCCTCTGCATCGCAGGGCCTCGTCGACTGGCATGTCAATCTCGTCCATCCTAGGCGTATCCTCACCCCCGCCAGCAAACACATCTGCCTCATCGCAATCACCCGTCAAGTCTGAAAATCCACCGCCGCCGTCACCACCGCATGCTCACGCGCACCACCACCACCACCATCATCACCATCATCACCATCATCCCTCCGCAGGGGCTACTTCTACTCCACAAGCAGATAATTCTGCTGGCGGCACCCTGATGTCTATAAAGACGATCCAGCAGACTACTTCAGACGAAAATCGATATACACCCACAGGCGCTTCGACTCTGCCCTCTTCGGATCCCTACATCAAGCAGCCCTCGCCTGATTCCTCACTACCAGCTACAATCGCTAACTCCACCGCTCCTGCTGCCACTTCTATCGCCCCGTCTTCCTCCTCTTCCACTCTTCCAACCACAACCGCCGGATCTGTGCCAATACAACGGTTGACATCCCCAGTAACGTCCTCATCCACCGCTTCTCCCTTCACCGTCGGCCCGACCCTGCCCCCTGTACAATTTGATCCGAGCCACAGTTCACGCCGCACAACGCCACAACCACAGCCACATTTATCCCTGACTGCTGCTACATCAGCCATACCGGAAACCTTAGCATCAGCCACCCTTAACACGGAACAGCAACAGCCAGCCTCGACTAATGACGAGTCTCAGCTGCCAACTCCTATGCAACAACAGCAAGCTCCGCCTGCTCAGTCCTCTGATGTTCAGCCTCCCGCTTCAGCTCCGGATACCCCTGTTCGGGCAGAAGATGCCATTGCTCGCGTCGTGGTGAAGAAAGCGCAAGCCGCGGCTGCGTCGGCCTCCATCTCTGCTGATTCGGTCGTTTCTTCTGCTGCCGATTCTGCCAATGGCTCTTCTCCTTCTCGCCAATCCCCTCCTGCTGAAGAAAAGTCTCGCAAAAGACGTCATCATCATAGGAGCAACTCGAGCGCTGAAGACCTTTCTTCGGGGTAAGTGCAATTCTGCATTGAAACGTAGCTTGAAGAGCAATTCTAATGATTTAAACATAGAAAACGATCTATTTCTCCTACATCTGAGTCCTATGGCACTACCAGTTCTCAAAAAGTTGTTGTCGACAGCTCCGATGCACTCGAGGCTGCAAGCGGGTTTCCTTCATACAACCTTGGATGGCTCATTTATCGTCCCACAATAATATCATATAAACCTCTCCTTCCTCGGCTTGACGACAAAATCAATTCTTTAATTCAAGTCAGAATTCCTCACCGATTTTTGCTCAAGTATCATAATCCATTTGTTGCTCGTCGCATGGTATGGGGAACTGATGTTTACACTGATGACTCCGACATTGTCACGGCCCTGTATCACTCTGGATTTACTGCAAGCGATACTACAGATAAGGTCGAGACTATTGATATAAATAGCGTTGATGGAGACTGTGTCGCGACCCTCCGTATATTACCGTTGTTAGAGCGTTACCAGGGATCTATGCGGAACGGTATTGTTTCTCGTTCATGGATTACGCAACACGATGGAGTAAGCTATAGGATCGAAAAAGTCGAATTTGTGGGTCGTGGAAAGGCTGAGGATCGGGGCTGGAGAATGAAAAAGCAGCGCCTCGAGGAATGGCGATCTAGCCGCGACTGGCGGGAAGAAAATTGGGGAATAGAAGGAAGTGACGAGATGGATATAGACAACTGAGCTGTTTTTCAGTAAGCTCCTTTTGGGCTCTCTCTTTTCCTTTGTATTATTGGCACGGGCCATGTAAAATTAGAATTTCTTTTGTTTCGGTTATAATCATTACATAGATTTAGAACTGAAGATCCACGTCGGTCAATGCATTGCATTTTAGCTCACTCGCCAATGCAATGCAAGATCATTGACACTCATCCACCAACTCTCATCGCGGGCCAAATCATCGCTTAAGCGAGAACGCGCCCAGCGCAGCCTCTTTTTCTCGTTATCATCGTTACTGCGTTCTTCCGCCTCATCTCCATCTTTATCCTCCATACAGTCTGAAATTGCCACGCGCAGGGAAGGATACATAAGCTCCACCTGATTCCATAAACGATCTTTGTATCCAATCACATCATTTCCTAATACGTATTGAACTCCCGGCAGTCCAATTATTTTGTCAACCAGTCCAATCGGTGCATGTGGCATATAGTATAGAGTCTCACGACGACGTTTCTGGCTCTCTTTCGGGTATTCAGATTCTTGTGGCAATGTTGTACTCTTGTATGACTCATCAACTAGTTCAATTACTTCGCCTGGATCGGTAACTTTATTTGATATTCCAAGCTTTAATAAGACTTCAATATCTAAATCAGTGTAGTCCGGATCATAACTCGACAAAGTAACAAGATGTGAAGCGCTTTCTCCTTCCAGGGCTTCTCGTATCGCAAGTAATAAGGCTAGCTGCATAAGAGAATATTCGCTTTCAGTCACTCTTCCCAAAGCAAGACACCGAATATGCGAAATTGGCTTCGTATCATCGATCCCTAGTGCTTCAAATAAAATACCATTTGAAAGTTGATCAACGTCCCCACTGGTATTACCGCGGCTGCCGAGAAGCGCACTGTAAAACTTGCGCTGCCTTTTCAATAGAGTGAGCTTACTATACACTGACGATACGTAGTCGTCAGCATCTCTCGGTCCGGATACTTTATATCTCGATGATTGCGCTTTTCTTCGTCGTGCCTTACTCCCGCCTTCTTTAACTGCTATTGGTCCGTTTGAGGAAGACGAAGAAAAAATTTTGATAGATTCTGCACTTTCTTCTTTATTTGCATGTACTTGCTGCTTATTTGTGTGCTTCCTCCGGCTCCGTGATGTGACAAGAGTAAACTCGTCGCGTTCTTTCAAGGCAGCGGCATCTAGCGCCAAAGAATGTGCTATGAGCTCGGGATTCACTATTGACTGTGATATAACTAAAGGTGCCATGTCTGTAAATAAATTCACTGGTACTAAGCAGGTCACTCTGGCAATCAAATGAAAGTGAACAGATGTTGAAAATGGAGTAAAAGTCGAGATTAAACTGCATACTGTGAAATGCGAAGTCTAAAAATTGATTATTTTACGTCTTGATTACATTTTGCTGACTAATATTGGATTATAAATTTTGTTGATAATAGCAGTGCAGAAATGGTCTAGTTAGCCTCGAATTTATAGTTAATAGGGAATCTGTTTAAAAATTGACCAATTAAAATAATGAAAGTTTCTAATCAAGGGATGTGAGCAGCTCAAGAGTTTGCACTAGGATTCAAAATCTCCCATATTCCAAGTGGATAGGGTTTTGTGGAAGAAAGGATATTCAGGGCTGCTTGTTGGTTATATTGCTTAAATTTATACTGTAAAATGTCGCTTAGGTTATGACAGCAAAAATCTCTAACTGTTTGAGGCGGCTCTACTTTCAAATACGCCAATTTTTCGATGTGAAAATACATTTAGATGGCAAGTTGTCCAGCTTCATGCTGTTGTATACCACATTCCATATGGCTTTTTATTTCTCTTTCATAGATAGATCCGACAAGTCAATATTAGCCCAATAAGGGTACTGTCAACTTGTTAAATCCATTATAATATGCAGAACTACTTAAGTTATGACAATTAAATTTACCATGAATTGATGAACTGTTGGTTTGATGTATGTTTTATACCTATCATATTACGCAGAACCACTGAGACTTTGATTAACTGTTTTGCTAAGTAAATAAAGTGATTACACGTAATTTCATTCCCTGATCCAATCTTATACACAGACATATACTTTGCATTCATGCTGCAACTGCCCTACAATATCTATTTGCTGCTACCCCAATGAAGTCAACATCATCTTATGAAAACTGACATTAATTGAAAATTATCAACCATGTCTCATATTATCTAGTTTGTTTGTATTTATAATTATATCAATTTTGCTGGTAGTCTAGAGAAAATAGTTGGAGCTGCTTGTGCTGGGCTGGTAAAAATATGTCCATTTGCAACTAGCCATTTCTTCTAGACAAAAAAACTGTACTCTTTTGTTTATCATAGCTATTATACTCTATAGGACCATAGATGATATGACAGAGCAATTAAATTGTGCTCATACCAGCCATTGTGTTATGACAGAGTAAGAAAAACTATGCACACAATCAAAACTTTCGAGGTTTACTCAGCTGCTGGTTTCCTGCATTAAGTATTTGTAAGTACACGTATGTATCCTGCCATAACCTCAGCGATTTTGTATAGCATAATAGACGTAAACAAACAAACAATACACAAATGTATACTGGTACTCTGAACTGGATTACATTAGACTCAGGTGTTAAGCTTTGCACATGCATCGCACTTACATAATAGAATGCACATGATATCACATAGCGTGATTTATTATGCTATGCTGAAACTAGTTATAACCTTAAACGTGACTATGGTGCATACTGACCCGACCTGTCTAACATATGTATTAAGGTTTCAACTGACAATTTAGGAGAGCTGACAAGTAGTAAGATACTATCAAATAAATGATAACTAATTTAATGAGCCATTTGCAGTTTCACTGTATAAATTGCTTATACTTTGACATGCATGTCTTAATCTTTGAGACAAGCATATGAGTCACTACTGGCAGGATCAACCAGATAACTATCAATTGACTAATCAGCTCAAAACCTGGGAATGATAAATAACTCGATCCCCAAACAGCTGGGTAAAGCTAGGGAGCCACAGGCCCATGTTACAAGTGTGGTTTCACATGTCTGCATCTTGCCTGCTCATTTAGGCAGGCAAATCACCCATCAGTAGTGTCTTGTTAGGGCTTCAGTAAAATCAGTTTCCCCACCACTAGCATAAACTTACAAGATGATGATGAAGTCTAGTTTATTGTCTACTTAAAACACCTGACATTATGGTCAACACTCCAGCCTTTCCCACCTTGATAATAAAACAAAAACAAACAAAAAAAAAACAAACAAATTCAAATGTCACTAAAATATAGCCCAAAATCTCAATAGTTCACAAAGAAAATACAAAAATTCACAATAATTCAAAAATAATCAAAGTACAAAATTTCACATATTTGGTAGCTTAGACTTCATTCATCAATAAAACCGAAAATCGGCCCCATCAACCGAAATCCATCGAATTTGCGAGTTTGATTGCTATATTCCTACTCTATTTGACTTTCTCTATCTTTTGCGTGTAATTTCGGCTTGTTTCGACAAGAACTGGCCAAGTTACATCTGGGTGTGACAAATCGGAAACTTCCTCAATTTTCGATCAAAAACACTCAGAAAAATGCAACACCATG